>CM057339.1:527481347-528706906 GCA_030015575.1 Agapanthus africanus | reverse complement strand
TATGACCTTGACAAAGGCCAACAAATCATAGGATGCTAGTCAAGTTCAACCCGCCATTTCTTGATTGAATCAAACCTACCCACACGACCCTTGACAAAGGCCAACAAGGTCGTACGACTACCCCAAAACAATCTGCATCATATGCATAAGCAGATAAGCACCATTCAGTTACCGCACACTACGCCTTGACAAAGGCCAACAAACGCAGCATGAATACTAACAGCTCTTTATCTGAAATGACGAAGGGCTACGACAGGTTTTTCTGAAAACCTATTGCGTAATGAACTTGATATCGTTGTAGAATCGATGTGAATTTTGAAAGGAGTGTTTTTGAGGCTTTCACTAGCTTTGCTAAAGAGGTCATTCCCGGTGAAGGGATCTCGGCTCTTTCCTCATCGAATAAGGTGCAGGACATATCATATATATCACTATGCAAAGCAAAAAAAATCTAAAAGCAATCAAAAGACAAACCGAGTGTTGTAGCATCTGCCAGTTTTGCTAAAGAGGTCACTCCCGGTGAAGGGATCTCGGCTCTTTCCTCATCGAATAAGGTGCAGGATATATCATATATATCACTATGCAAAGCAAAAACTATAGCTACCTTTTTGAAAGTTTGATTCTACAACATCTTTTAGGTTTCTTTTCTTTCATTAATCATATTAATGAAGTCCCATCATTTAAGTCACCTAAACATCACAGATAAATACGACGTACACTTATGCCATCCGTATTCGCCTCGATGTCCCCTCGTGCAACGTTAGGTTAGGTAACTAACGGCAGAGCGGGGCAGGGCTAGCGCGGGTGTAAAACATAAGTAACTTCTATATAATATATCATATATACTATATACAATATCTATCACAACATATCAAATGATCACATCACAGATATCGCAGCAGAAAAAAAAACATATGGAATATTGGATATACTAGGAGGTCCGTGTTTTATTTTGAGCCTGTATAAAACACGGATTCCACGGTCGCGATGAATAGCCATACCCACATCCCTAGACCCCTACGAGAGCGGCAAGAAACCCTACCATTTCTAAAGTTAGGAGACCCGGACTCGACTCCTCGAGTCGGTCTCCCACTGGACCCTAGAACCCGGTTACTTATGCTCTCCTCCTTGGGTCTACATAATGCGGAAAGTAAATAATATGAAATGATGACATCATCCTCATCCCGGAAGTGTCCCAATAAAAGAATATTACATACAATGAATTTTACATGAATGAAAAATAAAAACCCTCATCTCACATAAAACCCCCGGCTATTCAGAACACGACGATCCAATATAACATATCCAGCAACACATAACAACACATGTCATCAACGTAAGTAAATATGCGCATCCCAATTGTCGTTGACATATAGCAACGAAACCGGCGATATCACATATTACACTTACGGTCGCAGAAAAGAAAGTGTAAAACTACAACATTTGGAATCCACAATCTCTTTAAGCATCGTAAATCCGAAACATCACATACTTCGCATTTCATGCCTAACTATATGAATTCCACATATTGTATCACATTCCAGATAATAGAGAGTATTAAACTTTCCGATCGAATAATCAAATACCCAAGATTTCCTCAATAGCTCAACACTTGAGCGGAGTTCAAAAATTCCAGAATACGTCACAGTACCAATGGTCCAGCTGTAGAAGGGTCAAGCCAACGCCTCACACGTGGCACGCCGTACTGCCCCAAACCATAAGGTTTAGAGGCGGTTCAGATGGTCACATAATCGAGTTAAGGTTTGTGTTCTTCTAGAGGGTCCATCACGTTACATGCACGTTTTTCCGAAAGATTGAAACTCAAGAAAAATTCAACACTTGAAAGTTTTTCGTATCAGGAAAAGAGAGAGTTAATGATATCCGTTCGAACAATTTAATACTTTCTAAGTTATCCGGAAAAAGAACGAAATTAATTTTCCGATCGAATCAACGAATACAGAATAATCCCCATAACACTCAACACTTGAGCCAGATTAAACATACCCAGAAGCAGCAACAAATACGAACGGATGTACTGTGCCAAAAATCTAAACCTAATTCTACTGTGCTGCCGCGGAACTGCCGCAGAAGGCATGGTACGGCCGCGATTCCGCGGCGCTTTAGTGAATTGTGGTGTAGTTTTGCACAGTAACTCATAGAATTCCCTGCTGATTTTTTAAAGTATTTTTAATGCAGAAAAAATCACATTTTAAAAAAATTTCCAGAAAGTGGGTTATTTATCGATGTTTCGGGGTTCGATCGCAGTTTTAACTTCGTAAACACGTCGCCTAATGCTCTAGCTAGGCTCTGATACCACTGTAGAGTTACTAGGCACTCTAACAAGGTTATACAAGACATCAACCATGCCCGATTAAAATTTTAGCCGTGCCGAACAACCCTAAACAAGATCTTTGCTAGATTATTAGGGTTTCACATGCAAGTAAACATCTATTACGACTAAGTGAATACGAAATACAAGCTTTGTAGATCAGTTCTTCACTTCAAAAGCTCCTTGTTGTAGTCCCTTCGCTGTGATCATGGTCCTCCCGGGCTCTTTCATTGCTTCACGAGGCAGAAGGAGCGTCCTTGCTTGAAGTCTTCGAGGCCGAAGATGATCTACGTCAAGGGATACGAACTCAAGCTTCTTCTTCACTAACTAGAGAATTAGTGAAGCAAACACCCTAAACTAAGTGCTAGTCTAGTAAAGGATGAGGAAATAGGAAGTGGGTACACCTTAGAATTATTTATCTCACTTTTATTTCTCACTTAATCAAAACCTAGAGAGATTTTGAGCTCAAGGAAGAAGAAGATGAACAAAATAAAGAAAGAAGGATAATGATCAAGTGAGAAAGCTAACCATGGTGAGTGAGTATCATATACTAACTCATTTAGAGATATAACCATGGCTAATTCTAATGGTTGGGTTAACAAATATCCAAAGTAAAAACAAACCTAGTGGACTTAGTCAATGCATCCACAAGCTTCCACAAGCTTCATGCATTTTTCTAATCTTCCACTAATTTTGTAATTACTTTAAATATTAAACCCAACATAACAAATAGTATGGTGTAAGTCTCATACATCCATGAATGATGTATCAACAACCATGATACAAAAAGAAAACACATTTTAATATATATCTACATATATATTAAAGTTTTGCACATGTGAGAAAAAAATCCTTAAGTTAACAAATGTTAGTTATGTAAATTAGTATATTAAATATACAATTATACAATAAATTAATAAATCAACACTTGACTTAATAATCCGGTTATATCTCATATAACCAACTAGCATCTAATGTATCGACTTATCGAATCAACACTTGATTCGATAACCCGGCTATATCACATATAACCGACCGATACAAAAAGTCACGAGAATAGAATACGGTATCACATACACGCATTATTCTCGGTCCCGCACATATCATATATGCTCTCCTATTTCGTTTTGCCTGAGCAAGTAACACCTCTATGTAGGACTCTAAAGACTCGTCAATACGCTTGCAGAAAGTAATGATCACATCAAGCACCCACAAGCCGTCAGTGGTACTAGATCGACGTAACGGCTACCCGGGTATTGAGCGATCAGAAGACCAGCAAGCAAACCCGCTCCAACTACTGTAAAAGCCAAACGGTAACACTTGCCGTACAGTCCGTCTCCACGTTTGATATGTCGCATATCAAGTCCAGGGGTGGTAACCTCAGACCCCAATAACCGAAAAGTAGTGCTGATGTGAGGCTCATAACGGGTCAAGAAACTACTGGTAACACTTACCAGTAATCTCTAAATCAGCCCTGGCCAGGGACTTCCCTATTATGGCCAATCGAGCACAGCGCAACATCAACCCCCGATACTAGGAGAGACGAAACCCCTCCTATCGCCTATTTCCACCATGTGACTCAGGACTGTACCCATAAACCACGTTTTGCATGCCCTCTTGGTCGTGGTAAGGTGGAATCAAAGCACATTGGGAATCATACAAGACTCTATGAGATCTTGGGTCTACTACGATACCTGCACAAGTGTCACCAGAGAACTGCCATCTGACGTGAGGTAATACTATCTGGGAGTTCTTGGCGAGTCCGTCCAGTGTACCCAGTCTCCACTGAGCACCTGTATACCATCTCTGATGTCAAACACCAATGTTATGGGATTATCTATCGCCCATCTCATGGGTCGAGAGCGTATATGCTAGTCTACTCTGGTATGTCGATGCCCTATCTCGATACACCCACGACTAGGAACATTAAGGATGAACTTATAGACTACCATGGCCCCACTAGTATGATCTGCATCATAGTCTTGGTAGTCAGTACACATCCTAAGGCTATACCAACATGTACTATAAAACAGTATCAAGAGACAAGTATACATGTTATGATAAAGCAACCAGATAGCATATTATCATATGCAGCAAGAAAGTCCTCTCTATATATGTCCCAAGCATCAATATATATACAACATCTGTACAATACTGGCCTCTAGGGCATACATAACTACTATAGAGTTCAAGCAATTGGTGCCTACCACTAGGTATGAGATATAGAATGAGGAGAGATCATCTTTAGCGAGTAAGTATTGGGGTTGTCCGGCCTATGTTAAAAGCAAAATCCGGACAAGCTCGAGGCAAGATCAGTTCTTTGCAAGTTGTGGGATATCCAAGCAATCGTATGGATATCCATTCTACCTCAGTGAGGATCAAAAGTGTGTAACGTTTGTAGAATCGTTTGAGGAGATTTCCGATAATAGGTAAAATATTGTGTTCCGTAAAAACCCAGAAGTGATCATTTTCAATATACTTAACTGCACCTAGTTAAGAAGTGCTAGTGCGGTTATTGTTGCTGAAATTTTAGTCACTACATATTTTTCCTTATTAAAATTATTATAGCTTTTATATACGTTATTAGTGGTAATACAATTTGATTGGTTAACTTATGTAAGTGAATCTATGTTAACTTAAACAAAATAAGCATTACAACTTCTTAGCAAATTTCAGAAATACTAGATATTTGTTGGATTAAAGGAATTTTGTAATAAGTGATATGTTGTGTTGGAGTTCAGTAGTGATAATTTTGTATAACATTAGAAATCACACAACCATGACCATTTTCCACTCCTTCACCTGCCGAACCCATGCTGCCCTCATCAATATTCATCACCCCATATCATAACAGCTAAATACAACAACCAAAAATCAACAAACACAACTACCAAAAAATCTATACCCCATACTTCTAACACTAACCAAGTTGGATCATCATGAAGTTAGCTTTGGAGGCTAATTTGAAGTTTAGTTTGAAGTTTGTGACTAGTGAAGTAAATCAACCCTAGTTTATTGTGTTTAATACTTAATTACTATTAGATGTTTAATTACATGATTTGGAAATTTTAGAAGGGTTATGAAGATAGTTGGGTTTTGATTGGTGAATGGTTATGGAGAGTGTAGACTAGGAAACTCCTAACCCAAAATTGTGGATGTAAATGATATTTTTGATAAATTTCTAATTAAGCTTCTTGAAAACTAAAATTTACTAAATCTTATATGGGTGTGATTAAAGTTGTAATAAGGTTTGTGTGACTTAGTTAAGCTAATTGTGATGATTTGTGATCGCTCGAATGTTTAAACTTCTAAACTCGAGCTAAAATGATTAAACAGTGCTTACTAGGTTTCGGTAAAATTAGGCGTGGTTTCAATTGACGTTGCGATAATATATATAGTATCTTCCATAATATATATTGTGTTGCTGAATGCGTGATCGGTACGATCGGGGTCTAGGCTTGGTGGTTGAGTAGTTTAGCGATCCTAGCAAGGGTTGTGCCGATGTCGTACGCGTTTTGTGCATTAGGTGCACAATGTGTCTAATCTTATGGACGTATCCTTGCGTTTCGTTATCTTTGTGTCGGCACTGGATATTTAGCCTTATGTGTTGTGTTTGTGAAATTTTAGGATAGCAGGCGGGGACTTCGGACGCTACGAAGAAAGTGAAGCAGGTGTTCAGATCTTCTCAGCTCGAGATCATCGGTGAGTAGATTTAACATCTACAGGAAAATCGCCCGTATAGCGTTATGCGGCAGGGTAGGATATGATATTATAGCTTCATGTTTATACGCATATGAGTTGATTGCGCATGAGCTTCATTGCATATTATTACTGTTGTGCCTTGACTTGATACCTATTGGACACAACACCATTACTGACGGTTCATGTTGCAGGAGCAAAAATTATATGCTACACACAAACCGTCGGTAATTTCCCATGACACGCATTACATATAACATATGTGATATTGTATCGGTTATTGTCATTGAAATAGTGATTCTTATTCCGTTGCGTATATGAAATGTAGTATATAGTCTATACCAACATGCTTACACATATACCTTGTTATAGCTAGAAGTACATCATGCAAACAACTTACATGTATAACCCATATACCTTATTATAGCTACATGTACCCTTAAGTGGTATTGTATTGTTATTTGACATTGAGACGTTGATTATTGTACTATTGCGCTTATGAAATGCATCATACATACCTGCTTACATGTAGATACACATATCTTTCTATAGTTACATGTACACCTCATATGATGCTGCACTTGATTTCAGAGGAATTGGGAACCGCATGATATATTTTAAAACTGGATTCATTTAAAAGAGCGGTTTTCTCTTAATATGCTCATATTGCTGTTTTATGTTGCATACATCAGTTTTCATGGATTTGCGCATAGAGATATGGATTACATATGATTTATGGATTTGAGAACCTTGGGGGTATTTCAAGAAATTTATTTATTGTTTGAAAACCTGGTTTCTCTTGATATAGTATTTAAGTACGTCCACCATGAGTTTTCTCGGTTCTGAGACTAGTGTTAGAAACCCGATTCGTGGAGCAGTAGGCACCGTCTGCCGGTACATGGTGGACCCGATATGGTTCCCCGGGGAAACAGGTGATTTTTGTGGTATAGACGATAAGCCTGGCAGGAGGGCTAGTACCTACCGGTGATAATATTTAGACTCGCCGGTTAACTGGGGGATACCGAACGGAGTTATGTACAGACATGATATGTAGATTGCGAGTGTCGATGTTGGGCACTCAGGTTCCATGAGATGTACGGACATGAGGGCCAGTCCTGGTTACGGCGCCTGAGAGATGAGTATTTACGTGTCGATGCTGGACACGGGTTTCATGATGTTTCGAGTGTCGACGTTGGACACTCAGGTTCCGTGATTTTGATGTGTCGTTGAGGGAGACACACACACACAGATAAACACTCACACACACATGCATATGTTTTCATGAGATTTTGAGTGTCGATGTTGGGTACTCAGGTTCCATGAGATTTACAGATTGATGGGCGATCAGAATGACGACGCCTGAGATATTGGGATTTGGGGTGTAGTTGATAGACACCGGTATTTTTCCATGATGATGATTTATTGATGATGTTATGTTGTATCCTATACCCAGTATTTATTTGATATGCATTTTTATTCATATAGATGTAGTACCCTGGTGGTGTACCTTGATCATGATTGTTGCATATCCATATTGCCATACTTATGCTATCAGATTATATGTGATAGATTTATCGCTGTTCGTGCATACTTGCGATTATAGTATGATGTTATTTACTATTCATGGGTTGGCAACTCACCCCCGTTGTGCTACAGTGTTTTGCAAGATTTACCCTCAGAGTAGTCGCGGCAGGGCTTCTTATTATCTCTACTTTTGCAGATACCGCTACAGTTGGCTGTGAGGCCTTTTGCTCTAGGTGGGTTTGCGGTTATCGATGATGTTCTTTATTTATCTTTTGTATCTAGTACTCTCCATATACCACTTCATGTATTTGACTTAGAGACGAGTTGTGAGGATCGATGTTGTAATATTTTGTGACTCTGGGTGCCGTGCTCGTGGGAGCCGGCCTTGTTATGAAGTTTTACCTCCTTATGCTGTTTCATTTATATTTCTTCGCTATGGTGTCGTATATATGCTTGTGGTGGTTGTTTCCGCCGTTGGGCGTGATTTTCTCCAGTTTAGGATGCTTTATTTATATTTTATGTTCTACCCATTTTCGAGTCTAGTTTTTAGAAAGGAGGTGCTCCCGAAATTTTTAAGAAAGTAAACTTAAGTTTAAAGACTTTTACTTGAGATTTCCGAAGGTTTTTAACTTTGTTTTCTCCACTTATCCCTTTTTGGGGTGGTTTAGATTTCTGGGTTTCGGCTTGCTTAAATTGTGTACGCTTGTTGACGTCACGTGGTTTAAGTGCCGGTCACGTGCCTAAATTTGGGTCGTGACAAAGTTGGTATCAGAGCGCTAGGTTTTACCTTTCGGATTGTAGGATGACCTTGGTATGATGGAGTAGGTATCTTAAGCAGAGTGACGTAGCGTGTGTATATTCCGCGGCATACTTACGACACGGTACTCCTCCTAAGTGACCTTAGGACTTATTGTTTGAAAATTCCTTCCGTGATTATATACATCCTTGGGATTCAATTTCTAGGTTCTTATCGAATCCTATTTTCATTTATAGCCATTATGCCGCTGAAGACTACGAGGGCTCAGAGAGCGGCCACGAGGGCCGAGGTCAGAGTTTACTCATCGGAGAAGAGGACTAACCAGGGCGGTACGCCTGTTGTACCGGAGCAAATTGATCCACCGTCAATGGACCGTATTGATAGACTTGAGGCCGATATGCAGGATATGCACCAGATGATGGGGTCATTGGTTAAGGCCAGTCGGGCGCAGAAACAGGATGCTGTTCAACCTGTTGCGGGGACCGCGATGGTGCCTACTGTTCAGGCAGTTGTACCTGTAGCTACAGAGGTGATCACTGTATCTTTATCTGAGTTCATGAGGCTGAAGCCTTCGGTTTTCACAGGCATTGATGCAGCTGAGGATCCGCAGTCATTTATCGACCGGATGGCCAGGATATGTCATTCGCTGAGATGTTCCGACGCGAGATGGGTTGAGTTCATGAGTTTTCGTCTGGAGGGTCTGGCCCAGAAGTGGTGCGTGTCGTTAGAGAAGGGCAGAGCCGCTGGCCTTGCTCCAATGAGCTGGGATGAGTTCGTGACGGTGTTTCTTGACCGTTTTATTCCGCAGAGTGTCAGAGATGCTCGAGCGCGCAGTTTTGAGTCGTTACGCGAGACTCCGTGGATGACGGTGGCTGAGTACGATGTACGGTTTACTGAGCTGACTATGTATGCTCCGTATTTGGTAGCTACTGAGGAGACGCAGGTCAAGAGGTTTGTTCGAGGCCTGCTTACCCAGTTGTTCATCCCTATCAGTGTACAGCATTGTGACACGTATGTAGCAGCGGTGGACGCAGCCATATTGGTTGAGGAGCGTCTTTCTGAGTCGTCGGTTGTTCCGGAACTGAAGAGAGTTCGTACTGGTGAGTCAGCACAGAGACAGACGTTTAGACGCCGTGACAGATTCCGTTCAGGCATAAGGAGTAGCGGAGACGTGGGATGAGGCCAGTTATTAAGTACTTATCCCCAGGAGGGTTAGCAGTCGACGCGTGGGTGCTTTGGGTGTGGCATTCTACATCACCTCGGTAAGGATTGTACCGCGATACGCCAGAGAGAGGCAGCCGTACCACATGTTACTTTACCGCCTTCTCCACCTCAGAGAGCGTTGCCTCTTATGCTTGTTGTTGCTCCGCATCAAACTTATGCTCAGAGTGGTTGTGGTTGCAAAGGGTTTGTTCACATAGGACGGGGTGGTAGAGGTAGAGGACAACCAGTTGCCAGTAGAGGGCAGGCTCGAGTGTTTTCCTTCACTCATTAGGACGCGCCGGCATCTAATGCAGTGGTTTCAGGTACTCTTTCTGTATGTTCTTTTGATGCACATGTTTTATTTGATCCGGGATTTACGCATTCGTATGTTTCTATGCACTTCGTGCGGAGGTTAGGTCGAGAGTCATGTTTGCTAGGGCATCCTCTTATCGTGACTACTCCTGTTGGCGAGTCGTTTGTTGCGCGACACGTGTTTCGGTCGTGTGTCGTTCGTATAGGAGATAGAGATTTGTCCGTTGACTTGATCTTTCTTGAGATGTTGGACTTTGACGTTCTCCTGGGCATGGACTGATTAGCTACTTACTATGCGTCCGTGTACTACTGCGAGAAGACAGTTAGGTTTTGTTTTCCCGGCGAGTCAGTTCTTGTTGTGCAAGGGGACCGTGGTGCCGCCCCTCACAGTTTGATTTCAGCCCTTTGCGTTGGTCGGCTTTTGAGAAGGGGATGTCGGGGATTCTTGGCTTTCATTCATGGTACTAGAGCCATAGTAGAGTCGTTGAACCGGGTTCTTATCGTGCGAGAGTTTCCCGATGTTTTCCACGATGAGTTACCTGGTTTGCTGCCAGAGCGTGATATTGAGTTTTGCATTGATCTGATTCCCGGCACGGGTCCTATTTCTATACCGCTTTACTGGATGGCCCCGGCAGAGCTTAGAGAGATTAAAGATCAATTGCAAGAGTTGCTTGATATGGGACTTGTGCGTCCGAGTGTTTCGCCTTAGGGAGCTCCTGTTCTGTTCGTCAAGAAGAAGGACGGCAGTTTGAGGTTTTGTATGGATTATCGTCAATTGAACCGGGTTACGGTGCAGAATACGTATCCTTTACCTCGCATTGACGATTTGTTTGATCAGCTCCAGGGTGAAAAATATTTTTCTAAGATTGATTTGCGATCGGGTTATCATCAGTTGCGGTTTTGGAATGATGACATTCCGAAGGCTGCATTTAGTACGCGCTATGGGCATTATAATTTTTTGGTGATGTCGTTCGGACTCACCAATGCCCCAGCAGCGTTCATGGATTTGATGAACCGGATTTTCAGACCATTCCTCTACCAGTTTATTATTGTGTTTATTGATGACATTCTGTTCTACTCTAGGAGTCAAGAAGAGGATGAGCAACACTTGAGAATTGCTTTGCAGACATTGAGAGAGCACCAGCTGTATGCTAAATTCTCAAAGTGCACATTTTGGCTTGATAGAGTTGACTTCCTGGGTCATGTGGTGATGGGAGACGGTATTCTTGTGGACCCGAGGAAGATCGAGGCTATACAGCTTTTTCCCAGACCTGTATCTGTGACAGAGGTCCGCAGCTTTTTAGGCTTAGCTGGTTATTACCGACGTTTCGTGCAGGATTTCTCGAGTATCGCTGCACCGCTGACCGGACTGACCAGGAAGGGAGTTCCTTTTCTTTGGACTGAGGCATGCAAGCAGAGTTTTCAGGAGTTAAAGACTTTGTTGACGACTGCACCAGTTCTATCTTTACCTTCTGGATCGGGCGGCTATGTTGTTTACTATGATGCTTTTCGAGTGGGGCTCGGTTGTGTATTGATGCAGAATGATAGAGTTATCACTTACGCTTCTCGGAAGATGAAGAAGCATGATCAGAATTACCCCACTCACGATCTAGAAATGGCCGTGGTGTTCTTTGCATTGAAGATTTGGAAACACTACTTGTACGGGGAGTAGTGTCAGATTTTCACGGACCACAAGAGCTTGAAGTACATCTTCCAGCAGCGGGATTTGAATCTGAGACAGCGCCATTGCATGGAGCTTGTAAAGGATTATGATTGTGAGATCCTTTATCACCAGAGCAAGGCGAATATGGTAGCTGATTCTTTGAGTCGTAGGCCCGGGGGTAGCTTGTCCCAGTTAAGCACAGTTCAGTGACAGTCTTCTGTAGATTGGCAGATCTTGTGTGATAGTAGAGTACAGTTTGAGTTCACTTCCACTGGGGAACAACTTGCTCATGTCCGCGCCCATCCACTTCTACTTGATCGTATCCATAAGGCGCAGCCCAGTGATGGCCGTTTGTCTGAGATTCTTACGCTTGTTCGGCAGGGTACAGATTCGAAGTTCATTATCTATGACCAGGGTGTAGTATGTTATGGGACTCACTTGTGTGTACCAGATACCGATGGGTTGAGACGTGAGATCCTAGAGCAGGATCATCAGTTAGCCTTTAGTGTTCATCCAGGTTCCACCAAGATGTACCGTGACTTGAGAGACATTTACTGGTGGGCAGGGATGAAGAATGATGTTTCAGACTTTGTTTCGAGGTGCCTGACTTGTCAGCAAGTCAAGGCTGAGCATCAGAGGCCGGCAGGAGTGTTGCAGCCTTTACCCGTTCCGGAGTGGAAATGGGAGCAAATTTCCATGGACTTCGTTGTGGGTCTTCCCAGGGCCAGTCGTGGGTATGACTGTTAGTGTATATGCCCTAGAGGCCATTACTGTATCATGCTAGTTTGTATATTACTTGATGGAAGCTTGGGATATTCACAGTTGTATAGACAATCTTGCTCGAAATGGTAGTATGCTACTTGGTTTGTTTCTACTTTAATGTGTATATGTGTTTCTTTTAGCATATCTCCTATACACATTAGTGGAGCCCTTAGGATATTTGCTTGATTACCAGCGTTGTGATGGCAGTCACACTAGTGGGGGCTGGGTAATCTACAAGCACATCCTTATATAGGTCCCTAGTCGTAGGACTATCGATACAGGGCATCGATACTCCGGAGTAGACTAGCGTATGCTCTTTTCATCCCAGCAGGGGAGACGGTCTGTCACACAGCCGTCAGTACGTCGTACTTGAGATAGTATGCGGGTGCTCGTTAGGTTACGAGTACACTGGACAGGACTCATTGGGAACTGTTTGTTGGTACTATACCTATCGTCGGTTAATAGTTCCCAGGTGACATGAGTACAGCTTAGTCCGCTGACTTGACACCGTCACTTCGCCTCGAGTGTGTTCCCACTGTACTTTAATTACTACCCTATCATGGCTCAAAGGATTCGTGCAAACAGGTAGTAGTTGGGTGCAGTCCTGAAGCACTTGGAGGCAGTGACGGTTAGACAGGATTCGTCTCTCCCGGTATTGGGGGTTGATATCGAGCTGTGTCTAGGAGAGCCATTACACAAAGTCCCTGGCCAAGGCAAGCGAGATAAACTGGTAGGTTTTCCAGTGTTATCTCAGGGTGTTCTGGGCTACACTCCGACACGACTTGTACCGCTATTAGGGGACTGACATTTACCGCCCCTTAGGCCCGCCATGCGATGTTCTCAGACGAACAGACCGGACTATACAGAGATTGTCACTTTGAGGCTCACTAGGAGTTCGGATGGGTTCACCTCATCAGTCTTCTTATCGGCATCTACCTGGGAACCGTTACGTACAGCTAGTACCGCTTACGGCCTGTGGTTAAACCCACTGCCAGCGTAGTGTCGAGTCTTTAGAGTCCCACACAGAGGGATATTCGCCTTTGGGCAAAACAGAGTAGAGGTCGCATGGTTTTGCGACAGGGTTCGTTCACATCTGCGCACTTGTGCACGTTTAGTGTCGGGGCAGTTATTACTATCGGGCTTTAGTTTATGCCAGATCCTAGTATGCATTTTGGGATTGGTTTTATCTCAATTGTATTCGTGTTCCTCGGAACACGGATGCGAGTGTGTATGCACGGTTGACAGAGACAGATGCAGAGGATTCTCTTTAGGGTCGTTGACTGTTGACTTCTTCTAAACCCTAATGAGAATAAGAAATATGATTAATAATAATATTAATTAAGTGTTATTATGCCATGGTTGGGTTGAAAGTTTGACTTTGTTGACTTGTTGACTTTGTTGACCGGTTGACTATTTTGGACTTGTTGACCATCATCATTTCATTGCTATCTTTTCATGGCTATGACTTTTGCTTGCTTGTTGTTTACAAAATGCATTAAATGCATGAAATGATAATGCCATTGACATGAACCATCACAAATACTTAATTATTATTATTATCATGATTATTTTGGTTTTTGAGAGCATGGTTGTAAAAGTCTTCTCTCATTCTATCATTTCCACTCTCTCTCATCTAAGCTCTCCCTCTTCCTCTTGCTTATGATTCTCTTGTCTCATGAGTTGAGAAACAAGAACCATTGAGATAAAACCCTAAAAACACTTCTCTACTCATTGTAGAGTACAAGGTCTAGCAAGCCAAGTATTTTAGTTTCCTCTCGATTGAGGTTGGAGCCAAAGGTAGAAGCTTTCGGGTGGATCCATCTTCGGCACAAGGAGACGACGGGGTGAGGCCGATCCGACCACTATAAGGAGAAGCAGAGAAGGAGTTCAAGACTAGGTATAACCCCTAACATAGTAGTTAAACTCTTAGTTAGGTTGTTAGATAGTTTGTTTAGCAAAGATCCGGTTTCTAGTCCATTTTATCTTCACCGAAAAAATTGTTTTTCACCATTTCCGCATCCCCGAAAGAACCGGGAAGGGTAACGTGGACTTACAGCGGTATCAGAGCCTAGCTAAACACTATCTAGCATGTTAGCAAAGTATCTAGAATTTCGATCGGAGAAAAAATCACAAAACACATCCGAAAACCATGCTTGCTGTCGATTTTTAAAACAGCTCAAAAAATAATTTGACATATGTTAAAAATCGTTTCAGGGTTTTCTGTAAACACACAGCAAAAACGATCCAGCGAGTCGACCAACTCACCGCGGAACCACGACAAGAACATGCTTCTTGCCGCGGATCCGCGGCCGAGTTGACTCGACCGTGGATCGGTTTTGTTGCAGTGTGTTTTGTGTGGAGTTTTGGGATTTTTGGAATATGTTGTTTCTTCCTAGATTTTCCAGAAAACAAATTTGAGTTTAGGGTGGTTACAAATCCGTATTTTGATCGAACTTCTGTAGACTTTAGCTAATGGGTTATATCTGTGATGTGATATATGTATTGAACGTCTGCTAATCGCTATACGTCGATTAGTGGGGGTTATACATATCTGTGATCTGTAATGTTGATAGTTTGTGTATATGAATTCGTTGGATTGTCGCGGATGAATAGCCGGGGGGTTGTGAGATGAGAGTTTTCTTAACTTTTCATTTGATGTAATATGTAATTGATGTAATATTATTTGTATGGCCGCACATCCGGGATGAGGTTGTAGCCGCCATTGTATATTATTTCTTTTACTGTTTTTGCTCCTAGGATAGACCCAAGGTGGGTTGCACAAACTACCGGGTACCTCGAAGTGCCGTGTGGCCTACTCACGTTGTTGAGGGAGGTTGCTTCACTTCGGGTATTTTGCGGGTAGTTTGCCGCATACGTAGTGGTCTAAGGTGGGGTCTTAGCTATTCATTGCGACCGTGTAATCCGCTTTTCGTTGCAGGCTCGAACGAAACGTGGATTCCTAGTATATCCAATGTGTTCATCTATGATCTGGGATGGCTATCATTGGATCTGACGAATGTAAATATCTATATATGATATCTATTTAGGCGTTGCTTATATTTTGCATCCGCGCTAGTCCAACCCCCGCTCTGTCGTTAGTCAAGTAACCTAACAGGTAATGACAGGGCCCCGTGGCGAATGCGGATGGCATAAGCGTACGTCATATTTTCGTTGTTTTCTGCAATGGTAGGATTAAATGATGGGACGCATTAAATTAATGCAAGAAAATAAACCAAAGTTGAGGTCGTTAGAACAATTTCAAAACCACTCGGTTTCTTTTCAAAAACAACTTTTAAACGCGGAGCTTAAGCCACTCCTTTTAAAAGCTATCACATTCCATCGATTATATCAAGTTCACTACGTTCACGTTTTCACCAAAACCATTCGTAGCCCTCTGTCTTTTCATATGGATAATCAATAGTATTCAAGCTGTGTTTGTTGGCCAATGCCAAGGCATAGTGATTGGTAGCTATTGGATATTCATATGCAGCATAAATAGATGCGTTGGTTTGGGACAGTCCTACTGCCTTGTTGGCCAAAGTCAAGGGTAGGTACGGGTGGGTTCAAATTAACCTGGAGAATGAAGGGTAGAACTTGACATGTGACTTATGATTTGTTGGCCAAAGTCAAGGTCATAAGAGCATTTGGCAAAAATCCACATCGGGAGTTTCTAAAGAAACTGAAACTTGCTAGCGCTGTATACATTTGGAGTGTGATGATTCTTATAGGATTCCTTCAGTTTTGTCACACGATGATATTTGGATCCCGATCCTACTTTGAGTAAATGTTACTCCTCGGGAAATTTCTCACTTAACGATCAATGCTATAAACTAAGTAGGTGTCTAGAAAGGTGTTAGCGGGGTTACGCCCACAGGGAAAAGAGGTTATTTAATTAAGGAACCTCGCGAAAGCGTTGGAAAACCTCCCTCGAAGTACCAACACTGGCTTGGCTAAACGGTTAAGCAAGTATTGTACGGTGAGATTGATCCCGACTAATTCTTCCTTTTTGGTTTGAGGAGGAAATCGAGAAACAGTGGGAGCTATCCTGTTTAGACAAACTAAAAACCACTCTAAACTTGCAAGAGCATCATGCTAAAGTGTTTCTTCTCTCTCTCCTAATTGCAGCGAACAATCGTCATGACCGGACTTAAGTTATTACTAGATAAAAACATACTGACAGGGCCAAACTACAATGATTGGCTCAGGAATGTCAAAATGGCAATCACTTACGACAAGCTGGGGTATTTTCTTACCACCAAAGCTCCCCCTGTCCCAGGAACCACCTCCAGCGTCGCGGATAAGGAAATCCGCAAGACCTGGGAGATCGACTGCGCGAAGGCCAAGTGCCTCGTGCTTGCCTCTATGGACAATGAACATCAGAGGAGGCACGAGAATATGGACCTTGAATCCATATTTCTCCATAAAAAAGAACTGTATGGAGAGCAATCTCGTATCGCCAGTTACGAAGTCTCGAAAAAGTTGTTTTCGGCGAGATTGGCCGTCGGATCATCGGTAGCGGAACACATGCTTAAGACGATTGGCTATATTGAAGAGCTCGCGGACCCTGGGACCACGTTAGAGAACGAGCTCTATACTGACTTGATTCTCCAGTCCCTTCCTTCCACTTACGCCAGTTTATCCTGAACTTCAACTTGCAAGAAAAAGAAGTTGAACATTCAGAACTCCTCAACCTGCTGAGGAGTGCAGAGGGCACCCTACAGAAAGGTAGGGAAACATCCACTTTGTTTGTTGGAGGACCTTCCTCTTCTAGGTCCAAGGCGAAAGCCAAGGGAAAGAAGAAGAAAGCCCCCACCAAACCAAGGGGCGGTGTTAGTAAAGTGGAAACGACGGGAAAAGCAAAGGCAACAAAGATAGCGGGGCAGCTTGTGGGAAATGATGAATGCTTCTATTGTCATAAGAAAGAACACTGGAAAAAGGATTGCAGGGCTTGGAAGGCCAAGAACCAGGACCCGAAGCAAGTTGCGGCTTCCGCTTCAGGCGTGTATGTTATTGAAAACTGTCTATCAATAAACTCTACTTTCTGGGTATTGGATACCGGATCAGGATCTCATATCTGTAATTCTTTGCAGGCACTGAGAAAGAGTAGGGTTTTGAAGGTAGGTGATATGACCCTCAGAATTGCAAACAAAGCTGGCATGGATGATGAGTCCGTGGGGGACTATCACTTGGGAATGTTGATGGACATGTTTTAGTTTTACGGGATTGTTATTTTGTACCCAATGCAACTTGTAATATCATATATGTATCTTAAAGGTCTAAAGAAGGTTATGAATTTGCATTTGTAACCAATGTTGTAAACATTCACCATAATCAAGTTCTGATTGGGTCGAGTACATTAAGCAATAGAATATACGTATTAAACCAACCACAGATTTTCAATGTCCAGAATACACACAAAAGAAATTTTCCAGAAATAAATCATGCTTTCTTATGGCACTGTAGACTCGGTCACATCAATAAGAGAAGGTTGACGAAGTTACATACAGAAGGATATTTGGATCCGTTCGAATATCATTCATATGCAACTTGTCAATCCTGTCTCAAAGGAAAGATGACAAAGACTCCGTTCACTGGACACGGAGTAATAGCAAGCGAGCTCTTAGGGCTCGTACACAGCGATGTTTGCGGTCCAATGTCTACACATGCGCGAAGCGGTTATTCTTACTTCATTACTTTTACGGATGATTTTTCAAGGTACGGATATGTCTTCTTAATGAAACATAAATCTGAAGCCTTTGGAAAATTCCAGGAATACAAGAATGAAGTAGAAAAACAAACCGGCAAAAGTATCAACACACTGAGATCTGATCGAGGTGGTGAATATTTGAGTGCCGATTTCCTGGATTATCTAAAAGACAATGGAATTCTCTCTCATCTTACTCCTCCATACACTCCGCAGCATAACGGTGTATCTGAGAGACGGAACAGAACCCTATTGGATATGGTACGTTCCATGATGAGTAACGCTGAGTTTCCGCGATCATTCAAGGGATATGCACTAGAATCAACTGCATATCTTTTGAACCGAGTTCCAACTAAGACAGTGCCTACCACACCATATCAGATGTGGAGTGGGAAGAAACCCTATCTTAAGCACATTAAGACATGGGGGTGTCCGACTTTTGTCAAAAAGCAGCATGCGGACAAACTCGAGGCACGCTCAGTACAGTGCAAGTTTGTGGGATATCCAAAGAACCCCAAGAGATATTTCTTCTATTGCAAAGAGGAACAAAAGGTTTTTGTTTCTCGTCATGCCTGCTTCTTGGAAACTGAATTTTTGGAAAATCAGATAAGTGGGAGCGCAATAGAACTGGAAGAATTTCCAGAACCACGAACTATTACTGAAATCTTAGTAGAACCAGAGGGTTCGAAAGAACAGGACATTCCTGCGCCGCTCCGCAGGAGTATTAGGCAGTCTCATCCTCCTGAGAGATACTACGGTTTTCTCATAGACGGGGATAGAGAGGATTGCATCATTGATAGTGATGAGCCGACTAGCTTCCAGCAGGACATTCAGAGCGTTGACTCGGTAAAATGGCTGGATGCAATGCGGACCGAACTGGAGTCCATGTACACCAACAAAGTATGGACTTTGGACGTTGCTCCAGATGGGGTAAAACCCGTAGGATGCAAATGGATCTTCAAAACGAAGATTGGTGTGGATGGACTGGTTGAGACCTATAAGGCTAGACTTGTTGCAAAGGCTTTTCGTCAAAGAACTGGTTTGGACTATGACGAAACCTTTTCTCCAGTAGCTATGCTGAAATCCCTTCGGATCCTTCTTGCCATTGCTGTCTTCCACGATTATGAGATTTGGCAGATGGACGTAAAGACTGCTTTTCTAAATGGAAATTTAGAGGAGTGTGTCTATATGGACCAGCCGGAGGGTTTCATTCAGAGTGGGAGCAGCGGAAAGGTGTGCAAGTTGCTTAAGTCCATCTATGGACTAAAGCAGGCATCGCGGAGTTGGAACATCTATTTTGATGAGACGATCAAAGATTTTGGCTTTATCAAAAATCCAGATGAACCATCCATCTATAGTAAAATTGTAGCACGAACTGTTGTATTCCTCGTTTTATACGTGGACGACATTCTCTTGATAGGAAATGAAATTCCTACGCTACAATCTGTCAAAGGGTTCTTGTCACACAGGTTCGCCATGAAAGACCTGGGTGATGCCTCTTACATTCTGGGGATCCGGATCCATCGTGATAGATCTAAGAGGATACTAGGACTTTCACAGTCCAAGTACATCGACACCATACTGAAAAGATTCAGTATGGAAGATTCCAAGCGCGGTAATCTACCGGCTTGTCCGGGGATCACCCTTTCCAAAGAGATGTCTCCCAAGGCTGATTTGGAAAGGGATCGCATGTCTATTATACCCTACGCTTCTGCGGTTGGCTTTATAATGTATGCGATGTTGTGTACCAGACCAGATGTAGCTTATGCACTGAGTGTGGTAAGCCGGTATCAGTCAAACCCTGGGGAGATGAACTGGATAGTGGTAAAGAACATTCTGAAGTACCTGAGAAGGACTAAGTACATGTTTTTGGTTTACGGCGGAAAAGACCTCCAGAGGGAGACTTTTGCTGACTCCAGCTTCCAGAGTGACAAGGATGACTCCAAGTCCATGTCGGGTTATGTCTTCACCCTCATCCAGACGGCTTCTTTTGCGGCATCAGATGTAGCGATATATTGCAAGTGGTTCCGTCTTTTTTTGTCGGGAAGTTCTTGACTGAACTTCAGGTGGTTCCGTCCATTGTCGATCCAATTCCTCTGTATTGTGACAACAACGGAGCTATAACTTTAGCGAAGGAACTCAGGTCCCATCAGAAGTCCAGACACATCTTAAGGCAGTATCACCTGATCAGGGAGATCGTGGATCTCCGGGAGATCCAGATTCGGAGGGTTGGTACAGAAGATAACACTGCATATCCATTCACGAAGGCCTTACCCCAGACTCAGTTCGAGCGGTTGATCGAGATGATAGGTCTTCGATACGCCAGTACATGGCCTTAGTTCAAGTGGGAGATTGTTAGTGTATATGCCCTAGAGGCCATTACTGTATCATACTAGTTTGTATATTACTTGATGGAAGCTTGGGATATTCACAGTTGTAAAGACAATCTTGCTCGAAATGATAGTATGCTACTTGGTTTGTTTCTACTTTAATGTGTATATGTGTTTCTTTTAGCATATCGCCTATACACATTAGTGGAGCCCTTAGGATCTTTGCTTGATTACCAGCGTTGTGATGGCAGTCACACTAGTGGGGGCTGAGTAATCTACAAGCACATCCTTATATAGGTCCCTAGTCGTAGGACTATCGAGACAGGGCATCGATACTCCGGAGTAGACTAGCGTATGCGCTTCTCATCCCAGCAGGGAAGATGGTCTGTCCCACAGCCGTCAGTATGTCGTACTTGAGATAGTATGCAGGTGCTCGTTAGATTATGAGTACACAGGACAGGACTCGCCAGGAACTATTGGTTGGTACTATACCTATCGTCGGTTATCAGTTTCCAGGTGACATGAGTACAGCTTAGTCCGCTGACTTGACACCGTCACTTCGCCTCGAGTGTGTTCCCACTGTACTTTGATTACTACCCTACCATGGCTCAAAGGAGTCGTCCAAACAGGTAGTAGTTGTGTGCAGTCCCGAAGCACTTGGAGGCAGTGACGGTTAGACAGGATTCGTCTCTCCCGGTATTGGGGGTTGATATCGTGCTATGTCTAGGAGAGCCATTACACAAAGTCCCTGGCCAGGGAAAGCGAGATAAACTGGAAGGTTTTCCTGTGTTATCTCAGGGTGTTATGGGCTACACTCCGACACGACTTGTACCGCTATTAGGGGAATGACTTTTACGTCCCCTTAGCCCCGCCATGTGACGTTCTCAGACGAACAGACTGGACTGTACGGAGATTGTCACATTCAGGCTCAGTAGGAGTTCGGATGGGTTCACCTCATCAGTCTTCTTGTCGGCATCTACCTGGGGACCGTTACGTACAGCTAGTACCGCTTATGTCCTGTGGTTAAACCCACTGCCAGCGTAGTGTCGAGTGTTTAGAGTCCCATACAGAGAGTTATTCGCCTTTGGGCAAAACAGAGTAGAGGTCGCATGGTTTTGCGACAGGGTTCGTTCACATCAGCACACTTGTGCACGTTTGGTGTCTGGGCAGTTATTACTAGCGGGCTTTGGTTTAAGCCAGATCCTAGTATGCGTTTTGGGATTGGTTTTATCTCGATTGTATTCATGTTCCTCGGAACACGGATGCGGGTGTGTATGCACGGTTGACAGAGACAGATGCAGAGGATTCTCATTAGGGTTGTTGACTGTTGACTTCTTCTAAACCCTAATGAGAATAAGAAATATGATTAATAATAATATTAATTAAGTATTATTATTGTGCCATGGTTGGGTTGAATGTTTGACTTTTTTGACTTTGTTGACCGGTTGACTATTTTGGACTTGTTGACCATCATCATTTCATGGCTATCATTTCATGGCTATGACTTTTGCTTGTTTGTTCTTTACAAAATGCATTAAATGCATGAAATGATAATGCCATTGACATGAACCATCATAAATACTTAATTATTATTATTATCATGATTATTTTGGTTTTTGAGAGCATGGTTGTAAAAGTCTTCTCTCATTCTATCATTTCCACTCTATCTCATCCAAGCTCCCCCTCTTCCTCTTGCTCATGGTTCTCTTGTCTCATGAGTTGTGAAACAAGAACCATTGAGATAAAACCCTAAAAAACACTTCTCTACTCATTGTAGATTACAAGGTCTAGCAAGCCAAGTATTTTAGTTTCCTCTCGATTGAGGTTAGAGCCAAAGGTAGAAGCTTTCGGGTGGATCCATCTTCGGCACAAGGAGACGACGTGGTGAGGCCGATCCGACCACTACAAGGAGAAGAAGAGAAGGAGTTCAAGACTAGGTATAACCCCTAAAATAGTAGTTAAACTCTTAGTTAGGTTGTTAGATAGTTTGTTTAGCAAAGATACGGTTTCTAGTCCATGTTACCTTCACCGAAAAAAATTGTTTTTTACCATTTCCGCATCCCCGAAAGAACCGGGAAGGGTAACGTGGACTTACAGTGACTCCATTTGGGTGATTGTTGACCGGTTGACGAAAGCGGCTCACTTTCTTCCAGTGAAGACCATTTTTGGTTATGCTCAGTATACTCAGTTGTATATAGATGAGATTGTGAGATTGCACGACGTTCCTACATGCATCATATCCGACAGGGGCACCCAGTTTACTACCCATGTTTGGAAGAAGCTTCAGGAAGCTTTGGGTACCCGGTTGATTTTTAGCACCGCAGACCGATGGTCAGTCAGAGCGGACTATACAGACTCTGGGGATATGCTTCGGCCGTGAGTGCTTGATTTTGGTGGCAGTTGGGATCGTCACTTGCCGTTGATTGAGTTCTCCTACAACAATAGCTTTCAGGAGACTATTCAGATGACACCTTTTGAGGCTTTGTATGGTAGGAAGTTTCGATCGCCAGTCTGTTGGACCGAACTCAGCGAGAGTAGGGTTTTGGGACCCCAGCTAGTTCAGGAGACTACGGAGAAGATCCAGCTGATTCAGGACAGGATGAGAGCAGCTCGGTGCAGGCAGAAGTCTTATGCCGACCGTCATCGTCGCAGACTTGAGTTCGCAGTAGGGGAACATGTATTCCTGCAGATTTCTCCGATGAAGGGCGTTATGAGGTTTGGGAAAAAAGGGAAGCTCAGTCCCGGATTTGTAGGTCTTTTCGAGATCCTTGAGCGAGTTGGTGTCGTTGCCTATCGTTTGGCACTTCCGCCCAGTTTTTTAGATGTTCACCCCGTTTTCCATGTGTCGATGCTTTATAGATACCTTCATGATCCTTCTCACAAGATTCAGCACCAGACCATTCAGTCAGAGTGCGATCTTTCGTTCATCGAGCAGCCGGTAGTTTATTGGATCGGCAGGTGAAGAATCTTCAGTCAAAGGTCTTTCCATCTGTGAAGGTTCTTTGGCGTGGCCCTACTAGTAAAGAGATCACTTGGAGGTCGAGAGCGAGATGCGGAAGAAATTCTCTCATCTCTTCGAAGGTATGCGTAGTTAAAATTTTAAATTCGGGGACCGAATTTCTTTAAGTGGGGAAGATTGTAATGATTTAGAAATCGTTTAGGAGAATTTTCCGATAATAGGTAAAAATAAATTATGTTTTCCGTAAATACCCAGAAGTGATCATTTTTCAGTGTAAACTTAACTGCACCTAGTTTAACTAAGAAATTGCTATATTGCGGTTTTTAGTTGTCACTTGAAAATTTTTGTTCGCTTAAATATTTTTCCTTAATTAAAATATTATTATAAGTTTTTAATTTTACACTTAATTAGTGGTAATTACAAATTTGATTGGGTTAATTATGCTAAAGTGAATCTATGCTAACTTAATCACAAGATTAAGCATTAACCCTTCTTTGCAAAATATCCTTGAAAATATCTAGATATTTGTTGGAATTAAAGAAAAATTTTAAATAAAGATTAGGAGGTGGCATGGATGGGAGGTGCTTTAATGAGCATTAAATGGTGTTTTAAACTAGAAATTTCCACACAACTTTACAATTTTCCCACTTCCTTCACCTTGGCCGAGCCCCCCTTGCTGCCCTCTCATTTTCTTCACCCCATTTTCACTTCTAAAAGCTCAAATAAATCATCAAAAATCATCAAATAATACCACAAACTCAAATACAAATCCATACCCATTATTTTTAACCCTAACCAAGCTTGGATCTTCATGAAAGTTAGCATTTTGGAGGCTAATTTGGATGTTTAGTTGCAAGTTTGTGAATCTAAGTAAGGTATAAAATCCTAACCCTAAGCTTTAGTGTTGTTTAAATACCTTAATATAGTTATTAAATGTTTAAATAAACCTTTAATTAGCATGTTTTGGAAATTCTAGGAAGGGTTATGAAGATCAAGTTAGGGTTTTGATTGGTTGAAATGGTTAATAGAGAAGTGTAGACTTGGAAAACTTAACCTAGTTGTGAGATTGTTAAATGATATTTTTGCTAAATTTCTAATTAAGCTTACTTGCAAACTAACTTTTACTAAATCTTATATAGGTGAGATTAAAATTGTAGTAAAGTTTTGTGTGACTTAGTTAACCTACTTTGTGATGATTGTGATAGCTAGAATTGTTTAAACTTCTAGACTTGAGCTAAAAGGATTAAAAGTGCTTACTAGGTTTTCGGTAAAATTAGGCGTGGGTTTCAATTGAAGTTGCTATAATATATATAGTATCTTCCACGATATATATTGTGTTGTGAATGCGCGATCAGTACGAACGGGGTCTAGTCTGGGTGGTTGTGTTGTTTAGCGATCTTAGCTAGGGTTGTGCCAATGTCGTACGCGTTTTGTGCACAAGGTGCACAGTGTGTTTATCTTGTGGACGTTATCCTTGCGTTTTGTTATCTTTGTGTCGGCACAGGATACTTAGACTTATGTGTTGTGTTTGTGAAATTTTAGGATCGCAAGCGGGGACTTCAGACGCTGCGAAGAAAGGGAAGCAGGTGGTCGGATTTTCTTAGCTCGAGATCATCGGTGAGTAGATTTAACATCAACGGGTAAATCGCCCGTATGGCGTTATGCGTCAGGGATGCATATGATATTATAACTGCATGTTTATACGCATATGAGTTAATTGCGCATGAGCGTCATTGTATATTATTACCCGTTGTGCCTTGACTTGGTACCTATTGGACACAACACCATTACTGACGGTTCATGTTGCATGAGTACAAATTGTATGCTACACACACAACGTCGGTAATTTCCATGACACGCACTATATATATACATTTGTTATATTGTATCGGTTATTATCATTGAGACAGTGATTCTTATTCCGTTGCGTATATGAAATGTAGTATATAGGCTATACCTACATGCTTACACATATACCTTGCTATAGCTTCATGTACATCATGCAAACATACTTACATGTATATCCACATACCTTGTTATAGCTACATATACCCCTAAGTTGTATTGTATTGTTATTTGACATTGATACGTCAATTATTGTACTATTGTGCTTATGAAATGCATCATACATACCTGCTTACATGTAGATACACATATCTTGCTATAGTTACATGTACATCTCATATGATGTTGCACTTGATTTCGGAGGAATTGGGAACCGCATGATATATTTTAAAACTGGATTCATTTAAAAGAGCGGTTTTCCCTTAATATGCTCATATTGCTATTTTATGTTGCATACATCAGTTTTCATGGATTTACGCATTGATATATGGATTTCATGTGATTTATGGATTTCAGAACCGTGGGGGTATTTCAAGAAATTTTTGTATTGTTTGAAAACCCGGTTTCTCTTGATATGATATTTCAGTGCGTCCACCATGAGTTTTCTTGGTTCTGAGACTTGTGTTAGATATCCGATTCGAGGACCGGTAGGCACCGTCTGCGGGTACATGGTGGACCCGGTATGGTTCCCTGGTGAAAGAGGTGATTTTCGTGGTATAGACGATGAGCCTGGCAGGAAGGCTAGAACCTACCGGTGATAATATTTAGAATCGACGGTTATCTGGGGGATACCGACCGGAGTTATGTACAGACATGATATATGGATTGCGAGTGTCTATGTTGGGCACTTAAGTTCCAAGAGATGTACGGACATGAGAGCCGGTCCTGGAGACGGCGCCTGAGAGATGAGTATTTACGTGTCGATGCTGGACATGGGTTTCATGATGTTTCGAGTGTCGATGTTGGACATTCAGGTTCCATGATTTTGATGCGTCATTGAGGGGGACACACACACATATATATACAGGCATATGTTTTCATGAGATTTCGAGTGTCGATGTTGGACGCTCAGGTTCCATGAAATTTACAGATTGAGGGCCGATCAGAGTGACGGAGCTTGGGGTATTGGGATTTAGGGTGTAGTTGATATACCCCAGTATTTTTCCACGATGATGATTCATTGATGATGTTATGTTGTATCCTATACCCAGCATTTATTTGATATGCATTTTTATTCATATAGATGTAGTACCCTGATGGTGTACCTTGATCATGATTGTTGCATATCCATATTGCCATACTTATGCTATCAGATTATATGTGATAGATTTATCGCTATTCGTGCATACTTGCGATTATAGTATGATGTTATTTACTATTCATGGGTTGGCAACTCACCCCCGTTGTACCACAGTGTTTTGCAGGATTTACCCTCAGAGTAGTCGCGGCAGGGCTTCTTATTATCTCTACTTTTGCGGATTCCGCTACGGTTGGCTGTGAGGCCTTTTGCTCTAGGTGGGTTTGCGGTTATCCGATGATGTTCATTATTTATCTTTTGTATCTAGTACTCTCCATATACCACTTCATGTATTTGACTTAGAGACAAGTTGTGAGGATCGATGTTGTATTATTTTGTGACTCTGGGTGCCGTGCTCATGGGAGCAGGCCTTGTTATGAAGTTTTACCTCCTTATGCTGTTTTCATTTAAATTTCTTTGCGACAGCGTCATATATATGCTTGTGGTGGTTGTTTCCGTCGTTGGGCATGATTTGCTCCCGTTTGGGATGCTTTATTTATATTCTATGTTGTACCCGTTTTCGGGACGAGTTTTTATAAAGGTAGTGCTGCCGAAATTTTTAAGAAAGTAAACTTAAGTGTAAAGACTTTTAGTTGAGATTTCCGAAGGTTTATAAATATGTTTTCTCCACTTATCACTTTTTGGGGTGGTTTAGATTTCTGGGTTTCAGCTTCCTTAAATTGCGTACGCCTGTTGACATCACATAGTTTAAGTGCCGGTCACGTGCCTAAATTTGGGTCGTGACAAAGCGTTTGTTGCTCAACATGCTACCTTTTTAGAAAAGGAATTTCTTGCAAAAGAGATTAGTGGCAAAGAGATAGAGCTGGAAGAAGTTCCGACCGTACAAACTACAGAAGAAGATTTGGTAGAACCGGAGGATTCGATAGTTCCCAACGAACCTCCGCCTCTCCGCCGATCTAGTAGGTTTCCTCATCCACCTGGGAGATACTACGATTTTCTCATTGATGGTGGGAGCGAGGATTGCATCATGGAAGATGATGACCCAACTAGCTTCGAGCAGGCCATCACTAGTGGGAACTCTGTGAAATGGCTGGATGCAATGCGATCTGAGTTGGAATCCATGTACACCAACAAAGTATGGACTTTAGAAGTTGCTCCTGAAGGGGTAAAACCAATTGGAAGCAAATGTATCTATAAGAAGAAACTTGGTGTAGATGGAAAAGTTGAGAATTTCAAAGCTAGACTTGTTGCAAAAGGTTTTCGTCAATGACCGGGTATGGATTATGACCAAAACTTTTCTACAGTGACTATGCTTAAGTCCATCCGGATCCTACTTGCCATCGCTGCATACCATGACTACGAAATCTGGTAAATGGATGTTAAGACCGCCTTTCTAAATGGTGATTTAGAAGAGAGCGTGTGCATGACTCATCCAGAGGGCTTCGTAGATAGTGGGAGCAGCGGAAAGGTGTGCGAGCTACTTAAATCCATATACGGGTTAAAGTAGGCATCGCGGAGTTGGAACATCTATTTTGATGTTGTAGTCAAAAAGATTGACTTCATCAAGAACGTAAATGAACCTTGTATATACAAGAAGGTGACAGAGAGTAAGGTTGTCGTCCTCGTATTGTATTTGGATGACATGCTCTTGATATGAAATGATATTCTTATGCTGCACTCGGTCAAGCTCTTCTTATCACATAGATTCTCAATAAAAGATCTAGGTGATGCCTTCTACATCTTAGGGATTAAGATCTATAGTGATAGACATAAACGGATACTGGGATTGTCCCAATCCAGATACATTGACACCATACTAAAGAGGTTTAGTACGGAAGAATCCAAGCATGGGAATTTACCCACGATCTCTGCGCTCACTCTCTCCAAAGAGATGTCTTCCAAACCTGATTTGGAAAGAGCTTGCATGCAAGGGATACCCTATGCTTCGCTAGTAGGCCCTATCATGTACGCGATGCTATGCACCAGACCCGATGTAGCATACTCACTAAGTGTAGTGAGTAGGTATTAAGCAGATCCTAGAGAGAGTCACTGGACAACTGTGAAGAACATTCTCAAGTACTTGAGACGGACTAAAACGATGTTCTTGGTGTATGGTAACGGAGAACTCCTGGTGGAGTCCTTTACCGATTCAAGCTTCCATAGAGATAAGGACGACTCAAAGTCGGTCTCGGGATTTTTGTTTACCCTAAATGGAGGGGCTGTTTTTTGGAAGAGTTCCATACAGGAAACTGTGGCAGAATCAACGATGGAGGCTGAATACATCGCTGCCAACGATGCTGCCAAAGAGGCTGTCTGGATGAAGAAGGTCATAACTGAACTTGGTGTGGTTCTGTCCATTGAGAATCCAATACCTTTGTATTGTGATAACAATGGAGCTGTGGCATTGGCCAAGGAACCTAGGTCCCATCAGAAATCCAGGCATATTCTGAGGCGGTATCACCTGATCCGGGAGATAGTTGATCGCCGGGAGATCGAGGTCAGTAGAGTTGACACGAAGAACAACACTGCGGATGCACTCACGAAGGCTATACCCCAGATACAATTTGAGAGACTCTTCGGGATGTTGGGTATGCGATACTACAACAGCTGTACTTAGTGCAAGTGGGAGATTGTTAGTTATGTATATGCCCTAGAGGCCATTATTGTACATATGATGTATATTATAGTGGATGTAGGGTTACTAGGCACTCTCACAAGGTTCTAGAAGGCATCAACCATGCCCGATTTAAAATTTAGACATGCCGAACAACCCTAACCAAGATCTTAGACTAGAGATTAGGCGAAACAAATAGCAAGTTAACAACTTTACTTCTAAGAGTTAGGGATTATAACCTTTGTAGTCCGTTCCTTCACTTCTAAAGCTCCGTGTTGAGGTCCCTTCGCTGTGATCATCGAGTACCCGGACTCTAGAGAGGCTCCATGAAGAGAAAGATGCAATCTTTCTTCCAATCTTCGATAACAAAAATGATCTACCTTGAAGAAACTCAAGCCCAAGCTTTTGCTTCACTAATCAAGTATTTGCAAAGTAAACACCCTAATATAAGTGGCTAGAATAGATGAGGATGATGAAGTAGGAATTTAGCTTTCATTTGTTTTCTTTATCTCACTCAATTTCATCACATTAGAAAAAGCTAGAAAGCTTTTTTCAAAGGAAGAAGAAGAAGAAGAAAAATACTTTGTGATGAATAATGAAATCTCGTGAGGTTAGAAATGCAACCATGGGTTAAGTATGAAGACTTAACCCATGTAGAGAATTAACTATGGTTAAAGGGTTGGGTTGGGTTAAAAAAATATCTTTGCAAAATATCACGAAATATCAAGGTCAAAGTCAAAGCTTGAAGAAGCTTCTTGAAAGCTTCATGAAAGTTTAACCCTAAATCAAACCCTAACCATATTTAAACTCCACAAATCATGTTGCATTTATAACCATAACATGTTACAATATTATATATCACATATACAATATTTATTGTAACAAAATAAAATAATACAATTAAAATATATCACATATATATCAATGTATTACCCGAGTGAGAAAAAGAATCTTTATGTGAGCTAATATTAGTTAATGTAATATAATATATCAAATATATAATTATACATTAAATTATCGAATCAACACTTGATCCAATAATTCGGCTATTTCACAAATAACCGACTAATATAATCTGTATCAGTTCATCGAATCAACACCTGATCCGATGTCCCGGCTATATCACATATACCCGGCCGATAAGACATATCGCGAGAATCTAGTACGGTATCACATACACGTATTGTTCTCGGTCCCGCACATATCACATATGTGCTCCTACTCCGTTTTGCCCAAGCCCGGAAACCTCTTTCTAGGACTCTAAAGAATCGTCAATACGCCGGCAGTAGGTGATGATCATATCAAACACCCACAAGCTGCAAGCGGTCAGCTAAATGTAACAACCACCCAGGTATTGAGCAATGAGAAGTTCAACAAGCAAGCCTGTACATTCTCCTGTGAATCCAACCGGTAACACTCCCGTACAGTCCGGTCTCTTCGTCTGATATGTCGCATATCTCGCCTAGGGGTGGTAAATGTCAGACCCCAGTATCTTGATAACTCATGTCGATATGAGGTCTATAACAGTTCGAGAAACTACTGATAACTCTTACCAGTAAATCTCAGCAACCCTGGCCAGGGATTTCCAGTTATAGCCAATCGAACACATCGCAACATCAACTCCCTATACCAGGAGAGACGAAACCCCTCCTATCGCTCATTGCCTCTATATGATTCGGGACTGTACCCAAAAGACACCTTTTTGCACGCTCGCTTGGACGTGGTATGATGGAAATCAAAGCACAGTTGGAATCACACAGGACTCTATGACGATCTCGGGTCTACAGACTAACATGTATCAGTGTCACCAGAGAACTGCCATCTGACTTGAGGTATAATACCATCTGGGAGTTCTTGGCGAGTCCGTCCAGTGTACCCAGTCTCTACTGAGCACCCGTATACCTTCTCTGATGTCAAACACCAATGGATATGAGATCATCCATCGCCTATCATATGGGTCAAGAAGCGCATACGCTAGTCTACTCTGGAGTATCGATGCCCTGTCTCGGTACTGCCACGACTAGGAACTTTTGAAGGATGTACTTGGTGACTACATTGTCCTCACTAGTATGATCTGCATCATAGCCCTGGTAGTCAAGTACTCATCCTAAGGACTTTATCAACTTGTAACATAGAGAAAATCAGAGTACATGTTAAGATAATGAGTAACCAGATAGCATACTATCATGTCGAGCAAGAAAGTCATCCCTATATATGTCCCAGCATCCACTACAGTATACAACGCATGTACAGTAATGGCCTCTAGGGCATACATATAACTAACAATCTCCCACTTGCACTAGAGCCATCTGTTGTGGTATCGCATACCCAACAATCAGCTGTGGTTGAAGTATCTCATACTCAACCATCCCATAAAAGTCTCTACTGGGAATTTGGCCTTTGTGAGTGGATCCACGCTGTTGTCCTCTGTGTCTACTCTCTTAACCTTGATCTCCCTGGAGATCAACCATCTCCATGATCAGGAGATACTTCCTAAGAATATGTCTGGATCTCTGATGGGACGGGGGTTCCTAGGCATAACCCACAACTCCATTGTCACACAATGGCAGGAACGAAGTTCATCTCATGAACTTATATATATGTCCAGACTGCTTCTTTGGTAGCATCCTTGGTAACGATGCATCTAGCCTTTAATCGTCTAGTAAGTCACGGTATCTAGCTTGGAACTCTTTGTTGGAGATAGTGCCCTCAGAGTCAATTATTAGGTCACAGGTACGTGATTGCAATGATTGATGGAGGACCTATCCCGGTAGGACATTCTTACTCGAGAAGATAGTATGCTATCTGGTTTACCTTTATCATCGTGTACTGCTTTAGGTGACCTGACAAGTCGCTATTACACGTTTATAGAGCCCCTAGGATTCTTGCTTGACCACCAGCAGTATGAGGGCGATCATATAAGTGGGAGCTGGGGGTCTATAAGCATATCCTTAAAAGGTCCGTAGTCGTGTGAGTTTCGAGACAGGGCATCGATACTCCAGAGTAGACTAGTGTATACAGTCGAGACCCCGACGAGGGGCGGTGGCCGGTCTCAGAAGCCACTGGTGTCAGTTGGTTCACCTAAGATGTATACAGGTGCTCATTGGGTTATGAGTACACCGGACAGGACTCGCCGGGAACATGCTAGTTGGTCATATACCAGACGTCAGATGGCAGTTCCGTGGTGACATGTGTACAGGTTAGTTCATCGACCCGGGGATCGTCATTTGTCTCGTGTGAGTTCCCACTGTACTTTGATTACTACCCTACCACAGCTTAAAGGAGTCGTGCAAACAGGTTTTAGTTGGGTACAGTCCCGAGCCACATGGAGGCAGTGAGCGTATCTTCAGGGGTTCGTCTCTCCCGGTATTGGGGGTGAGGTCGTGCTGTGTCTAGGAGAGCCATTACACGAAGTCCTCGACCGAGGCAAGGAGATTTACTGGTCGGTATTCCAGTAGTATCTCAGGGTGTTCTGGGCTACACTCCGACACGACTTGTACCGCTTTTGGGGGTCTGACATTTACCAACCTCCTAGGCCCGCCATGCGATACTCATAGACGAACGGACCGGACTGTACGTATATTGTCACTGACAGGCTCAGTAGGGTTGTCAGGCTGAGTTCGCTCACAGACGTCCCTTTTAGTCAATACCTGGTAGCCCGTTACATATTGGCTTATACCTCTGACGTGCTAGTGGTTAAATCCACAACCAAGGTGTTGACGAGTCTTTAGAGTCCCCCACATTCAGTTACTCAGCTTTCGGGTGAAAGTTGTAGAGGCCATAAGGAGATATGGCAAGGTCCGATCAGATACGTGCGGTATTGCACGGATCAGGATCGGACAGTTTGTACTATAGGCCGTATGGATATATGGCAGGGTTCGTTCAGATACATGCGGTATTGCACGGATCAGGATCGAACGGACATTACTAGCCGGCTTTGGTTTAAGCCGGATTCTAGTATAGTACAGTGGAGATTTTGTCTCATTGCATTTGTATTTCGGTCGGAATACAAATCCGGGTGTGTATGCACAGTATCGGGGTTTTCCTGTAATTTATTACGGGACCAGTTTTCTGGAGTTGCCAGTTTGCTTTCCGTTTCGGCCAATTTCCCTTGTATCGTTCATTGGCCGAAGATTGGTGGAGGAGGGCTTATTTGTATTGTTGCAAATAAGTTTTTATGGAAGGGGTTCTTTGCATCTTGTTGCTTCATGATGACTTCCCCATCATTGACTTGTTTTGACTCCACAATGGCTTGACGTTTAAAGTCATGATTGTTGGTGATGATGAGGGGTGAGGTTAGTTGAGTGTTGGTTTTGCTTTGTTATCATTGGTTCATATGATAACCATTCCTCTCTCTCTCTTGCATGATATGAGTATGGCTCCCATTTTTGATACACTCTCTCCACTCTCTCTTTCACCCCACCACCATTGTCATGGCCGGCCACTAGATGAAGTGGGCTGTCCAAATTTTTGGAGAGTGGAATTTTGTTCATTTCATGCTCCCAAAATCCCCAAAGTTCCTCCACATTGTTCTTGTATCATCCCTCCATCAAAATGGCTTCTCCATAAACCCCAAATGAGACATAGTAATCCACACAATATTCTACAGCAAATCTTGGGCACGTCGACTAGCCAGCTTCGTGCCCGAGTTGCCTCGGCATTGAGGTGGGAGCCCGTGAAAGAAGTAGGCGATGTGGTGCACTTCCGGCGACGAGGTGGAGACCGGAGCTTCCGCAGGAGATCGGGACAACGATGAGAAGACCGGAGGACTTGGATCAGTCGGTATATCTCTCTTCCCTATCTTGTAGTTAGCTAGGACTAATTAATGGTTCGATCCGGGTATTAGTGCGCGGCGGTTTGCCAGTTCATGTAAAATTTAAAGTTTATCACCGCTTCCGCATTTGGCCGTCGGATTGACGGCCGAGACGCCGCCGTGCACTTACAGTGGTATCAGAGCCTCGCCATTAACTTAGTCTAGCTTGGTTTAATGTGTTTTGCATTTCCGATCGACCAAAATTCCAAAAACCGTATTTTGGTCACATCAGTTTTCTGTTGGAAATTTTTGGTGTCGAAATTTTTTTCAGGTTACAGAAAAGTGATCTACTAGGAAAAATAAGAATTCTGTAAAAATTCGATGCAACAACTCTACAGTAGGAGCGCGGAACCGCGGCCAAACACCCTTTTGGGCCGAGGTTCCGCCGCACACTGTTGGGTTCCCTGCAACAAATTTCTACAGTACCTTCCTGAGATGAAAATTGGGCTTTTGGAATATTAATATTGGGCCCAGAATTTCTTGATGTGCTACAGTAATGCTTTGGGGCCCACTTGTTAAAATTTGATCGATCGGATATTTTAAACACATTATTTCACAGTATTTACATTATATTTGCGACCGTGAATGTCACTTGATCGGTAAATCCGGTCTAACTGCTATAGCCCGGTTAGACGGATTTGCGAACGTGACTTTCACGTTGTTGTTCTGTTTTTGCTGTGATGTTGTGGATCGGTCGTGGGAGATAACCTGGATGCAATGCTAGTACAGTTGTGGTTGTATTATGTACATTTGATATCACGGGGCGAGCGTCCGACATGTGGACTGCCGTCACTGCCTGTTTGTATTATTATTTTGGGGCACGGCCAGGTTGCGGTCGATGTACCCGTTGTATGTATATTTTACTTTCTGTACTAGGATTACCCCGCGGTGGGGTGCACGGATAGCCGGGTTCTGGAGGGCAAAAAGCCCGCATCTCATGGCATTGAGACGGAGGGGGCTTCACTCTAGAATTGGCAGGCTATTCGCCGCACTCGTAGGGGGTACAGGTTGACCCAGGAGGGGAGCCCAAGTTACCGGATTCCGTGAAGTGCTGGGTGGTCCATTCACGGTGCTGAAGGGGGCTGCCACGCTTCAGGTTTTGGCGGGTGACTTGCCGCGTCCGTAGGGGTCTAGGATTTCATTGCGCAGGCTATCCACACGACCAGGGGAACGTCGGGTTTCAGTAGTGGCTCTGTGAAACCCGGGGATCCCAGATATCTGTATTGTTCTGTGATGCTGTACATTTCTGTGATGTTGCATTTTTTATCACGCCTTGAGCGAATATAATATATTGGTATATATATTAGTAGATGTTGTATATGTTTTGCATCCGCGCTAGTCCAGTCCCCGCTCTGTCGTTTGTTAGCTAACTTAACGGGTAATGACGGGACCCAGTGGCGAATGCGGATGGCATATACGTACATCAGTATATTTTCGTTCTTTGTGGTGTGATCAATTGATGGGACTGCGTTGATTCGGATCAATGCAAGTTAAAAACAAACCTAATCTGATGTTGTTGGAACACTTTTCAAAAAGCTGTTATTGCAAGGTCGTTCTCTTTTGTTTTGCACCGTGGTATTCAGTTGGAATATCCTGCTCCTCAGTCGACGAGGCAAGGGCCGAGATCCCTTCACCGGGAGTGACTCCTTGGACAGAAGTTTGCGTCAGGGCATTAACTTCACTATAGCCGATTACTTTTGCTTTGCATCGCGGTATTCATTTGGAATATCCTGCACCCCATTCTACGGGGAAAGAGCCGAGATCCCTTCACCGGGAGAGACCTCTTTAGCAAGGGTTTTCGGCACTATATTTTTCTAAAAAGCTATCTGTTTCTTCAACGATATCAAGTTCTTTACGTTAAAGGTTTTCGCCAGAAACCATTCGTAGCCCTCCGTCGTTTCATATGGGTGGTCAATAGTATTCAAGCTGTGTTTGTTGGCCAAAGTCAAGGCACAGTGTTTGGTAGCTGTTGGGTATTCATATGCAGCATAGATAGATGCGTTGGTTTGGGACAGTCGTACTGCCATTTTGGCCAAAGTCAAGGGTATGTACGGGTGGGTTCAAATTAACCTAGAGAATGACGGGTAGAACTTGACATGTGACTTATGATATGTTGGCCAAAGTCAAGGTCATAAGAGCATGGGGCAGAAATCACATCGGGAGTTTCAAAAGAACTGAAACTTGCCAGATATGCGCATACCTTCTGGAGTGTGACACCGTGAGAGGATTCCGTCACGTTATCATGCGATGATAGTTGGATCCCGATTCCCACTGATGAGTTGGTTTACTCCTCGGGTGATCCCGACTAATTCTTCTTTCAGGTTTGGAGGAGAATTTGACGATACAGTGGGAGGTTTCCAGATTAGATAAATTGGTAACCATTCTGATATAGGTTAGAGTGCACGCTGAGTGTTTCTTTTCTCTCTCTCTTTGGCAGCGACCATTGACCCGACCCTAAGACTATGACTCAGTGACCAAGTTGACCGAACCTTCTTTAACATCGGCTTTTGGATTGTCAGAGTTGCAAACCTCATTGCCACTCCTACTTTTACCCTTTTCTCCAGGACACCCCGTATTACTACGAACGTCCACTTCCATTGGACAAAACCATCGAATGGTTATATACGAACTCGAAGGAATTTATTCGAGGATGGTTTCAGGTTCTGGAGAAAACGGATAGGATTATTCAGTTGTCTTTTCCTTTTACCTTCTCTCAGGTTGCGAGTACTCCTTGGTTTAGGCGATAGTACACCTATTACGCAAATTGGATAGTCTTCTTCCAAACCTTAGGCTGGCGCCGACCGGTAGGGAATGAAGAAAACCAATTAGCATAACGATGGTGTGCAAAAGGTATTAAGTTAAGACAAAGCAAGGGATTAGTAAGAGGGAAAAGTAAATTGCGACTGATATTCACGACCAAACCAGGTATTTCTTCGCCAATCCTAAAATCACCTTTGGATTTCTCCAGGACACTCCGTATCACTACGAAGATCCACAGTTTATTGGATACTCCATCGTATGGTTATATACGAACTCGAAAGGAACTTGTTCCAGTTCGGGGATGGATTCTGGTTCAGGAGAAATAGGAATAAGATTTATTCAGGTGTCTTTTATCTTCACCTTCTCTCGCATTGCGAGTGTTCCTAGGATTGGGACAGTACACCCATTATGCTTATTGGATAGTCTTCTTCCAAACCATAGGCTGGTGCCGAACGGTAGGGAAGGAAGAAAACCATTTGGCCTAAGGGGTGTGCAGAAGGTAAAGACTAAAGACATTTGAAGGGATTTGGAGAGGTGGCAAAGAATTATACGGTTACAGTCGTGAATCTGGAAGAGGCATTACTAGGAATACCAGTATACCCCATCGGAACATTTTAATGTTTCAGTCTCACTGTGTACTGTTAAAAGAAAACTGATTTCCCGATTAGATACTTACTCCAAGGTATGTATTTACCAGGTATGATTCTCACATCTGTATGGTTTTACAGATGATGAGTGGGAGTAAGTTATTGGGAATTGGGTGATCATCCTCATTATATCGGGATTCGTTGTAATCGGTGATATTTGAGGAAATCACCTGGGCTGTTTGCCGGTCGGCAAATATTTGGTTTTGAATATCCGTTGTTATACACCAATTTCAAATTTATATATCTGTACGTCTATTTTCATAGAGTGAGATATACCTTTTTGAAATTATGTCTATGACATTTACCTATATCAGTGGATGGTTAGGTAAGGAGCATTAAACAGCGGTGTAATTCTTCTTAACCGTAAGTACAGTTTTCAACCTACGACACACAGTGAATGAGTTATCAGACTCAAGGGACTTATACAGAGTATTGTATGTTGTCCAGGGTCCATCAGGACAGAGGGGTTGGTCATCGTACTATATTCGGTTTAGTTATGACTTCTCTAGTTTTTAGATAGGTGTTTCGTGGAAACACATGGTCCGAATTTTGAGAAGTTATAGGTATTTGAATAGAGTAGAGAACCAGGTGTAGAAAGTATCGGGATTCTTCAAAGCGATCGATGATGTAGACACTTGTGAATGGTATTCAGTTGATAGTAATGATAAAGAGATCTTGCTTCTCTTTCAGGTTACTCATAATTGGAAGCATTCCTAAGTTGAGTAACGCTGATCGGCCTCCTTCCATTTAGTTGACATGCACTGGGGACAGCTGCATGATTTGAATCTGGTTCAATTAAATCAGTGCCTCTGGTTCTATATTGGATATAGAACAGTTCATATCTTAACGGTGTTAAGGTACGGGGAGTTGTCCGGCTTATGATTAAAACAAGACACTGGACAACTCAAGGCACATTTCTGTAATGGTTGTTTGTGGGTTGACCCAGGCTATGACGAGGGTTGACTTTCTACCATCTGGATGAACAATAGCAATATTGTTCTAGACTCGCCACAGTTTTATTAAAAATGGATTTTTTCAGAAAACAGTAGTGGGAGTATGGTAGAACTGGAAGTGATTCCAGAACCACAAACGATTACTGAAGTTTTGATAAGGAACCTAAAGATTCAATCTGGATTGACATTCTATTGGCCACTCCGCAGATAAGGTGGGTAACTTCAGGCACCCGAGAGGTACTACGGTAGCCTCAAGGACGGTGACAGGAAAGTTCTTGTTTACCCACAATTACCATTGCTGTTGTTCCAGGCTGCGAGACCCGGCGGGAGGATGAGTATAGCGTCGTTCTAAACTAGTTTTAGAAGTGTACGTCTATATGACTCTGCCAGAGGGTTGTCGTAGTCAGTGGGAGCAGCGGAAGCATTGGTGGACAGGTAGATTATGTCTATTTATAGACTAAAGCAGATGTAGCGGAGATAGATCATCTATTTCTGACGTGACAGTCATGGGTTTGACTTCATCAGAATAGGGGATGGATCTGTTGAGAAGGTAGTAGGGTGTGATATCCTAGTATTAGGATGACATACACAGATTAGGAAAGGAAACTCCTATACTACAGTCGGTTATACTTTGGTCGTCACACAGTGGTTTCTCCACAAAGGAAATGGATTTTATATCTGAAATACTGGTTACTGGATCTATGGTTTTAGATCTAGATTTGGGTGGTTTCCCAATCAGGGTACTTTAACAACATTCTTAGAGTATTTAGAATGGACGACTCCTGGCACGGTAGTATACCTGCACGTGATGGAGTCACCCTCTCTAAAGGTGTCTTATAGACTAAAGTAGAGAAGGATGTGCATGGTTGGCAGATCACTTGATCAGGCAATTGAGTCAATCATGAGATGTCAAGTACCACACGAGATGTTGTTCTTGCACTAGATGCAATAAGTTGACATTTGATCCAATCCTGGAGAAACAGTCGGAAGCAGTTTTAGAACATAAGTGGATGTTCTAAGAGATATGATAACGACAACCTCATTCAGGAGACAGTTATCATTCCAGGCTTCCAAGGTGACCTGGACGACAAGGAGGTTGTCAGAGTTATAGTTTTCCTTCTGATGAGGGGCAGTATTTTGGACAGGTGGTCCGAGGCAATACTGAGGGTGGCATGGCGCAGGATACTGATTAAGTTCAGTTGACGATACAGTCTAAGAAGTTTGGATTTGGAGTTCATTTATGAGCTAGGTCCCATCAGACATCCAGACACATTCTAAGACAGGTATTACTCATTTCAGGAGATGGGTTTCTCCGCGAACTTGAGATACAGAGAGACATAGAAAGAAACATCAAGGCGGATCCACTCACTGAGGCTATTCCTCGAACGCAATAGTTTCGCAAACGAGCTTTGTGAGACTGACTAGTAGAGGAGTTGGGTGTTCGGTATCACACGGGCTGTGAGTATGCGACATCGCAATAATTAGCCTTGAGTGCAAGTGGGAGATTGTTGGAGATAGTGTCCTCAGAGTCAATTATTAGGTCACAGGTACGTGATTGCAATGATTGATGGAGGACCTATCTCGGTAGGACAGTCTTACTCGAGATGATAGTATGCTATCTGGTTTACCTTTATCATCGTGTACTGCTTTAGATGACCTGACAAGTCGCTATTACACGTTGATAGAGCCCCTAGGATTCTTGCTTGACCACCAGCAGTATGAGGGCGATCATATAAGTGGGAGCTGGGGGTCTATAAGCATATCCTTAAATGGTCCCTAGTCGTGTGAGTTTCGAGACAGGGCATCGATACTCCAGAGTAGACTAGTGTATACAGTCGAGACCCCGACGAGGGGCGGTGGCCGGTCTCACAAGCCACTGGTGTCAGTTGGTTCACCTAAGATGTATACAGGTGCTCATTGGGTTATGAGTACACCGGACAGGACTCGCTGGGAACATGCTAGTTGGTCATATACCAGACGTCAGATGGCAGTTCCCTGGTGACATTTGTACAGGTTAGTTCATCGACCTGGGGATCGTCATTTGTCTCGTGTGAGTTCCACTGTACTTTGATTACTACCCTACCACGGCTCAAAGGAGTCGTGCAAACAGGTTTTAGTTGGGTACAGTCCCGAGCCAGATGGAGGCAGTGAGCGTATCTTCAGGGGTTCGTCTCTCCCGGTATTGGGGGTGAGGTCGTGCTGTGTCTAGGAGAGCCATTACACGAAGCCCTCGGCCGAGGCAAGGAGATTTACTGGTAGGTATTCCAGTAGTATCTCAGGGTGTTCTGGGCTACACTCCGACACGACTTGTACCGCTTTTGGGGGTCTTACTTTTACCAACCCCCTAGGCCCGCCATTCGATACTCATAGACGAACGGACCGGACTGTACGGATATTATCACTGACAGGCTCATTAGGGTTGTCAGGCTGAGTTCGCTCACAGACGTCCCTTTTAGTCAATACCTGGTTGCCTGTTACGTATTGGCTTATACCTCTGACGTGCTAGTGGTTAAATCCACAACCAAGGTATTGACGAGTCTTTAGAGTCCCCCACATTCAGTTACTCAGCTTTCGGGCGAAAAGTTGTAGAGGCCGTATGGAGATATGGCAAGGTCCGATCAGATACGTGCGGTATTGCACGGGTCAGGATCGGACAGTTTGTACTATAGGCCGTATGGATATATGGCAGGGTTCGATCAGATACATGCGGTATTGCACGGATCAGGATCGAACGGACATTACTAGCCGGCTTTGGTTTAAGCCGGATTCTAGTATAGTACAGTGGAGATTTTGTCTTATTGCATTTGTATTTCGGTCGGAATACAAATGGGGGTGTGTATGCACAGTATCGGGGTTTTCCTGTAATTTATTACGGGACCAGTTTTCTGGAGTTGCCAGTTTGCTTTCCGTTTCGGCCAATTTCCCTTGTATCGTTCATTGGCCGAAGATTGGTGGAGGAGGGCTTATTTGCATTGTTGCAAATAAGTTTTTATGGAAGGGGTTCTTTGCATCTTGTTGCTTCATGATGACTTCCCCATCATTGACTTGTTTTGACTCCATCATGGCTTGACTTTTAAAGTCATGATTGTTGGTGATGATAAGGGGTGAGGTTAGTTGAGTGTTGGTTTTGCTTTGTTATCATTGGTTCATATGATAACCATTCCTCTCTCTCTCTCTTGCATGATATGAGTATGGCTCCCATTTTTTATACAATCTCTCCACTCTCTCATTCACCCCACCACCATTGTAATGGCCGGCCACTAGATGAAGTGGGCTGTCCAAATTTTTGGAGAGTGGAATTTTGTTCATTTCATGCTCCCAAAATCCCAAAAGTTCCTCCACATTGTTCTTGTATCATCCCTCCATCAAAATGGCATCTCCATAAACCCCAAATGAGACATAGTAATCCACATAATATTCTACAGCAAATCTTAGGCACGTCGACTAGCCAGCTTCGTGCCAGAGTTGCCTCGGCATTGAGGTGGGAGACCGTGAAAGAAGTAGGCGATGTGGTGCACTTCCGGCGACGAGGTAGAGACAGGAGCTTCCGCAGGAGATCGGGACGACGACGAGATGACCGGAGGACTTGGATCAGTCGGTATATCTCTCTTCCCTATCTTGTAGTTAGTTAGGACTAATTAATGGTTCGATCCGGGTATTAGTGCGCGGCGGTTTGCCAGTTCATGTAAAATTTAAAGTTTATCACCGCTTCCGCATTTGGCCGTCGGATTGACGGCCGGGGCGCCGCCGTGCACTTACACTCTTCCAACATACCGTCCCTCCACTGAGGGTAAAGATAATGCCTACGGCTGACATTCAGTCGTCCTTATCACCCTGGAACCTTTCCAGTGATTTTCCCCAGGATCGATTGATACCATCTTACCACAACTAGTGACAATCCTAACATCCAATTAGATATATCTCATAGATCCATAACCCAGGATTTATGAGGTATCACCTTGATCTTATATGGAGAATCTTTGTGATAAGAAGAGATGGACCGAGCGTAGCATAGGAAACTCCTTCCCTATCAAGAGTATCTTATCCACGTACTATACGAGGATCACCACCATACTCTCTACTACCTTTTTGTATATACAAGGTTCATCTACCATTTTGATGAACTCAAACTCTTTGACTACCACATCAAAACAGACGTTCCAACTCCGCGATGCCTGATTTATCCCATAAAACATCATGCTCACATTTCCGCTGCTCCCACTGTCTACGAAGCCTTCTGGCTGTGTACTTATAGACGCTCTCTTCCAAATCAATATTTAGAAAAGCAGTCATGACACCCAACCGCCAGATATCGTAGCCATGGTATGTAGCCGTGGCAAGTAGGATCTGGATGGACTTAAGCATAGCTTTGAAAGTCTCAACTTTTCCATGTACACCAAGTAATCTTCTCAAGATATACTTGCTCCTGCTGGGGATTTAACCCTTCAGATAAAGCAACCCAAGTCCATACTTTGTTGGTGTATAAGGATTCCATCTCAGATTGCTAAGCATCCAGCCATTCTCACAGAGTCCCCACTCCTGATGGCCTGCTCAAAAATTGTTGGGTCATCATCTCATCATGTAATCCTCGCTCCCACTGTCATAGAGAAACCGAAGTATCTTTCAGGTGGGTAAAGAACCCTACTAGATCGGCAGAGAGGCTGAGGCCGTTGGAAACTATTGAATCCTCCGGGTTTACCAAATCATCAGCTGCAGTTTGTATAGCTGGAACTCCTTCCAGTTCTACCTCATGACCACTAATTTCTTCACAAGAAATTCCCTTTTTCTCAAAAAGTGGTATGCCGAGAAATAAAACATCTTTTGTTCCTCGGTGTGGTAGAAGATATTCCCTTGTGTATGCTTGGGATATCCAACAAACTTCCACAGAACTGAACTTTGCCTCAAGCTTTTCCGGATTTTTCTTTTGACATAGGCCGGACAACCCCAAATCTTAACATTTTTAAGAGATGGGCTCTTCTCGTACCATATCACATATAGAGTGGTAGGCATCTAATTTGGTTGGAACCCTATTCAAAAGGTATGCAACTTCTCAAGTGCATAACCCTAAAAGAAAATAGGCTACTCAGTAGTACTCATCATAGAGCACACCATATCACATAGGGTGTAATTGCTCCGCCCCGATATACCGACGTGTTGTGGTGTATACGGAGGAGTAATGCTGAGAGAGAATCTAATTCTCTTTTATAATAGTCCAGGAATCCCGTGCTCAAGTATTCTCCTCCTTGATCTCATCAAAGGGCATAATACTTATACCCGTTTTTGGTTCTCTACTTCTAACTTATATTCTGTGATTATCTCAAAAGTTTTGGACTTGTGTTTCAACAGGAACATATGTCTGAATCTTGAGAGATCATCAGTGAATGTAATGAAGTACAAAGAACCGGTCCTAGCATATGTAGACAGGGGACTTTCATACATCAACATGTATCAATCCCAAGAGTTCACTAACTCTTTCTCCATTTCCAATAAATGGAGCTGCGGTCATCTTATCTTTGTGACATAACTGACAAGTTTTACAAGATGTAAATCCAAACTAATTTAAATATGCATCTTTATGTAACTTCAGCTAGTCGTGTCGCATTGATATGACCTAGTCTACAATGCCTCAAGATGGATTCGTTCATTTCTGAAATCTTCCTCTTGTGTGTGTTCTTTACGTTAAGAACTGTGGTTTGATTTAGAACGTCTATGCTTTAAGATAACGTGCCTGAACCGATCAACACTTGATATATGAAATGTTCAAAACATTATCCAACAATACAAAATTATATCCTTCTTTAATTTTAAAGAGACTGATATGATGTTGTATATCAGGTTCGGTATCTAATAACATTCGTTCAGAATCAATGTATTCTGGTAATACAGGGTGATAACTGCCAACAGTCTTTGCCGCAACACTTGCATCATTTCCAAATCTTGAAACTTATCACCCGTTCTCAGTTCTCTACCTATCTGTAGCCCTTGTAACAAATTACATTTGCGGGATCCTGATTCGGTATCTCATACCCAGGACGTAAAGGATACTGAGAAACAGTTCTCGGTAATGAACATACCCGAAGATGATGCATCAACATGCACTTTCTTCGTTTGGGCGGCACGGGAATTATGGAAATCCACTATTTCCTGCTCTGTCTTATAACAATTATAAGTTGGAGCGGGACCAACGTTCCCTAGCATAGTATAACAAGCGGGTTCGGTCAATACATCCGTATTATTATCCTAATTAAGGCATGACATGGTCGCTACCTAGAGAGAGAGAGAGAAGAAAACACTCACCGTGCGCTTTTACAAGATTAGATTGGTTATCAATTTATCTAATCAGGATGTCTCCCACTGTTTTAGTCAAATCTTCCTTCAAACCCTAAAAGGAAAGACTAGCCAGGATTAATTACACCCTACAAATTCGCCAATCTTTCAGCCAGGACAGTGCCGGTACTTTGAGAGAGGTTTCCCGTGCTTTCGCACGGACCTAATTAAAATAAACCTCGTTTTCCCAGGGGCGTAACCCCGTTGACACCTTTCTAGACAACTACTTGATCGGGTAATTGTAATGTGTGAAACTCTCCCAGGAGTAACTCTTACTCGCAGCGGGTATTGGGATCCAACTATCTCATAGAAGGTATGCAATCTCATTGCAAATCTCAACACTTGAAATTCCCAATAAATATTTTACCCCTAGCGTCCTATGACCTTGACGCAGGCCAACAAAGCATAGTCCGCTAGTCAAGTTCAACCCGTACATTTCCCGATTGAATTAAACCCACCCGCACGACCCTTGACGCAGGCCAACAAAGTCGCACGACTATCCTAACTCAATCGCATCATATACTTTTACAGATAACCATAAATAGCTACCGCACACTACGCCTTGACGCAGGCCAACAAACGCAGTACAAATACTATGAAGTACTTATCTGAAATGACGGAGGGCTACGATAGGTTTTTAAAAAAAGCCTTTGCGTAATGAACATGATATCGTTGTAGAATCGAGTAATTTTGAATGGAATGTTTTTGAGGCCTTTTGTAGTTTTGCTAAAGAGGTCACTCCCGCTGAAGGGATCTCGGCTCTTTCATCATCGAATAAGGTGCAGGATATTTCACAAATATCACTATGCAAAGCAAAAACTATAAAAACAATCAAAAGACAAACCGAGTTTGTAGCATCTGCTAGTTTCGCTAAAGAGGTCACTCCCGGTGAAGGGATCTCGGCTCTTTCCTTATCGAATAAGGTGCTGGATGTTCTACAAGGAACACCGCTATGCAAAGTAAGAACTAGAGCTACCTGTTTTTGAGATAAGTTTCTACAACATTTTTAGGTTTCTTTTAGTTTCATTAATCTCATTAATGAAGTCCCATTTTATTATGCTTCACAAGTATCACATTTGAAACGAAATCTGCAATATAACATATATCTCATATAAATATTCGTCTCAGGCAGTAATATGATCTCATCACAGAATATTGCAGCAGAAGAACATATATGAAATATTGGATATACTAGGATTTCCGTGTTTTATGCGAGCCTGTATAAAACGCGGATTCCACGGTTGCAATGAATAGCCAAACCCACATCCCTAGTCCCCTACGAGAGCGCCAACCAACACTGCCAATTCTAGGGTTAGGAGACCCGGTCTCGACTCCTCGAGATGGTCTCCCACTGGACCCTAGAACCAGATTACTTGTGCTCCCCGCCTTGGGTCTACCTAATGCGGAAAAGTAAATAATATACAATGGTGACATCATCCTCAGCCCGGAAGTGCCCTAATAAAAGAATATTACATACAATTGAATTTTACATGAATGAAAAAGAAAAACTCTCATCTCACATAAAACCCCCGGCTATTCAAAACACGACGATCCAATAAAACATATCACAACAACTCATAATATCACATATCATCAACGTAAGTAAATATGCGTATCCCAATTGTCGTTGATGTATAGAAACGAAATCGGCGATACACCACATATTACACTGACGGTCGAAGAAAAGAAAGTGTAAAAATACAACAGTTGGAATCCGAAACCTCCATAGACATCGCATGCCTAACCAAATTAATTCCTTAGACATCGCATGCCTATCAATTATAAACTCCGCATTTTAGTCTCGATCTCGAAAACACTTTTCAATATCAAGTCGGGAAATTCAACAAGATTCTCTACCTCCTGATCAAATGCTCATCGCAAACTTTAGTAAACGGCCGCACCACCGGATGCCGTCGACGAAGTGCACTAAGGCGGAACACCGCTGCCGCGAGCACCCGAACGGATGCGTTTGGCGACGGGGTTCTCCTACAGTCACTTGGTCGGGGCTATGGGGCATGGCTATCTATTAAGATTACCCGGCGAGTATCCGCGTACGCTACGTGATTGCGACGGACTTTTGATCACATCAAAATCCCGTGGCAACCGATCAAATTAGACTAAACAGCTAGATTTATAACATTCAAATTAGTTATCTAATAACTACTTATGGATTCCAAATATTGTATCACATTCCAGATAAATAGACAATGTTCAACTTTCCGATCGAATAAACAAACACCAAAGATTTCCCAAATAGCTCAACACTTGAGCGGAGTTCAAAAAGTATCCATCACATTCTACAGTACCAATGGTCTAGCCGTAGAAGGGTCAAACTAATGCCTCACATATGGCAACGCCATACTGCCCCAAACCCTAAGGTTTAGAAGCGGTTCAGACGGTCACATAATCGAGTTAAGGTTTGTATTCTTCTAGAGGGTCCACCGCATTACTTGCATTATTTTCCGGAAGTTTCAAACTCGAGGAAAAATCCAATACTTGAAAATTTTCCGTCAGGGAAAAAAGTGAGTTATTGATATTCGGTCGAACTTTATAACACGTTCTAAATTATCCGGAAAAAACTTAAACGAAGTTAAACTTTCCGATCAAATCAACGAATACAGAAGTTCTCCAAAAAACTCAACACTTGAGTAAGATTAAAAATTCCCAGAAGCATGCAGTAATTGCTACGGATGAACCCTAGAAAAACCAATCACTGACACCTAAGTACGGCCGCGGAACCGCCGCCAGAAGCATGTTAAGGCCGCGGTTCCACGGCGCCTTTAGAGCTACAGTGATCCGTTTTTCACAGTAATCTATAAAATCACCTGCTGAATTTTCTGAGTATTTTTAATGCAGAAAAAATCATATTTTAAAAAAAATTCCTCAGATGGGGTGTATTGCGATGTTTCGGGGTTCGATCGGACTTTAAACTTTGTCTAGACTTCGCCTAAAGCTCTAGCTTGGCTCTGATACTACTGTAGGGTTACTAGGCACTCTCACAAGGTTCTACAAGGTATCAACCATGCCCGATTTAAAATTTAGACGTGCCGAACAACCCTAACCAAGATCTTAGACTAGAAGTTAGGCGAAACAAATAGCAAGTAAACAACTTTACTTCTAAGTGTTAGGGATTACAACATCTGTAGTCCGTTCCTTCACTTCTAAATCTCCGTGTTGAGGTCCTTTCGCTGCGATCATCGAGTACCCGAACTCTAGAGAGGCTCCATGAAGAGAAAGATGCAATTTTGCTTCCGATCTTCGATAACAAAGATGATCTACCTTGAAAAAACTCAAGCCCAAGCTTTTGCTTCACTAATCAAGTATTAGCAAAGCAAACACCCTAATCTAAGTGTCTAGAATAGATGAGTATGATGAAGTAGGAATTTAGCTCTCATTTTTTTTATTTATCTCACTCATTTTCATCACATTATAAAAAGCTAGAAAGCTTTTCTCAAAGGAAGAAGGAGAAGAAAAATACTTTGTGATGAATAATGAAATCTCGTGAGGTTAGAAATGCAACCATGGGTTAAGTATGAAGACTTAACCCATGTAGAGAATTAATTATGGTTAAAGGGTTGGGTTGGGTTAAAGAAATATCTTTGCAAAATATCACAAAATATCAAGGTCAAAGTCCAATCTTCAAGAAGCTTCTTGAAAGCTTCATGAAAGTTTAACCCTAATCCAAACCCTAACCATATTTAAACTCCACAAATCATGTTGCATTTATAACCATAACATGTTACAATATTATATATCACATATACAATATTTATTGTAACAAAATAAAATAATATAATTAACATATATCATATATATATCAATGTATTACCTGAGTGAGAAAAAGAATCTTTAAGTGAGCTAATATTAGTTAATGTAATATAATATATCAAATATATTATTATACATTAAATTATCGAATCAACACTTGATCCGATAATCCGGCTATTTCATAAATAACCAACTAATATAATCTGTATTAGTTCATCGAATCAACACTTGATCCGATATCCCGGCTATATCACATATACCCGTCCGATATCACATATCGCGAGAATCTAGTACGGTATCACATACACGTATTGTTCTCGGTCCCGTACATATCACATATGTACTCCTACTCGTTTTGCCCGAGCCAGGAAACCTCTGTGTAGGACTCTAAAGAATCGTCAATACGCCGGCAGTAGGTGATGATCATATCAAACACCCACAAGCTGCAAGTGGTCAGCTAAACGTAACAACCACCCAGATATTGAGTGGTCAGAAGATCAATAAGCAAGCCTGTACATTCTCCTGTGAATCCAACCAGTAACACTCTCGTACAGTCAGGTCTCTTCGTCTGATATGTCGCATATCTCGCCTAGGGGTGGTAAACGCCAGACCCCAGTATCTTGATAAGTCGTGTCGATATGAGAACCATAACAGTTCGAGAAACTACTGATAACCCTTACTAGTAAATCTCAGCAACCCTGGCCAGGGATTTCCAGTTATAGCCAATCGAGCACAGCGCAACATCAACTCCCTATACCGGGAGAGAAGAAACACCTCCTATCGCTCATTGCTTCCATATAATTCGGGACTGTACCCAAAAGCCACCTTTTTTCACGCCCTCTTGGACTTGGTATGATGGAAATCAAAGCACAGTGGGAATCACACAAGACTCTATGACGATCTCGGGTCTACAGACTAACCTGCACCAGTGTCACCAGAGAACTGCCATCTGACGTGGGGTATATTACCATCTGGGAGTTCTCGGCGAGTCCGTCCAGTGTACCCAGTCTCCACTGAGAACCTGTATATCTTCTCTGATATCAAACACCAATGTATATGAGATCATTCATCGCCCATCATATAGGTCAAGAAGGGCATACGCTAATCTACTCTGGAGTATGGATGCCCTGTCTCGGTATTCCCACGACTAGGAACTTTTGAAGGATCTACTTGGCGACTACACTGTCCTCACTAGTATGATCTGTATAATAGTCCTGGTAGTCAAGTACTCATCCTAAAGACTTTATCAAAATGTAACATAGAGACAATCAGAGTACATGTTAAGATAAAGAGTAACCTGATAGCATACTATCATGTCGAGCAAGAAAGTCCTCCCTATATATTCCAGCATCCACTACAATATACAACGCATGTACAGTAATAGCCTCTAGGGCATACATATAACTAACAGTGGATGCTTGCATATATACAGAGAGGACATTCATGCTCGACATGATAGTATGCTATCTGGTTTCTCTTTGTCTTAACATGTTGACTTGTATTGTGATACTGTATTGCTCTCACATGTTGATAAAGCCCTTAGGATGTTTACATGACTACTAGGACTATGATGGAGATCATAATAGTGGGGCCAGGGTAGTCCACAAGTACATCCTATAATTGTTCCTAGTAGAGGGTGTATCGAGACAGGGCATCGATACTCCAGAGTAGACTAGCGTATACGCACCTTGACCTATATGATGGGCGATGGATGATCCCATATTTATTGGTGTTTGACATCAAAGATGGTATACGGGTGCTCAGTGGAGACTAGGTACACTGAACGGACTCGCCGAGAAATCCCAGTTGGTATTATACTTATCGTCATATAGCAATTCTCAGGTGACACTGGTACAGGTTAGTCTGTAGACCCGAGACCGTCAAAGAGTCTTGTGTGATTCCAACTGTGCTTTGATTTCCACCTTACCACTTTCAAGAGAACATGCAAAACGGTGGCTTTTGGTTGCAGTCCCGAATCACATGGAGGCAATGAGCGATAGGAAGGGATTCGTCTCTCCCGGTATAGGGGGTTGATGTTGCGCTGTGTTCGATTGGCCATAACTGGAAGTCCCTGGCCTAGGATGATATGGAGATCTACTGGTAAGTGTTATCAGTAGTTTCTCGACCCGTTATGAGCCTCACATCGACACGACTAATCGGTAACTGGGGTCTGATGTTAACCACCCTTAAACTGGCTATGCGACATATCAGACGAAGAGACTGAACTGTACGGTATTGTTACTGATTGGATGCACACGAGTGTGAACAAGCTTGCTTGTTGATCTTATGATCGCTCAATACCTGGGTGGCTGTTACATTTAGCTGACCGCTTGCAGCTTGTCGGTGTTTGATATGATCATCACTTAGTGCCGGTGTATTGACGAGTCTTTAGAGTCCTGCACAGAGGTTTCCAAGCTCAGGTGAAACGCAGTAGGAGACATATGTGATATGTGCGGGACCGAGAATAATACATGTATGTGTTATCTTATTCTATTCTCTCGATAGGTGATATCGGCCGGGTATATGTGATATAGCAGGGTTATCGGATCAAGTGTTGTTTCGATAAATTGATACATATTATATTAGTCGGTTATATGTGATATAGCTGAATTATTAAATCAAGTATTGATTTAATAATTTAATGTATAATTATATATATTTGATATATTAAATTACATTAACTAATATATGCTCACTTAAGTATTTATTTTTCTCACTAATTATACATTTAACATATATGTGATATATGTTTAGTGTATTGTTTTCTTTTGTTCACAAAATCATATATGTGATATATAATATTGTGACATGCTAGGTTACACATGCAACAAGGGTGTACGAGACTAACACCATGCTAGGATAAATATGGGTTAATATTTATGATTAAGAAAATTCGAAATTGGATTATAATTAGTCATGGTTATGAGCTTGGATGAAGCTTGTAGAACATTGACTAAGTCCACCTCTTTTGTTCACTTAAGATATTTATTAACCTAACCTTTAACCCTACGCCATGGTTTAGTCTCTACAAGGGTTAAGGCATGACATATACTCACCATGGTTGCATTTCTAACCTCATAGTTTTAATCATTCACCACTTCATCATCTTCCACATGAAAGCTTGCTAGTTTTTTCTATGTGATGAAATAAAGTGAGAAAAAGAAAACTAAAGAGTGCCCAATTCTTACATCATCATCCTCTTCTAAACAAGCTATTTAGATTATGGTGTTATCTTCACTAATTCCAAATTAGTGAAGAGATAGCTTGAGTCCGTGTTTCCTCAAAATAGATTATCTTGGATTTCGAAGACTACAAGCAAGCATGGATCATTCACCTTGTGGAGCCACTCAAGAGTTCGGGAGTTCGATGATCGCAGCGAAGGGACCACTACTAGGAGCTATAGAAGTGAAGGAGCGGACTACAAAGATTGTAATCCCTACTCACTTCGTTGTAAAGTTATTTATATTTCGATTTCGTATGATTCTCTAGTTAATCATCATAGGTTTGGGTTCTTTTTGCATGGCAAAATTTTTGTTTGGCATGGATGATTCCACCCGAAACCTTGCTGTTGTGCTTAGGAACCCTACAATGAAATGAGGATGTGATTCGTGATATATGTAATTGAAAGAGGACAAGTATGAGATTTATAGTGGCAAGATATGGATCGATATCGATGTAACATGATATCGATAAATACGATATAAGTTGAGATAGATGTGTTATTAGATCGATAAGATATGCTGTACGAGACTATAGTACTGGGTTCCCTACGCGGCCACTGGGTTTCGGTAGGCATCGACCATGCCGTTTTCAAAAAATTGGCACGCTAAAGAACCCTAACGCTAGAATCTAAATGTCACGACCCGAAAGTACGGAACATGACCGGCTCTTAAACTACGAAACGTCTCGAGGCGTACGTAATCTAAGTAACCCGAAAACCCAGAAATCCAAACCAAGAAAGTAGTAGAGTGAAGGAAAAACCAACTTAAAGCAACTAGTTTTAATAGCATAAGCCGAATTATGCGTTTTTAAAAACATCAAATATTTCCTGAAAATTTCGGCAGAGTCTCCTTTATAAATACTGGCCCCCAAACGGAATACAACATGAATAGTATACGAAATGAATAAAAAGGCATCCCCAAGTGGGAGCTAGCTCTTCGTCAATCGACGGTCACAACCATGCAAGCAATATAATATATAACGCCAAGGGCGAGGATCAAAACTCAAAAGGAAATTCAAAACATCATGAAATCCATAGAAATACAACGCGCGACTCTAAGGTCGAAAGAATAAACATCACTGGTCTCTATCTCTGAAATAAATACATGTTTGGTTGATAGAACTTCTAGATACAACAGAATAATAATATACAAGGTTTAATGATGGGTACGGTACAAGTAAACCCACCTACTAGCAAGTCACCCGAAAAAGAAGCAGTGCCAGCAAAGCCGTAATAAAACCTGTACGGCAAAACCTGCAAGAAACTGTGGCACAACGGGGGTGAGTTGCCAACTCGTGAGTAGAAAACATCTACGAACAGAAATCGCATGAACAACGCAATCCTAAGTCATACGATCATAATATATCCCCAAATATATAATCTGCAGCCTATAACAATGGCTAGGGTATACCTCTAAACAACGGTAATACCAAGTGCTCGTGTCAGTGCCTCAGGTAGCAATATATCATATGGATGAGGTATGAATGCATGAAAACAGAATACATGTAAATGAAGAAACTGCTTTCATATTTTAGTGAGATTTCTGTATTTTCAAAATGAGGTATCATAAATGAAATCAACATAAACAGTGTCTAGCATTGACACAAAACATAAATCTCAATATCTCAATATCTCAGGCTCCGGCTATCCGGACTGGCCTGGATCATCAATCTCAGTACCTCGATGTCTCAAAATCTCAATGTCTCAATCTCACTACCTAGGGCGCCGTCATTCCGGACCGGCCCCTACCATCAATCTCAAGACCACGATGGTATCCTCCGGATATCCGACGCGTCGGGTAAAATCACCGGTAGGTAGTCTTCCCCTGCCAGGCTCATCGTCTACTACTCGAACTTCTTACCCCGGGGTATCTTACCGGGCCCACCATGTACCCGAAACGGTTCATCCAACTCCTCGAATCGGGTCTCGAAATCCATCAGCAAACTCATGGTGGAGACTCATACATCATGGGAAAACCGTACTTTTCATTTAAAAAGAGAGAGAGAAAAGAAGTTTATAAATGTTTTTGCGGTTTTCCCCTAAATCCAGGAAATCTCATGAAAATCCGAATCCAAATCCTCAATAGCATTTAAACAGTGAATATAGGCATAAAAATCCATGAATGCGACATAACAGTGAATAATAACATGCATGAAGTAGCATGTAATAACTACAATGTCTAAACTAGCATATAAGGCAAGTACACTAATATCATATCTAAACTATTCGCTAACAAACTATGTCAATGAAATAGTATTTTCTAAAGTGTTCGTGACATGGCAATTACCGATGAAGATGTGTGTGAGCCGGCAAGTAAGTGTACGTGGTACATACGCGTCATCGGTAATGGTGCTGGTGTCCTAGCAGCATGATAATCAATAACGGTATATGAATCACAAAATAAGTATGCGATGCGGAGCGAACAGCAATAATGTGCGGGAGCTGAATACTAAACACAATACTAAACACAATGATAACTAATCTGCATTTAATAAAATATGAGATCCACAGTGGTGCCATTTGAAATAACACGAATCGTGGGGTTTTGAAAATAAGGGCTATGGTGTTTTTAAGAAAACATACGTCTTTTGAAATATCCGTAGAATCCCTTGACCTGTCTTTTAAAATACCCATGATCCGTTAGTTTTGAAATAGGTAGAAATCTAACCTAGTCTAACAACTACACTAAACAATACGGCTGAACTAACAAGCTAACTGAAGGTAAGGAAACCGCCTAACATCTGAGTCGATACACACACACACACACACACACATATTAGTCAGTGATCCCGCCTCGATAATATCACATCCGATACCATATCTATGATCATATATTCCCAAGTCAGGAGTGCGGATCAAACATCAATATATAGCTCGTACGTAAATCCGTCGTACGGCATCCCAAATCTGGGTACGGGTCAATATCACATTTATCATACTATTCATCTGGTATCCTCTTCATCAAATATCCTGATCGGGGTACTGATCTACGTCTAGTACCATACTGATACCGCCTAAGTATGCATGCACGTGTGTGAAACACTATGTCAAAGGACCCGCTACAACGTCATGTCGTATCTCAAATATGAACCCTGCCAAATCACCGATCTCACGGCCTCAAATCAAATCTCATCGACTCATCTCAAATCCCAAGTACTATCCTCAAATCCAGTATATGAACACATAGTCCCATACCCATTTTAACACATAAACATAATCCCATATACGCACATGTAAAAGAAAGGCTGTATGTATGTATGTGCGTGCGTGTGTGTATAGGTGCAACCCCTGCCCTAGGGTTTCGCAACTACACAAAACCAATCCAAGAACACCAAAAATCCATCTTTATCATCAATCAACTCAAACTACATATAATAAATATATGTGTGTATACGTATTCGTATACATCACCACGAACTGCGGGGGTGCTATACGCCATCCACCCGACTTCTCCCCATAGATATAAATCTACTCACCTGGTTCTCGCATGCCGGTGCCGACGTCGCCACGCGCTTTCTTGTCGTCTCGAACTCCACATGGGGTACCTACATATCATAACGCACCGTATCGCATTAAATTCCGACTCATGACCAAAACAACACACGAATCCCACATAGGTCAAAACCTATGGTTTGCTTTCCCAAATCAACCCAAAAACCCTCGACATCGGCGTACAAACATCGATTGATCAAGAAAAACACCAAACATACCAGTCATGGTTTCAAAACTCACTAACTGCATAAGAAATAGGGTTTAATTCGTCAAAACCATAAAGTTAAACCAATCGTTTTGTTTTCCAAAAACCTTGTTAGCACAAATTCCCATTTCGGTTAAAAACTTGATGTTTTAACCAATCTACCAATTTTAACGATTCAAATGGCCAAAATGCTCATTAAATTACATAATTAGTTCATACAAATCACTTTCATAAATTAAACTCATCAATTTGTATAAATTCCAAATTCCTAGTTTGCAAAAATACCGATTTTAACTCTTTTTAAAGTAAAATTCACAATTTTACAATTAAGCTTGGTTTTGCATATACTAAAGTATTAAACCATAAATTATAATGTTAATAATGCCATGAAACCCTAATTAGAATTTTATCTCACCACAATATAAATATTTTTAAAACCTAGTTTGCAATTTATACAATTATCACAAATTTAAATTAACAAAAATGCAACTAGCAACTAGATTTGATTTAGCATAACATTAATATGTCAAAAACATCACACGACCATAATCTCACAACAAAAAACTCTAACTTGCATTCAAAACCCTTTTCTTGAAAGTTAAATATTTAATATCAAAACCATAATTAACTCCTAATTAAACACAAAATAACTAGATTCAAGTAATTAAACAATAACTTATGCAAAATGCTAAGATTATACCTCACAAAATTAGAGATCTAGCACCAAAATTTTGGCCTCTAACTTGTTCTCTTTTCACCACAATCCATGCTTGATAGGCTAAGGAAAAATGGGTAGGAGTAGGATTTTGATTTAGCTTGATTTTTGTGTTGATTTTGGAAGGATTTTGTGAGGGTCTTTGAAGTGAAAATGGGGTGTACAAAAATGGTGGATTTTTGAGGGGGGCTCGGCCAGCAGAGGGAGTGTGGGGTGTGTGGGAGTGGGGAAAGAAAGTCCAAGTCAAGAAAAGATACCCCAAGTCAACACACAACCCTTCTCTCTTTATTCTTTTCTTTTCTTTTCTTTTCTTTTACCAAAAGAAGTGGGGGAAAACTTTAGGGAGGGCTGCTGAATTCAGCAGAAAAGAGGAGAAAAAATGGGGGTGTGTGAGTGTGGGTATGAGTGTGGGGTGATGGAAAATGATAAATAGTATACCCCAAACATCCATTTACACTAAATTCACTATTTAAGCCTTTTTTTCTTCGATATTTTCTAACACCGTTTAACAACATCATTTCATTTCAAAAACCACATGTTAAAATTTTGTTTAATGTGTTATGATGCACAAAATTTGTTTCAACTCATTCCAATTTGTAATTTTCCTTAATTAAATGTATTAGTGACGGCTTAAAATAATATTGAAATAATTAATTTCGGAAAAATTTTCAGAAAGATAGAAATTTTACCAGTGGCTCAATAGACAACAAATACTAGCAATTACATAGTTAGAATATGTATATTTAATTTTATAATAAAGATATTTGTATTTTGACTTTTTACAGAAAACCCCCTTAATTTACTGATTTTCCGAAATTTCACCGAAACGATTTTCAAAACGTTACAGTAAACTATAGAATTAGACGAACAAGCTTGTAAACATCTTTACATCTAAGTGAACAAGGAATACAACCTTTGTAGACCGGTCCTTCACTTCAATAGCTCCGTGTAGTGATTTCCCGGACTCTAGTGAAGCTCCACAAGGTGAAATGAACAAGCATTCTTATAGTCTTGGAGGACGAAGATAATCTACGTCGAGGAGACACTAACTCAAGCAACCTCTTCACTAAGTGATGAACTTGGTGAAGAAAAAACCGAATCGAAATGGCTAGTAGATAAGAGGTTGATGAAGAAAGAATTTTGCTCACTTCAGAAATAATTTTCTCACTATTTTTCTTCATCTCCCATTAACCTAGAAAGCGAAGCTCTTGATGAAGAAGAAGATGAAGAGAGAAGAGAATGAAAACCATGAGGTTAGAATAGCAAGCATGGGTGAGTTAGTGTCATACACTAACTCATGTAGAGAATAAACCATAGCTAACAATAATGGTTAGGTTAATAAATATATATAACTAAAACAAAATTAGTGGACTTGGTCAATGGTTCCACAAGCTTCAACCATGTGACTTAATTCCAACTAATTTAAGTTAATTTAAATAAATAAAACCTTATCATTATTATAAGCATGGTGTGAGTCTCATACACCCATATAGCATGTGGCATCAAGCATGACACAAAAAATGTCATTAATATATATCACATATATACTAAGTGTACACTAGTGAGAAAAAGAAATCTTAAGTGAACTAATATTAGTTAATGTAAGATAATATATCAAATATATAATTATACATTAAATTATCAAATCAACATTTGATTTAACAATCCGGCTATATCACATACAGCCGATTAATATCAAATGTATCAATTTGTCGAATCGACACTTGATTCGACAGCCCGGCTATATCACATATAACCGGCCAATATCACATATCGCGAGAATAGAATATGGTACCACATACGCGCATTAATATCGGTCATGCACATATCATATCTGTGCTCCTACTTCGTTTCGCTTGAACCAGGAAAGCTCTGTGTAGGACTCTAAAGACTCGTCAATACGCCGGCAGTAGGTGGTGATCATATCAGTCATCCACAAGCCGCAAGCGGTCTGCTAAAGGAAACGGCCACCCGGGTATTGAGCGATCATAAGATCAACAAGCAAACCTGGTCATACTCCTGCGAATCTAATCAGTAACACTACCGTGCAGTCCGATCTTTTCGTCTAATGTGTCGCATATCGCAGCCTAGGGGTGGTATAACATCAGACCCCAATAGCTTGATAAGTCAAGCCGATGTGAGATCTATAACTGTTCGATAAAATACTGATAACACTTACCAGTAGATCTCAGCAACCCTGTCTAGGGATTTTCTATTATGGCCAATCGAGCATAGCGCAACATCAACCCCAATACCGGGAGAGACGAAATCCCCTCCTATCGCTCATTGCCTCCCTGTGACTCGGGACTGTACCCAAAAACCACCGTTTTGCACGATCTCTTGAACATGGAAAGGTGGAAATCAAAGCACAGTGGGAATCACACAAGACTCTATGACGATCTCGGGTCGACAGACTAACCTGTACCAGTGTCACCAGAGAACTGCTATCTGACGATAGGTATAATACCATCTAGGAGTTCTCGGTCAGTCCGTTCAGTGTACCCAGTCTCTATTGAGAACCCGTATAAATTCTCTGATGTCAAACACTAATGGATGTGGGAGCATCTATCGCCCATCTTATGGGTCAAGAAGCGCATACGCTAGTCTACTCTGGAGTATCGATGCCCTGTTTTGATACTCCCACGACTAGGAACAATTGAAGGATGTACTTACCGACTACCACTGACTCACTAGTATGATCTGCATCATAATCCTGGTAGTCAAGTACTCATCCTAAGGGCTTTATCAATATGTAATAGAGAGACAATAACTGTACATGTTCAGATAAAGTACAACCAGATAGCATACTATCATGTCTGTTAGTTATATGTATGCCCTAGAGGCCATTACTGTACATTGGATGTATATTGTAGTGGATGCTGGGACATATATAGGTAGGACTTTCTTGCTCGACATGATAGTACGCTATCTGGTTGCTCTTTATCTTAACATGTATACTATCCGTCTCTCTGTTACATGTTGATAAAGCCCTTAGGATGTGTACTCGACTTCCAGGACTGTGATGCAGATCATACTAGTGGGGCCTGGATAGTCTATGTGTACATCCTTGAAATGTTCCCAGTCGAAGGAATATCGAGACGGGGCATCGATATTCCAGAGTAGACTAGCGTATATCTTCTCGACCCATGCGATGGGCGATGGATGATCCCATATCCATTGGTGTTTGACATCAGAAATGGTATACGGGTGCTCAGTGGAGACTGGGTACACTGAACGGACTCGCTGAGAACTCCCAGATGGTATTATACCTCACGTCAGATGGCAGTTCTCTGGTGACACTGGTACAGCTTAGTCTGTTGACCCGAGATCGTCATAGAGTCTTGTGTGTCTCCCACTGTGCTTTGATTTCCACCCTACCACGGCTCTACTGAGTTGTGCAAACAGGTGGTTTTTGGGTACAGTCCCGATTCACATGGAGGCAATGAGCGATAGGAGGGGATTCGTCTCTCCCGGTATTGGGGGTTGATGTTGCGCTATGCTCGACTGGCCATAACAGGAAATCCCTGGCCAGGGTTGCAGTGACCTACTGGTAAGTGTTATCAGTAGTTTCACGAATGTTATGGACCTCACGTCGGCATGACTTATCAAGCTACTGGGGTCTGACGTTTACCACCCCTAGGCGAGATATGCGACATATCAGACGAACAGACCGGACTGTACGGTAAGTGTTACTGGTTGGATTCACAGGAGTGTGAGCGGGCTTGCTCGTCGATCTTCTGATCGCTCAATACCTGGGTGGCCGTTACGTTTAGCAGACCGCTTGCGGCTTGTGGATGTTTGATATGATCATCATCCGCTGCCGGCGTATTGACGAGTCTTTAGAGTCCTACACAGAGGTTTCCTGGCTCAAGCGAAACGAAATAGGAGCGCATATGAGATATGGGCGGGACCGAGAGTAATGCGTGTATATGATACCATATTCTATTCTCGCGATGAATGTATCGAATGGTTATATGCGATATAACCTAGTTATCGAATCAAGGATTGATTCGATAAGCCGATACATATGATACTAGTCGATTATATCCGATATGACCGGATCGTTAAATCAAGTGTTGATTTAATGATTTAGTGCATATTTATATATTTGATATATTACTTTGCGTTAACTAGTATTGGTTCACTTTAAAAGGATTTTCTCACTTGAATTGTACACATTGTATATGCGATATAGTTTTGTGCACATGTTTGTATCATGTTTGATGATACATGCTTACTTGGTTAAGTATAAAGAAACAAACCATGGTTTAAGTTAATGATTAGGGTTTTCATTATTTATTCATTTATCTTTCTTATTTATTCATTTTGGAAAAAGAAAAAGGTAAATGAATGGTTGAATGTTTTGTTTTTAGTTGAAGTTTCTTGAAACTTTGACTAAGTCACTCTTTTGTTCTTATTCTTAACCCTAACCATCCTTTTAACCATGGTCTTTTCTCTACACTTAAATATAGTTGAAAATATGATAAGTATTGATTTATTTTATCTAATTATTAAGACTTATCATATCTTCTTCTTCTTCTTCATCTTCTTCTTCAACGAAGAAAGCTTGCTACTCCAATGGCAAGTGATGAAAACTAGTGAGAAATCCAAAACTAATGTCTACCCACTTCCTATTTCTTCATCCTCTACCTCTTGCCAAGTAGTATAGGGTGTTTCCTTCACAAGTTTTCATGGCTTGGTGAAGGTGGAGCTTGATCTAGTGATGCCTCGACGTAGATCATCTTCGGCACGTCGTCGATGACCTAGCCCGTTTTTCCTCCGATGAAGCCGACGCTAGAGCCCAAGATACGATTTGGACAGCGAGGGGACTTCATCACGGAGCCTAAGAGGTGGTGGACCGGATCTACAAAGGTTGTAGCCCCTTCCTTATTTCTATATATCCGTTTACTTGCTTGCTTTGCCTAAACATCTAGTTAACGATCCGTTCTAGGTTTTCTCGGCACCGTAATTTTTAGAAATTTGCGTGTTTGATCACTTGTGACACTTCACTAGAGTGCCTAGGAACCCTACAGTGGTATCAGAGCCTAGCTAGAGCCTTAGGCGAAGTCTAGACGGAATTAGAAGTCCGATCGACCCGAAACCCCGATTTTAATATGCTCTCTGGACTTTTTTGAAATTCGTGGATTTTTGTGAATTAAAAATATGCAGAGAAATCAGCAGGTATTCCTAAGAATTACTGTGAAATTCGAGATCACGATTCCTCTAAACCACGGCGGAACCGCGGCACGAGCATGGCTCGTGTGGCGGTTCCGCGGCCGACTAGTCACATCAGCATTATTCGTTTTCACAGTAACTCCTAGTTTTTAGTGCTGGTTTTCCTGGGGATATTTTAATATTTTTTCCAGAGTTTTATTTTCTGGGTTGTATTGGGAACTCAGTATATTCGATCGGACTGTCTAATTTTGTCGGTGTGCTTTTCCGGGTATTTTTAGAATATGTTAAAAAGTTCGACCGGATATAAATACCCAACTTTTCCCCTGTCGGGAAATTTCCAAGTATTGGATTTTTCCGTATTTTAACGACGTTCTAAGTAGTGCAAGTAACGCGATGGACTCTCTAGAAGACAACAAACCTTAACTCGATTATGTGACCGTCTTGAACTGCCCTTTGAACCTTCGGGTTTGGGGCAGTACGGCGTGCCACATGTGAGGCGTTGGCTTGACCCTTCTACGGCTGGACCGTTGGTACTGAGGCACGAACTGAATGTTGTTAGACTTATTTCATGTGTTGAGTAGTATCGGGAAAACTTTGGTGTTCGATTGTTCGATCGAAAAGTTTAGCATTTCCTGTTTATCCGGAATGTGATACAATAATTGGAATTCACAAAATGTTATGAGATAACGGAATGAATGTTATAAACATAGCGCTTTAGTCTCACTTGATCGGTTGCCACGGAATTTTGATGTGATCAAAAGTCCGTTGCAATCACGTAGTGTACGCGGATACTCGCCGGGTAAACTTAATAGACAGCCTCACCCCATAGCCCCGACCAAGTGACTGTAGGAGAACCCCGTCGCCGAAAGCATCCGTCCGGGTGCTCGCGGCAGCGGTGTTCCGCCTTGGTGCACTTCGTCGACGGCATCGGGGGGTGCGGCCGTCTACTGAAGTTTGCGACGAACATTCGATAGGAATGTCGGGAATACTGTTGAATTGCCCGACTTGATATTGAAAAGAGTTTTCGATAATGAGACTAAAATGCGGGGTTTATAATTGTTAGGCATGCGATGTCTAAAGAATTCATTTGGTCAGGCATGCGATGTCTGAGGTGGTTGCGGATTCCAACTGTTGTAGTTTTACACTTTCTTTTCTGTGACCGTAAGTGTAATATGTGATATCGCCGGTTTCGTTGCTATATGTCAACGACAATTGGGATGCGCATATTTACTTACGTTGATGACATGTGATGCTATGTGTTGCTGGATATGTTATATTGGATCGTAGTGTTTGAATTGCTGTTCATCACAGAATACTGCATTTTATACCGCCCATTCTTACGCTCGTGTGTTTATAGGTAGGTGCTTTTGATCTGGGTTTGTTACATATTTACAGAGTACAGGTTTCCAGTACAAATATTGCAATTCAAGATAAAATCTCCACAGTTACACCAAATACAGAACATCTGTTGACAACAGATAAAAGCCGGGTTCCGGTCATCCATATCCGTCCGGTGCTGCGTACCGGTTCCAGGGACAAGACATATGACAACGGTCATTCGTGTCTCGGACAAGCACAGAGCACGAGGGGGGCAGCACAAGAATCAATGGGTGCGCGGAGCTCAAGAGAGATAAAGTCAAAAGTGAAGAATAGATGCAATCTTGGACTAAGAATCTGAAGATATTCTGGAAGAATTATCAGAAAATATGTGTACCAGACAACAGGGGACAGCAGATCAGGGCCGTACAAGAAACCCCACACCCTAACCCTACTGTAGGGGCGCGGATCCGCGGCCAATAGGGGGTATTGGCGGCGGATCCGCGGCCGTACTGGCGCCGCAGGCAGAGAACTTTGGGGGGTATTTTGGGGACTTCATATTGTGTCAGTTTGTTGCCCTAGATCTTCAACCCTCTGCCTATAAATACAGCTGTTTTGAGCTAAGCCAAGGGTCCAATTTGGTGTCCACTCTTTTGTAGTTTTTTGTATAGTTTTTCTTCTTCTTCTTCATTCTTTTTCCATGAAAATTGTAGTGAGAGCTTTTTGAGTGGAGATCAATGAAGATGAGGGTTTTGTATCATTCTCTTGTGTTTCTTCTTCCCCTTGAGATTCTTGCTTTCTCTTGATCATTCAACCTCTTCATTGTGCTTGAATGGTTAAGGGTTAGTTATTGATCTCAAGGGTCGTATTTTCTCACGGGACTAGCACTTCATTTCACATGCGTTCTCTACCCTTCCCTTGATCTTGCAACCTCTTGATTGAGCTTGCAAGTTTAAGGGTTGGCTATTGATCACATGCTTGTCTTGAGTCCTAGTTCCTTGTTCTTTTTACTCGCTTTTTATTACTCGCTTTTTATTACTTGCAATTTATTTCATGCACTTAAATTCCATGCACTTATATTCTTGTAATCTTTTCTTTTCTTTGTTCTTTTCTTTTTGCTCTCTTTTGTTCATTTTGTGAATGAATGTAATTATTATTGTTAAGAAGAAATACGATATTCTAAGTTAAAGATTTTCTTTTCTCTTTTTCTTTTCCCGTTATTTTCCATTGAACTCTGCCCAAACCATACGCAAGCGCTCCGTTAGGCACCCTACCCTGATAAGGTAACGGTGATTCCTAACCGCGACCGGTTGCGTTCGGTTTGGCCGGAGGCGAAAGCAAGAGACAAGAACGGAAGGACAAGGGTAAATAAGCCGTATTCCACGAATACCGCACTTAAATCCCCTAATCCGCGTTGTTGCCGATTGCTCTAGCTTCAATTGGTCAAGACTCGGCTCAAAGGTTTCGAGTACGGATTTCGTTAGCTTATAATCTCGTATCTTTTCTTAACAACTTTATACTTGCAAATAAACACATAGGTTAGAATCAAACTCATACAGATTCTTTATTGACTCGTCTAAGACAAGGAAGGACATACAACCATCTCCCTGTGGATCGACCCGTTCTCAACCGGCTAGCTGCATAGCAACACCGTCCTGATCGCGGTAAACTTTAGAACTCTTAAAACTCGACACGCCAAAAGCGTGCGATCAAATGGCGCCGTTGCCGGGGAGACGGTAGCGTATTTTCTTTCTTGTTATTCGGGTTAATATTCTTTTTGTATATATTTATAAAAAAAAATATCTTTTTGTTTTTTTGATAATTCTTGTGGGCAAGTGTGCAGATTTTTGCGTATTTGCAAACTGCGATTGTGGGGAGCAAAGTGTGCATTCAAGGCAAAGGTGATTACGAAGTACAGTGCCAATGATCCGGGTAGTTTGACCCGCGCAAGCAAACCTTTCAAGCTTACCGGATTTGATTCAACGGGGGTTTCCTAACCTAAAACTTAAACGGTACGTACTTTACCAAACACCTTCTTCTCAAATCCGACGCTTCCAATATACTATTCTTTGCAGGATTCTTTGCAAGTTCGCTAGCAAACGCTAAAAATTGACTAACCCGTATTTGTTGCAGCGCCGCGCTTAAACTAAAAAACGATTTTTTGATTCTTTATAGAATTTTTTTTGAATTGCGCATTGCATCAATTAATACGGACTTAAGGGCAAGCGAACCCCACAAGATACGGTAAAGGATTTCATCACCTTTTCCGTGGCCCACAAATCACGAACTTGCGCATAACGTTTACCCGCACAAATTTAAAAGAAACTAAACTTTAAGCCTTAAGGACTTCGCGCTCACTAGGAGAAGTTAATTGTGTTTAGAACCTTGCTTAACGATATATTGTTTACGGGGTGTCTAGGAAAGTGTTAACGGCGAAACCGCCAAAAGAGAAAGGGTTATTTAATTAAGGAACTTCGTGAAAGCGTTGGAAAACCTCCCCTTATCTCTGCACTTACCTGGCCTCGTGATCAGTGTATCTTGAGCCTGTTTCTCGACACAGTTTTACTTCGACAATCAAGTTCTGGAGCAGGTCTAGTTGACCTTGGTTAACCCTAGAACGATTAGGTGTGTGGTATTTTTGTGTCGTGATTGTTTTTGTCAATATTCTTTTTGTATGTATACTTCATTCTTTTGTTAATATTTTTAAAAAAAAAATTAAAAATTAAAAAAAAATATATCACATTCTTTCTTCCCTCCTTTTCTCTACCTTTCTCTCTCTCTCTTCATATCATGGGTACTCCACCTCGCAAAACTCTTGCCGAACTTTGGTACCCACAACCAGACATTACTTCCTACGGTTCTTGTTTTGGTCGAACTTCGAACGATCCATCCTTGCCAAAAATTTCTTTGAAAGATCGGATAGACGCGTCTAGGACGAACAACTGGACCCCGCAATCCACTTCGTATCAACCGTTTCAAACATTCACACCTTCTTGCGTTGATACCCCTTTTGAAAGTCCAGTTGTAGCCACAAGACCTATGTCTCTTGCTGAACGTATTGAACAATCTCGTAGCCGATCTTTCACTCCTTTCACCACTTCAAATTCTTTGGATCAACAATTCCATTCACCTTCCTATCCAGATGTTGATCCTGCTCCTGTCCAGCCATTCAATTCCTACCAACCCTATCCTACTTTTACACCTTCCCTAGACATTGTATCAGAACCGCCATTTGGGAGTTTTCAGTATCCAAACAACTTTGAATCTTTTACTGAAACCCCTTCACAACCAATGTCTAGTCTAGAACAATCCTTGGAAGACTTTAGGGTAGCGTCAAGCCAACAGATGATGGATTTGAATGCGGCCATGGCCGCCCTCTTACAACCTAGTGACCCGGTAGCTAGTTTTCAGCTAGCTCCAAATTTTCCAATGTATGATGAGGCGGTAGGACAGGCTGTGAATTTGAGTGGAGAGAGTGAGTTGTATACCCTTCCAAATCAAACCTACCCGTCTCAAATTGAATCCCACAACTCTTATGTTGAAAGTCTATTAAGTGTCCCAAATGAATTATCAGTTGAAGATAGAATGTTTAATGAGTTGTGCGACTTTGTAGTGTTTGATTTGCCAGATTGTGAAGGGACCTTGCCAAGTGAAACTACACCCAATCTTTTTGACCTCTACACCTCCATCTTAGAACCTGAATTGATTGAAATCCATGCTTTTGATGAGGTGTCCGAGAATATTGATTTTCACTTGATTAAGGATATTGACGCTGGGAATATTTTGGATGATGAACCCATAGATTTGGCTGAGTTTTTCTCTTCAAATCATCATCCCGAGTCCTTAAATATTTTTCCCGAACCCCATATGCGTCTGGATTTTGAAGAGAAGTGCATGGATGTGCTAAATTTTGAGGAAAATTTTGAGGATAGTCTTGAGGATGAACCAGTTCTAGATGATGAGTCGGATTTTCCAATTCATCCTGTTCCTTTCACTGACTGTGTACACCCTCCAGAACCCTTAACCGATACCCTTCCTCAGCCATTTCCCTCCATCCTTTCCATCGTTCCGACCTTGCTAGAACCCGTCTCACTTTCATTTACTATGTCTGGTTTACCAAGTTCGGCGTACCCATGGCTTCTTACGAATCTTGAGGGATTTGACCCAATCTCTCGACGGGTTAATAGATTAGCACAATCGCTGTTTACACATCGCTCATCACAAATTGTGCTAATCTATTCACTCTATTTGCACCCTCAAGTTCGTACTCCACTTCTTTTTCCCTTCCGCCATTCTTCTTCTTTTAATATACCGAGACCGTATCCCGCTTCTCTCCGCATACGGTCTCGCTTATTCTCCATCTCTTTTCTCTACGCCTTCTTTCACCAACCAGCACATTATAGAGATAAAATCTTTGAATGGTTGGTGCTCACTTTTGGCTTGTGTAAGGCCTTGTATAGCTTGATACTGTTCTTTCCCCCCTAAACCTGAACTTCAACGCTTAACAGTGGGAACACTGTTTTACTTAAGTTTGGGGGGGACACCTTTTTGTATATATTTTTTGTTTTCCTTTTTTGTTTTGTATATAATTTGTTTTTGGGGGAGCGCCGACAATTTTGACCCTCTTGGTATAGCCTGACAGTGAGGGCACTGTCAAGTTTAAGTTTGGGGGTGTGCTCGGTAAGCTTTCTTCCTTCGCATTCATATGTATATTTTGCATCTGCATTTTAAAACCATAAAATCCATAAAAATCTGAAAATTTTCTTAAAATATAAAAACTTTTTTGTCAAGTTAGCTTGTGGAAGAACTCTGATTCAACATTCGACGGTTTTTGTTTGAAAAAATAGGAATAACTAAATCTTATGTTTAGATTTTGAAAACCTGAAAGATAACTCTCCTTTGAAGTTAACTATGGCTGATATACGTCTTTACATCACACTACACGTGTCGTGAATTTTGGGAATTAGATGACAAGTCTTTCATGTTTAAACTTTTAAACAGATAAATGATTTTCTGAGGATCAAATAGGTTTGTTCTGAAATAAGTAATGTCAAGAATAGTTTATGAAGTAAAGCGAATATGAAGGAATGTTATTGATGCCGTAATTGGAGCTAAGTCTGAAAAATAACCCATCTAAAACTTGATTGGAATGATTACACACCAAACCCACTAAACACGTCTTTTATCCAAAAAATATTTGAACTGCCGGTTATATCTCCATTCGTATTAAATCATCTGATTTTCACGACAAACTGTCTTTTGTTTTTGGACCTAGGTAACTTGAGTAATTAAGTCCGCTGGGATGTTTTCTACACCTAATGCCCTAAAACCAACTGGTTTGGGTGCATTGGCCCAAAGCTCGCAAAGAAGCCTAGAAAGTCCAGTTTTAAAACAAAGTCAAGCAAGTGTTCTTTCCGAGTTAAAATTCCTAACGGTTCTTTGTGTGAGAATAATCTTGATAAATGACAGACTTTTATAAATATTTTAGCGGAGATATGAAGGTTTTATTCTATGATAAAGACTATTGCACATTCACAGAGGTGTGTATGAAATGAAAACAAGAAAAAGGTGGAGTGAAGAATAAGACCTAGTTTCCTGTTAGGGAAGATAGAAATTCTGAAGTTGAAACCTTACTGGAAAACGAAACTTGAAAAATGCTTAACTCTTTATAAAACTTATGTGATCCTTTTAAAATTGTTATCTGGGCTTTATTGTGCGACATGTGACTTTAATCGACCTTTCTGGAACTTAACGGCACTATTTGCACTACACGTAAAGACATATAAAACCTATAGTTAAATAAGAAGCGAGGTGTGAAAACTAAAGGTTCGATAGTCTAGACTTAGGATAATAGATTTGTTATTTTCTGAAACAAAACTTTAGGGTTTGAATCATAGTTATTTTGCAAAACTAGCTTGACCGGATTTTGTGGGTGTAATCCGCTGAAAACCCTCAGGAGACAACACTCCTCCTACTAGGGACACCTAGAGGTTTAACGGCTTGTTGCACGCGCTCAGTGCAATCGCGTTCCCTGCGAAAGTGCGGTTAGGATTTTATTTTTTGTGAATAATTGGTTTTGCTCGGGACGAGCAAAAGTTATGTTTGGGGGTATTTGTTCATCACAGAATACTGCATTTTATACCGCCCATTCTTACGCTCGTGTGTTTATAGGTAGGTGCTTTTGATCTGTGTTTGTTACATATTTACAGAGTACAGGTTTCCAGTACAAATATTGCAATTCAAGATAAAATCTCCACAGTTACACCAAATACAGAACATCTGTTGACAACAGATAAAAGCCGGGTTCCGGTCATCCATATCCGTCCGGTGCTGCGTACCGGTTCCAGGGACAAGACATATGACAGCGGTCATTCGTGTCTCGGACAAGCACAGAGCACGAGGGGGGCAGCACAAGAATCAATGGGTGCGCGGAGCTCAAGAGAGATAAAGTCAAAAGTGAAGAATAGATGCAATCTTGGACTAAGAATCTGAAGATATTCTGGAAGAATTATCAGAAAATATGTGTACCAGACAACAGGGGACAGCAGATCAGGGCCGTACAAGAAACCCCACACCCTAACCCTACTGTAGGGGTACGGATCCGCGGCCAATAGGGGGTATTGGCGGCGGATCCGCGGCCGTACTGGCGCCGCAGGCAGAGAACTTTGGGGGGTATTTTGGGGACTTCATATTGTGTCAGTTTGTTGCCCTAGATCTTCAACCCTCTGCCTATAAATACAGCTGTTTTGAGCAAAGCCAAGTGTCCAATTTGGTGTCCACTCTTTTGTAGTTTTTTGTACAGTTTTTCTTCTTCTTCTTCATTCTTTTTCCATGAAAATTGTAGTGAGAGCTTTTTGAGTGGAGATCAATGAAGATGAGGGTTTTGTATCATTCTCTTGTGTTTCTTCTTCCCCTTGAGATTCTTGCTTTCTCTTGATCATGCAACCTCTTCATTGAGCTTGAATGGTTAAGGGTTAGTTATTGATCTCAAGGGTCGTATTTTCTCACGGGACTAGCACTTCATTTCACATGCGTTCTCTACCCTTCCCTTGATCTTGCAACCTCTTGATTGAGCTTGCAAGTTTAAGGGTTGTCTATTGATCACATGCTTGTCTTGAGTCCTAGTTCCTTGTTCTTTTTACTCGCTTTTTATTACTCGCTTTTTATTACTTGCAATTTATTTCATGCACTTAAATTCCATGCACTTATATTCTTGTAATCTTTTCTTTTCTTTGTTCTTTTCTTTTTGCTCTCTTTTGTTCATTTTGTGAATGAATGTAATTATTATTGTTAAGAAGAAATACGATATTCTAAGTTAAAGATTTTCTTTTCTCTTTTCCTTTTCCCGTTATTTTCCATTGAACTCTGCCCAAACCATACGCAAGCGCTCCGTTAGGCACCCTACCCTGACAAGGTAACGGTGATTCCTAACCGCGACCGGTTGCGTTCGGTTTTGCCGGAGGCGAAAGCAAGTGACAAGAACGGAAGGACAAGGGTAAATAAGCCGTATTCCACGAATACCGCGCTTAAATCCCCTAATCCGCGTTGTTGCCGATTGCTCTAGCTTCAATTGGTCAAGACTCGGCTCAAAGGTTTCGAGTACGGATTGCGTTAGCTTATAATCTCGTATATTTTCTTAACAACTTTATACTTGCAAATAAACACATAGGTTAGAATCAAACTCATACAGATTCTTTATTGACTCGTCTAAGACAAGGAAGGACATACAACCATCTCCCTGTGGATCGACACGTGCTCAACCGGCTAGCTGCATAGCGACACCGTCCTGATCGCGGTAAACTTTAGAACTCTTAAAACTCGACACGCCAAAAGCGTGCGATCAATAGCCGGGGTTTTTTTTATGTGAGATGAGTGTTTTTCCATTTTCATTCATGTAAAAACTTGTATGTAATATTCTTTTATTGGGGCACTTCCAGGTTGCGGAAGTTTTCACCGTTGATGTATATTATTTACTTTTCTGCACTAGGATAGACCCAAGGAGGGGAGCACAAGTAACCGGGTTTCTGGGGTCCAGTGGGAGACCAACTCGAGGAGTCGAGTCCGGGTCTCCTAACCCTAGAATTGGTAGGGTTGCTTGCCGCTCTCGTAGGGGTCTTGGGGTGTGGGATTGGCTATTCATCACGACCGTGGAATCCGTGTTTTATACTGGCTCGTATTGAAAACACGGACGTCCTAGTATATCCAATATTTCATATGTTTCTTCTGCTGTGTTCTATCTGTGATGTGATCAATTGATGTTCTGTGACAGGTATTATATATAGTATATATATGATATATTATATAGACATTGCTTATGTTTTTCACTCGCGCTAGCCCTGCCTCGCTCTGGCGTTAGTTACCTAACCTAACGGTGCTGACGGGACATCGAGGCGAATGCGGATGGCATAAGCGTACATTATATTTATCTGTGATGGTTAGGTGGACTTAAATGATGGGATATTCATTAATGAGATTAATGAAAGAAAAATAAACCTAATTAATGTTGTGGAATCGAATTTCAAAATAAAACAGGTAGCTACAGTTCTTGCTTTGCATCGTGGTGTTCCTTGTCGAACATCCTGCACCTTATTCGATAAGGAAAGGACCGAGATCCCTTCACCGGGAGTGACTCCTTTAGCAATAACTGGCAGATGCTACAACCCTCGGTTTGTCTTTTGATAGCTTCTATAGTTTCTGCTTTGCACAGTGATATATATGATGTATCCCGCACCTCATTCAACGAGGAAAGGGCCGACGATCCCTTCACCGGGAGTGACCCCTTTAGCAAAACTAGAAAAGCTTCGAAAAAACATTCCATTTAAAAACCATTTGATTCCGCAACGAGATCAGGTTCAAAGCGTTAAAGGTTTTCACAAAAACCATTCGCAACCCTCCGTCATTTTAGGAAGTAGAGTACTTAGTATTCGTGCTGTGTTTGTTGACCATAGTCAAGGCACAGTGTACGGTAGCTAAGTGATGTCTTCCCACACCGCATATGATGCGATTAGTTAGGACAGTCATGTGGCTTTGTTGACCTTAGCCAAGGGTCATGTGGGTGGGTCTAATTAATCACGAAATGACGGGTAGAACTTGACTAGTACTTATGATTTGTTGACCTTAGCCAAGGTCATAGGTGCTAGGGGTAAAAACCATTATCGGGAGTTTCAAGTGTTGAAATTTGCAATGAGATTGCATACCTTCTATATGATAGTTGGATCCTGATACCCACTGCGAGTAATTGTTAATCTTGGGAGAGTTTTGCACATTGCAATTAGCCGATCAAGTAGGTGTCTAGAAAGGTGTCAACGGGGTTACGCCTCTGGGAAAACGAGGTTTACTGTAATTAGGTCCGTGCGAAAGCACGGGGAACCTCCCTCAAAGTACCGACACTGGCCTGGCTGAAAGATTGGCGAACTTGTAGAGTGTAATTAATCCCAGCTAGTCTTTCCTTTTAGGGTTTGAAGGAAGATTTGATAAAATCAGTGGGAGCCATCCTGATTAGATAAAATATATAACCAATCTGATCTTGCAAGAGCGCACGTAGAGTGTTTTCTTCTCTCTCTCTCCTGGTAGCGACCATATCACGCCTTAATCAAGATAATAAAACGGAATTTTGACCGAACCCGCTTGTTATACTGAGCTGGGGAACGTTGGTCCCGCTCCAACTTATAATTGTTATAAGACAAAGCAGGAAATAGGGGAATACCAGAATTCCTATGCCGCCCAAACGAAGAAAGTGCATATGATGCATCTCCTTCGGGTGTGTTCATTATAAAGAACTGTTTCTCAGTATCCTCTGCATCCTGGGTATATGATACCGGATCATGATCCCAGATATGTAATCTGTTACATAGGGCTACAAAAGGGTAGAAAAACTGAGAACGGGTGATAAGTTTCATGAGACAGAAACCGGGGCAAGTGTTGCAGCCAAGTCTGTTGGTCATTGTCACCCTGTATTACCAGTACATTGATTCTGAATAAATGCTATTAGATACCGAACGTGATATACAAAATCATATCAGTCTCTTTATTAGTAAAGAAGGATATAATTTTGTATTGTTGGATAATGTTTTGAACATTTCCTATATCAAAAGTTGATCGGTTCAGGCACGTTATCTAAAAGCATTGACGTTCTAAATCAAACTACAGTTCCTTGTACACTGAACACACACAAGAGGAAGTGTTCAGAAATGAACAAATTCTTCTTGAGGTATTGTAGACTAGGTCATATCAATGCGACCCGACTAGCTGAAGTTACATTAAGATGCATGTTTAAGTCAGTTTGAATTTACATCTTGTGAAACTTGCCAGTCATGTCACAAAGATATAATGACACCAGCTCTTTTTACTTGAAGCAGAGAAAGAGTTAATGAACTCTTGGGATTGATACATGATGATGTATGTAAAGTCTCCTGTCTACACACGCCAGGATTGGTTCTTTATACTTCATTACATTCTCTAATAATCTCTCAAGATTCAGACATATGTTCCTATTGAAACACATGTCCGAACCTTTTGAGATATTCACAGAATATTAGTTAGAAGTAGAGAACCAAAATACGGGTATAAGTATTATGTCCTATGATGAGATCAGGGAGGAGAATACTTGTGCATGGAATTCCTGGACTATTCTAAAGGAGAATGAGATTCTCTCTCAGCATTACTCCTCCGTATACACCATAGCACGATGGTATATCGGGGCGGAGCAATCACACCCTATATGATAAGATGTGCTCTATGATGAGTACTACCGAGTTACCTATTTCCTTTTAGGAGTTATGCGCTTGAGAAGCTGCATACCTATTGAATAGGGTCCCGATCAAATCAGTAGCCTACCACTTCATATGTGATATGGAAAGGGAAGAGCCCATCTCTTAAGTCAGTTAAGATTTGGGGTTGTCCGGCCTATGTCTAAAAGCAAAATCCGGACAAGCTTGAGGCAAGGTCTGTAATGTACAACTGGAAAGGTTCCAGCTATACAATTTGCAGCCGATGATTTGATAAAACCAAAGGATTCAGTAGATTCCAACGAACCTCAGCCTCTCCGCCGATCTAGTAGGGTTCCTCACCCACCTGAGAGATACTTCGGTTGCTCTATGATAGTGGGAGCGAGGACTGCATCATGAGATGATGACCCAACTAGTTTCGAACTGGCCATCAGGAGTGGGACTCTGTAAGAATGGCTGGATGCTTAGCGATCTGAGATGGAATCCTTATACACCAACAAAGTATGGACTTTAGTTGCGATATCTGAAGGGTTAAATCCCCATCAGGAGCAAGTATATCTTGAGAAGATTACTTGGTGTACATGGAAAGGTTGAGACTTTCAAAGCTAGACTTGTTAAAGGTTTTCATCATCAACCAGGCGTGGATAGTGGTGAAACCTTTTCAAGCAGCTATGCTTAAGTCCATCCAGATCCTACTTGCCACGGCTACATACCATGACTACGATATCTGGTGGTTGGGTGTCATGACTGCTTTTCTAAATGATATTTTAGAAGAGTGCGTCTATAAGTACACAGCCAGAGGGCCTCATAGACAGTGGGAGCAGCGGAAACGTGTTCAAGATGCTTTATAGGATAAAGCAGGTATCGCGGAGTTGGAACATCTGTTTTGATGAGTTAGTCAAACAGTTTGACATCATCAAAATGGTAGATGAACCATGTATAAACAAAAAGGTAGTAGGGAGTATGGTGACGATTCACGTAGAGTACGTGAATGACATACTCATGATAGGGAAGGAGTTTCCTATGCTACGCTCGATCAATCTCCGCTTATCACAAAGATTCTCCGAATAGGATCAAAGTGATACCTCCTAAATCCTGAGTTTTCATCTATGAGATAGATGTAATTGGATGCTAGGATTCTCACTAGATGTAGTGAGATGGTATCAATCGATCCTGGGGAGAATCACTGGAAGAGTTCCAGGGTGATAAAGACGACTGAATGTCAGTCACATGCACTGTCTTTACCCTCAGTAAAGGGACGGTATGTTGGAAGAGTTCCAAGCTCGATACCGTGGCAAACTAGACGATAAAGGCTGGTAACATCGCTATTAAAGATACTACCAAAGAGGCAGTTTGGGTGTATAATGGTTCATAAGATGAACTAGGTTCCTACCATTGTATGACAATGGAAGTGTGGCTTCGGCCCTAGAACCCTGGTCCCATCAGTGACCCAGACATATTCTGAGGAAGCATCACCTGATCATGGAGATAGTTGATCTCCGGGGTGATCGAGGTTAGGAGAGTAAACTCAGAGGACAACACGGCGGATCCACTCACGAAGGCCTTTTCCCAGAGAGAGACTCATAAGGGATGGTTGAGTATTAGATACTGCGACCACTGCTACAGATGGCCCTAGTGCAAGTGGGAGATTGTTAGTTATATGTATGCCCTAGAGGCCATTACTGTACATTGGATGTATATTGTAGTGGATGCTGGGACATATACAGGTAGGACTTTCTTGCTCGACATGATAGTACGCTATCTTGTTGCTCTTTATCTTAACATGTATACTTTCCGTCTCTCTGTTACATGTTGATAAAGCCCTTAGGATGTGTACTCGACTTCCAGGACTGTGATGCAGATCATACTAGTGGGGCCTGGATAGTCTATGAGTACATCCTTGAAATGTTCCTAGTCGAGGGAATATCGAGACGGGGCATCGATATTCCAGAGTAGACTAGCGTATATCTTCTCGACCCATGCGATGGGCGATGGATGATCCCATATCCATTGGTGTTTGACATCAGAAATGGTATACGGGTGCTCAGTGGAGACTGGGTACACTGAACGGACTCGCCGAGAACTCCCAGATGGTATTATACCTCACGTCAGATGGCAGTTCTCTGGTGACACTGGTACAGCTTAGTCTGTTGACCCGAGATCGTCATAGAGTCTTGTGTGTCTCCCACTGTGCTTTGATTTCCACCCTACCACGGCTCTACTGAGTTGTGCAAACAGGTGGTTTTTGGGTACAGTCCCGATTCACATGGAGGCAATGAGCGATAGGAGGGGATTCGTCTCTCCCGGTATTGGGGGTTGATGTTGCGCTAAGCTCGACTGGCCATAACAGGAAACCCCTGGCCAGGGTTGCAGTGACCTACTGATAAGTGTTATCAGTAGTTTCACTAATGTTATGGACCTCACGTCGGCATGACTTATCAAGCTACTGGGGTCTGACGTTTACCACCCCTAGGCGAGATATGCGACATATCAGACGAACAGACCGGACTGTACGGTAAGTGTTACTGGTTGGATTCACAGGAGTGTGAGCGGGCTTGCTCGTCGATCTTCTGATCGCTCAATACCCGGGTGGCCGTTACGTTTAGCAGACCGCTTGCGGCTTGTGGATGTTTGATATGATCATCATCCGCTGCCGGCGTATTGACGAGTCTTTAGAGTCCTACACAGAGGTTTCCTGGCTCAAGCGAAACGAAATAGGAGCGCATATGAGATATGGGCGGGACCGAGAGTAATGCGTGTATGTGATACCGTATTCTATTCTCGCGATGAATGTATCGAATGGTTATATGCGATATAACCTAGTTATCGAATCAAGGATTGATTCGATAAGCCGATACATATGATACTAGTCGGTTATATCCGATATGACCGGATCGTTAAATCAAGTGTTGATTTAATGATTTAGTGCATATTTATATATTTGATATATTACTTTGCGTTAACTAGTATTGGTTCACTTTAAAAGGATTTTCTCACTTGAATTGTACACATTGTATATGCGATATAGTTTTGTGCACATGTTTGTATCATGTTTGATGATACATGCTTACTTGGTTAAGTGTAAAGAATCAAACCATGGTTTAAGTTAATGATTAGGGTTTTGATTATTTATTCATTTATCTTTCTTATTTATTCATTTTGAAAAAAGCAAAAGGTAAATGAATGGTTGAATGTTTTGTTTTTAGTTGAAGTTTCTTGAAACTTTGACTAAGTCACTCTTTTGTTCTTATTCTTAACCCTAACCATCCTTTTAACCATGGTCTTTTCTCTACACTTAACTATAGTTGAAAGTATGATAAGTATTATTTTATTTTATCTAATTATTAAGACTTATCATATCTTCTTCTTCTTCATCATCTTCTTCTTCAATGAAGAAAGCTTGCTACTCCAATGGCAAGTGATGAAAACTAGTGAGAAATCCAAAACTAAAGTCTACCCACTTCCTATTTCTTCATCCTCTACCTCTTGCCAAGTAGTATAGGGTGTTTCCTTCACAAGTTTTCATGGATTGGTGAAGGTGGAGCTTGATCTAGTGATGCCTCGACGTAGATCATCTTCGGCCCGTCGTCGATGACCTAGCCCGTTTTTCCTCCGATGAAGCCGACGCTAGAGCCCAAGATACGATTTGGACAGCGAGGGGACTTCATCACGGAGCCTAGGAGGTGGTGGACCGGATCTACAAAGGTTGTAGCCCCTTCCCTATTTCTATATTTCCGTTTACTTGCTTGCTTTGCCTAAACATCTAGTTAACGATCCGTTCTAGGTTTTCTCGGCACCGTAATTTTTAGAAATTTGCGTGTTTGATCACTTGTGACACTTCACTAGAGTGCCTAGGAACCCTACAATGTCGAGCAAGAAAGTCCTCCCTATATATGTCCAAGCATCCACTATAATATACATCACATGTACAATAATGGCCTCTAGGGCATACATATAACTTACAATCTCCCACTTGCACTAAGGCCATTTGTTGCAGTATCTCATACTCAATGTCCTATAGAAGTCTCTCTAGGGAAAGGCCTTTGTGAGTGGATCCTTCGTGTTCTTCTTCTCTTCATCTCTCCTGACCTCGATACCTTGGAGATCAACCATCTTCCTGATCAGGTGATACTTGCCTCAGAATATGTCTTGATTGCAGATGGGACCATCGTTCCTAGGCCAAACCCATAATTCCATTGTTTTCACAATAACAATTATTGGACGGTCAATGGAGGGAACCATGTTCATCTCATGAACAAGAAATGTCCAGACAACCACTTTGGCAGCATCGTTTGTAGCGATGTATTCAGTCTTCATCTTCTTGTTTGCCACGGTATATAGCTTGGAACTCTTCCAACATATCGTCCCTCCACTGAGGGTAAAGATAATGTCTGTGACTGACTTTCAGTCGACCTTATCACTCTGGAAGCTTGGACCAAGAACATTCTTTTAGTGCTTCTCAAGTACTTAAGAATGTCCTCCACAGCTGTCCAGTAATTCTTCCAAGATCCGATTGATTCTTGATCACTACGCCTAGTGAGTCAGCTACATCTGGTCTGGTACATAACATCGCATACATGATAGAGCCTACTGCCAAAGCATAGGGTATCCCTTGCACGCGAGCTCTCTCTAAGTCGGTCTCGAAAGACATCTTTTTGGAGAGAGTGATTCATGAGTAAGTGGGTGAACCACCAAGCTTAGAATCTTCCATACTAAACCCCTTTAGTATGGTGTTAATGTACCTGTATTTGGGAAACTCCTAACATCCTGTAGATATTTTCTAGCACCATCCTAGTTTTAGGGTTGCATCACACATGCTATAACAAAAATTTAAGGGGGTGCTAAACAATTCCAACCATGAATCGAACTAGAAAAATAGAGTAACAAACTATAGTATTACATACAATATAGTGTCTAACACTAAGTGGGGGAGAAAATACAACCTTTGTAGACCTCCTTGACGCCATGGATCGAGTAGGGTTTGAACCGGTTGGCTTGTGTCCTTCGATGTCCACGATGATCCACCACGAAGTCCCTTTGCACCAAGTTCCAAGCTTCACTTGATCAAGGATGAAGATGAAGCAAACACTCCACACTAGTGGGCTAGACTAAATTAGAATGGTGATGTGGGTCTGGAACTCACTTAAAAGCCTTTTCTTTTTAATTTCTACTCTTCCTTTTAAAAACCCTAGAGAGCTTTGAGGAAAGAGATGAAGAAGGAGATGGCTCAAGCTTGACTCAAGAGAAAAAATATGAATAACTCTAACTAAACTCAAGAGAATAAGTGAGAGTCATGCCATGCTAAACTATGATTACAAAATATTTAGATATTTTGTGACTTGAGATTAAGCAAAACCATAGGCTACAAATCCATGAGCAAATGAAACCATTGACCCGGGTCAACTCAAGAGAGTTGAATAGTCAACCATGATTATGTTGCCATTTTGCTTTTCTCAAATAAAAAAATAAATAAATATGTTACCATGTAAGTCTTGCATTGCCGCCACCAATGTATCATCAACCATGACACATGTATGCTTGCATGTGTGCATCCATATCAACATATACATACACTCATGCATGCATCATAAAGAAATAGGTTTTAATAAATGAGCTAATGGACTTAATATTAAAGCAACACTCGATTTAATAACTCGATCATATCACATACGACCCGTCCAATGGTAAACGCCCGATTAAAATGCGGTATCCAATACACGCATTTAATCGAGCTCCAGCGCATATAACATATGCACCCCATATCTTTTCGCCTGAGCTAGGGGACCCCTTTGTGGAACTCTAAGACTCATCAATATGCTAGCAGTAGGTAGTGATCACATCACATGACCACAAACCATCAGTGGCACAAGCTGTATGTAACGTCTCCCAAGTATTAAGCGATCAGAAGAAACACAAGCAAACCTACTAAAACTCCCGTCGAGCCAACTGGCAACACTTATCGTACAGTCCGGACGCTTCATCAATAGTGCTGCATATCAAGTCTAAGGTGGTATCGTCGACCACATTACCCACAAAGTTATTCCTGTATATGGCTAATAACAGATCGAGAAACTACTGATAACACTTATAGGTAAATCCCAGTAGCCCTGGCCAGGGACTTCCTTTTATAGCCAATCGTACATAGCGCAACATCAACACCCAAAACCGGGTGAGGCGAAACCCCTTCTATCGCTCATTGCCTCCATGTACCTTAGGACTGTACCCAAAATCCACTTGTTTGCACGACTCTGTAGAGCCGTGGTAGGGTGGAGATCAAAGTACAGTAGGAGAACACAAAAGGCTCTCTATGACGATCTCGGGTCTACAGACTAACCTTTACCAATGTCACCTAAGAACTGCTATCAGACGATAGATATAATACCATATAGGAGTTCTCAGCGAGTCCATTCAGTGTGCCCAGTTTCACTAAGCACCCATATACGATCTTTGGTGTCCCCACACCACTGGATATGCGATCATCCATCACCCATCATATGGGAAAAGTAACGTATACGCTAGTCTACTATGGTGATATCGATGCCCAGTCTCGATACACCCACGACTAGGAACATTTTAAAGATATTCTCAAAAACTACACATGTCCCACTAGTATGATCCGCATCAAAGTCTCGGTAGTCAAGTATATACTAAAGGCTATATCAACATGTACCAACGGAGTGAAAGCATGATCAAATGAACATTTCAAGATAAAGTTCAACTAGATAGCATACTATCATGTCGAGCAAGAATGTCTCCTGAATACACACACACACACACACATACCGGTATATACACTTTCATACAGTAGTCTCTAGAGCATACATATATCCAACAATCTCACACTTGCTCTAAGGCCAATTATTGGCGTATCTCATATCCAACATCTCAAAAATTTGCTCATGTTGCGGCAGAGGGAGGGCCTTGGTGAGTGGATCTGCGGTGTTATCTTTTGTACCTACTCTCCGAATCTCGATCTGGCGGCAATCTACTATCTCCCGGATCAGATGATATCGCCTGAGGATGTGTCTAGATCAATGATAGACCTGGGTTCTTTGTCCAATGCCATAGCCCCATTATTATCACAATACAATGGTATTGGATCAATAATGGTCGGAACAACTCCTAGCTCCGAGAAGAACTTCCTCATCCAGACGGCTTCCTTTGCAGCATCATTTGCAGCAATATACTCAGCTCAACGGTATCCTGTTTGGAACTCTTCCAACACACCTCCCCTCCATTGAAGGTAAAGAAAAATCCTGAGATAGATTTTTTGTCATCCTTATCACTCTAGAAGCTCGAATCGGTAAAGGCCTCCATTCGGAGATCCCCGTTACCATACACTAAGAACACTCCTTTAGTCCTTTGCAAGTACTTAAGAATGTTCATCACAGCTCTCCAGTGATTCTCCCATGGGTTGGATTGATACCTTCTTACTACACCCAGTGCATAAGCTATATCGGGGCGTGTACATAACATCTCATACATTATAGATCCTACAGAAGCGTAGGGTATAACGCTTATGCGAGCTCTCTCTTCATCAGTCTTTGGGCAAAAGTCCTTGGAGAGAGTGACTCCATGACTAGCGGGTAAGGAACCTCGCTTGGATTCTTCCATACTAAACCTTTTTAGGATGGTGTTAATGTACCTGGTTTGGGACAATCCCAATAACCTTTTAGATCTATCCCTATAGATCTTCATGCCCAATATGTACGAGGCATCACCCAGGTCCTTCATGGAGAACCTTTGAGATAAGAACAGTTTGACCGATTGTAACATAGGAACACCGTTTCCTATCAGAAGAATGTCATCCACGTACAATACGAGGAATGTGACAGTACTTCCTACAATCTTCTTATAAATACAAGGATCATCTCGATTTTTGACGAAATCAAACTCTTTGATAACATCATCAAAACAAATGTTCCAACTTTGTGATTTAAGCAACCTACATGCTTTCCCGCTGCTCCCAGTATCGATGAAGCCCTATGGCGGATCCATATAAACGCATTCTTCTAAATCACCATTTAGAAAAGCCATTTTAACGTCCATCTTCCAGATTTCATAGTCGTAGTGAGAAGCAATAGCAAGTAGTCCAGTCCTGGTGTCACGACCCGCAGGGTACGGAACGTGACTGGCACTTAAGTTACGAAACATCTCAAGGAGTCCGTAAAATAAGTAAAGCCAAAGCCCAGAAATCAAAACCAAATAAGTAGAAGAGTAAAGGAAAACCAATTAATTGAATGCGAGTTTATCAAATGATTCATATCAAGCCTCTTTTTTATTTAAAACAATATCAATTTTTCCGAAAATTTCGGCAGAATCTCCTTTGTAAATACTCGACCCCAAAATGGGTACAACAAGAATATATATAAATACAAGAAAAAAAAGCATCCCCGAGCTGGAGCTAGCTCTTCGCCACACGGCGGTCACAAATCCCACGCAATATAAATTAGAAATATGCAAAATAAGCATAAAAAGGCATAAGTAAGAGGCAACATGTCGGCTCAAGTGAGCTCGACCCCAAAATACAGCATAAAAGCCCACAAATTTCACAGTCTAGTCTCTAGGTCAATATACAACAATACTGATAGATACAGTTGATGGAGTACTCTAGATACAAAGAATATACAAGTTGGTACAAAATAATAATACAACCCACCTACGAGCAAAAGCCTCGAGTCCAGGCAAAAGAGGCAAAAGAAACAAGTGCGCCCGCCGCTACTGTGCTGATGGAGCGGACCTGCAAAAGACTGTGGAACAACGGGGGTGAGTTGGAAACTCGTGAGTAAAAAATAACATCAATAGAGGCTATCGCAAGCATGCACACAAGCATCCTAGCATCTATAATACAGGTATGGCAGGATATACTAGCAGGTATGTATGCAACATAAATATACTAGCAGGTATGTATGCAATATGAATCAACTCGTGATCTGCTTGTGTAAGTATAAGAAATAATCTTTTTCCCTTAGGAATCTCTTTTGAAATATCAGCACAATACCAATAGAATCAACCAGAATCCGTGTCCAGCAACGACACCTCAAAACTGTCTCAAATCTCATATATCCATATCGTAGTATCTCTTTCCTCAGCCGTCCGGCTGACCCATATCAAATATAAATATCTCATCATCTCGTAGCCATGGTCGGTATCCTCTGGATATCCACCGTGCCAAAACAGTCACCGGTAGGTAATCCATCCCCTGCCAGGCTCAACGCCATCATCTGCGATCCTCTTGCCCCGGGGTACCTTACCGGGCCCAACATGTATCCGAGACGGTTCATCCAACTCCTCGAAACGGGTCTCGAAAACCACAGTAAACTCATGGTGGACGACACTTTACATCACTAGAAAACCGTAACTTTTCATATTTTAGAAAAAGTAATAAGTTTGTAAATCTTGCGGCTTTCCCCCGAAATCCAGAAATATCATAAATCTCAAGAATCATCATAAGTGCATGCGCCAATGATAATGAATGCATATGGTATCAATAATCAAGCTGCAATGTATGATTTACAGACTAGGCATGAACAAATGGTGTAATGGGGTACATGCAAATGAATAGCAATTTTACAATTTCCTTTTAAGGATTTAATGCAATAGCACAGGTTATAAGCATCAATTGATAACATGTTTCAGATTATAGGTTATCTAGTGTTGTGGCATGGCAATTACCAGGGTGTGTGTGTACGAATGAATAGTGCTCGTGGTGCATATAAAAACCTTGGCAATGGTGCAGGTGTCCTATAGAATGTTTTCGCATATGTATGACAATATAATGCATGGATGTAGCAAGATGTTACGCAAGCATTTACTCCTAATTACTAATATCCCTAGAAATCTTTAAACTACTTAAACTATCGGGCGACTTGTGCCATCTGAATGATAGTCCCCTGTAGATGTTACATCTACTCAACGGAATCCCCAGCAAGCTATGTCCAATCACCGCTTTCCCCTTTCGTGCCGCGTCCGAAGTCTCGGCGACCGAACCTGGAATTTGCACTAATACAAAACATAAGGTTACATATCATGAAATGACGCAAATCCCAAACAAAAATATCAACGTTCACGAGTTAGGCACAACGTGCACAAGGTGCGCGGAACATACACGAAAATCACAAAAACAAACTATAATCGTCGTTTTGGGACGCCCGACAAAACTAAAACCCGATTACCCCAAATTCCGCATTCACACCTCCTAAATGTCATAGGAGATTCCAACAAAATACTCACGATAACTAATATAATTCATCCCCTAAATGTTGCGAAAACCTAGTAAGCACAAAGGATTTCCAAAATCGTGCAACAATCGCGGATTTGCGATAAAGTGCACACAACATCGCGCAAACACCCAAGTTAACCATAGATAGCCACTAAACAAATTTTCAACACATTAATCATGCTTCAAAACATATTTTCCACAAGCAAACCCTTTCTTGATTTAAAAAAAAAATAGCAATTGCAATCAAAATTTCACACTAAATTAACTTAGATTAGCATAATTTGACACCCAATAGCAAGTTAACCTCTTAGATTTAGGTTAGAAAAACACTAGATAGCAAAATAAATTAAGTAACCTAATAATGGTTTTCTAAACCCTAATTAAAATTCAAGCCATGAACTTTAAAACCTAAACTAGAAATTAGCTAAACTATTAACACTAAAACCATTTAAATAAAGGAATTACCCAAAAGAAGTTAAATGGGTAAGGATTATTCCACAAGATCTATGGATCTAGCAAGAAATGTTGCCTCCCAAGATGCCTCCTAGCATCCAAGATCCAAGCTAGAATGGCTAAGGAGATGGATAGCATAAGGATTTGGTTTGAATTTTGAATAAATTGTTGGCTTTTGGAGCAATTTTGGTTGAAATTTGATGGAAGAAGAGGGGAGATTTGGGGCTGTATTTTCTGCAGGAATTTCAGCAGTGAGGGAGTGGGGAGAGGTGTTGGGAAGTTGGGGAAAGAAGTCCAAGTCAACCCTCTCATATTACCATAATACCCTTACCTTATAAATATATATATATATATATATATATATATATATATCCATTTTTAACCCATTTCCTCACATGATTTAAAGTCAAAAAGAGGGAAAGAAAATTCTTGGGCTTCTATAGGTAGGGCCGTCCATGGGAGTGAGAGGTGTGTGAGAGAGATTTTACAAAAAAAATCTATGCAAAAAGACCCCCCACAATACTATATTTGAAAGTTTTAGTTCAAAAAAATTATATTTTTGTTTTCCATAATAAAAACCAATTAAAACTTGAAATAAAATACTAAAAAATTATATTACAAACTATATTTTAATTAACATGATTTTAAAGATTAAAATTAGCCCATTTAAATTTGTATTTATCGCTAATTTAATGTATTTTTTTACCGTCTTAAAATAATATTAAAAATTTAAAAATTAAGGAAAAATTTTAAATGACCAGAAATTAATAAGTAACTCATTAGCTACTAAAAACTAGCAATTACCTATCCAAATTAGGTATAATTAGGCCTAAACTGCAAAATAACAAAAAAGACGATTTACGGAAACATACCAAATTTTCACCGATTTTCGGGAAAACACCAAAACGACTTTTCAAGGCGTTACAATCTTCCCCCACTAAACAAATTCGGTCCCCGAATTTAAAAATATAGCTACCCGTACCTTCAAAGAGATGGGGATATTTCTTCCTCATCTCGCCCTCGGTCTCCTAGATGACCTCCTCGCTGCTCGAGCCACGCCAAAGATCCTTGACGGTCGGTATAACTTTCGATCACAATTTCTTCACCTGCCGATCTAGGATGACCATCGGCTGCTCTGCAAAAGAAAGGTCTCACTCTAGCTGGACTGTCGGGTGCTGAATCGCAAGCGAAGGGTCGTGAAAGTACTTGCGGAGCATCGAAACATGGAAGACGGGGTGAACATCGGGAAAGCTGGGTGGAAGAGCCAAACGTTATGCAACTGCGCCGACATGCTCGAGAATCTCGAAGGGACCCACAAATCTGGGACTAAACTTTCCTTTTCGCCCAAATCGCATCACACCCTTCATAAGAGAGACCCTCAATAAAACATGATCGCCAACTGCGAACTCTAGCCTGCGACGACGTCTGTACGCATACGATTTCTGCCTGCTCTGAGCCGCTCTCATTCGGTCTCGAATCAAATGTACTTTCTCGGTCGTCTCCTGCACGATCTGCGGCCCCAAAATACTGCTCTCGCTCAGCTCAGTCCAACAGACGGCGATCTACATCTCCTCCCATACAAAGCCTCGAAAGGTGCCATCTGAATAGTATCCTGGAAGCTGTTGTTGTAGGAGAACTCCACTAAAGGTAAATGACGATCCTAGCTAACACCAAAGTCCAAAACGCACGCTCGGAGCATGTCCTCAAGAGTCTGAATAGTCCGCTCTGACTGGCCGTCAGTCTGCGGATGAAATGCCGTGCTGAAACTCAAACAGGTGCCCAATGCCTCCTGAAGTCGCTGCCACAGTCGGCTGGTAAACTGGGTGCCTCTTTCGGACACGATACACGTCGGGACTCCATGCAGTCGTACAATCTCGTCGATGTAAATCTGGGCATACTGAGCAAAATTGAAAGTGGTCTTCACTGGCAGGAAGTGACCGCTTTCGTCAATCGATCCAAGATCACCCAAGTGGAGTCGTACCCTCGACTGGTCCTAGGTAGACCCACAATGAAGTCCATAGAAATCTGCTCCTATTTCCACTCCGGAATGGGCAAAGGCTGCAACTCCCCCGCGGGCCTCTGGTGCTCGGTCTTGACTTGCTGACAAGTCAGGCATCTCGATACGAAGTCTGTGACGTCCTACTTCATCCCGTCCCACCAATAGACATCTCTCAAATCGCGGTACATCTTGGTGGAACCCGGATGAACGCTGTATGTCGATCTATGCGCCTCCTCAAGAATCTCACGCCGCAGTCCCTCAGAATCTGGTACGCACAGTCGAGTCCCAAATCGCAGTACTCCCTTATCATCGATCACGAACCCGGAATCTCTGCCCTACCTGATCTGCTCCATGATCTCTGAAAGACGGTCATCACTAGGCTGTGCCTCACGAATACTGTCAAGTAACTGCGGACGTGCACGAACATGCGCAAGTTGTCCCCCTATTGGAGTGAACTCGAACTCAACTCGGCTGTCGCATAAAATATGCCAATCTGCTGACGACTGCCTCTGCACTGCGTCCAAACAAGATAGACTACCCCCGGGCCTCCCGCTAAAAGCATCCGCCACTACATTAGCCTTGCCCGGGTGATACAAAATATCGCAATCGTAGTCCTTTACTAGTTCCATCCAACGACGCTGTCTGAGATTCAGGTTTCGCTGCTGAAATATATACTTTAAGCTCTTGTGAACAGTGAATATCTGACACGACTCGCCGTATAGGTAATATCGCCAGATCTTAAGTGCAAAGACCACTGCAGCCATCTCCAAATCATGAGTGGGGTAGTTCTGTTCATGTTTCTTCAACTGCCGAGAAGCATACGCGATCACCCTGTCATGCTGCATCAATACGCACCCTAGCCCTACTCGTGAAGCGTCACAATAGACTACAAATCCGCCTGATCCCGACGGCAAAGATAATACCGGCGCCGTAGTCAAACAAGTCCGTAACTACTAAAAACTGTGTCGCACTCCTCCGTCCAAACGAAAGGAACTCCCTTCCGGGTCAATCCGGTCAAAGGTGCAGCAATACGGGAGAAATCCTGAACGAATCGCCTGTAGTAGCCAGCCAGGCCTAAGAAACTGCGGATCTCCGTAACTGATGTCGGTCTGGGCCACTGCTGAACGGCCTCGATCTTCTTCGGGTTCACACATATGCCATCTCTCGTAATCACGTGACCCAAGAAACCAACGGTTGTAAGTCTACGCTAGCGCCCCGGCAGTCTACAGACGCCAAATGCGGAACAAAAACTTTTTAACTGGCGCTATCGTATACTTTAACCCGGATCTGCCATTATTGCTAAACTAACAAACAGTAAAGAGTGTAGAAATGTTTTACCAAACGATCCGAGTCCTTCGTTCTTCAACCATCATCCCACGCTCCGTTGCGGCTGCTCCGATCTCGTCGAACTCCGATATCCTCGTCGAGGTGGCACCACATGATCGGTTCTTTAAACGGGCTCCCGCCTCTGACTCGAGGCAACTCGATCGTCAAGTTTGCTAAAAGAGACGACCAAGAATGATGTAGAGAATGAGTAGATGACTTTGTCTCACTTCGTCCAAATCCGTGGACGATCGGTTAATGAAGTTGCCGTGGAAATCGGGTGATGGAATGAAATGGACTGTGAAATTCCATACACCGATAAAACCTATCATAATCTTTTCTAGCAATGAAAACTCAAGTGAGAGTGAATGAGAGAGAGAGGAGGCTTATCATATATATAGAATGAGGAGGGTGAGTGTAGGAGCAAAGGTGGTGACTATAAGAGAAAAGCTTCTCACAAAAGATCTTAACCAAAACAAGAATCATTAAAGAAAACAATGACTCACTAATAACACCTCATCAAGTAATAAATGCAACCAATTAGAACACAACACCAATTAGCCTCATCATCACTTCTAGAAGCTTCTAGAATGATGACTCACTCATATCAGAAGAAAAGATAAATCCGTCTTTAACCGAAAGTTAAAAGACGGCTGATAGAAAACTGGAAACTGGCAACTTCCAAAAGTGATCCTGAAACGACTTTCAGGATAACCCCGAAACTGTATAAATATACCCGCATTTGTATTACGACCGAATACAAATGCAACTGAGACAAAGATATTATACCTACTCAATATAATACTCGGATGCGGCTTAAACCAAAGCCGACCAGTATCACCTGTCCGAAAATCGACACGTGCGTAAACGCACGTGCATTTTCCGAACCCTGCCATAAAACCATACGGCCTATACAACGTTTCGCCCGAACTTGGGAAACTGTCTGTGGGGGACTCTAATGACTCGTCAGCACCCTGGCAGTGGGTTTAACCACAAACCGTCAGCGGCACTAGCAATGCGTAACGGCTGCCCATGGACTGACCTCAAGGGATGCCGATGAGCGCACTCATCCGGAAAACCCTACTGAGCCTAACAGTGACAATGTATATACAGTCCGGTCCGTTCGTCAATGAGTATCGCATATCCGCCTAGGGGGCTAGTAACGTCAGACCCCCAATAGCAGTATAAGTCATGTCGGAGTGAAGCCCAATACACCCTGAGATACTACTGGAGTACCTACTAGTAAATCTCCTACCATGGCCATGGATTTGTGTAATGGCTCTCCTAGACACAGCACGACCTTGCCCCCAATACCGGGAGAGACGAATCCCCTGCCGATCCGCTCACGTGCCTCCATATGGCTCGGGACTGTACCCAAAAGCTACCTGTTTGCACGACTCCTTTGAGCCGTGGTAGGGTAGAAATCAAAGCACAGTGGGAACTCACACGAGACAAATGACGACCTCAGGTCGATGAACTAACCTGTACACATGTCACCAGGGAACTGCTATCTGACGATAGGTATAGTACTAACTAGCAGATTCCCGGCGAGTCCTGTCCGGTGTACTCATAACCCAATGAGCACCTGTATACATCTTAGGTGATCCAACTGACACCAGTGGCTTGTGAGACCGGCCACCGCCCCTCGTCGGGGTCTCGACTGTACACACTAGTCTACTCCGGAGTATCGATGCCCTGTCTCGAAACTCCCACGACTAGGGACCACAATTAAGGATATGCATATAAACTACCCAACTCTCACGTATATGATCGCCATCATACTGTTGGTAGTAAAGCAAGATCCTAAGGGCTCTATCAAAGTGTAACATGCAATCAGTCACCTGAACATGTACACGACTGATAAAGTCAAACCAGATAGCATACTATCATCTCGAGTAAGACTGTCCTACCTGGATAGGTCCTCCGCAATCATTGCAATCACGTACCTGCGATCCAATAATTGACTATGAGGGCACTATCTCCAACAACGGTGTCCAGCCAGAATGCACACTTGGAGAACTTTGCGAACAGCTGGTGCTCCCTCAAAGTCTGCAACGTAATCCGCAAGTGCTGCTCGTGCTCCTCTCGGCTCCTGGAATACGCCAAAATATCGTCGATGAACACGATGATGAACAAGTCGAGATACGGCCTGAATATACGGTTCATCAAATCCATGAATGCTGCTGGGGCGTTGGTGAGTCCGAACGACATCACCAAAAACTCATAGTGGCCGTAACACGTGCGGAAAGCTGTCCTCGGTATATCCTCCTGTCGAACTCGCAACTGATGGTATCCTGATCGAAAGTCGATCCTCGAAAAATATCCCGCACCATGAAGCTGGTCGAACAAATCATCAATGCGTGGCAAAGGATATCTGTTCCGCACGGTAACTTTGTTCAGCTGGCGGTAGTCGATACACAAACGCAAACTGCCGTCTTTCTCTTGACGAACAGGACAGGAGCACCCCATGGGGAAACGCTAGTTCGAATAAGCCCCTTATCTAAAAAATCCTGCAACTGATCCTTCAGCTCTCGAAGCTCCACCGGGGCCATTCGATAAGGCACTATAGAAATGGGCCCCGAGCTGGGAATCAAGTCAATGCAGAACTCCACATCGCGCTCAGGTGGTAGCCCAGGCAGCTTATCAGGGAAAACATCAGGGAACTCACAAACAACCGGAACCTGGTCCACGGAACCTCTGCAGCTCGAGTATCACAGACATAAGCTAAAAATCCCTGACATCCCCTCCGTAGTAGCCGACCAGCGCGAAGAGACAAAATCAAGCTGCGAAGGGTGACACAGCGGTCTCCCTGAATAACAAGGACCGGCTCTCCCGGAAAGCTAAATCTGACTGCCTTCTCACGGCAGTCCATAGAAGCATAACAAGTGGCTAGCCAATCCATGCCCAGAAGCACATCAAAGTCCAACATAACGAGGAGAATCAAATCTACCAATGAATCCCTCTCCCCGATACGAACGGAACACAAATGAAACACAAAACGAGCGATAAATGACTCGCCTACCGGAGTAATAATAACAAGCGGCTGATCTAACGACGACGACTCACAGCCAACATCGGTGCAAAGTGTGTAGATACGTACGAATGTATAGAACCTGGGCTGAACAACACGTGTGCGTCAACAGAACATACTGATAGGGTACCTGTCACAACGACATTGGATGCCTGTGTATCCTGCGGTGTCAAAGCAAATTCTCGGGCCTGTCCTCCATCAATAGCGGGCTGACCTCGGCCTCGGCCTCGGCCTCCTCGTTCTCTCTGAATCGGACCGCCACGTCCACGGCCTCTGGGTGCATCGAACTGTCGTGGAGCATCGCCTGTGGTAAGAAATTGGGCTCTCTGAGGAGGAGGTGGTGATAGTGGTAGGGTCATATATGGAACTGTCGCCTCTCCCTGTCGTCTCACCGGACAGTCTCTGATACGATGATGCAGGCTACCACACCAAAAACATCCTAACCATGGCTGCTGACTATATGGGTGAAGGCGATACAACTGGCCCCTAAAGAATCCGCCACGGCCTCTGCGAACACGCCTAGGTGCTAACATATCAGTCTGAATCCGACTCGGTCTCGAAACGACCGTGGGGGGAGTTGTATTCGATCTCTGCGCTCGATTGACCTCTACTAAGGATCCCACCATCTGTCGTAGCTCCTTCATACCTCCCATCATCTGTCATAGGTCCACCATACCAGACTCTAGCCTGTCCATGCGACCTGGGGAATGCGGATCAGTCTGTCCCTGAGGGTTAGGTATACCCCACTGCTCGGTCCTCGTCTCGGACGAGCCTGCTCGGATCACATCTCGGCCGGCAACCCTCTGCTCTCTCGTAGTCTTCGGCGGCATAGTGGCTGTTACAAGAACAGGATGATAAGAACAGTGCAATAGAATCATAGGATACACGGAATTGAAGAAGGAATTTCAAGCAAGTATATCCTAAAGTCACCTAGGCGGAGTACCGTATCGCAAGTATGCTGCGGACATACGCACGCTACGTTACCCTGCTTAAGTCACTTACTCCATCTACCAAGGGTCATCCTACACTCAGAAAGGTAAAACCTATCGCTCTGATACCAACTTTGTCACGACCCGCAAGGTACGAAACGTGACTGGCACTTAAGTTACGAAACGTCTCAAGGCGTCCGTAAAATAAGTAAGCCAAAGCCGAGAAATCAAAACCAAATAAGCAGAAGAGTGAAGGAAAACCAATCAATTGAAAGCGAGTTTATCAAATGAGTCGAATCAAGCCTCTTTTTTTATTTAAAACAATATCAATTTTTCTGAAAATTTCGGCAGAGTCTCCTTTGTAAATACTGGCCCCCAAAATGGGTACAACAAGAATATATATAAATACAACAAGAAAAAAGCATCCCCAAACGGGAGCTATCTCTTCGCCACACGGCGGTCACAAATCCCACGCAATATAAATCATCAATATGCAAAATAAGCATAAAAAAGCATAAGTAAGAGGCAACATGTCGGCTCAAGTGAGCTCGACCCCAAAATACAACATAAAAGCCCACAAATCTCACAGTCTAGTCTCAAAGTCAATATACAACAATACTGATAGATACAGTAGATGGAGTACTCTAGATACAAAGAATATACAAGGTGGTACAAAATAATAATACAACACACCTACGAGCAAAAGCCTCGAGTCCAGGCAAAAGAGGCAAAAGAAACAAGTGCGCCCGCCGCTACCGTGCTGACGGAGCGGACCTGCAAAAGACTGTGGCACAACGGGGGTGAGTTACCAACTCGTGAGTAATAAATAACATCAATAGAGGCTATCGCAAGCATGCATACAAGCATCCTAGAATCTATAATACAGGTATTGCAGGATATACTAGCAGGTATGTATGCAACATGAATATACTAGCAGGTATGTATGCAATATGAATCAACTCGTGATCTGCATTTGTAAGTATAAGAAATCATCTTTTTCTCTTTAGGACTCTCTTTTGAAATATCAGCACAATACCAATAGAATCAACCAGAATCCGTGTCCAGCAACGACACCTCAAAACTGTCTCAAATCTCATATATCTATATCGTAGTATCTCTGGCATCAGCTGTCCGGCTGACCCATCTCAAATATCAATATCACATTATCTTGTTGCCACGATCGGTATCCTCTGGATATCCGCCGTGCCAAAACAGTCACCGATAGATAATCCATCCCCTGCCAGGCTCAACGCTATCATCTGCGATCCTCTTGCCCTGGGGTACCTTACCGGGGCCACCATGTACCCGAGACGGTTCATCCAACTCCTCGAAACGGGTCTCGAAAACCACAGCAAACTCATGGTGGACGACACTTTACATCACTAGAAAACCGCAACTTTTCATATTTTAAAAAAAGTAATAAGTTTGTAAATCTTGCGGCTTTCCCCCGAAATCCAAAAATATCATAAATCTCAAGAATCTTCATAAGTGCATACGCCAATGATAATGAATGCATATGGTATCAATAATCAAGTAGCAATGTATTATTTACAGACTAGGCATGAACAAATGGTGTAATGGGGTACATGCAAATGAATAGCAATTTTACAATTTCATTTTAAGGATTTAATGCAATAGCACAGGTTATAAGCATCAATTGATAACGTGTTTCAGATTATAGGTTATCTAGTGTTGTGGCATGGCAATTTCCAGGGCGTGTGTGTACACATGAATAGTGCTCGTGCTGCATATAAAACCTTGGCAATGGTGCTGGTGTCCTATAGAATGGGTTCGCATATGTATGAAAATATAAAGCATGGATGTAGCAAGATGTTACGCAAGCATTTACTCCTAATTACTAATATCCCTAGAAATCTTTAAACTATTTAAAATATCGGGCGACTTGTGCCATCCGAACGATATTCCCCCGTAGATGTTACATCTACTCACCGGAATCCCCAGCTAGCTATGTCCAATCACCGCTTTCCCCTTTCATGCCGCGTCCGAAGTCTCCGCGACCGAACCTGGAATTTGCACTATCACAAAACATAAGGTTACATATCATGAAACGACGCAAATCCCAAATGAAAATATCAACGTTCACGAGTTAGGCACAACGTGTACAAGGTGCGCGGAACATACATGAAAATCACAAAAACTAACTATAATCGTCGTTTTGGGACGTCCGGCAAAACTAAAACCCGATTACCCCAAATTCCGCATTCACACCTCCAAAATGTCATAGGAGATGCCAACAAAATACTCATGATAACTAATATAATTCATCCCCTAAATGTTGCGAAAACCTAGTAATCACAAAGGATTTCCAAAATCGTGCAAACATAGCGGATTTGCGATAAAGTGCACACCACATCGCGCAAACACCCAAGTTAACCATAGATATCCACTAAACAAATTTTCAGAACATTAACCATGCTTCAAAACCTATTTTCCACAAGCAAACCCTTTCTTGATTTTAAAAAAAATAGCAATTGCAATCAAAATTTCACACTAAATTAACTTAGATTAGCATAATTTGAAACCCAATAGTAAGTTAGCCTCTTAGATTTAGGTTAGCAAAACACTAGATAGCAAAATAAATTAATTAACCTAATAATTGTTTTCTAAACCCTAATTAAAATTCAAGCCATGAACTTTAAAACCTAAACTAGAAATTAGCTAAACTATTAACACTAAAACCATTTAAATAAAAGAATTACCCAAAAGAAGTTAATTGGGTAAGGATTATACCACAAGATCTATGGATCTAGCAAGAAAAGTTGCCTCCGAAAATGCCTCCTAGCATCCAAGATCCAACCTAGAATGGCTAAGCAGAAGGATAACATAAGGATTTGGTTTGAATTTTGAATAAATTGTGGATTTTTTGGAGCAATTTTGGATGAAATTTGATGGAAGAAGAGGGGAGATTTGGGGATGTTTTTTCTGCAGGAATTTCAGCAGTGAGGGAGTGGGGAGAGGTGTGGGGAAGCTGGGGAAAAAAGTCCAAGTCAACCCTCTCATATTACCATAATACCCTTACCTTATATATATATATATATATATATATATATATATATATATATATATATATATATATCCATTTTTAACCCATTTCCTCACATGATTTAAAGTCAAAAATAGGGAAAGAAAATTCTTGGGCTGCTATGGGTAGGGCCGGCCATGGGAGTGAGAGGTGTGTGTGAGAGATTCTACAAAAAAAAATCTATGCAAAAAGACCCCCCACAATACCATATTTGAAAGTTTTAGTTCAAAATAATTATATTTTTTTTTCCATAATAAAAACCAATTAAAACTTGAAATAAAATACTAAAAAATTATATTACAAACTAGATTTTAATTAACATGATTTTAAAGATTAAAATTAGCCCATTTAAATTTGTATTTATCGCTAATTTAATGTATTTTTTTACCGGCTTAAAATAATATTAAAAATTGAAAAATTTGGGAAAATTTTAAATGACAAGAAATTAATAAGTAACTCATTAGCTACTAAAAACTAGCAATTACCTATCAAAATTAGGTATAATTAGTTCTAAACTGCAAAATAACAAAAAAGACGATTTATGGAAAAATACCAAATTTTGTTCGATTTTCGGGAAAACACCAAAACGATTTTTCAAGGCTTTACACCTGGTCTTTGTCGAAATATTTTCGCCACAAGCCTTGCCTTATAGGTCTCCACCTGCCCATCTACACCGATCATTCTCTTAAAGATCCATTTGCACCATACGAGTTTTACCCCAGAGGGTGAAACATCCAAATTCCATACTTTGTTGGTGTACATAGACTCCATTTCGGATCTCATGGCATCCATCCACTTCACAGAGTCACCACTCGTGATAGCTTGCTGAAAACTGGTAGGGTCATCATCATCCATAATCCAATCTTCTCCATCACCTTCAATGAGAAAACCGTAGTATCTCTCCGGTGGGCGAGAAGTCCTACCAGATCTACGGAGTGGCTGAGCTTCATTAGATTCTGTAGCAACATCAGGTTCAACCAAGTCGTCATTTGTAACTTGTGTCTCTAGAACCTCTTCTAGATCTACCACATTGCCATCATCATCATTTAGAAAAATCTCATTTTCTAAAAACGTGGCATACTGAGAAACAAACAACTTTTGTTCCTCCTTATGGTAGAAAAGATACCCAAACGAATGTTACAGATATCCCACAAATATACATTTGACATATCGTGTCCCGAGTATGTCTGGATTTTGCTTTTTAACAAAAGCCAGGCAACTGTCACGACCCGAAAGTATGGAACATGACCGGCACTTAGGCTACGAACGTCTCAAGGCGTACGTGCTCTAAGTATGCCGAGCCCAGAAATCCAAACCAAGAAAAGTAGCAGAGTGAAGGAAAAACCATAAGTAAATCAACCAGTTTGCAACAGAATATACAACGCCTAAAGGCGAGGATCACAACAGAAAAGGGAACTCAACAGCATGAAATCCAGAGAAATATAACGTGCGACTCTAAGGTCGAAAGAATGATCAATACTCGTCTTTATCTCATATAAGTACATGTTTGGTTGATGTAACTTCTAGATACAACTGAAATATAAAACACAATGTATAGTGATGGGTACGATACAAATAACCTAACTCTAGCAAATCACCTGAAAGACGATGTGCCCGCAAAGCCGTAATGAAATCCATACGGCAACACCTGCAAGAAACTGGGGCACAACGGGGGTGAGTTGCCAACTCATGAATAGAAACATCTACGAACAGAAAATCGTATGTATGACGCAATCCTAGGTCATACGAGCATAAAATAATCCTCAAATATATAATCAGCATTCTATAACCATGACTAGGGTAGCTATCTATCCCAAATGTAATCCCATGTACCCGTGTCAATGTCAGTGCCTCAGGTAGCAATGTATCATATGAATGATATATGAATGCATGAAAAGTATGATCAATGTAATCAAGTCTGTATGTGACCAATGTCTGTAAATAGGTGGATCCTATCCACGTATCACCCAATGATAATAAGAATCATGCATGTAAATATGAGGATATAGTCAAAATCATGAAAACACATCATGAAACCTGTGCCCAGCATCGGCACGAAACATAGCCTCAATCTCAATATCTCAATATCTCTGATAAGTCTCACCATCTAGGCCACCGTCAATCCAGACCGGCCCCTACCATCAATCTCAAGACCACGACGGTATCCTCCGGATATCCGACGTGTCGGGTAAAATCACCGGTCGGTAGTGCTCCCCTGCCAGGCTCAATGCCATCTCCTGCGATCTTCTTGCCCCGGGGTACCGCACCGGGCCCACCATGTACCCGCAATCGGCCTCATCCGCCTCCTCGAATCGGGTTTCTCATGTCGCTCTCAGCACCGAGAAAACACATGGTGGATGTGATTGTTAGGATACGTGCGTGTTCAAGTTTAGTTTTAAATACCGCAATCAAGACGGGTTCGCTTGTAGCTAGCCGGTTAAGTACGGGTCGTCCGCAGGGAGATGGGAGTCTTTTTCAAAGTGTTTTAACGAGTTAAGTCCGGTTGTTCAGATTTTGTTTGTAACTATCTAAGTGTTGAGTTGATATTTAAAGAGAGCTTGTTAGGGTTAGGATTAGGTTAGTTTGAGTTAGGAGTCTCCACATCTTTCGTTGCCCCACTTAATATCGGTGTTACGGTAATCAGCAACAACGGGGATTAGCACGACTAGGAAGGAACTTGCGAGTATAAGCTAGGCTTTCCAACGCATAGTCCTTCCTTTTGGTGCTTGTCCGTCCGTTCTTGGCTCTTATCCATAACCTCCGGTTAATTCAACCACAACCGGTCTCACTACGGAATCACCGCTATCATGTAGGATAGGGTGCCGTAAGGAGCGGATTATGGTTCAATTAACGGGAGTTGATTTAAGTTGTTGGGCAAGGAAAGAGTGAGAGAGATTTCCTTCTCTCAAACTTCCCTTATCCTACCCTAACAAGTATAAAACTACTCACACTTCATGATAAGGAAAAACAAAACAAAACAAAGGAGGAAGATAGAAGGAAGGAGATTAGGAGAATACGACTAACTATTTGCGACCTCACCTTGGCGAGGATCGAGCGTAAGTATCATTGTCGTATGAATGATAAAGAAAAAGAGAGAAGAAATAAACAACAAGGAAATAACAACAACTACTTAACGAATTAAATTACAACAAGCATAAAGATAAGGAGACAAGCATGATAATAAAATGGTCTTCTTTATTTATCACTCTTCACTCAAAAGCTCACTTACAAGTTTAATAGAGAAGAGGTGAGAAGAGGAAGAAGAACATGTAAACTAAAACCTAGCAAAAAGAAATACAAGAATGGACCCCTTCCTTCTCAAACTTCTGGGCTATTTATAGGCTGGAGAATGGAAACCTAGGGCAACCACCAGACCAAACATGCAATGACCAAAATACCCCCCAAAAATATGCAGTCTTGGCGCCTAAACGGCCGCGGATCCGCGGCCTGGACCCCACTTTGGCCGCGGATCCGCGGCCTTATTGTTGAATTGGGCTTTCTGGTTTCTTGGGCTTCCCTGTTCTTCGGCCTACTTTATTCTGGTATATGTATTTTTTTATAATTCCTTCACGAATTTTCCAGAATTTCTGTTGAGGGAAAGGTGGACTTTTTGTCAAGATTTTGTCATGATTGCCTCGAGCTCCGCGTAGATCTCTTGAATTTTGTGCTACCATTGAGCCTTGTGCATGATATGACATTGATTTGCCATTTTGTCTTCCTAAACTGGTATCTGGCAACATACGGATGAAGAGCGGAGACCGTGTTTTATCTGTGGTTGGCAGGAACCCGGATTTTGTCGTGTTTTCCACGAATTTCACCGTTTTAGAGCCGAGAACCTGTAACCTGCAATTGACTAGCAAACACGGCTCAAGAGTATCTACCGATATGCAATGTGATAAAAATTGGGCGGTATGAAAATGCAAAAATCTGATATGAAACAATACCCCCAAACTTATCATTTGCTCGTCCCGAGCAAAGCCCATTTATTCACAAAAAATTTCCTAACCTCACTTTCGCAGGGAACGCGATTGCACTGAGCATGTGCAACAAGCCGTTAAACCTCTAGGTGTCCCTAGTAGGAGGAGTGTTGTCTCCTGAGGGTTTTCAGCGGATACTACACACAAAATCCGGTCAAGTTGGTTTTGTAAAATAACTAAGCTTCAAACCCTAAAGTTTTGTTTTAGAAAATAACAATTCTATAATCCTATGTCTAGACCATCGAACCTTTATTTTTCACACCTCGCATCTTATTTAACTACAGATTTTATATGTCTTTACGTGCAGTGCAAATAGTGTCGTTAAGTTCCAGAAGGATCGATTAAAGTCATCATGTCGCACAATAAAGCCCAGACAGCAATTTTAAAAGGATCACATAAGTTTTATAAAGAGTTAAGCATTTTTCAAGTTTCATTTCCCAGTAAGGTTTCAACTTCAGAATTTCTATCTTCCTTAACAGGAAACTAAATCGTATTTTTCACTCCACCCTTTTCTTGTTTTCATTTCATACACACCTCTGTGAACGTGCAATAGTCTTTATCAAGGAGTAGAACCTTCATATCTCCGTTAAAAACTTTTTTTTTAAAGCCTGTCTTTTATCAAGATTATTCTCACACGAAGAACCGTCAGGAATTTTAACTCAGAGAGAACACTTGCTTGACTTTGTTTTAAACTGAACTTTCTAGGCTTCTTAGCGAGCTTTGGGCCAATGCACCCAAACCAGTTGGTTTTAGGGCATTAGGTGTAAAAACACCCCAGCGGACTTAATTACTCAAGTTACCTAGGTCCAAAAACAAAAGACAGTTTGTCGTGAAAATCAGATGATTTAATACGAACGGAGATATAACCGTTAGTTCAAATATTATTTTTTTTTTTGGATAAAAGACGTGTTTAGTGGGTTTGGTGTGTAATCATTCCAATCAAGTTTTAGATGGGTTATTTTTCAGACTTAGCTCCAATTACGGCATCAATAACATTCCTTCATATTCGCTTTACTTCATAAACTATTCTTGACATTACTTATTTCAGAACAAACCTATTTGATCCTCAGAAAATTATTTATCTGTTTAAAAGTTTAAACATGAAAGACTTGTCATCTAATTCCCAAAATCTTACGACACGGGTAGTGTGATGTAAAGACGTATATCAGCTATAGTTAACTTCAAAGGAGAGTTATCTTTCAGGTTTTCAAAATCCAAACATAAGATTTAGTTATTCCTATTTTTTCAAACAAAAACCGTCGAAATATTGAATCAAAGTTCTTCCACAAGCTAACTTGACAAAAAAGTTTTTATATTTTTTAGAAAATTTTCAGATTTTTATGAATTTTATGGAATTTAATATGCAGATGCAAAATATACATATGAATGCGAAGGTAAGAAATGCGTACCGAGCGTACCCCCAAACTTAAACTGGACAGTGTCCTCACTGTCGTTGCATGAAGAGAGCAGTTGGAAGGTTCAAAATTGTCGGTTAGTGATACACAAATTTTTATTTGTTTTTGTTTTTAAAGAAAAGAAAAAGAATATACACAAATATAAACAAAATGGTTTGTACATACCCCCAAACTTATTTGGAACAGTGTCCACTGTTCTTGGCTGGATAACCGAAGTTTGGAGGTAGGCAGAGGAAGATCATTCAGGGTAAACCGGCTCCTGTAAGAACAGGAGCTCCTCTGTTGGTTCGGCGCTAAGGTACGGTTTGCATCGGTGTCCATTTACCTTGAAAAGTGAACCGTCCTTTGGATTTTCCAAATCCACAGCGCCCTGCGGATACACATTCCGCACAAAATACGGCCCTTTCCAGCGAGATCTGAGCTTTCCAGGATGGAAGTGAAGTCGGGTGTCGTAAAGCAGTACCTGCTGACCAGGTACGAAGGTTTTGCGCAAAAGGTGTTTATCGTGAAACACCTTCGTTCGATTCTTAACGACAACCGCGTTATCGTAAGCCTCATCCCTAAGCTCGTTCAGTTCGTTCAGCTGCAGCTTCCGATGGCTGCCCGCGTCCTCAAGAGACAGATTCTGCTCCTTTATCGCCCAAAATGCGCGATGCTCTATTTCGACAGGAAGGTGGCAGGCTTTTCCGTACACAAGCCGATAGGGAGACATGCCAAGGTCGGCCTTATAAGCGGTTCTAAATGCCCAAAGGGCATCAGTGAGTTTCAGAGACCAATCCTTACGGTTCTTGGAAACCGTCTTCTCCAATATCCGCTTGATTTGCCGATTTAAAACTTCGGCCTGCCCGCAGGTTTGGGGGTGGTAGGGCGTAGAAAGCTTATGATTAATGGAGTATTTCCACATCAAGGCTTCAAAAGTTTTACTGCAGAAATGACTTCCATTGTCGCTAATGATCGCTCGGGGGTGCCCAAACCGTGAGAAAATGTTTTCTTTAAGGAACCTAACGACAACCTTGTTGTCGTTAGTTCGGCTGGGCACAGCCTCGACCCATTTAGAGACGTAATCAACAGATAGAAGGATGTACAAGTTCCCAAAAGAGGTGGGAAACGGCCCCATGAAGTCTACCCCCCAAACATCGAAAATCTCCACAACCAAGATTGGTTGGAGCGGCATCTCGTTCCTCCGGGATATCCGGCCCATGTGTTGGCACCGGGAGCAAGTCTTGCAATAGTCGTGAGCGTCTTTGAAAAGTTGTGGCCAGTAGAAACCACATTGCAAGATCTTCTCAGCTGTCTTTCTGGGCCCAAAATGCCCGCCACACGCTTGATCGTGGCAAAATGACAGCACACTCTTGAATTCCTCATCGGGGACACACCGACGAATATTCTGGTCGGGACAGTACTTGAACAAGTAGGGTTCGTCCCAGTAAAATTGTTTTACTTGGGATAAGAAGCGAAGTCTGTCCTGACTAGACCATTCGGTCGGTAGTAATCTCGTGGCCAAATAGTTCACAATATCTGCGAACCAAGGTTCGCAAGATACTGTCAAGAGTTGTTCATCCGGGAAAACGTCGTTAATTGGAATTGGAAGCGAAGGCGAAGAAGGAAGTCGTGAGAGATGGTCGGCAACTACGTTTTCACATCCTCGTTTGTCCTTAATGACAAGGTCAAACTCTTGAAGCAAGAGGATCCAACGTATTAACCGAGACTTGGCATCTTTCTTCACAAAAAGATGGCGCAGAGCTGAATGGTCCGTGTAGACAATGACTGGAGAGCCGATGAGGTAGGGCCTGAACTTTTCTAAAGCAAATACAACAGCTAAGAATTCCTTCTCAGTTGTTGTATAGTTAAGTTGGGCGACGTTCAGGGTCCGGCTTGCGTAATAGATTACGTGCGGCATCTTGTCGATGTGCTGTCCAAGGACAGCACCGATGGCAAAGTCGGATGCATCGCACATAATCTCGAATGGGTGCGTCCAGTCAGGGGAAGAAAGCACGGGAGAAGAAGTGAGTGAGCGTTTCAGTGACTCGAATGCAGTTACACAGCTCGAGTTGAAGTTGAAAGGTGTATCCTTGGCCAGCAAAAGAGTCAAGGGCCTAGCAATCTTGCTAAAGACCTTGATAAACCGTCTATAAAAACCGGCATGGCCAAGGAAGGCTCGGATATCTCTGACGCATCGGGGAGGAGGCAGATTGGAAATGACCTCAATCTTTGCTTTGTCAACCTCTATGCCATTTTGCGAGATGATATGTCCTAAGACAATACCTTCGCGCACCATGAAGTGGCATTTCTCCCAGTTCAAAGTGAGATTCTTGTCCTTACATCGGCTAAGGACAGCGTCAAGATGCAGCAAACACTCGTCAAAGGAGTCGCCGAAGATGGAGAAGTCATCCATGAAAATCTCCAAAAATATTTCCACCATGTCAGAGAAAATTCCCATCATACACCGCTGGAAGGTAGCGGGCGCATTGCATAACCCAAAGGGCATGCGTCGATATGCAAACGTGCCGAAAGGACAAGTGAAAGTGGTCTTGTCCTGGTCTTTTTCGGCGATGGGAATTTGATTATAGCCAGAGTAGCCATCAAGAAAATAATAGTACTCATGTCCGGCCAATCGTTCCAGCATCTGCTCAATGAAAGGTAGCGGAAAGTGGTCTTTCCGCGTTGCGGCGTTGAGTTTTCTGTAATCAATGCAAACTCGCCACCCAGTTTGGGTGCGAGTAGGGATTAACTCATTCGCCTCGTTGGTTATGACCGTGATGCCCGACTTCTTGGGGACAACATGAATGGGGCTAACCCACTGGCTATCAGAGATAGGGTAAATAATACCACAATCTAGACATTTGACGATCTCCTTCTTCACAGCCTCCTTCATGACTGGATTAAGACGTCTTTGTGGATCCCGGGCTGGTTTGGCATCATCCATCAGATGAATGTGATGCTCAACGATTAGGGGACTAATCCCCTTGATGTCCGCCATGGACCAGCCAAAAGCTTGCCTGTTGCTGTGCAAGACCGCGAGAAGGGATTTCTCTTGCTCGGGAGCTAGAGAAGCCGAAATGATGACAGGGAGGGTCTCGTTCTCACCTAAGTAAGCATACTTAAGGTGAGACGGCAACGGCTTGAGTTCGAGCGTTGGAGGTGAAATGATGGAAGGCAAGACTGGTGCAAGGGTCTCGAACTCAAAGGACTCCAGCAAAGGTTCAAAGCGAGTGTAAGCAACCGAGTCGGATGGTTCAGGTAACTCATCCGAAAAGTCGAAAGATTCAAACTCGGGTTATACGCGGCTAAGATCGTTCAAGAACGTGAAACACTCGTATTCGTTATCGGGCGCAGAAACAGCAGCTGGTTCGAAGAGAAACGCACTAGTGGCGTCAAGATTATCGTGATCAAACAGAAACTCCTCGAATTCACACTCTTCTGGTGTGATCTCCTGGATCGAGCAGACGTCCAGTATATGAGCATTAGGTTCGGCGGGCTGATTCCCCAACCTAAAAATGTTGAGTTCAATCGTCATATTTCCAAAAGAGAGGTTCATTGAACCATTGCGACAATTGATCACAGCATTTGAGGTTGCGAGAAATGGGCGACCGAGTATCACCGGAATTTGATTCCGGGGGTTAGCTACAGGCTGTGTATCTAAGACAATGAAGTCAACGGGGAATATGAAGTCCCCGACTTTTATTAACACATCCTCTAGCTCACCCCTAGGATGGGTGATCGATCGGTCGGCCATTTGGAGAGTGCAGTGTGTGGGTTTCAACTCTCCGACGCCTAATTGCTCGTATACTGAATACGGAAGCAAGTTAACACTGGCACCAAGATCTAATAGTGCGCGGTTGATGTTCTTATCCCCAATAGTAATTGAAATCGTAGGACAGCCAGGGTCCTTCCGTTTTTGTGGTAAAGATTGGGTAAGGGCATCACTCACAGCACTAGACAAGAAAACCTTCTTGGGTACCTGAGACTTCCTCTTTTTCGTGCACAAGTCCTTTAAGATTTTCGCGTAGTACGGGACTTGTTGGACAGCATCTAAAAGAGGAATGTTAATGTTAACTTGCTTGAATAACTCCAAAATCTTCTCCATTTGTGGATTTTGTTTGTTAGATCTCAACCGGTTTGGAAATGGAACATTTTGAAAATTGGTTGAGTCTAATGCTGGAGGAGGAGATTTTGGAGTTAGAACGGATCCCAAAATAGGTGTTTTCGTGGAGTGAGAAGTGGGTCCGTTTAGAGCAGAAGAAGAGGAAGGAGAGCCTTGTGAAGGACGGAGAATAGGCTCAGAAGACGAAGAAGAAGACGGAGAAGAAGAAGAAGAAGCAGCGGCCGGGGTGTCATCGTTGATCCGTTTGCCGGTGTTGTTTTGCAGCATCCTTCCCGATCTCAGTGTGGTCACGGCACTCACATTATGGTTTTGTTGTTCAAGAGCAACATGTGCATTATGTGGGTGACCGGGATTTGGAAGTGGCTGGGACGGGAGCTTCCCTTTCTCTCGCTCGCTTAAGGCCGCGTTCAGCTGTGCAATCTGGGCCTCGATGGTCTTGATGCTTTGCCCGTGTGCGGCAGTGTGTTGCACTAAAGATTGAATCGAAGACTGGATGTTGGCGGTGGATTGAGTCGATTGTTTAACAAACGCCTCCAGACTTCCCTCGAGCGAGGAAACCTTATCGTTGTTTGACGGAACAACGTTCTTTGGTGGAAAAGAGTTATTGGGTGCAAAGTTGTTCGTCTGGTTTTGGAAAGGTTGGGGTTGGAAGGGCTGCTGATATTGATGCTGAGTTTGTTGTTGCGCTTGTTGTTGCGGCGGAGGGGCCCTTTGGAAATTATTGCCCTGGAATTGATTCTGATTCTGATTCCAGGCGAAATTGGGGTGGTTCCTCCAACCGGGATTATAGGTGGAAGAGTATGGATCATTCCTCGGTCTTTGCTGGAAGGCAGCATTGACCTGATCCTATCCTTGCGGGGGTGGATTGTAAGGACACTCTTCGGTCAAGTGGGAAGGATCGGAACAACAAGCGCAGATGGTACGAAGGGGGAGAACAGGGGCAGGAGCAGGAGCAGAGAATTTGCTCTCTATCGCTTCAAGCTTTCTTGTGATTGCAGCCATTTCAGCTTTCATCGCAATAGAGACGTCAAGTTGGTGGATTCCTACCCTAGACTGACCGGTAGAAGTGGAGGTAGAAGAAGAAGAAGAAGTCGGTCTGGTGCTCTCCCACTGTAGCGTTTGCTCCGCAAGATCGTCAAAGAACTGCCACGCTTCCTCGTCAGATTTCGATAGGAAGTGGCCCTGACAGATTGTTTCCAGCAACTGCTTCGTTGCTGGGTTCAGTCCCTCGTATAAGGTTTGGCAGAGTTGCCATTTCTCTATACCGTGGTGAGGACACTGAACAAGAAGGTCTTTGTACCGGTCAAAGCACTTCCAGAAGGGTTCAGCAGGAAGCTGGGAGAATTGGTTGATTTCATTTCGAATTCTTGCGGTCTTATGATTTTGATAGAATTTTTTTAGAAACGCTTTAACAAACTCGTCCCAGCTGGTGATTGAGTGGGAAGCGGTGCTATACAGCCATTTTTCAGCGAGATCGCATAAAGTGAACGGAATGACCCGTAGACGTATAGCATCGTCCGACAGCTGGGTTGTTTTCATCATGGCACAGACATTTTGAAATTTATTGATGAAGATATAGGCATCTTCAAATTCAAGCCCATGAAAACGTGGAAGCATGTTGATGAAATGGGGCTTAATTTCAAAGTTGTCCCCATTGGCCGGAGGAAGAGAAAGGCAGGTGGGAAGTGCAGAACGGGTGGGGTAGAAACGATCCTGGAGCGCAATTCGCTGCGGCGCTACAACAGGCGGAGGTGGTGGAAGATTGGTCTCCGTAGGAGGTGGAGCCAATCCAGCAGTGGTCAAAGAGATGTTCGGATTAAATCCCGACATCGTGGAAGAAGAGGTTGGTGAAGGTGAAGGTGAAGATGTATGAACAGAATTCCGGTCAACGTCGGAGTTGGCCGGCAAAGGAAGGGGTGAAAGAGGAGTGGACGGAGTATCGACTTCGGAGTCGATCGCGTAGTCGGTTGCGACTAACGTAACGCGGACTAGACGGGCGCTAGTGTCCCGAGTCCAAGCGGACATACACTAAACGATTTTAGTATAGTCAAAGTGGAGAAGGTGAGGGTAAGAAAACGTCAATGGAGAAAGGCGATGGGTGGTGGGTGAAAATGGATTTGGCGACAAAAGGGCAAGTTTTTATAAAAGTTTTTGATTTTTTATTGTTTTTAGAAAGAGATTTACAGAAATATGTACGGAAATACGGCTTAAGCAATCACAAACAAGATATGCACAATCACACCTAGATCTAGGGTAACCTAGGTCTACTAGACCTGTTCCTGAACTTGATTGTCGAAGTTAAACAATGTCGAGAAACGGGCTTAAAAATACACTGATCACGAGGCCAGGTAAGTGCAGAGATAAGGGGAGGTTGTCCAACGCTTTCGCGAAGTTCCTTAATTAAATAACCCTTTCTCTTTCGGCGGTTGCGTCTTTAACACTTTCCTAGACACCCCGTAAACAATATACGGTTAAGCGAGGTTCTAAACACGGTTTATCTTCTCCTAATGAGCGCGAAGTCCTTAGGGCTGAAGTCTAGTATTTTTTAATTTACAATGGACAATGCATATGCTTTAGTGATTTTTGGGGTCCTGGGAAGGGTGATGAAATCCCCACCCAATCTGGATTGGTTTCAAGCCCCTTAAGTCCGTATTAAAGAATGCAAAACAGTAACAAATCAACTGCAAACAATTTTTATTTGCGGCGCAAAGAATCCTGCACAAGAACAGTTTATTGGAAGGGGGAGAAGAATTTGCGCAAAGAAGCCTACAGAAAACACAATTTATTGGAGTTCAGAGGAGTGGGGAGAAGAGAGAGACTCACCAGAAAAAAGTTGGCAGCCCAAAGGCACCAAGTGGCCGAGGAACCGCGGCCTAAGCTTGCTTATGCCGCGTTTCCACGGTTGTACTGTGGACTTGGGCTTCTGGAAAAATTGGGTGATCTTCTGTTGCTGTTCTCTTCTTGTCTAGATCTACTGAATGTTTAGTTGCTCACTGTACCTGCTCCAGATCTTGACAGTAGACCGTTAACTTCTTTTTGTCCGTCGCGGTGTAGCCGCGAAATGTGGGTCTATCTTCCCACGTCTTTGGCACTGTACTTGAACTCCGTATTATCCGACGTCTTTGGCGCCGATCTTGAACTTCGTATTTTCATGCGCACTTGCACAAAAACTAATCAAGAATAACAAGATGGTTTTTTACAAAGTATGTATTTTTTTTTCGTTTTTTTTTTATATACTTACAAATTAACCCGAAATTACACAAGGAAATAAACTACCGTCTCCCCGGCAACGGCGCCATTTGATTGTTAGGATACGTGCGTTTTCAAGTTTAGTTTTAAATACCGCAATCAAGACGGTTTCGCTTGTAGCTAGCCGGTTGAGTACGGGTCGTCCGCAGGGATATGGGAGTCTTTTTCAAAGTGTTTTAATGAGTTAAGTCCGGTTGTTCAGATTTTGTTTGTAACTATCTAAGTGTTGAGTTGATATTTAAAGAGAGCTTGTTAGGGTTAGGATTAGGTTAGTTTGAGTTAGGAGTCTCCACATCTTTCGTTGCCCCACTTAATATCGGTGTTACGGTAATCGGCAATAACGGGGATTAGCACGACTAGGAAGGAACTTGCGAGTATAAGCTAGGCTTTCCAACGCATAGTCCTTCCTTTTGGTGCTTGTCCGTCCGTTCTTGGCTCTTATCCATAACCTCCGGTTAATTCAACCACAACCGGTCTCACTACGGAATCACCGCTATCATGTAGGATAGGGTGCCGTAAGGAGAGGATTGTGGTTCAATTGACGGGAGTTGATTTAAGTTGTTGGGCAAGAAAAGAGTGAGAGAGATTTCCTTCTCTCAAACTTCCCTTATCCTACCCTAACAAGTATAAAACTACTCACACTTCATGATAAGGAAAAACAAAACAAAACAAAGGAGGAAGATAGAAGGAAGGAGATTAGGAGAATACGACTAACTATTTGCGACCTCACCTTGGCGAGGATCGAGCGTAAGTATCATTATCGTATGAATGATAAAGAAAAAGAGAGAAGAAATAAACAACAAGGAAATAACAACAACTACTTAACGAATTAAAATTACAACAAGCATAAAGATAAGGAGACAAGCATGATAATAAAATGGTCTTCTTTATTCATCACTCTTCACTCAAAAGCTCACTTACAAGTTTAATGGAGAAGAGGTGAGAAGAGGAAGAAGAACATGTAAACTAAAACCTAGCAAAAAGAAATACAAGAATGGACCCCTTCCTTCTCAAACTTCTGGGCTATTTATAGGCTGGAGAATGGAAACCTAGGGCAACCACCAGACCAAACATGCAATGACCAAAATACCCCCCAAAAATATGCAGTCTTGGCGCCTAAACGGCCGCGGATCCGCAGACTGGACCCCACTTTGGCCGCGGATCCGCGGCCTTATTGTTGAATTGGGCTTTCTGGTTTCTTGGGCTTCCCTGTTCTTCTGCCTACTTTATTCTGGTATATGTATTTTTTTATAATTCCTTCACGAATTTTCCAGAATTTCTGTTGAGGGAAAGGTGGACTTTTTGTCAAGATTTTGTCATGATTGCCTCGAGCTCCGCGCAGATCTCTTGAATTTTGTGCTACCATTGAGCCTTGTGCATGATATGACATTGATTTGCCATTTTGTCTTCCTAAACTGGTATCTGGCAACATACGGATGAAGAGAGGAGACCGTGTTTTATCTGTGGTTGGCAGGAACCCGGATTTTGTCGTGTTTTCCACGAATTTCACCGTTTTAGAGCCGAGAACCTGTAACCTGCAATTGACTAGCAAACACGGCTCAAGAGTATCTACCAATATGCAATGTGATAAAAATTGGGCGGTATGAAAATGCAAAAATCTGATATGAACAGGATGCACTGAAATATCATATCAGGGGTAACCGGGTTTTTACAACAATTACACAATCTCTTTGAAATACCCACGGTTCCCAAATCCAGAAATATCGTAGAACAACATATCTCAATGCGCATAATTAGAAAACATGATGTTTGTGACATATCAATGAATGCAAGTATAACAGTATATCATACAACATGGAATAATAGTATGCACATACAAGGGTCATATCCTGCAGCAATAATACTACTATGTAGTGACATGACAATTACCGATGAAGATGTGTGTGAACTGGCAAGTAAGTGTACGTGGTACATACGCATCATCGGTAATGGTGCTGGTGTCCTAACAGCATGATATCAACAATAGAATATGAATCACAATAAGTATGCGATGCAGAGCAATAATAATAATGTGCGGGGGCTGAGTACCAAACACAATGCTGGCCAAACTGCATCTAATGTCATAAGAGTCATATAGCTACACCACTATAAGTCTGAGCATAGCTAACAGTAGGTAAGGGAAACCGTCTAACCTCTGAGTCGATACATATATATACATATAGTCGGTGATCCCGCCTCGATAATATCACATCCGATACCGTATTGCTATAATCGGTTATCCCCAAGTCAAGAGTGCGGATCAAACATCAAATTACAGCTCGTACGTAAATCCGTCGTACGGCATCCCCAAATCTGGGTACGGACCTACGTCTAGTACAAAGCTAATATTATCACTATAATCATGATCCGGCTTCCGATTGACAGCCTCGTATAAATCGATATCATCATCATATATCGTCTCAAGGAGTAAACAACGCCCAAGGCGGCCTATCACAATTATCTTATCATAAGATGTCATATCATATCCTATCTCGTATCATAATCACATGTCGATCATTTAATATATATCACTATTCCTATGGCATCATTATTCCGAAATCCGCTAAAGCATCACGATGTATCTCAAATATGATTTCTACCATGTTCCCGAAAATCATAATCTCGGATCAATATCATCGACTCAACTCAAACCCAAGTATCATCCTCAAATCCATATGTGAACACCTAGTCCCATACCCATCTGAACACATAACTATATAGAATCCCATAACCACATATGAAATAAGGGTATATGCAAGTATGTAAGTGTGTATATGTCTGTGTAGTGCACCCACTACTCTTGGGTTCCGTAACCTTTATCAATCCAACACACTGATATCCATCTTAACATCAATAATTAATCCCAAACAACATATATTAAATGTAAGTGTGTATACGCATCCGTATACATCACGACGAATTGCGGGGGTGCTATACGCCATCCACCCGACTTCTTCCCGTAGATATAAATCTACTCACCTTTCTTTATGCGTGCCGGTACCGATGTCTCCATTTGCATCTCCAACGCTCCGATGCCACGTGGGGTACCTACAATGATATCACACGCTAAAACACATGAAAACCATGTCGGAAACCAAAATGGTGCACGTTACGCCAATAAGTAAAACCTATCGCCTTGCGTGCAAACACAGCCAATATCCACTGTCGTTGACGTCCAAACGCCACCCGACAGCACGAATCATCGAATACCAAAAACCCATACAAAAATAAGTCGTAAATCATACGACAACTCATGAAAATCAACCCAGATTCTACCCTGATTGGGATCAGACAAAAATAGACATACCAGGGGTCAAGTTTACATGAAACAGGGCTGTGCACGCAAAACGAGGCAATTCCCTCCCTCTCTGGCCGCAAATTGCGGCCAGAAGGAATAAAACTGCGGCAAGAAAATGGAGGTTGGGGCTAGGGTTTTGTGGGATGGTTCCAGAGTGCCTGCACAGCCTACTGCCAAGTCAATTTTATGTTAGGAGGTCCGGGTTGATAGCAGTTTCCAGAAAGGTCAAAATGTCGACAAAATTGCTAAAATACGCCAAGTCGAAACTTTCAAGTAATTTACTGGAAATCTGGGGTATTCTGGGGTTAACTGGTTTCAAACACACCTAATAAGGTTACCCTAACAATCAAAACCAACACTTGGTCAAGTCTCACTCAAATTTGCCTAAACTAGCACTAATCACGATATAACCACGAAATTTCAGCTATGAAACTAGAACATGGCAAGATAGGAGTTGGGTTGCAAGATTATACCTCAAGAGATCTTAGATGAAAGAGAAGGGAAGGAGGAAGTGGGGTGGTGCTGCTGCTGGGCTGCTCCTTTGGGGCTGTTTGTGTTTGCTGTTTTTTTTTGTGCTGAAGCTGTTTGCTTGGGATTTGTTTGGGTTATGCTGTAGCTTCAGCAGCTGTTGTTGTTGTTTTGTGGTGAGTTGTTGTGATTTTGGTGTGGGTATGGTGGTGTAGTGATGTTACAATGATGCTAGGGGCTGTTTCTTGCTGCTGTAGCAGCTGATGCATTTGGGGCTGTTTCTGGTGCTTGCAAAGGTGTTGATACTGTGGTATTGAAGTTGTTGATGGGGTGTATAGATGTGGGGCTAGTGGCTACAGCTGCTGTAGCTGTTGTAGGTGGCTGATGTGACAGCTTGTAGCAGCAGCTAGGGGGCTGATGTGTGGGTGAAGGGACCGGATGCAGCTGATGCTGGGGTGTGCTGATGCAAGATTAGGGGCTGATGGATTTGTTTCAGCTGAATTCAGGGCTGATGTGCTGATGGTGGCTGAAGTTGTTTTGAAATGGTGTGATGTGTGAGAGTGAGAGGTAGTATGAAAGAGCATAAAGGATAATGAAGAAGGAGATGTGTAGCGTTTTGAAAATCGTTTCGGTGAAATTTCGGAAAAATCGGTAAAATAAGAGGGTTTTCTGTAAAAAGTCAAAATGCAAATATCTTATTATAAAAATTAAATATACATATTCTAGCTATGTAATTGCTATTATTTGGTGTTTATTGAGCCGCTGGTGAAATTTCAAATTTTCTGAAAAAAATATTATTTTAATATTATTTTAAGCCGTCACTAATACATTTAATTAGGGAAAATTATAAATTGGAATGAGTTGAAACAAATTTTGTGCATCATAAAACATTAAATAAAATTTTATCATGTGGTTTTTGAAATGAAATCGTTTGCTAAAACGGTTTAGAAAATATCGAAGAAAAATGCTTTTTTCGGTGAAATTAGTGTTAATGGGAATTGGGGTTTAGCATTTATCTTTTTCCTAACCCACACACCCACACCTCACCCTCTCTCCCTCCTCCCCATATGGCCAGCCCCACCATGACAGCCCTCCCCCTCTCCCTCTCTCCAATCACTTCTTTTGTCAAAAGAAAAGAAAAGAAAAGAGTAGAAAATGATATAATTTGAGTTGACTTTAACTTGAACTAACTTTCTCCACCTCACTCTCTCTCCTCCCTCACCCAACCCCCCACACTCCTGGCCGAAACCAGCAACCCCCCAACAGACCTTTTCCCTCTTCTCCTCTCTTTGTTCCATCAAAGAAAATCCAAAGAAAAATCCACTAAAAATCAAGCAAAAATCCAAATCAAAATCCAACTCCTACCCATTTCTCATTAGCCATTCTAGCACGGATCTAGGGATCAAAAAGGCATTTTAGGAGGCTAGATCTTGAGCTTGATCTCATGGGAGGTATAATCTCATGATTTTGCTAAAATTTGTTATCTAGTTGCTTAATCTAAGTTAATTAAGTGTTTAATTAGGTGTTTATGAAAGAAAAAGGGTTTGAATTGAAGTTTGAAATTTCAAGTGTATGGTTTTGAATGAAGATTAGGGTTTGAGCATTTGATTAGGATTGTGATGGGTAGATTAACATATAATTGCTTGCTAAAATCAAATCTAGTTGCAAGTTGCATTTTTGTTAATTTAAATTTGTGATAAGTATATATATTGCAAACTAGTTTTTGTAAATATTGTGTTAAATTGAGAATTAAAATATGATAAGGCTTTCATCATGTCTTTGGCATGTTAATGAGTATTATAACACCTTAGGTTGTGCGAAACCTAGTCTAGTTGTTGAATTATGTATTGTTGCTTTAAAAGTGTTAAAATTGGGTAAAATTGTAAACTAAAATTTTGGGGTTAATGGAATTTAACGAGATTAAATTATGGAAATTGTTTTTTATGACTTATTTAAGATATTTAATAAGTATATTGGCCGCTACATTCATTTAAACATCATGTTTTGTACAAAAACGGCGAATTGTGCTTGCTAGATTTACGGAAAAATGACTTTTTAAGTGAAATTGGGGTTTTTGTGAGTTTTAACCTAGTTTATATTAAAATTAGTGTTCGTGAATGTGCAAATGAGCGTGATTGGATTTTTCTCGATGGTTTGGCGTTTGTACGCCGACATTGAGGGTTTTTGGGTCGATTTGTGAAGCAAACCATAGGTTTTGACCTATGTAAGATTCGTGTGTCGATTTGGTCATGAGTCGGACTTTAATGCGATGCAGTGTGTTATGATATGTAGGTACCCTCACGAAGACTTCAAGGAGACAAGAAAGCTCGTGTCGACATCGGCACCGGCAAGCGAGGACCAGGTGAGTAGATTTATATCTACGGGGAGAAGTCGGGTGGATGGCGTATAGCACCCCCGCAGTTCGTGTGATGTATACGAATACGTATGCACACATATATATATATATTGTTTCCGTATATTGATGATAATATGGATATTGGTATATCGGATTGATGAAAGCTTAAGAAACCTTAGGGTATTGGGTGAACTACACATACGTACACACGCATACATACTTGCATGCATCCTTATGTCATATGTGGTTATAGGATCCTATGTGGATATGTGTTCACGTGGATTTTGGGATATTGTGCTCACATACGGATTTGAGGATGATACATGGGATTGATATGAGTCGAGGAGTTGACCTGAGATTATGATATCGGTGAAATGACATGTTATGACGGTAAAATTCATGATTAAGATACGTCTTGATATTTTAGAGGATTTTAGGAATGATGATGCCATAGCAATAGTGATAGTTATGATGAAAATACCGATTTATACTAGACTGTCGATCAGTATTCAGATCTTGATTTTTGTGATGATGTTGGCATTGTGCTAGACGTAGGTCAGTACCCAGATGATGATCTTGATAAAGAGAATACTTGATGAATAATATGACAAATGTGATACTGACCCGTACCCAGATTTGGGGATGCCGTACGACGGATTTACGTACGAGCTATGTTTTGATGATTGATCCGCACTCTTGACTTGGGATGTCGGTTATGGATATGATATTATTGAGGCGGGATCACCGACTGTATATATACAGGTATGTATATGTATCGACTCAGATGATAGGCGATTTCCTTACCTGTAGTTCAGCTTGTTAGTTCAGCCGTATAGTTTAGTGTAGTTGTTAGATTAGATTAGACTCCTACCTATTTCAAAACTAGCGGATCGTGGGTATTTTAAAAGACAGGTCAAGGGATCAACGTATATTTCAAAAGACGTATCCTTTCTTAAAAACCACCGTAGCCCTATTTTCAAAACCCCGCGGTTCGTGTTATTTCAAATGGCACCATTTGTAGGACTTATATTAGATTAATGCTGATTAGTTATAGTTGCGTCTAGTTTTTAGCTCCCGCTCATTTTAGTTGCTCGCTCCGCATCGCATATTTACATTGTTATTTCATATTGCATTGTTGACATTATGCTGTTAGGACACCAGCACCATTAGCGATGATGCGTATGTACCACATACACTTACTTGCCGGCTCACACACATCTTCATCAGTAATTGCCATGTCACGTACACCTTAGAAAATATTGTTGCTTAACTTAGCTTGATAGCCAGTAGATTGACATAATATTAGTGTACATACCTTATGCCAGCTTAGATATTGTAGTTATTACTTGTCGCTTCATGCATACTGTTATTCATTCTCATGCTTATATTCATGGTTCTACATGCAATTGATGATTCGGATTTCCATGATATTTTCTGGATTTGGAGGAAAACCGCAAAACATATATAAACTGATTTCTCTCTTTTTAAATAAAAGTGCGGTTTTTTCCCATGATGTATGAGTCGTCCACCATGAGTTTGCTGATGGATTTCGAGACCCGATTCGAGGAGACGGATGAACCGTTTCGGGTACATGGTGGACCCGGTATGGTATCCCGGGGCAAGAGGAATGTGTTGTTGACGTTGAGCCTGGCTGGGGAGCACTACCTACCGGTGATATTACCCGACGCATCGGATATCCGGAGGATACCGTCGTGGTCTTGAGATGGATGCTAGGGGCCGGTCTGGACTGACGGCGCCCTAGATATTGAGATTGAGACATTGATATTTCAAGACATTGAGATTTATGTTTTGTGTCGATGCTAGACACTGTTGATACTGATTTCATTTATGATACCTCAGTTTAAAAATACAAAGGAAATCTCACTAAATTATGAAAACAGCTTCTTCATTTACACGTATTCTGTTTTCATGCATTCATACCTCATTCATGATATATTGCTACCTGAGGCACTGACACGGGCACATGAGATTATACTCGGGTTAAATATTTACCCTAGTCATTGTTATAGACTGCTGGTTTTATTTGAGGATTGTATATACTGATCGTATGACCTAGGATTAGGTCATGCATGCGATTTCTTTTCGTAGATGTTTTTCTATTCACGAGTTGGCAACTCACCCCCGTTGTGCCCCAGTTTCTTGCAGGTTTTGCCGTACAGGTTTCATTACGGCTTTGCTGGAACTGTTTCTTTCGGGTGACTTGCTAGTAGGTGGGTTTATTGGTATCGTACCCATCATATTACTTTGTATAATATTATTCATTTGTATCTAGTAAATTCCATCAACCAAACATGTATTTATTTGAGATAGAGTCCAGTGATGTTTATTCCTTCGACCTTAGAGTCGCGCGTTTTATTCCTGTGGTTTTCTTGTGGTCTTGAGTTTCCTTTTGAATTTTGATTCTCGCCGTTGGCGTTGTATATTATATTGCTTGTGTGGTTGTGACCGTCGATTGACGAAGAGCTAGCTCCCGCTTGGGGATGTCTTTTTATTGATTTCGTATACTATTCATGTTGTATCCCGTTTGGGGGCCAGTTTTTACAAAGGAGACTCTGCCGAAATTTTCAGGAAATTCTGGATGTTTTTAAAACGCATAATTCGGCTTATGCTATTAAAACTATTTGTTTTAAATTGGTTTTCCTTCACTCTACTACTTTTCTTGGTTTGGATTTCTAGGTTTTCGGTTCACTTAGATTACGTACGCCTCGAGACGTTCGCAGTTTAAGTGCCGGTCATGTTCCGTACTTTCGGGTCGTGACAAAGTTGGTATCAGAGCGTTAGGTTTTACCTTCGGAGCGTAGGATGACCCTTGGTTGATGGAATAGTTGACTAAAGTAGAGTGATGTACCGTGGGTATGTTCCGCGGCATATTTACGATACGCTACTCCACTTAAGAAGCCTTAGGATGTACATTTCTTTGCTCAGTATTATATTCATTCCGATCTAACCTCATCAGTACCAGTTATGGTTTTGCTGCCACGATTACGGGCAGGGAGAGCTACGGCTAGAGTTGCGGTCAGCACGAGCTCGTCACGAACGAGGACTGACCAGGGCGAAATTCTGGTGACACTCGATTGCGGAGGTGTGTTTTTTTACCGTGTTTCCGCGCCACGAACGTTTGGAGGATCGCCTTTATGAGATTTCTCGGACGTGCCGATCAGTATCAGAGGATTGGGCCACTGACAGAGGCCAACCAGATTTTGATGACCGTTGGTGTGTTGCTTATTCATGATGGTTGAGGCATTGTTCAGCGTGCAGACGAGGGAGCCAGTTATTGCTGCGAACAACGAGATATTGCCCCAGATGCTGGCGTTAGTGCAGAACGAGTTGTACTAAGAGATGATAGAAGGTCGCTAGTCATCGAGGATGAATGACTAGGACATGTGGATCGTTCGCCTACCCCGATGCGAGGTCATCAGACAGATTGATTCCAGCTGGAGACGACTTCACGCGGAGACGTTGAGAGTCGACAGAGACGATCGAATGTCAGAAACCTATTATTCCAAGTTTAAAGTAGTCGGAAAGACATGCAGGCAATTCTATGGTCCCTCTAGAAGAATGAAACCCTAACTCGACTTAATGACCGTGTGAAAGCCTTTGAACCTTCGGGTTTGCTGCAGTTCTACGGTACCATTAGTGAGGCTTGGGTTTGCCCTTCTACGGCTGGACCACCGATGCTGTAGTATGTACTCGATACTATTAAGCTGTGCCCAAGGGGTTGAGCTCTTGCGGGATTATGAGGTTTTGACGACTCGATCGGATAGCTCGACTTAATTCGGATGCTAGGTGGTGAGATGCATTTCTTGGGAGACTCCCGATACGAGGATAGCCGTTGGAGCTTAGTCCATGCAGCCATGATAAGATGAGCCCGAAGCAGTCGACATTAGAGAAAAGTGGAGTAAGAGGTTCGTACAGGATCTGGATATAATGACGTTCCACTCCGCCGACATCAGAGATGCGATGCGCATGCCGAGGCATGGTACTTGGATATACCTTCCAGAAGGAGTCGCGATGAGTATGCAGCCGTTCCGGAACAAGAAACAAATTTAGTAAAGGACGATGACTCCCGGACAATTGGCAGAGATGAGACTTGGAAGAGACCTTGAGCAGGATTCCTTCCAGGACACTGCTGCAATGATATTTGCACCCAGAATCAGATGTGTCACGTGCATTCAGAGAGTCAGAAACCGACGCCAGTAACATACTGCCTTACGAGTGGTCGTGATGATTGGCCGGGAGGTGACAAGAGGCGTGCCAGAACGGGATCATCCCCGTTAGCACACCGGACAAGGCCGATGAGCCGATGGACCGAGAGATTGGTAATTCCCAGTGAAGACCTTGACCCAGGAGTGGTCATTGTTACGCACACCAACAGGCCAGAGTTCATGATCATCGACGAGACGTCCTACTAGTGACCGCGATAGTTGGCCCGAGATTCTTAGAGGATGCACTTGAGCGATATTATTCCGCCATTATTGATTTCGATGTTTTGGGTGATTTATTCGCATGATTTGATTTTGATGATTGAGGATTTACGATCTTTTTATAGTGTTGCACTTGATATCGTTTTCGTGCTTGGGTTTCACATGTTTGTGATTTTACGGTTTTAGACATTTGAGTTGATTTTGTGCGTATGCATGCACACGATTTGGTTCCTGCACTCTGTATAGTTTATATATGCTTGCAGTACAGTGATACGCCTTTTGTGCACTTAGATGCACTGGACTTTGATTTCGACGGTGATGTTCGATAATTGTTTTGTGCACCTTGTGCACCTGATTTGATTTTGCGCATGTTCGGCGCCTGATATTGGCTTTCATGATTTCGTGCATGATGGATGCCCCTGGTTTTGGTTTTTCGCGCATGTCTTGAGATGCGATTTTGGTGCACACCAGATGCACTAAATCGAGACTTTTCGTGCATGTCAGATGCACCTGATTTTGCTGTCAGGCACACATGTTGCCTATGACAGATGTTTCGTGCACACCCGATGCACTTAGATATTGTTTCTGTGCATATCTATGGCACATATATGGATTTTGATTTTCGTGCGCACCAGACGCATGTAGTATTCATACGCGTATTTTGGGATTGATTTTTCTTATAGAGCAGTACGTTTTTATGATATTGCTATGTGTTTTCGTACTGAGCAGGACTAGTCAGAGGACATTGCCTGAATATATTTTACATGTATAGTTTCGAGTTATATCATATTGGTTTTACTTTGGATTTGTTATTGATTTCTTCCCCATGACTGCGATGATTGCGGGATGCGTGACGGAGTTCTGATTTGAGTTATATGCTCATTTTTCATGCGCATGCGTTGCGCTACGATTTGTTTTATGTATTTATGATTTCGGAGCCCCGGCGAATTGATGGTTTTGGTTTAGATTTTTTAGTATTTGGGGGGAGTTTTACTTTAAATTCGGGGACCGAATTTTTTTTAGGGGGGAAGATTGTAGCGTTTTGAAAATCGTTTCGATGAAATTTTGGAAAAAATCGGTAAAATAAGGGGGTTTTCTGTAAAAAGTTAAAATGCAAATATCTTATTATAAAAATTAAATATACATATTCTAGCTATGTAATTGCTATTATTTGGTGTTTATTGAGCCGCTGGTGAAATTTCAAATTTTCTGAAAAAATATTATTTTAATATTATTTTAAACCGTCACTAATACATTTAATTAGGGAAAATTACAAATTGGAATGAGTTGAAACAAATTTTGTGTATCATAAAACATTAAATAAAATTTTATCATGTGGTTTTTGAAATGAAATCGTTTGCTAAAACGGTTTAGAAAATATCGAAGAAAAAGGCTTTTTTCGGTGAAATTAGTGTTAATGGGAATTGGGGTTTAGCATTTATCTTTTTCCTTACCCACACACCCACACCTCACCCTCTCTCCCTCCTCCCCATATGGCCGGCCCCACCATGACAGCCCTCCCCCTCTCCCTCTCTCCAATCACTTCTTTTGTTAAAAGAAAAGAAAAGAAAAGAGTGGAAAATGATATAATTTGAGTTGACTTTGACTTGAACTAACTTTCTTCACCTCACTCTCTCTCCTCCCTCACCCAACCCCCCACACTCCTGGCCAAAACCAGCACCCCCCCCCCAACAGCCCCTTTTCCCTCTTCTCCACTCTTTGTTCCATCAAAGAAAATCCAAAGAAAAATCCACTAAAAATCAAGCAAAAATCCAAATCAAAATCCAACTCCTACCCATTTCTCATTAGCCATTCTAGCACGGATCTAGGGATCAAAAAGGCATTTTAGGAGGCTAGATCTTGAGCTTGATCTCATGGGAGGTATAATCTCATGCTTTTGCTAAAATTTGTTATCTAGTTGCTTAATCTAAGTTAATTAAGTGTTTAATTAGGTGTTTATGAAAGAAAAAGGGTTTTAAATTGAAGTTTGAAATTTCAAGTGTATGGTTTTGAATGAAGATTAGGGTTTGAGCATTTGATTAGGATTGTGATGGGTAGATTAACATATATTTGCTTGCTAAAATCAAATCTAGTTGCTAGTTGCATTTTTGTTAATTTAAATTTGTGATAAGTATATATATTGCAAACTAGTTTTTGTAAATATTGTGTTAAATTGAGAATTAAAATATGATAAGGCTTTCATCATGTCTTTGGCATGTTAATGAGTATTTTAACACCTTAGGTTTTGCGAAACCTAGTCTAGTTGTTGAATTATGTATTGTTGCTTTAAAAGTGTTAAAATTGGGTAAAATTGTAAACTAAAATTTTGGGGTTAATGGAATTTAAAGAGATTAAATTATGGAAATTGTTTTTTATGAATTATTTAAGATATTTAATAAGTATATTGGCCGCTACATTCATTTAAACATCATGTTTTGTACAAAAACGGCGAATTGTGCTTGCTAGATTTACGGAAAAATGACTTTTTAAGTGAAATTGGGGTTTTTGTGAGTTTTAACCTAGTTTATATTAAAATTAGTGTTCGTGAATGTGCAAATGAGCGTGATTGGATTTTTCTCAATGGTTTGGCGTTTGTACGCCCACATCGAGGGTTTTTGGGTCGATTTGTGAAGCAAACCATAGGTTTTGACCTATGTGAGATTCGTGTGTCGATTTGGTCCTAAGTCGGACTTTAATGCGATGCGGTGTGTTATGATATGTAGGTACCCTCACGAAGACTTCAAGGAGACAAGAAAGCGCGTGTCGACATCGGCACCGGCAAGCGAGGACCTGGTGAGTAGATTTATATCTACGGGGAGAAGTCGGGTGGATGGCGTATAGCACCCCCGCAGTTCGTATGATGTATACGAATACGTATGCACACATATATATATTGTTTCAGTATATTGATGATAATATGGATATTGGTATATCAGATTGATGAAAGTTTACGAAACCTTAGGGTATTGGGTGAACTACACATACGTACACACGCATACATACTTGCATGCATCCTTATGTCATATGTGGTTATAGGATCCAATATGGATATGTGTTCACGTGGATTTTGGGATATTGTGCTCACATACGGATTTGAGGATGATACATGGGATTGATATGAGTCGAGGAGTTGACCTGAGATTATGATATCGGTGAAATGACATGTTATGACGGTAAAATTCATGATTAATATACGTCTTGATATTTTAGAGGATTTTGGGAATGATGATGCCATAGCAATAGTGATAGTTATGATGAAAATACCGATTTATAGTAGACTGTCGATCAGTAGTCAGATCTTGATTTTTGTGATGATGTTGGCATTGTGCTAGACGTAGGTCAGTACCCAGATGATGATCTTGATAAAGAGAATACCTGATGAATAATATGACAAATGTGATACTGACCCGTACCCAGATTTGGGGATGCCGTACGACGGATTTACGTACGAGCTATATTTTGAGAATGATCCGCACCCTTGACTTGAGATTTCTGGTTATGGATATGATATTATTGAGGCGGGATCACCGACTGTATATATACAGGTATGTATATGTATCGACTCAGTTGATAGGCGGTTTCCTTACCTGTAGTTCAGCTTGTTAGTTCAGCCTATAGTTTAGTGTAGTTGTTAGATTAGATTAGACTCCTACCTATTTCAAAACTAGCGGATCATGGGTATTTTAAAAGACAGGTCAAGGGATCTACGGATATTTCAAAAGATGTATCCTTTCTTAAAAACCACCGTAGCCTATTTTCAAAACCCCGTGGTTCGTGTTATTTCAAATGGCACCATTTGTAGGACTTATATTAGATTAATGCAGATTAGTTATAGTTGCGTCTAGTTTTTAGCTCCCGCTAATTTTGGTTGCTCGCTCCGCATCGCATATTTACATTGTTATTTCATATTGCATTGTTGACATTATGCTGTTAGGACACCAGCACCATTACCGATGATGCGTATGTACCACATACACTTACTTGTCGGCTCACACACATCTTCATCGGTAATTGCCATGTCACGTACATCTTAGAAAATATTGTTGCTTAACTTAGCTTGATAGCCAGTAGTTTGACATAATATTAGTGTACATACCTTATGCCAGCTTAGATATTGTAGTTATTACTTGTCGCTTCATGCATACTGTTATTCATTCTCATGCTTATATTCATGGTTCTACATGCTATTGATGATTCGGATTTCCATGATATTTTCTGGATTTGGAGGAAAACCGCAAAACATATATAAACTGATTTCTCTCTTTTTAAATAAAAGTGCGGTTTTTTCCCATGATGTATGAGTCGTCCACCATGAGTTTGCTGATGGATATCGAGACCCGATTCGAGGAGACGGATGAACCGTTTCGGGTACATGGTGGACCCGGTATGGTACCCCGGGACAAAAGGAATGTTTTGTTGACGTTGAGCCTGGCTGGGGAGCACTACCTACAGGTGATATTATCCGACGCGTCGGATATCCGGAGGATACCGTCGTGGTCTTGAGATGGATGGTAGGGGCCGGTCTGTACTGACGGCGCCCTAGATATTGAGATTGAGACATTGATATTTCAAGACATTGAGATTTATGTTTTGTGTCGATGCTAGACACTGTTGATACTGATTTCATTTATGATACCTCAGTTTAAAAATACAAAGGAAATCTCACTAAATTATGAAAACAGCTTCTTCATTTACACGTATTCTGTTTTCATGCATTCATACCTCATTCATGATATATTGCTACCTGAGGCACTGACATGGGCACATGAGATTATACTCGGGTTAAATATTTACCCTAGTCATTATTACAGACTGCTGGTTTTATTTGAGGATTGTATATACTGATCGTATGACCTAGGATTGCGTCATGCATGCGATTTCTTTTTGTAGATGTTTTTCTATTCACGAGTTGGCAACTCACCCCCGTTGTGCCCCAGTTTCTTGCAGGTTTTGCCGTACAGGTTTCATTACGGCTTTGCTGGCACTGTTTCTTTCGGGTGACTTGCTAGTAGGTGGGTTTATTGGTATCGTACCCATCATATTACTTTGTATAATATTATTCAGTTGTATCTAGTAAATTCCATCAACCAAACATGTATTTATTTGAGATAGAGACCAGTGATGTTTATTCCTTCGACCTTAGAGTCGCGCGTTTTATTCCTGTGGTTTTCTTGTGGTCTTGAGTTTCCTTTTGAATTTTGATTCTCGCCGTTGGCGTTGTATATTATATTGCTTGTGTGGTTGTGACCGTCGATTGACGAAGAGCTAGCTCCTGCTTGGGGATGCCTTTTTATTGATTTCGTATACTATTCATGTTGTATCCCGTTTGGGGGCCAGTTTTTACAAAGGAGACTCTGCCGAAATTTTCAGGAAATTCTGGATGTTTTTAAAACGCATAATTCGGCTTATGCTATTAAAACTATTTGTTTTAAATTGGTTTTCCTTCGCTCTACTACTTTTCTTGGTTTGGATTTCTGGGTTTTCGGTTTACTTAGATTACGTACGCCTCGAGACGTTCGTAGTTTAAGTGCCGGTCATGTTCCGTACTTTCGGGTCATAACAAGATGGATCATGGCACACCCTAGCCATCTCTCTCTCTCTCTCTCTCTCTCTTGAAACATGTTAGCACCTACAAGCCATCACGACTCACTCTCTCCCAACACAAGGTCGACTAACCCTAATCACCCTTAGACAAGGCCAAATCCCTTAGGTTAAAACTAATTAACCTAACCAAATTGTTCAACCCACCATGGTCATCTAAACATGGTCCAAACCTAAGCTACCATGACCAAAACATGAAACAAGTGTAGAAATGTTATGGTGCACAATTTGCACAAAAAGCCAAAAAGACCAATTAGCGATTTTTAATCGCGGTTAACACTAAAGTCGCATATAATTCATCATAAAACTATAAGATGGCATATCTCCACAAAATAACCTATTTTAGAATTTCCAAAATTTTCTCAAGAATTTTCACCATTTATCGGTATCTAATTATACCGACTATTAAAATATTCATTAAAAATTAATATTAAATTATGGAAATTCCCAAAATAATATTTTATTTTTTGAAATGTTACAGTCTTCCCCCCTTAAAGAAATTCGGTCCCCGAATTTAAATTTAAACCTTCAAATTCTAAAACATTTCGATAAAATGTCCAAGTCAACAGGGCTCCGAAATCATCAATCCAAAGAACGCATTATAGCGCAAAACATGCGCATGCGTAACGAGCAGATAACTCATAAACAAAACTCCGTCAAGCATCTCGCAATCATTGGAGTTAAGGTGAAAGTACGAATGCTAAATCCACGGCAAAACCGATATGCTAGAAATCAGAACAATACATGTAAATACCAAATCCGTACATGTAAATATCTTGAAGGGAATGCATGCCAAATTTTTTTAAAGTCAATGTGTAATGCACACAACACTGCACGGTGGCGGCCGTCTTTATAAGATAATAGCCATATACGTATATACCTTTTGTTTAATCATTCACGACCCGCCGTTTTAAAAACAATTTAGAAGGGTTCCCTCTTTTCAAACGTTTCGTGTCGTACCGGACACGTATGTAAATAATGAGACTATAGCTCCCTTTTGGAAATCCCTTGAAATCTATCAATGCATGCAAAATATATCCAGGCACTGTCCTCTGACCAGTCCTGCTCAGTACGAAAACAAATCGCAATATCATAAAAATGTACTGCTCTATAGGAAATTAATTCCAAAAGTGCATATGAAAACTACGTGCGTCTGGTGCGCACGGAAATCAAGATCCATAAATGTGCCATACATGCGCACATAAACAACATCTAAGTGCATTGGGTGTGCACGAAGCATCTGTCATGGGCCACGTATGTGCATGACAGCAAAATCAGGTGCATCTGATATGCACGAAGAATCTCGATTTAGTGCATCTGGTGTGCACCAAATCGCATCTCATAACATGTGCCCAACCTGCGCTAAAAAGTCCAATTCCGGTGCATCCATCATGCACGAAATCATGAAATCCAATATCAAGCGCCGAACACGCGCAAATCCCTTTCGGTGCATAGAATGCACAAAACAAATATCGAGCATCACCCTCGAAATCGAAGTCCAGTGCTTCCAAGTGCACAAAAATATATGTCACTGCACTGCAAGCATATGTAAACTATGCAGAGTGCAAAAACCAAATCGTGCGCGTGCATACGCACAAAATCAACTCAATGTATAAAACCCATAAAATCACAACCATGTGAAACGAAGGCACGAAAATGATATCAAGTGCAACAACTGTGCGAAAATCGTAAACCCTCAATCATCAAAATCAACTCATGCGAATAAATTGTCCAAAATACCGAAATCAAGTATGGCGGACTAGTTCCACTCAAGCACAACCTCCAAGAATCTCTGGCCAACTGTCTTGATCACTCATAGCATGTCTCGTCGACGATCCTGAACTCCGGCCTGCTGGTGTGCATAACATGACCACTCCTGGGTCTAAGTATTCTCTGTGAATTACCAATCTCACGATCCATCGGCTCATTGGCCCTGTCAGACATGCTAACGGGGACGATTCCGTTCTGGGACTTCTCTGGTCATCTCTCGGTCAATCATCACGACCACTCGCAAAGCAGTATGTCACTGGCGATGGCCTCTGTCTCTCCGAATGCACGTGATACATCTGATCCTGCTTGCAAATATCATTGCAGCAGTGTCCTGGAAGGAATCCTGCTCAAGGTCTCTTCCAAGTCTCATCTCGGCCAATTGTCCGGAAGTCATCGTCCTTTACCATATCTGCTTCTTTTTCCGGAGCGGCTGCGTACTCATCGCGACTCCTTCTGGAAGGTATATCCTGTACTATGCATCGGCATGCGTATCGCATCTCTGATGTCGGCGGAGTGGAACGTCATCATATCCAGATCTTGTACGAACCTCTTACTCCACTTTTCTCTAATGTCGACTGCTTCAAACTCATCTCGTCGTGGCTGCATGGACTGAGCTCCAACGGCTATCCTCGTATCTGAAGTCTCCCAAGAAATGCATCTCACCATCTAGTATCCGAATTAAGTCGGGCCATCCGATCGATTCGTCAAAACCTCATAATTCCCCAAGAGCTCAACATCTTGGGTACAGTATAATAGTATCGAGTACATACCACAGCATCTGTGATCCAGCCGTAGAAGGGCAAACCCAAGCCTCACTAATGGCGCCGCAGAACTGCCGCAAACCCTAAGGTTCAAAGGCTTTCACACGGTCAATATGTCGAGTTAGGGTTTCATTCTTCTAGAGGGACCATAGAATTGCCTGCCTGTCATCCCGAATACTTTAAACTTGGAATAATAGGTTTCTGACATCCAATCGTCTCTGTCAACTCTCACCGTCTCCGCATGAAGTCGTCTCAGCTGGAATCAATCTATCTGATGACCTCGCATCGGGGTAGCGAACAAACCACACGTCCTAGTCATTCATCATCGGGGACTAGCGACATTCTATCATCTCTTAGTACACTCGTACCGCAATAGGTCCAACATCTGAGGCGATATCTTGTCGTTTGCAGCAATAACGGGCTCACTCGTCTGCACGCTGAACCATGCCTCAATTGTCATGAATAAGCTATACATCAACGGTCATCAAAATCTGGCTGGCCTCTATCAGTGGCTCAATCCTCTGGTGCCAATCCGCACGTCCGAGTAATCTCATACAGCGATCCATCCATGCTCGTGGCGCGAAACACAGTAAAAAGACACATCTCTATAATCGTGTGTCACCCGAAATCACGCCTCGGTCAGTCCTCGTCCGTAACGAGCTCATGCTGACCGCAATTCTAGCCGTAGCTCTCCCTGCCCGTAATCGTAGCAGCAAAACCATAACTGGTACCGATGAGGCTAGATCAGGAAGGAATATAATACTGAACAAGGAATTGTACATCCTAAGGCTTCTTAAGTATAGTGCCGCATGGTAAATATGCCGCGGACATATCCACGGTACGTCACTCTACTTTAGTCACCTGTTCTATCAACCAAGGGTCATCCTATGCTCCGAAGGTAAAACCTAACGCTCAGATACCAACTTTGTCACGACCCGAAAGTACGGAACATGACCGACACTTAGGCTACGAACGTCTTAAGGCGTACGTGCTCTAAGTAAGCCGAGCCCAGAAATCCAAACCAAGAAAAGTAGCGGAGTGAAGGAAAAACCATAAGTAAATCAACCAGTTTGCAACATAATATACAACGCCTAAAGGCGAGGATCACAACAGAAAAGGGAACTCAACAGCATGAAACCCAGAGAAATATAACGTGCGACTCTAAGGTCGAAAGAATGATCAATACTGGTCTTTATCTCATATAAGTACATGTTTGGTTGATAGAACTTCTAGATACAACTGAAATATAATACACAATATATAGTGATGGGTACGATAAAAATAACCCACCTCTAGCAAATCACCTGAAAGACGATGTGCCCGCAAAGCCGTAATGAAAGCCGTACGGCAACACCTGCAAGAAACTGGGGCACAACGGGGGTGAGTTGCCAACTCGTGAATAGAAACATGTACGAACAGAAAATCGCATGTATGACGCAATCCTAGGTCATACGATCATAAAATAATTCTCAAATATATAATCAGCATTCTATAACCATGACTAGGGTAGCTATCTATCCCAAATGTAATCCCATGTACCCGTGTCAATGTAAGTGCCTCAGGTAGCAATGTATCATATGAATGATGTATGAATGCATGAAAAGTATGATCAATGTAATCAAGTCTGTATGTGACCAATGTCTGTAAATAGGTGGATCCCGTCCACGTATCACCCAATGACAATAAGCATCATCCATGTAAATATGAGGATATCGTCAAAATCATGAAAATTGTGCCTAGCATCGGCACGAAACATAGCCTCAATCTCAATATCTTAATATCTCTAGTCTCACCATCTAGGGAGCCGTAAATCCAGACCGGCCCCTACCATCAATCTCAAGACTACGACGGTATCCTCCGGATATCAGACGTGTCGGGTAAAATCACCGGTCGGTAGTGCTCCCCTGCCAGGCTCAACGCCATCTCCTGCGATCTTCTTGCCCCGGGGTACCGCACCGGGCCCACCATGTACCCGTAATCGGCCTCATCCGCCTCCTCGAATCGGGTTTCACATGTCGCTCTCAGCACCGAGAAAACAAATGGTGGATGCAATGAAATATCATATCAGGGGTAACCGGGTTTTTACAACAATTACATAATCTCTTTGAATTACCCACGGTTCCCAAATCCAGAAATATCATAGAACAACATATCTCAATGCGCATAATCAGAAAACATGATGTTTGTGACATATCAATGAATGTAAGTATAACAGTATATCATGCAACATGGAATAATAGTATGCACATACAAGGGTCATATCCTGCAGCAATAATACTACTGTGTAGTGACATGGAAATTACCAATGAAGATGTGTGTGAACTGGCAAGTAAGTGTACGCGGTACATACGCATCATCGGTAATGGTGTTGGTGTCCTAACAGCATGATATCGACAATAGAATATGAATCACAATAAGTATGCGATGCATAGCAATAATAATAATGTGCTGGGGCTGAGTACCAAACACAATGATGGCCAAACTGCATCTAATGTCATAAGAGTCATATAGCTACACCACTATAAGTCTGAGCTAAAGCTAACAGTAGGTAAGGGAAACCGCCTAACCTCTGAGTCGATACATATATATACATATAGTCGGTGATCCCGCCTCGATAATATCACATCCGATACCGTATTGCTATAATCGGTTATCCCCAAATCAAGAGTGCGGATCAAACATCAAATTACAGCTCGTACGTAAATCCGTCGTACGGAATCCCCAAATCTGGGTACTGACCTACGTCTAGTACAAAGCTAATTTCATCACTATAGTCATGATCCGTCTTCCGATTGACAGTCTCGTATAAATCGATATCATCATCATATATTGTCTCAAGGAGTAAACAACGCCCAAGGCGGCCTATCACAATTATCTTATCATAAGATGTCATATCATATCCTATCTCGTATCATAATCACATGTCGATCCTTTAATATATATCACTATTCCTATGGCATCATTATTCCGAAATCCGCTAAAGCATCACGACGTATCTCAAATATGATTTCTACCATGTTCTCGAAAGTCATAATCTCGGATCAATATTATCGACTCAACTCAAACCTAAGTATCATCCTCAAATCCATATGTGAACACCTAGTCCCTTACTCATGTGAACACATAACTATATAGAATCCCATAACCACATATGAAATAAGGGTATAAGCAAGTATGTAAGTGTGTATATATCTATGTAGTGCACCCACTACTCTAGGGTCCGTAACCTTTATCAATCCAACACACCGATATCCATCTTAACATCAATAATTAATCCCAAACAACATATATTAAATGTAAGTGTGTATACGCATCCGTATACATCATGACGAATTGCGGGGGTGCTATACGCCATCCACCCGACTTCTCCCCGTAGATATAAATCTACTCACCTTTCTTTATGCGTGCCAGTACCGATGTCTCCATTTGCATCTTCAACGCTCCGACGCCACGTGGGGTACCTACAAGGACATCACACGCTAAATCACATGAAAACCATGTCGGAAACCAAAATGGTGCACGTTACGCCAATAAGTAAAAACCCATCGCCTTGCGTGCAAACACAGCCAATATCCACTGTCGTTGACGTCCAAACGCCACCCGACAGCATGAATCATCGAATATCAAAAACCCATACGAAAAAAGTCGTAAATCATACGCCAACTCTTGAAAATCAACCCAGATTGTACCCTGATTGGGATCAGACAAAACTAGACATACCAGGGGTCAAGTTTACATGAAATAGGGCTGTGCACGCAAAACAAGGCAATTCCCTCCTGCTCTGGCCGCAAATTACGGCCAGAAGGAATAAAACTACGAACAGAAAATGGAGGTTGGGGCTAGGGTTTTATGGGATGGTTCCAGGGTGCCTGCACAGCCTACTGCCAAGTCAATTTTATGTTAGGAGGTCCGGGTTGATAGCAGTTTCCAGAAAGGTCAAAATGTCGACAAAATTGCTAAAATACGCCAAGTCGAAACTTTCAAGTAATTTACTGGAAATCTGGGGTATTCTGGGGTTAACTGGTTTCAATCACACCTAATAAGGTTACCCTAACAATCAAAACCAACACTTGGTCATGTCTCACTCAAATTTGCCTAAACAAGCACTAATCACGATATAACCACTAAATTTCATCTATAAAACTAGAACTTGGCAAGATAGGAGTTGGGTTGCAAGATTATACCTCAAGAGATCTTAGATGAAGGAGAAGGGAAGGAGGAAGTGGGGTGGTGCTGCTGCTGGGCTGCTCCTTTGGGGCTGTTTGTGTTTGCTGTTTTTTTGTGTGCTGAAGCTGTTTGCTTGGGATTTGTTTGGGTTATGCTGTAGCTTCAGCAGCTGTTGTTGTTGTTGTTTTGTGGTGAGTTGTTGTGATATTGGTGTGGGTATGGTCGTGTGGTGATGTTGCAATGATGCTAGGGGCTGTTTCTTGCTGTTGTAGCAGCTGATGCATTTGGGGCTGTTTTTGGTGCTTGCAAAGGTGCTGATACTGTTGTATTGAAGTTGTTGATGGGGTGTATAGATGTGGGGCTAGTGGCTGCAGCTGCTGTAGCTGTTTTAGGTGGCTGATGTGACAGCTTGTAGCAGCAGCTAGGGGGCTGATGTGTGGGTGAAGGGACCTGATGCAGCTGCTACTGGGTGTGCTGATGCAAGATTGGGGGCTGATGGATTTGTTTGACTTGAATTCAGGGCTGATGTTCTGATGGTGGCTGAAGTTGTTTTGAAATGGTGTGATGTGTGAGAGCGAGAGGTAGTATGAAAAAGCACAAAGGATAATGAAGAAGGAGATGGATCATGGCACACCCTAGCCATCTCTCTCTCTCTCTTTAAACATGTTAGCACCTACAAGCCATCATGACTCACTCTCTCCCTACACAAGGTCAACTAACCCTAATCACCCTTAGACAAGGCCAAATCCCTTAGGTTAAAACTAATTAACCTAACCAAAAGGTTCATCCCACCATGGTCATCTAAACATGGTCCAACCCTAGGCTACCATGACCAAAACATGAAACAAGTGTAGAAATGTTATGGTGCACAATTTGCACAAAAAGCCAAAAAGACCAATTAGCAATTTTTAATCGCGGTTAACACTAAAGTCGCATATAATTCATCATAAAAACTATAAAATGGCATATCTCCAAAAAATAACCTATTTTAGAATTTCCAAAATTTTCTCCAGAATTTTCACCATTTATCGGTATCTAATTATACCGACTATTAAAATATTCATTAAAAATTAAAATTAAATTATGGAAATTCCCAAAATAATAATTTATTTTTTGAAATGTTACAACAACCCCAAATCTTCACTCGTTTAAAAGATGTTTTCTTCCAATACTATATCTCATATGGAGTAGTAGACACTGTCTTGGTTGGAACTTTGTTCAACAGAAAAGCTGCAGTCTCCAATGCTTGCCCCCAAAAGGAGAGGGGCAACTCAGCATCACTCATCATGGATTGTACCATATCTAATAGGGTTCGATTCCGTCGCCCTGACACACCATTGTGCTGTGGTGTGTAAGGGGGATTGAACTGAGAGAGAATCTCATTCTATTTTAGGAAGTTCGAAAACTCTGTACTAAGATACTCTCCACGTCGATCTGATCAAAGTATTTTGATGCTCTTTCCAGTTTGTTTTTCCACTTCAAGTTTGTACTCCTTGAATTTCTAGAAAGCTTCAGACTTATGCTTTAACAAAAACACATAACCGAATCTTGAGAAATCATCAGTAAAAGTTATGAAGTAAGAAAAAACGCCTCTCGCATGTGTAGACATTGGCCCACATACATCACTATGTATGAGTCCCAAGAGCTCAGTAGCTCTTTCTCCGTGTCCAGTAAATGGAGTTTTGGTCATTTTCCCTTTGATACAAGACCGACAAGTCGCATAAGATTTATACTCAAAAGAATTTAAATATCCATCTTTATGAAGCTTGTTTAGTCTTGTTTCATTAATGTGACCAAGTCTACAATGCCAAAGAAAAGCTCCATTTATATCTGAAAATTTTCTTTTGTTTGTGTGTTGTATGTTGAAAACTGTGTGTTGATTCAGGACGTATATCCCGTTATTAAGTATACCATAACCAATCAACTCTTGATTTAGTTTAATATTCATAACATTGTGCTATAATACAAAACGATATCCTTCATTGTCTAACAAAGAAACGATTATAATATTACAAAGCATGCTTGATACAAAATAACATGGGTTCAAAACCAATATACAACCCGATAGCAACCCCAGATGATACTCTCCCAGTGAAACTTCATGTACATTAGAACAATTTCCAACCCAGAGAGTATGATCATCTGTCTTCAAAACTCTTCTATTTCTCAGCCCCTGCACATAATTGCAGATATGAGAACCCGAACCAGTATCCAATACCCAGGAAGTAGAGTTTATAGAAAAACAGTTTTCGGTTACGAACACACCTAAAGCTGAAGCATCACCATGCTCCTTTTCTTAAGACCAAGGTGCTCAGTACAGTTCCTCTTCCAGTGCCCCGTCTTCTTGCAAAAGAAACATTCTCCTTTTCCCGAATCCGTGGCTTTGGATTTGTCTTTCCCCTATGCCTTCTTGATTCCACCTCTCGGCTTGATGAATTTCTTCTTGTTCTTTCCCTTGGCCTTGGCTTTTGGGACGGAAGAGGAAGATTGTCCAACAAGCAGAGAGGGAGACTTCTCCTTAAGCATGCTCTCCTCATTTCTCAACATGTTGAGAAGTTTGGGTAGTGACTTCTCCATGTTGTGCATGTTGATGTTCACTACAAAAGGAGCAAAAGCAGAGGGAAGAGACTGTAGAACAATATCCGTATATTGCTCGTTATCTATTGTCCATCCGAGGCCCTCAAGCTCTTCAATAAGAGCTATCATCTTCAAAATGTGGTTACCTACTGATGTGCCAAGAGCAATCTGCATCTGAAACAGTTTTCGAGACGCTTCGTAACGTTGGATACGAGATTGCTCTCCATACAACTCCTTTGTATGGAGAATGATGGATTGAACATCCATCTCCTCGTGCAGCTTTTGATGTGTATTGTCCATCGATTCAAGTGCGAGGCATTTAGCGGCAGCACAGTGAATAACCCATGTTTTGCGGATCTCCCTATCCGCAACAGAAGATTCAGGGCCTGGTTTGGGCTGGGCTGGGGCAGTGAGGACATACGATAATTTATCATATGTGAGTGCAATATTAATGTATCTCAATCAGTCTTTATAATTCGGCCCGGTAAGATTATTTTTCTCTAACAGTAGCTTAAGTCTAGTCATGGTTATCTACCATTAGGAGAGAGAAAAGAATACACTCAGCGAAAGCTCTTGCAAAGATCAGATTGGTTATTTATCTTATCTAATCGATGTCTCTGACTGCTTTTATCAAATTTTCCTTCAAACCTTCAAAGGAAAAAATTAGCCAAGATTAATTACATTCTAAAACTTTGTTAACCATTCAGCCAGGCCTGTGCCGGTACTTCTGAAGGAGGTTCCCCGTGCTTTCGCACGGACCTAATTAAAATAAACCTCATTTTCCCAGAGGCATATCCCTTTTGACACCTTTCTAGAAACCTAATGAGTTAGCTAATTGTAAAGTGCAAAACTCTCCCAGGAGCAACTATTGCTCACAGTGGGATCGGGATCCTACTATCATATAGAAGGTATGCAATCTCATTGCAAATTTCAACTCTTGAAACTCCCGATATGGTTTTTACGCCTAGTACTCATGACCTTAACTAAAGTCAACATATCATAAGTACTAGTAAAGTTCTTCCCGTAACTAGACCCACCAATATGACCCTTAACTATAGTCAACATAATCATATGAATGTCCTAACTAAACGCATCATATGCGGTGTAGGAAGACATCACATAGCTACCATACACCGCGCCTTAACTATAGTCAAAATACGCAGCACGAATACTAAGTTCTCTACTTCCTAAAATGACGGAGGATTGATAATAGTTTTTAAGAAAACTTTTAAGGCTTTGAACTTGATATCGTTATAGAATCCAATGTTTTTAAAAGGAGTGGCTTAAGCTCCGCAATTTGAAAACTTGCTTTTTCAAAAAAAGTCGATTAGGTTTCAAACCTGATTCTACAACATCTTTTTAGGTTTGTTTTTGTTTACATTAATATTATTAATGTAGTCCCATCATTTAAGTCATTAAGCCATTACAGAAAAGAAACGAAAATAGAACGTACGCTTATGCCATCCGCATTCGCCACAATGTCCCGTTATGTACCGTTAGGTTACTTAACTAACGGCATAACGGGGCGGGACTAGCACGGATGCAAAACATAAGCAACGTTTATTATATATCATATATATAATACACTATTCGTTTCAACATATAAACTTATCACATCACAGAATATCAAAAACAGAAGCACATAAATGAAAATACAGGATATACTAGGAGGTCCGTATTTTGTATTTAGCCAACAATAAAATATACACATTCCACGGTCATGATGAATAGCCAAGACCACACCCATAGACCCCTACGAGAGCGGCAAGTGACCCTACCAATTTTAGAGTTTAGGAGACCCAGTCTCAATGCCTCGAGATGGCCTCCCACTGAACCCTAGAACCCGGTCACTTGCGCTCGCCTCCTTGGGTCTATCGTAATGCGGAAAAGTAAATAATATACAACAATGGTGACATCATCCTCAACCCGGAAGTGCCCCAATAAAAGAATATTACATACAATGAATTTTACATGAATGAAAATAAAAACTCTCATCTCACATAAAAACCCCGGCCATTCATTCACGACGATCTTGTACAACATATCTCAGAAACACATAACATCACATGTCATCAGCGTAAGCAAGTATGCGTATCCTAATTGTCGTTGATGTATAGCAACGAAACCGGCTATACACCACATACTACACTTACGGCCGCAGAAAAGAAAGTGAAAAACTACAACAATTGGAATCGACACTTTCATTAGACATCATAAACCTGGAATATCACATATTCAGGATTTCATGACTAACAATGCAAATCTTATATTTAGGTCTCAATTATGAAAACACCTTTTTAAAAGAAGCCGGGTAATTCAACAAGATTCCCGATTCTACCGAGGCCACAATATTAGATTTACACGCAACTAATTACTTTTCACAAAACTAATTAGTGTAGATTCCAATTATTGTATCACATTCACAAATATCAAGACAATGTTAAACGTTTCGATCGAGTCAACAAACACCCACAAATTACCCCGAAAGCTCCACACTTGACCAAAGTTAAAATACCCAAAAACGTGCCACAGTAAATATGGACCAACCGTAGAAGGGTCAACCCTTGCCTCACCTATGGCGCCACAGGACTACGACAAGTCCTAAGGTTTAGCCGCGGTTCCATGATCATAGAATCGAGTTAGGGTTTTGTTCCTCTAGAGGGTCCATAGGGTTACTTGCATGAACATTCAAATATCTTTAACTTGGAAAATTCCAACACTTGGAAAATTTCCTGCGAGGGTAATGTGGGGTGATTGATGTTCGCTCGAACTGTTAAACGTCGTCCAAGTTACCAAAACAATGTTAAAATTAGGACTACGAAATACTCCGAATAAGCCCCTAAGCAAAATTCGCATCACATGAAATTTTGGCCTAAACAAACAACACGTGAAACCCCAAAATCTACAGACCAGAGCACAGGAAAAAATCGAGGTGATTCTGGGCACAAATGGCCGGTGTCACCGGTTTTTGAGGGGATGTGCTCGGTTGAAATCCGAGGGAATTGCCACAATTTTGTTCCGTGTTCTCAGTGCAACATATACAGGCTTCTGCAGTTCTTAAAAAAAAATTTCGAGCCCAGTTTAAAATCGACAGAGAGCTTAATTTCAGGGTTGCAGAAATTGTTAATTCGGAATTTTTCGGTTTCGTAATTAATCTAATATCATCTAAGTTTCTAGCTTGGCTCTGATACCACTGTAGGGATTCTCTAGCACCATCCTAGGTTTATGGTTGCATCACACATGCTATAACAAAACATTAAGGGGGTGCAAAACAATTCCAACCATGAATCGAACTAGAAAAATCGAGTAACAAAGTATAGTATCACATAATATATAGTGTCTAACACTAAGTGGAGAGAAGATACAACCTTTGTAAACCTCTTCCTTGACTCCTTGGATCGAGTGGGGTTTGAACTGGTTGGCTTGTGTCCTTCTAAGTCCACGGTGATCCACCACGAAGTTCCTTTGCACCAAGCTCCAAGCTTCACTTGATAAAGGATAAAGATGAAGCAAACACTCCATACTAGTGGGCTAGACTAAAATAGAATGGTGATATGGATTTGGATCTCACTTAAAAACCATTTCTTTTTAATTTCTTATCTTTCTTTTTAAAACCCTAGAGTGCTTTGAGGAGAGAGAGGAAGAAGGAGATAGCTCAAGCTTGACTCAAGAGAAAAAATATGAATAACTCTAACTAAACTCAAGAGAGTAAGTGAGGGTCATGCCACGCTAAAATATGGTTACAAAATATAGATATTTTGTGACTTGCGGTTAAGCAAAACCATGGGCTACAAAACCATGGGCAAATGAAACCATTGACTTGGGTCCACTCAAGAAAGTTGAATAGTCAACCATGATTATGTTGCCATTTTGCTTTTCTCAAATAAAAAAATATCTAAATATGTTACCATGTAAGTCTTGCATTGCTACCACCAATGTATCATCAAGCATGACACATGTATACTTGCATGTGTGCATCCATATCAACATATACATACACTCATGCATGCATCATAAAGAATTAGGTTTTAATAAATGAGCTAATGGACTTAATATTATATCAACTCTTGATTTAATAACCCGGTCATATCACATACGACCCGTCCAATACTAAATGCCCGATTAAAATACGGTATCCAATACACGCATTTAATCGAGCTCCCTTGCATATCACATATGCACCCCACATCATTTCGCCTGAGCTAGGAGACCCCTTTGTGGGACTCTAAGACTCGTCAATACGCTAGTAGTAGGCAGTGATCACATCACATGCCCACAAACCGTCGGTGGCACAAGCTGTACGTAACGGCTCCCAGGTATTTAGTGATCAGAACAAACACAAGCAAATCTGCTAAAACTCCTTTCGAGCCAACTGGCAAAACTTACCGTACAGTCCGGTCTCTTCGTCAATAGTGCTACATATCAAGTCTATGGTTGGTATCGTCGACCCCACTAACCCAATAAGTTATGCCGGTATATGGCTAATAACAGATCGAGAAACCACTGATAATACTTATCAGTAAATCTCAGCAGCCCTGGCCAGGGACTTCCTGTTTTAGCCAATCGTACATAGCTCAACATCAACCCCCAATACCGGGAGAGACGAAACCCCTCCTATCGCTCATTTCCTCCATGTGCCTCGGGACTGTACCCAAAATCCACCTGTTTGCACGATCCAGTAGAGCCGTGGTAGGGTGGAGATCAAAGTACAGTGGGAGGACACACAAGACTCTATGACGATCTCGGGTCCACAGACTAACCTGTACCAGTGTCACCTGAGAACTGCTATACGACGATAGATATAATACTATATAGGTGTTCTCGACGAGTTCGTTCATTGTAACCAGTCTCACTGAGCACCTGTATACGATCTTTGGTGTCACCACACAAATGGATATAGGATCATCCATCGCCCGTCATATGGGACAAGTAACGTATATGCTAGTCTACTCTGGTGATATCGATGCACAGTCTCGATACACCCACGACTAGGAACATTTTAAAGATATGCTAATAAACTACACATGTCCCACTAGTATGATCCACATCATAGTCTCAGTAGTCAAGCATATCCTATGGGCTATATCAATATGTACCAAAAGAGTGAAACATGTCAACATAAAGTTCAACAAGATAGCATATTTTCATGTCGAGAAAAAATATCCCCTGAATACACACACACACACACACACACACACACGTACTGGTACATACACTATCATATAATGTCCTCTAGGGCATACATATATCCAACACATCCACTTAGATTTATCACCATAGATCATAATCCACAAGATATAGTAGGTATCATCCAGATCTTCTCCGGAGAATCCTCGTGATAAGAGGAGCTTGACCGAATGTAGCATAAGAAACCCTTTCCTATCAATAGTATGTCATCTACGTACAATACGTAGAAGACAACCTTACTCTCTACAACCTTCTTGTATATATAAGGTTCATCTACCATTTTGATGAAGTCAAACTCTTTGACCGCCACATCAAAACAGATGTTCTAACTCCGTGATGCCTGCTTAATCCTGATGGACTTAAGCATAGCTTTGAAAGTCTCAACTTTTCCATTTACACCATGAATCTTCTCAAGATCTATTTTCTCCTGATGGGTTTTACCCCTTTAGGTGCAACATTCAAAGTCATACTTTGTTGGTGTATATGGATTCCATCTTTGATCGCATATCATCCAGCCTTTACACAGAGTTCCCACTCGTGATGGCTTGCCTGAACCTAGTTAGGCCATCATCTACCATGATGCAATCTTCGCTCCCACCGTCACCGAGGAAACCATAGTATCTCTCAGGTGGATGAGGAACCCTACCAGATTCGCGGAGAGCCTAAGGTTCGTCGGAGACTATTGAATCATTTGGTTTCACCAAATCATCAACTGTTAGTTTGTCCAGCTAGAACACCTTCCTATTCTACCTCATGATCACAAATTTCTTCAAAAGAAATTCCTTTGCTAAAAAGGTGGCATGCTACGAAACCTAATACCTTTTGCTCCTTAGTGTGGTAGAAGATATTCCCTCGCAAATGTTTGGGATATCCAACAAACTTACAGGACTGACCTTGCTTCGAGCTTGTCCGGATTTTTCTTTTCAACATATGCCGAACAACCCCATATTTTAACTCGTTTAAGACATGGTCTCTTCCTATTCTATATCTCATATGGAGTAGTAGGCACTGATTTGGATGGAACCCTATTCAATAGGTATGCAGCTTCTCAAGTGCATAACTACAAAAGGAACTAGGTAACTCAGCAATACTCATCATAGAGCGCGCTATATCTCATAGGGTGCGATACCTCCGCCCCAATACACCGTTGTGCTGTGGTGTGTACGAAGGAGTAAGCTGAGAGAGAATCTCATTCTCCTGTTAGAAACTCCAGGAACTCCATGCACTAGTATTCTCCTCTTCGATCACATCGTAGTACTTTAATACTTCTACCCATTTGGTTCTCAACATCAAGCTTACATTCTTTGAATTTCTCAAAAGTTTCAGACTTGTGTTTCAACATGAACATATGTCCAAATCTTGAGAGATGACCAGTGAATATAATGCAGTACAAAGAACCAATATCGACATTTATAGACATAGGACTGTAAACATCATCATGCATCCGTCCCAAGAGTTCAGTAACTCTTTCTCTGTTTCCAGTAAACGGAATATTGGTCATTTTACCTATGAGACTGTTAGTTATATGTATGCCCTAGAGGCCATTACTGTACATAGGATGTATATTGTAGTGGATGCTGGGACATATATAGGTAGGACTTTCTTGCTCGACATGATAGTACGCTATCTGGTTGCTTTTTATCTTAACATGCATACTTTCTGTCTCTCTGATTACATGTTGATAAAGCCCTTAGGATGTGTACTCGACTTCCAGGACTGTGATGAAGATCATATTAGTGGGGCCTGGGTAGTCAATGAGTACATCCTTCATTGTTCCTAGTCGTGGGAATATCGAGACGGGGCATCGATATTCCAGAGTAGACTAGCGTATATCTTCTCGACCCATGTGATGGGCGATGGATGATCCCATATCCATTGGTGTTTGACATCGGAGATGGTATGCGGGTGCTCAGTGGAGACAGGGTACACTGAACGGACTCGCCGAGAACTCCCAGATGGTATTATACCTCACGTCAGATGGCAGTTCTCTGGTGACACTGGTACAGCTTAGTCTGTTGACCCGAGATCGTCATAGAGTCTTGTGTGTCTCCCACTGTGCTTTGATTTCCACCCTACCACGGCTCTACTGAGTCATGCAAACAGGTGGTTTTTGGGTACAATCCCGATTCATATGGAGACAATGAGCGATAGGAGGGGATTCGTCTCTCCCGGTATTGGGGGTTGATGTTGTGCTATGCTCGACTGGCCATAACAGGAAATCCCAGGCCAGGGTTGCAGTGATATACTGGTAAGAGTTATCAGTAGTTTCACGAATGTTATGGACCTTACGTCGGCATGACTTATCGAGCTATTGGGGTCTGATGTTTACCACCCCTAGGCGAGATATGCAACATATCAGACGAACAGACCGGACTGTATGGTAAGTGTTACTGGTTGGATTCACAGGAGTGTGAGCGGGCTTGCTCATCGATCTTCTGATCGCTCAATACCCGGGTGGCCGTTACGTTTAGCAGACCGCTTGCGGCTTGTGGGTGTTTGATATGATCATCATCTGCTGCCGGCGTATTGACGAGTCTTTAGAGTCCTACACAGAGGTTTCCTGGCTCAAGCGAAACGAAATAGGAGCGCATATGAGATATGTGCGAGACCGAGAATAATGCGTGTATGTGATACCGTATTCTATTCTCGCGATGAATGTATCGAATGGTTGTATGCGATATAACCTAGTTATCGAATCGTTGATTCGATAAGCTGATACATTGGATACTAGTCGGTTATATGATGTAAGGTTCCTAGGCACTCACAAGAGGTCTCACAAGGCATCAACCATGCCAATTTCAAAAAATACGGTGCCGAGAAACCCTAGACTACGGATCGTTGGCTAGAATTCTAGGAGACAAATGAAAGTATTTAACATTTTAACTAAGGGAACGGAAATACAACCTTTGTAGATCCGGTGCTCCACCTCCATAGCTCCGTGATGATGTCTCCTCGCTGTCCAAAACGGATCCCGGGCTCTAGCGTCGGCTTCATCGGAGAAGAAGCGGGCTTGGTCATCGACGACGATGCCGAAGATGATCTACGTCGAGGCATCACTAGATCAAGCTCCAACTTCACCAAGTCAAGAAACTTGTGAAGAAAACACACTCTACTACTTGGCAAGAGGTAGAGGATGAAGAAATAGGAAGTGGGTAGACTTTAGAATTGGATTTCTCACTTGTTTTCATCAATCACCATTGATGAAGTAAACTTCTTCATGGAAGAAGAAGATGATGAAGAAGAAGATATGCTAAGTTGTTTTTTAAAAAATAAAAACAATATGATACTTATCATAATCTCAACCATGGTTTAGTATAGAGATTTAACTAACGTTAGATGAGTGGTTAGGGTTAGAGAAGAGACAAGAATGGTGGACTTGTTCAAAGCTTCAAGAAGCTTCAAATAAAACAAAACTAGCAACCATTCTTTTTCTCTTTATCTTTTCTAAATGAAAAAATAGATAAATAAATGAGAAAAGGAAATGAAACCCTAACCACTTAAGTAACCATGGTTTAATTCTTTACACAAAACCAAACTATCATGATCATCAAACATGATACAATCTTGTGCACATAAATATATCATATATACAATGTGCACAAACAAGTGAGAAAATCCATTTAAAGTGAACCAATACTAGTTAATGCAAAGTAATATATCAAATATATAATTATGCATTAAATCATTAAATCAACACTTGATTCAATGATCCGGTCATGTCGCACACAACCGACTAGTATACAATGTATCGGCTTATCGAATCAACGCTTGAATCGATAACTAGGTTATATCGCATACAACCATTCGATACATTCATCGCGAGAATGGAATACGGTATCACATACACTCATTATTCTCGGTCCCGCACATATCTCATATGCGCTCCTATTTCGTTTCGCTTGAGCCAGGAAACCTCTGTGTAGGACTCTAAAGACACGTCAATACGCCGGCAGCAGATGATGATCATATCAAACACCCACAAGCCGCAAGTGGTCTGCTAAACGTAACGGCCACCCGGGTATTGAGCGATCAGAAGATCGACGAGCAAGCCCGCTGACACTCCAGTGAATCCAACCAGTAACACTACCGTACAGTCCAGTCTCGTCGTCTGATATGTCGCATATCTTGCCTAGGGGTGGTAAACGTCAGACCCCAATAGCTCGATAAGTCGTGTCGATATGAGGTCTATAACAATTCGAGAAACTACTGGTAACACTTACCAGTAAATCTCAGCAACCCTGGCCAGGGATTTCCTGTTATAGCCAATCGAACACAGCGCAACATCAACCCCCTATACCGGGAGAGACGAATCCCCTCCTATCGCTCATTGCCTCCATGTGACTCGGGACTGTACCCAAAAACCACCGTTTTGCACGCCCTCTTGGACGTGGTAAGATGGAAATCAAAGCACAGTGGGAACCACACAAGACTCTATGACGATCTCGGGTCAACAGACTACTCTGTACCAGTGTCACCAGAGAACTGCCATCTGACGTAAGGTATAATACCATCTGGGAGTTCTCGGCGAGTCCGTCCAGTGTACCCAGTCTCTACTGAGCACCCGTATATCATCTCTGATGTCAAACACCGATGGATATGGGATCATCCATCGCCCATCTGTATGGGTCGAGAAGGTATACGCTAGTCTACCCTGGTATATCGATGCCCCGTCTCGATACACCCACGACTAGGGACTTTGAAGGATGTACTTATGGACTACCCTGTCCCCACTAGTATGATCCGCATCATAGTCCAGGTAGTCAATTACACATCCTAAGGGCTTTACCTACATGTAATAGAGAGACAATCTGTGTACACGTTAAGGTAAAGATCAACCAGATAGCATTCTATCATGTCGAGCAAGAAAGTCCTCCCTATATATGTCCCAGCATCCACTACAATATACATCCAATGTACAGTAATGGCCTCTAGGGCATAAATATAACTAACAATCTCCCACTTGCACTAGGGCCATCTGTAGCAGTGGTTGTAGTATCTCATACTCAACCATCCCATAAAAGTCACTCTTTGGGAATAGGCCTTCGTGAGTGGATCCGCCGTGTTGTCCTCTTAGTCTACTCTCCTAACCTTGATCACTTAGAGATCAACCATCTCCATGATCAGGTGATACTGCCTTAGAATATGTCTGGATCACTGATGGGACCTGCGTTCATTGGCATAAGCCACAACTCCATTGTCACACAATGGGAGGAACATAGTTCATCTCATGAACCAATATACACCCAAACAGCCTCTTTGGTAGCATCTTAAGTAGCGATGTATCCAGCCTTTATCGTCTAGTATGCCACGGTATCTAGCTTGGAACTCTTCCAACATACCGTCCCTTTACTGAGGGTAAAGGCAATGCCTGCGACTGACATTCAGTCGTCTTTATCACCCTGGAACACTTCCAGTGATTCTCCCCAGGATCGATTGATACCATCTCACTACTGCTAGTGAGTATCCTAACATCCAATTAGATCTATCTCATAGATCCGAAATCCAGGATTTAGGAGGTATCATTTTGATCCTACACGGAGAATCTTTGTGATAAGCGGAGATTGATCGAGCGTAGCATAGGAAACTCCTTCCCTATCAAGAGTATGTCATCCACGTACTCTACGAGGATCACCGCCATACTCCCTTCTACCTTTTTGTTTATACAAGGTTCATCTACCATTTTGATGATGTCAAACTCTTTGACTATCTATCAAAACAGATGTTCCAACTACGCGATGCCTTCTTTATCAAATAAAACATCTTGCATACGTTTCCGCTGCTCTCACTGTCTACGAGGCCCTCTGGCTGTGTACTTATAGACGCACTTTTCTAAAACATCATTTAGAAAAGCAGTCATGATACCCAACCACCAGATATCGTAGCCATGGTATGTAGCCGTGGCAAGTAGGATCTGGATGGACTTAAGCATAGGTACTGGAAAAGGTTTCATCATTATCCACGCCTGGTCAATGACGAAAACCTTTAACAAGTCTAGCTTTGAAAGTCTCAACTTTTCCATTTACACCAAGTAATCTTCTCAAGATATACTTGCTTCTGATGGGGATTTAACCCTTCAGATATAGCAACCAAAGTCCATACTTTGTTGGTGTACATGGATTCCATCTCAGATCACTAAGCATCCAGCCATTCTTACAGAGTCTTACTCCTGATGGCCAGCTCGAAACTAGTTGGGTCATCATCTCATGATGCAATCCTCGCTCCCACTGTCATAGAGAAACCGAAGTATCTCTCAGGTGGGTGAGGAACCCTACTAGCTTGGCGGAGAGGCTGAGGTTCGTTGGTATCTACTGAATCCTTTGGTTGTACCAAATCATCTGCTGTAGTTTGTATAGCTGAAATATTTCCAGTTCTACATAACAGTATTTGCCTCGAGCTTGTCCGGATTATGCTTTTAGACATAGGCCGGACAACCCCAAATCTTAAGGAACTTAAGATATGGGCCCTTCCCTTTCCATATCAAATATGAAGTGGTAGGCAACTGATTTGATTTGAACCTAATTCAATAGTTATGCAGCTTCTCAAGTGCATAACTCCCAAAAGGAAATAGGTAACTCAGTAGTACTCATCATAGAGCACACCTTATCATATAGGGTGTGATTGCTTCGCCCCGATATACCATCGTGCTATGGTGTATACGGAGGAGTAATGCTGAGAGAGAATCTTATTCTCCTTTAGAATAGTCCAGGAATTCCATGCACAAGTATTCTCCTCCTCGATCACATCAAAGGACATAATACTTATACCCGTATTGGCTCTCTACTTCTAACTTATATTCTGTGAATATCTCAAAAGGTTCGGACTTGTGTTTCAACAGGAACATATGTCTGAATCTTGAGAGATTATCAGAGAATATAAAGAAGTATAAAGAACCATGTCCTGGTATGTGTAGACAGGGGACCTATATACATCAACATGTATCATCCCAAGAGTTTACTAACTCTTTCTCTGTTTCCAATAAACAGAGCTATGGTCATCATCTCTCTGTGACATGACTGGCAAGTTTTCATAAAATGTAAATTCAAACTGATTTAAATATGCATCTAAATGTAACTTAGCTAGTCGGGGCGCATTGATATGACCTAGTCTACAAAGCCTCAAGAAGGATTCGTTCATTTCTGAACTATTCCTCTTGTGTGTGTTCTGTATACTAAGAACTGTAGTTTGATTTAGAACATCAACGCTTTTAGATAACGTACCTGAACCGATCAACTTTTGATATAGGAAATGTTCAAAACATTATCCAACAATACAAAATTTTATCGTTTCTTTACTAATAAAGAGAGTGATATGATTTTGTATATTAGGTTCGGTATCTAATAACATTCGTTCAGAATCAATGTATTACAATACAGGGTGACAGTGACCGACAGACTTGGCTGCAACACTTGCCCCGTTTTCTGCCTCATGAAACTTATCACCCGTTCTCAGTTTTTCTACCCTTTTATAGCCCTATGTAACAGATTACATATCTGGGATCCTGATCCGGTATCCTATACCCAGGATGCGGAGGATACTGAGAAACAGTTCTTTGTAATGAACACACCCGAAGATGATGCATCAGCATGCACTCTCTTCGTTTGGGCGGCACGGGAAATCTGGTATTCCCCAATTTCCTGCTCTGTCTTATAACTATTATAAGTTGGAGCGAGACCAACGTTCCCCAGCTCAGTAAAACAAGCGGGTTCGGTCAATATTCCGTATTATTATCATGATTAAGGCGTGATATGGTCGCTACCTAGAGAGAGAGAGAAGAAAACACTCAGCGTGCGCTCTTGCAAGAATAGATTGGTTATTATTTTATCTAATCAGGATGGCTCCCACTGCTTTTTATCAAATCTTCCTTCAAACCCTAAAAGGAAAGACTAGCCGGGATTAATTACACACTACAAGTTCGCCAATCTTTCAGCCAGGCCAGTGTCGCTACTTTGAGGGAGGTCCCCCGTGCTTTCGCACGAACCTAATTAATGTAAACCTCGTTTTCCCAGAGGCGTAACCTCGTTAACACCTTTCTAGACACATACTTGATCGGCTAAATGTAATGTGTAAAACTCCCCCAGGAGTAACTCTTACTCACAGCGGGTATCGGGATCCAACTATCTCATAGAAGGTATGCAATCTCATTGCAAATTTCAACACTTGAAATTCCCGATAATATTTTGCCCCTAGCACCTATGACCTTGGCTAAGGTCAACAAATCATAAGCACTATTCAAGTTCTACCCGTCATTTCGTGATTAATTAGACCCACCCACATGACCCTTGGCTAAGGTCAACAAAGCCATATGACTGTCCTAACTAATCGCATCATATGCGGTGTAGGAAGACATCACTTAGCTACCGTACACTACGCCTCGGCTAAGGTCGATAAACGTAGCACGAATACTAAGTACTCTACTTCCTAAAATGACGGAGGGCTACGACAGGTTTTTCTGAAAACCTATTGCGTAATGAACTTGATATCGTTGTAGAATCAAATGATTTAAAATGGAGTGTTTTTGAGGCTTTTCTAGTTTTGCTAAAGGAGTCACTCCCGGTGAAGGGATCGTCAGTCCTTTCCTCGTCGAATGAGGTGCGGGATATATCATATATATCTCTGTGCAAAGCAAAACTCTTAAAAGCGATCAAAAGACAAACCGAGTGTGTAGCATCTGCCAGTTATTGCTAAAGGAGTCACTCCCGGTTAAGGGATCTCGGTCCTTTCCTCATCGAATAAGGTGCAGGATATATCATATATACCGCTGTGCAAAGCAAGAACTGTAGCTACCTGTTTTATTTTGAAATTCGATTTTACAACATCTTAGGTTTCTTTTATTTCATTAATCACATTAATGAAGTCCCATCATTTAAGTACCTAAACATCACAGATAAATACGACGTACACTTATGCCATCCGCATTCGCCTCGATGTCCCCTCGTGCACCGTTAGGTTAGGTAACTAACGGCAGAGCGGGGCAGGGCTAGCACGGGTGTAAAACATAAGTAACGTCTATATAATATATCATATATACTATATACTGTATCTATCACAGAACATCACATGATCACATCACAGATATCGCAGCAGAAGAATCATATGAAATATTGGATATACTAGGACGTCCGTGTTTTCAATACGAGCCAGTATAAAACACGGATTCCACGGTCGTGATGAATAGCTAAACCCACACCCCTAGACCCTACGAGACCGGCAAGCAACCCTACCAATTCTAGAGTTAGGAGACCCGGCCTCGACTCCTCGAGTTGGTCTCCCACTGGACTCCAGAACCCGGGTACTTGTGCCCTCCTCCTTGGGTCTATCCTAGTGCGGAAATGTAAATAATATACAAAAGGTGACAACTTCCGCAACCTGGAAGCGCCCCAATAAAAAGAACATTACATACATGTTTTTACATGTATGAAAATGAAAAACACTCATCTCACATAAAAACCCCGGCTATTCGAACACGACGATCCAATATAACATATCCAGCAACACATAACATCACATGTCATCAACGTAAGTAAATATGCGCATCCCAATTGTCGTTGACATATAGCAACGAAACCTGCGATATCACATATTACACTTACGGTCATAGAAAAGAAAGTGTAAAACTGCAACAGTTGGAATCCGCAATCTGCATAGACATCGCATGCCTAATCAAATGAATTACTTAGACATCACATGCCTAACAGTTATAAACCCCGCATTTTAGTCTCAATATCGAAAACACTTTTCAATATCAAGTCGGGCAATTCAACAGGATTCCCGAAAAACTGATCGAATGCTCGTCGCAAACTTCAGTAGACAGTCGCACCCCCGATACCGTCGACGAAGTGCACCAAGGCGGAACACCGCTGCCGCGAGCATCCGAACGGATGCTTTCGGCGACGGGGTTCTCCTACAGTCACTTGGTCGGGGCTATGGGGTGTAGCTGTCTATTAAGTTTACCCGGCGAGTATCCGCGTACGCTACGTGATTGCGACGGAATTTTGATCACATCAAAATTCCGTGGCAACCGATCAAGTGAGACTAAAGTGCTATGTTTATAACATTCATTCAGTTATCTCATAACTTATTGTGAATTCCAATTATTGTATCCCATTCCGGATAAATAGAAAATGTCAAACATTCCGATCGAACAATCGAACACCCAAGTTTTCCCGATACAGCTCAACACATGAAATAAGTCTAACAACATTCAGTTTGTGTCTCAGTACCAACGGACCAGCCGTAGAAGGGTCAAGCCAACGCCTCACATGTGGCACGCCGTACTGCCCCAAACCCGAAGGTTCAAAAGGCAGTTCAAGACGGTCACATAATCTAGTTAAGGTTTGTTGTCTTCTAGAGGGTCCATCGCGTTACTTGCACTACTTAGAACGTCGTTAAACTACGGAAAAATCCAACACTTGGAAATTTCCCGACAGGGGAAAAATTGGGTATTTATATCCGGTCGAACTTTTTTAACATATTCTAAAATTTATCCGGAAAGCCACACTGACAAAATTTGATAATCCGATCGAATCTTTGATTCCCAATACAACCCCAGAATACTCTTCTGTAGAGTCACAATAAAAATACCCCAGAAAATATAGCATTAAATTATATGAGTTACTGTGCAGAAATCATCATACAAGGGAACAGTACGGCCGCGGAACCGCCGCACCATGCATAGCTTGTGCCGCGGTTCCGCGGTGGAAAAGTCGATATAGGCCCTCGTATTTCACAGTAATTCAAATACCACCCTGCTTATTTTTCTGCATATTTTTAATTGACAAAAAACCAAAATTTTAGAAAATTTCCAGAGAGCATTTTGGGAATGGGTTTCGATGTTCGTTCGGATTTCAAACGTCGTCTAGACTTCGCCTAAGGTTCTAGCTAGGCTCTGATACCACAGTAGGGTTCCTAGGCACTCACAAGAGGTCTCACAAGGCATCAACCATGCCAATTTCAAAAAATACTGTGCCGAGAAACCCTAGACTACGGATCGTTGGCTAGAATTCTAGGCGACAAATGAAAGTAGTTAACATTTTAACTAAGGGAACGGAAATACAACCATTGTAGATCCGGTGCTCCACCTCCATTGCTCCGTGATGATGTCTCCTCGCTGTCCAAAACGGATCCCGGGCTCTAGCGTCGGCTTCATCGGAGAAGAAGCGGGCTAGGTCATCGACGACAATGCCGAAGATGATCTACGTCGAGGCATCACTAGATCAAGCTCCAACTTCACCAAGTCAAGAAACTTGTGAAGAAAAAACACTCTACTACTTGGCAAGAGGTAGAGGATGAAGAAATAGGAAGTGGGTAGATTTTAGAATTGGATTTCTCACTTGTTTTCATCAATCACCATTGATGAAGTAAGCTTCTTCATGGAAGAAGAAGATGATGAAGAAGAATAAGATATGATAAGTTGTTTTTTTTAAAAATAAAAACAATATGATACTTATCATATTCTCAACCATGGTTTAGTGTAGAGATTTAACTAAGATTAGATGAGTGGTTAGGGTTAGAGAAGAGACAAGAATGGTGGACTTGTTCAAAACTTCAAGAAGCTTCAAATAAAACAAAACTAGCAACCATTCTTTTTCTCTTTATCTTTTCTAAATGAAATAAATAGATAAATAAATGAGAAAAGGACATGAAACCCTAACCACTTAAGTAACCATGGTTTAATTCTTTACACAAAACCAAACTATCATGTATCATCAAACATGATACAATCTTGTGCACATAAATATATCATATATACAATGTGCACAAACAAGTGAGAAAATCCATTTAAAGTGAACCAATACTAGTTAATGCAAAGTAATATATCAAATATATAATTATGTATTAAATCATTAAATCAACACTTGATTCAATGATCCGGTCATGTCGCACACAACCGACTAGTATACAATGTATCGGCTTATCGAATCAACGCTTGAATCGATAACTAGTTTATATCGCATACAACCATTCGATACATTCATCGCGAGAATGGAATACGGTATCACATACACGCATTATTCTCGGTCACGCACATATCTCATATGCGCTCCTATTTCGTTTCGCTTGCGCCAGGAAACCTCTGTGTAGGACTCTAAAGACTCGTCAATACGCCGGCAGCAGATGATGATCATATCAAACACCCACAAGCCGCAAGCGGTCTGCTAAACGTAACGGCCACGCGGGCATTGAGCGATCACAAGATCAACGAGCAAGCCCGCTGACACTCCAGTGAATCCACCCAGTAACGCTACCGTACAGTCCGGTCTCGTCGTCTGATATGTCGCATATCTTGCCTAGGGGTGGTAAACGTCAGACCCCAATAGCTCGATAAGTCGTGTCGATATGAGGTCTATAACAATTCGAGAAACTACTGGTAACACTTACCAGTAAATCTCAGCAACCCTGGCCAGGGATTTCCTGTTATAGCCAATCGAACACAGCGCAACATCAACCCCCTATACCGGGAGAGATGAATCCCCTCCTATCGCTCATTGCCTCCATGTGACTAGGGACTGTACCCAAAAACCACCGTTTTGCACGCCCTCTTGGACGTGGTAAGATGGAAATCAAAGCACAGTGGGAACCACACAAGACTCTATGACGATCTCGGGTCAACAGACTACTCTGTACCAGTGTCACCAGAGAACTGCCATCTGACGTAAGGTATAATACCATCTGGGAGTTCTCGGTGAGTCCGTCCATTGTACCCAGTCTCTACTGAGCACCCGTATATCATCTCTGATGTCAAACTCCGATGGATATGGGATCATCCATCGCCCATCTGTATGGGTCGAGAAGGTATACGCTAGTCTACACTGGTATATCGATGCCCTGTCTCGATACACCCACGACAAGGGACTTTGAAGGATGTACTTATGGACTTCCATGTCCCCACTAGTATGATCTGCATCATAGTCCAGGTAGTCAAGTACACATCCTAAGGGCTTTACCAACATGTAATAGAGAGAAAATCTGTGTACACATTAAGGTAAAGATCAACCAGATAGCATACTATCATGTCGAGCAAGAAAGTCCTCCCTATATATGTCCCAGCATCCACTACAATATACATCCAATGTATAGTAATGGCCTCTAGGGCATACATATAACTAACATATGAGATATGTCCGGATCGTTAAATCAAGTATTGATTTAATGATTTAATGCATAATTATATATTTGATATATTACTTTGCATTAACTAGTATTGGTTCACTTAAATTGGATTTTCTCACTTGATGTACACAAGTTGTATATGTGATATACTTTTGTGCACAAGATTGTATCATGTTTGATGATACATGAATGTTAGTGTGTATGTTTAGATTAAACCATGGTTATGTGATGGTTAGGGTTTTCTTTTTCTTATCTATTTATTTATTTATTTTGGCAAAAGATTAAAGAGAAAATGGTGGCTTTCTTTGTTTGTTATTGAAGCTTCTTGAAGCTTTGACCAAGTGACCATTTTGTCCTCATGCTTAACCCTAACCCTTCCAACTAACCATGGTCTATTCTCTACACCTAATCATGGTTGCCATATGATAAGTGTTGATTTTATTTTCTATTTGATAATAACTTATCATATTCCTTTCATTATCTTTTTCTTCTTCAAACATGAAGAAAGCTTGCTCCATCAATGGCAACTTGTGAAAATGAGTGAGAAATCCAAATCCAAAGTGAACCCACTTCCAATTTCTTCATCCTCTACCTCTTTCCAAGTAGTATAGGGTGTTTTCTTCAAAAGTTTCATGACTTGGTGAAGTGGGAGCTTGATGTTGTGATGCCTCGACGTAGATCATCTTCGGCATCGAAGTCGACGACCTAGCCCGCCCATTTCTCTGATGAAGCCGATGCTAGAGTCCAAGATCCGATTTGGAAAGCGAGGGGACTTCATCATGGAGCTAAGGAAGTGGAGAACTGGATCTGCAAAGGTTGTAGCCCCTTTCCTTTAGCTATAAAGTTGTTTACTTGCATCGTTTCGCCTATATATCTAGTTAACGATCCGTATTAGGGTTTCTCGGCACTTGTAAAATATTAATTGGCAATGTTTGATCACTTGTGTGACTTCATTAGTGTGCCTAGGAACCCTACAGTGGTATCAGAGCCTATCTAGAGCCTTAGTCGATGCGTAGACGGAATTAGAAGTCCGATCGAGCCGAAAACCTAATTCAAAACATGCTCTCTATACATTTTTTAAATATGTGGATTTTTTAGAATTAAAAATATGCAGAAATATCAGCAGGAATATCTAAGAGTTACTGTAAAATTCGATTCCCTAATTCAATCAAACCGCCGCGGTTCCGCGGCATGAGCATGGCTCATGCGGCGGTTCCGCGGCCGTTTTGTCTTATCTTGCATCGAATTTTGCAAATTCATTCATATTTTGCAGTGCTGGTTTTCCTGGGAATTTTTAATCTGAACTCAAGAGTTGAGTTTTCTGGGTTGTATTGGGGACTCGGTGTTTCGACCGGATTGTCTAATTTTGTCAGTGTGTTTTTCCGGGTAATTTTAGAATATGTTAAAAAGTTCGACCGGATATAAATACCCACTTTTTCCCCTGCCGGGAAATTTCCAATTGATGGATTTTTCCGTAGTTTAACGACGTTCTAAGTAGTGCAAGTAACGCGATGGTCCCTCTAGAAGACAACAAACCTTAACTCGATTATGTGACCGTCTTGAACCGCCCTTTGAACCTTCGGGTTTGGGGAAGTACGGCGTGCCACATGTGAGGCGTTGGCTTGACCCTTCTACGGCTGGACCGTTGATACTGAGGCACGAACTGAATGTTTTTAGACTTATTTCATGTGTTGAGCTGTATCGGGAAAACTTGGGTGTTCGATTGTTCGATCGGAAAGTTTAACATTTTCTATTTATCCGGAATGCGATACAATACTTGGAATTCGCAAATAGTTATGAGATGACTGGATGAATGTTATAAACATAGCAGTTTAGTCTCACATGATCGGTTGCCACGGAATTTTGATGCGATCAAAAGTCCATCGCAATCACGTAGCGTACGCGGACACTCGCCGGATAAACTTAATAGACAGCTACACCCCATAGCCCCGACCAAGTGACTGTAGGAGAACCCCGTCACCGAAAGCATCCGTTCGGATGCTCGCGGCAGCGGTGTTCCGCCTTGGTGCACTTCGTCGACGGTATCGGGGGTGCGGCTGCCTACTAAAGTTTGCGACGAGCATTCGATCAGATTTTCGGGAATCTTGTTGAATTTCCCGACTTGATATTGAAAAGTGTTTTCGATTTTGAGACTAAAATGCGGGGTTTATAATTGTTAGGCATGTGATGTCTAAGGAATTCATTGGTTTAGGCATGCGATGTCTAAAGAGTTTGCGGATTCCAACTGTTGTAGTTTTACACTTTCTTTTCTGTGACCGTAAGTGTAATATGTGATATCGCCGGTTTAGTTGCTACATGTCAACGACAATTGGGATGCGCATATTTACTTACGTTGATGACATGTGATATTATGTGTTGCTGGATATGTTATATTGGATCGTCATGTTCGAATAGCCGGGGGGTTTTTATGTGAGATGAGTGTTTTTCATTTTCATTCATGTAAAAACTTGTATGTAATATTCTTTTATTGGGGCACTTCCAAGTTGCGGATTTTGTCACCATTTGTATATTATTTACTTTTCCGCATTAGGATAGACCCAAGGAGGGGAGCACAAGTAACCGGGTTCTGGGGTCCAGTGGGAGACCAACTAGAGGAGTCGCGTCCGGGTCTCCTAACCCTAGAATTGGTAGGGTTGCTTGCCGCTCTCGTAGGGGTCTTTGGGTGTGGGATTGGCTATTCATCACGACCGTGGAATCCGTGTTTTATACTGGCTCGTATTGAAAACACGGACGTCCTAGTATATCCAATATTTCATATGATACTTTCTGCTGCGATATCTGTGATGTGATCATGTGATTTGTTCAGATAGATATTATATATAGTAAATATGATATATTATATAAACGTTGCTTATGTTTTACACCCGCGCTAGCCCTGCCCCGCTCTGCCGTTAGTTACCTAACCTAACGGTGCAGACGGGACATCGAGGCGAATGCGGATGGCATAAGCGTACGTTATATTTATCTGTGATGATTAGGTGGACTTAAATGATGGGATATTCATTAATGAGATTAATGAAAGAAAATAAACCTAATTGATGTTGTGGAATCGAATTTCAAATTAAAACAGGTAGCTACAGTTCTTGCTTTGCATCGCGGTGTTCCTTGTAGAACATCCTGCACCTTATTCGATGAGGAAAGGACCGAGATCCCTTCACCGGGAGTGACTCCTTTAGCAATAACTGGCAGATGCTACAACTCTCGGTTTGTCTTTTGATTGCTTCTATAGTTTCTGCTTTGCAAAGTGATATATATGATATATCCCGCACCTCATTCGACGAGGAAAGGGCCGACGATCCCTTCACCGGGAGTGACCCCTTTAGCAAAACTAGAAAAGCCTCAAAAACATTCCATTTAAAAACCATTTGATTCCGCAACGAGATCAAGTTCAAAGCGTTAAAGGTTTTCATAAAAACCAGCCGCAACCCTCCGTCATTTTAGGAAGTAGAGTACTTAGTATTCGTGCTGTGTTTGTTGACCATAGTCAAGGCACAGTGTATGGTAGCTAAGTGATGTCTTCCTACACCGCATATGATGCGATTAGTTAGGACAGTCGCGTGACTTTGTTGACCTTAGTTAAGGGTCATGTGGGTGGGTCTAATTAATCACGAAATGACGGGTAGAACTTGACTAGTACTTATGATTTGTTGACCATAGTTAAGGTCATAGGTGCAAGGGGTAAAAACCTTTATCGGGAGTTTCAAGTGTTGAAACTTGCAATGAGATTGCATACCTTCTATATGATAGTTGGATCCCGATACCCACTGCAAGTAATTGTTACTCCTGGGAGAGTTTTGCACTTTGCAATTAGCCGATCAAGTAGGTGTCTAGAAAGGTGTCAACGGGGTTACGCCTTTGGGAAAACGAGGTTTACAGTAATTAGGTCCGTGCAAAAGCGCGGGGAACCTCCCTCAAAGTACCGACACTGGCCTGGCTGAAAGATTGGCGAACTTGTAGAGTGTAATTAATCCCGTCTAGTCTTTCCTTTTAGGGTTTGAAGGAAGATTTGATTAAAACAGTGGGAGCCATCCTGATTAGATAAAATAAATAACCAATCTGATCTTGCAAGAGCGCACGCTGAGTGTTTTCTTCTCTCTCTTTCCAGGTAGCGACCATATCACGCCTTAATCAAGATAATAATATGGATGTATTGACCGAACCCGCTTGTTATACTGAGATGGGGAACGTTGGTCCCGCTCCAACTTATAATTGTTATAAGACAGAGCAGGAAATAGGGGAATACCAGAATTCCTATGCCGCCCAAATGAAGAAAGTGCATATGATGCATCTCCTTCGGGTGTGTTCATTATAAAGAACTGTTTCTCAGTATCCTCTGAATCCTGGGTATTTGATACCGGATCAGGATCCCAGATATGTAATCTGTTACATAGGGCTACCGAAAGGTAGAAAACTGAGAACGGGTGATAAGTTTCATGAGACAAAAAACGGGGCAAGTGTTGCAACCAAGTCTGTTGGTCACTGTCACCCTGTATTACCAATACATTGATTCTGAATAAATGCTATTAGATACCGAACCTGATATACAAAATCATATCAATCTCTTTATTTGTTAAAGAAATGATAGAATTTTGTATTGATGGATTATGTTTTGAACATTTCCTATATCAAAAGTTGATCGGTTCAGGCACGTTATCTAAAAGCATTGATGTTCTAAATCAAACTACAGTTCCTAGTATACAGAACACACACAAGAGGAAGAGTTCAGAAATGAACGAATCATTCTTGAGGCATTGTAGACTAGGTCATATCAATGCGACCCGACTGGCTGAAGTTACATTTTAGATGCATATTTAAATCAGTTTGAATTTACATCTTATGAAACTTGCCAGTCATGTCACAAAGATTAGATGACCATAGCTCCGTTTACTGAAAAACACGGAAAGAGTTAGTAAACTCTTGGGACTGATACATGATGATGTATGTAAGGTCTTCTGTCTACACATGCCAGGACTGGTTCTTTATACTTCATTATATTCTCTGACAATCTCTCAAGATTCAGTCATATGTTTCTGTTGAAACATAAGTCAGAAGCTTTTGAGGTATTCACAGAATATAAGTTAGAAGTAGAGAACCAAAATACGGGTATAAGTATTATGTCCTATGATAAGATCAGGGAGGAGAATACTTGTGCATAGAATTCCTGGACTATTCTAAAGGAGAATGAGATTCTCTCTCAGTGTTACTCCTCTGAATACACCACAGCACAACGGTGTATCGGGGTGGAGCAATCGCACAATATTAGATATGGTGTGCTCTATGATGAGTACTACTGAGTTTCCTATTTCCTTTTGGGAGTTATGCACTTATGAAGTTGCATACCTACTGAATAGGGTTCGAATCAAATCAGTTCCTACCATTCCATATAAGATATGGTATGGGAAGAGCCTATCTCTTAAGTAAGTTAAGATTTGGGATTGTCCGGCCTATGTCTAAAGCAAAATCTGGAAAAAATCGAGGTAAGGTCAGTTCTGTAGAACTGGAAAGGTTCCAGCTATACAAAACTGCAGATGATTTGACAGAACCAAAGGATTCTATAGTCCCCGACGAACCTCAGCCTCTCCGCCGATCAGGTAGGGTTCCTCACCTTCCTGAGAGATACCTCGGTTTCTCAATGACAGTGGGAGCGAGGAATGCTTCATGAGATGATGACCCAACTAGTTTCGAGCAGACCATCAAGAGTAGGGACTCTGTAAGAATGGCTGGATGCTTAGTGATCTGAGATTGAATCCATATACACCAACAACGTATGGACTTTGTTTGCTATATCTGAAGGGTTAAATCCCCATCAGGAGCAAGTATATCTTGAGAAGATTACTTGGCGTAGATGGAAAAGTTGAGACTTCCGAAGCTAGACTCGTTAAAGGTTTTCGTCATCGACCAGGCGTGGATAATGATGAAAGCTTTTCCAAATAGCTATGCTTAAGTCCATCCAGATTGTCACGACCCGAAAGAGCACGTGACTGGCCCTGGAACCATATGAAGTCTATAGGACCCCATCTGATCCAAGTAAGCCAAAAGCCCAGAAATCTAAAACCATATAAAGAGTAAGTAAAGAAAACTGGTTTAAAGAAGTGAAGGAAAATATGTTTGAAGTCAAGGTTTTTAAATAACTAAGCCGAATGTGCATTTTTAAAAGGGTAAAGTTTTTTCTAAAAATTTCGGCAGAGTTTCTTTTGTAAATACTGGCCCCGAACGGGGTACAACAAGCATAACATATATACAATGATAAAAGGCATCCCCAAGCGGGAGCTAGCTCTTCGTCAATTAACGGTCACAACCACACATGCAATATAATATACAACGCCGAAAGGCGAGGATCAAATCCAAAAGAAACACAGTAAGCATGAAAACCGCAATACTACTAAGCGCGACTCTAAGGCCAAATAATACATCACTAATGTCTAAGTCTGAAACAATATACAAGTTTTGGTTGATGGAAAAATCTAGATACAATGAATAATACAAGTACAATGGTGGTTCTTGATGCAGAAGAACCCACCTACCAAATGCAATTCACCCGCAAGGAAGCAATGTGCCAGAAATGCCGCAAAGGAACCTATACGGCAAAACCTGCAAGAACTGTGGCACAACGGGGATGAGTTGCCAACTCGTGAATAGAGAATATCTACAAGAAGAAACCGAATGCAAGACATAATCCTAGGTCAACAATCAGTAATAAACCTCAAGGAATAAGCCTGATACATAAAAAGGTGGCAAAGCGACATCTAAACAGATAGGTAGTGCCAAGTACTCAGGTAATAACATGTCATCAGTATAAGGTATGTCTGCATGAAGTAAATATGATGAAGTATCAAAAGGATATCAATACACATATATTAGCGTCCCATACCACTAATATTGGTGTAAGGTATATATAACAGCGCCTCATACCCTGTTATATATACAAATGAAGTATGATCCGTATAAATCCAGTCTGTATATGATCCAAGTCTGTATATACGTGGAAACCGTCCACCCGTCACCCAATGACAATAAACGTGGAACCCGTCCACCCGTCACCCAATGACAATAAACATCATGTATGCAAATATGAGGATATAAACAAAATCATGGAAAAACATCATGAAACCCGTGCCTAGCATCGACACGTAAATCCTCGTCCATATGGGGCTCCGTCTGCGGTATCGGCCCTCGGCCCCCGTCAGTACGGGTCAACCCATGTCCATCTCTGGGCTCCGTCTGCGGTATCGGCACTCGGCCCCGGCAGTACGGGTCAGCCCATATCCATCTCTCAACTCCGGTCGGTATCCTCCAGATATCCGCCGAGCTCAAATACAATCACCGGTAGGTAGTAGTCCCTCCGCCGGGCTCACCGTCTACTACACAGCGAAACCGTTCTCGCCCCGGGGTACCATACCGGGTCCACCATGTACCTGTAATCGGCCTCAACCAGCTCCTCGATTCGGATTCACATATATCACTCTAGCACCGAGAAAACACATGGTGGACGCACCGAAATATCATATCAAGGGAACCGGGTTTTCAAATGATTACATATTTTCAATAGCCACGGTTCCCAAATCCAGAAATCACATGTAATCCAAACTAGAATGCAAGTCAATGATCCGATATGATATGTGCGTCAAATATAAATATCATGTCAAGTCACATATAGATGAGCTACAATATGATGATCCGATGTGATATAAGTATCAAGTATGAATAGCATGTCAAGTCACATATAGATGAGCTACAATATGATGATCCGATGTGATATAGGTATCAAGTATGAATAGCATGTCAAGTCACATATAGATGAGCTACAATATGATGATCCGATGTGATATAAGCATCAAGTATGAGTAGCATGTCAAGTCACATATAGATGAGCTACAATATGATGATCCGATGTGATATAAGCATCAAGTATTAAGCATCAAGTATGAGTAGCATGTCAAGTCACATATAGATGAGCTACAATATGATGATCCGATGTGATATAAGCATCAAGTATGAGTAGCATGTCAAGTCACATATAGATGAGCTACAATATGATGATCCGATGTGATATAAGCATCAAGTATGAGTAGCATGTCAAGTCACATATAGATGAGCTACAATATGATGATCCGATGTGAAATAAGCATCAAGTATGACTAGCATGAATATGCGGAAGTCAAATAATCAACATCACAGTGAAGAAATTTCATCAATATTTATAAGTCATGCAGTGATGCCTTTTGAAATAAGACGAATCAGGGTTTTAGTAAAATAAGGGATGCGATGTTTTTAAGAAAAGATACGCCTTTTAAGTATTCGCAGAATCCCTTTGTTTGTCTTTTAAGATACCCCTAATTCATAGTTTTTGAAATAGGTATGCCTCGGTCTTGTCTAACATCTACTATGCAAACTACAGATCTAAGTATCAAGTAAATCAGGAGGGGTATGGAAACCACCTAAATCTGATTCGATATATATATAGATATAATAGTCGGTGATCCCGCCTCAATAGTATCGCGTACGATACAGTATATCATATGACATCCTCAAGTCATGAGCGCGGATCTATCATCAATATAGGCTCGTACGGTAAATCGTCGTACGGCATCCCAATAGCTGGGTACGGGTCAATATCACACTATCTCATCACATCTCAGGTATCACAATCATCGTATCACAAAAGCTGGGGTAGTGATCTAAGTCTAGTACAACTGATACCATCTACAAAATATGAATGCGGGGGTAAACACACATTCCAAGCCCGCAAGAATCACATGTCATATCCCAAATAGGAATCCTATCAAATCACCGATCTTGCGGCACAAGGCCCAATATCATCGACTCATCACCAATGTCGTCCAATATCATCAACAACGTGCAAGTATAAGGTACATAAAAGTGTAGGCGTGTGGGTGCAATTCTATCCTAGGGCTCGCAACTCGGAACTACGCTAGTTACTTCTACGCCTAACTAACCATAGCACACTATAACTATCATAAATATATTCTACATAATATACTAACTACGGACTGCGGAGGTGCTATACACCATCCACCCGACTTCCCCCTGTAGATATAATCTACTCACCTTGCGTCTCCATCTTTCGATGTCACCACGCGTTTTCTCGTCGTCCCGTAGTCTTCATAGGGTACCTACACATCAAAATATCGTATATGCGCATTAAAACCAAATCAAAGCTAAAACGGCACACGAAATCCAAAACGATACGATAAGGGGCCTATAGGTGAGAACCTATGGCACGCCTTCAAGACCATCAATAAATCCTCTATATCGTCGTATAAACGCCAAATAGTCGAGGTGAAACACAAGGCACAATTTCAGACTTAAAAATACGGAATACGGAAACACGAATCCAAAACAGCAACTTAGGAAATATGTCCCAGATTTCACCCTAGGTCCAATTATACAAATCTAAATATACCAAGGGCCTAAACTACAGAAAAGGGAACACCAAAACCAAAACGAGCCAAATTGGTTGGGTCCAGGTCGCAAATTGCGGCCAAAATGGATTAATTTGCAACCGGCTTGATGAGTTAGGGGTTGGGGTCTTGGTGGTAGCTTCCTGGGTGCCTGCACATACTACTGTCCAATCAATTTTATTTTAGGCTACCTCGTATGATAGCAGATTCCATAAACACTACACAGATTTCATAATTTCCCCGATATCGGTTTCTAAAATCCGTATTCTGGTTTAAGCTTCAGGTTTTGGGTTCCAATTCATACACTAGGGTGATGGTATAACCTCTACTGATCTCAATTTCATATTACAACCCATAATTCATCACAACCCTAACTAGGTTATCCACAAGTCCACAATATCACACAATATCGATTCGATCTTAATATGAGGGTAAAGGAAAAGCATAAACTAAGTTTAAGGTCTAGAAAATACCTCATTTGGCAACTCAAGAATTTTCTTGAGTTGCCCCTACTGGCCAAAATCCATGCTTTCTTGGTCCATCGGGTAGGTCTTGAGCTTGTGCATCTTTTTAGTGAAATGGGGGTAGGGTTTTAGTGTTGTTTTTGTGATGATTTGGGGAGTTGAAGAGGGGAGAAGGAAGAGGGCAGCACCTCAGCTGAGAATGGAGAGGGAGAGATGAGGGAAAGGAAAAAAAATGGCTAAGTCCAAGTCAAATGAGACCATACCTCTCTCTCACCAAACCTCATATTATATTCCCTTTTCTTTTCCTTTTTCTTTTCTTTTTCCTTAAAACAAACCTTTCTCACCTAAATAGTAACCCCAAAGCAAACCATGGTGAAAATGCACAAGTGTGAAAAAAGTGATGTGTGCATGTTTTGAACAAAAAAGCTAAAAACCCGATTAGCGATTTTTAATCGCGATTAGAACTAATTTAGCATATAACTAATCAATTAGACTTAGAAATGGCATAATTCTCTAATTTACCCTATTTTAGAATTTTCCATAATTTTTCTCAAATTTTTCCTATTTATTTGCATTTAATAATACCAAAATATTAAAATATTCAATAAAATAATATTAAATTATAAAAATTCCCAAAATTAATATTTTATCTTTTTGAAAATGTTACACAGATCCTACTTGCCACTGCTACATACCATAACTGCGATATCTGGTGGTTGGGTGCCATGACTACTTTTCTAAATATTGATTTAGAAGAGAACGTCTATAAGAACACAGCCAGAGGGCTTCGCAAACAGTGGGAGCAGCGGAAACATGTGCAAGTTGCTTTACAGGATAAAGCAGGCATCGCGGAGTTGGAACATCTGTTTTGATGTGGTAGTCAAAGAGTTTGACTTCATCAAAATGGTAGATGAACCTTGTATGTACAAAAGGGTAGTATGGAGTATGGTAATGATCCACGTAGAGTACGTGGATGACATACTCTTGATAGGAAAGGAGTTTCCTATGCTACGATCGGTCGATCTCCTTTTATCATATAGATTCTCCATATAGGATCAAAATGATACCTCTTAAATCCTAGGTTTTGGATCTATGAGATAGATCTAAATGGATGTTAGGATTCTCACTAGTTATAGTAAGATAGTATCAGTTGATCCTGGGGAGAATCACTGGAAAGGTTCCAGGGTGATAAGGACGACTGAATGACAGTCGCAGGCATTGTCTTTACCCTCAGGAAAGGGACGGTATGTTGGAAGAGTTCCAAGCTAGATACCATGGCAAACTAGACGATAAAGGCTGGTAACATCGCTATTATAGATACTACCAAAGAGGCAGTTTGGGTGTATATTGGTTCATAAGATGATTTAGGTTCCCGCCATTGTGTGACAATGGAATTGTGGCTTTGGCCTAGGAACCATGATCCCATCAGTGACCTAGACATATTCTGAGGAAGCATCACCTGATCATGTAGATAGTTGATCTCCAGGGTGATCAAGGTTAGGAGAGTAGACTCAGAGAACAACACGGCGGATCCACTCACGAAGGCCATTTCCCAGAGAGAGACTCAGATGGGATGGTTGAGTATGTGATACTGCAACCACTGCTACAGATGGCCCTAGTGCAAGTGGGAGATTGTTAGTTATATGTATGCCCTAGAGTCCATTACTGTACATAGGATGTATATTGTAGTGGATGCTTGGACATATATAGGTAGGACTTTCTTGCTCGACATGATAGTACGCTATCTGGTTGCTCTTTATCTTAACATGCATACTTTCTGTCTCTCTAATTACATGTTGATAAAGCCCTTAGGATGTGTACTCGACTTCCAGGACTGTGATGAAGATCATATTAGTAGGGCCTGGGTGGTCAATGAGTACATCCTTCATTGTTCCTAGTCGTGGGAATATCGAGACGGGGCATCGATATTCCAGAGTAGACTAGCGTATATCTTCTCGACCCATGTGATGGGCGATGGATGATCCCATATCCATTGGTGTTTAACATCGGAGATGGTATGCGGGTGCTCAGTGGAGACTGGGTACACTGAACAGACTCGCCGAGAACTCCCAGATGGTATTATACCTCATATCAGATGGCAGTTCTCTGGTGACACTGGTACAGCTTAGTCTGTTGACCCGAGATCGTCATAGAGTCTTGTGTGTCTCCCACTGTGCTTTGATTTCCACCCTACCACGGCTCTACCGAGTCGTGCAAACAGGTGGTTTTTGGGTACAGTCCCGATTCACATGGAGGCAATGAGCGATAGGAGGGGATTCGTCTCTCCCGGTATTGGGGGTTGATGTTGTGCTATGCTCGACTGGCCATAACAGGAAATCCCTGGCCAGGGTTGCAGTGATATACTGGTAAGAGTTATCAGTAGTTTCACGAATGTTATGGACCTTACGTCGGCATGACTTATCGAGCTATTGGAGTCTGACGTTTACCACCCCTAGGCGAGATATGCAACATATCAGACGAACAGACCGGACTGTATGGTAAGTGTTACTGGTTGGATTCACAGGAGTGTGAGCGGGCTTGCTCGTCGATCTTCTGATCGCTCAATACCCGGGTGGCCGTTACGTTTAGCAGACCGCTTGCGGCTTGTGGGTGTTTGATATGATCATCATCTGCTGCCGGCGTATTGACGAGTCTTTAGAGTCCTACACAGAGGTTTCCTGGCTCAAGCGAAACGAAATAGGAGCGCATATGAGATATGTGCGGGACCGAGAATAATGCGTGTATGTGATACCGTATTCTATTATCGCGATGAATGTATCGAATGGTTGTATACGATATAACCTAGTTATCGAATCGTTGATTCGATAAGCCGATACATTGGATACTAGTCGGTTATATGAGATATGACCGGATCGTTAAATCAAGTATTGATTTAATGTTTTAATGCATAATTATATATTTGATATATTACTTTGCATTAACTAGTATTGGTTCACTTAAATTGGATTTTCTCACTTGATGTACACAAGTTGTATAAGTGATATACTTTTGTGCACAAGATTGTATCATGTTTGATGATACATGAATGTTAGTGTGTATGTTTAGATTAAACCATGGTTATGTGATGGTTAAGGTTTTCTTTTTCTTATCTATTTATTTATTTATTTTGGAAAAAGATTAAAGAGAAAATGGTGGCTTTCTTTGTTTGTTCTTGAAGCTTCTTGAAGCTTTGACCAAGTGACCATTTTGTCTTCATGCTTAACCCTAACCCTTCCAACTAACCATGGTCTATTCTCTACACCTAATCATGGTTGCCTTATGATAAGTGTTGATTTTATTTTCTATTTGATAATAACTTATCATATTCTTTTCAACATTTTCTTCTTCTTCAAACATGAAGAAAGCTTGCTCCATCAATGGCAGCTTGTGAAAATGAGTGAGAAATCCAAATCCAAAGTGAACCCACTTCCTATTTCATCATCCTCTACCTCTTGCCAAGTAATATAGGGTGTTTTCTTCACAAGTTTCATGACTTGGTGAAGTCGGAGCTTGATCTTGTGATGCCTCGACGTAGATCATCTTCGGCATCGAAGTCGACGACCTAGCCCGCCCATTTCTCCGATGAAGTCGATGCTAGTGTTATTAATATGTATGCCCTAAAGGCCATTATATGGATAGTGGAAACTTGGACATATTATCTATGGAGATAGATGAATTTCTTGCTCAACATGATAGTACGCTATCTGGTTTACTTTATCTTGATATGTAGATTTAATCATTTACACATGTTGATAAAGCCCAAAGGATATTTGCTTGACTACTGTGATTATGATGCGGATCATACTAGTGGGGCACAAGTAGTCTATAAGCATATCCTTGAACTGTTCCTAGTCGATGGTGTATCGAGACAGGGCATCGATATTCCAGAGTAGACTAGCGTATACTATTCTTGTCCCATATGATGGGCGATGGATGATCCCATATCCATCTGGTGAGGAGACACCAAAGATTGTATGCGGGTGCTCAGTGGAGACTGGGTACACTGAACGGACTCGCCGAGAACTCCTATGTGGTATTATATCTATCGTCGGATAGCAGTTCTCAGGGAACACTGGTACAGGTTAGTCTGTAGACCCGAGATCGTCATAGAGTCTTGCGTGTCCTCCCACTATACTTTGATCTCCACCCTACCACGGCTCTACTGAGTCGTGCAAACAGGTGGTCTTTGGGTACAGTCTCAAGGCGCATGGAGGCAATGAGCGATAGGAGGGGTTTCGTCTCTCCCGGTATTGGGGGTTGATGTTGTGCTATGCTCGATTGGCTATAACATGAAGTCCCTGGCCAGGGCTGCTGAGATTTACTGATAAGAGTTATCAGTAGTTTCTCAATCTGTTATGAGCCATACACCAGCATGACTTATTGAGTTACTGGGGTCGACGATTCCATCCCTAGACTCGATATGCAGCTTATCTGACGAAGAGACCGGACTGTACGGTAAGTGTTGCCAGTTGGCTCGACGGGAGTTTTTACAGCTTCGCTAGTTTTCTTCTGATCGTTTCAATACCCGGGTGGCCGTTATGTTTAGCTGACCTCTTGCGGCTTGTAGATGTTTGATATGATCATCATCTACTGCTGGCGTATTGACGAGTCTTAGAGTCCCACAATGAAGTTTCCTGGCTCAGGAAAAATGATGTGGTGTGCATATGAGATATGCGCGGGACCCGATTAAATACGGTTATGTGATAACGTATATTAATCGGGCATTTTCTATTTGTCCGATCGTATGAGATATGACCGGTTTGATAAATCTAGTGTTGATTTAACAAATTACATTTAGATTAATTCTTTAAATAAATCCTTTTGTATGCATGCATGTATGCACATGATGATGTGCATGGACACATACATGCATACATAGTATCATGGTTGTTGATACAAAAATGGTGGCAATACAAGACTTATATTGAAGCTTTTAATTTGTATTTATCATTTTAAGTTAATGTAAAGAAACCCACTCATGCTCCTTTAGTCTTTAGTGGGTAAGCTTTACTTAACTTAATGAAAAGAATTTCGACCCATGCTTAATTCTTTATGAAAAGAATTTCCACTCATAATTATGGTGGTAATGGAATAATGGTAATTATTCCTTCTCATCACTATAAATAGCTTCATATGTGATATGAAACATGATGCACACAACAAAGAAAAAATTGTGAACAAGGGTGTGAAAACAAGTTATCATATGTGATATGATAGAAAGCTCAAGCCACCATTATCTTCTTCTTCCTCTCTTGTTTTCTCTCTTGAGTGAAGTTGACAAAAGAAAGGATTTCAATTGAAGAACATAAACCACATTATCATACTACACACATCTAGCCGATTTACGTAGGGTGTTTGCTCTACTTAGTTTGCGAAACAAGTAAGGCAAGGAGCTTTGGGCAAAAGGACTTCGGGTGGATCATCGTGGACAAGGAAGGCTTCCATCGATCCGTTCCAAACTCTCATAGTGCCAAGGAGTCACCGAGAGAGATCTACAAAGGTTGTAATCTCTACTCTTAGTGATAGTTTTACATTTGCATGTGATGCTTATTTGTATGAATCCCTAAAACTTCTAGTTTCGATTCTTGTCGAGTTAACTTAGCACCTCTAAAATTTTGATTATGGCATATGTGATGCTACCGAACCCTTGACGAGGTGCTAGGCTAGCCCTTCAGTGGTATCAAAGCAAGGCTAGAGCTTTAGGCGATGCGTAGGCGATGTTAAACGTCCGATCGAATCACGAAACACCAATTTGGACCGCCCTCTGGAAATTTTTTGAAAATTGGATTTTTCCAAATTAAAAGTTCTTAAAAAATTCAGCAGGCTTTTGTAGAAGTTACCATGTAAAATTTTTTTATTGATCCCTCCAAAGAACCTCGGATCCGCGGCATAAGCATGCCTTTGGCCGCGGATCCGCGGCCGTACCAGGGGTTCAGGGGAACTTTTTACTACAGTGCAACTGATTAATTATAAGCATGCCTCTGAGATATTTTAAACATACTCAAGTGTTGAGGTTTCTGGAGAACTATTGTATTTGGTGATTCGATAGGAAAAGTTTAACTTCGTTCAGATTTTCAGATTCTTAGAACGTGTTAAAATGTTTGAACGAATATTAGAAACGCAATTTTTCCCGTATTGGAAATATTCCAAGTGTTGGATTTTTCCCTAGTTCGAAATCTTCGAAAAACATGCAAGCGTATCTGTGGATACTCTAGAAGAACATAACCTTAACTCGATTATGTGACCGTCAAAACTATCACTGAACCTTAGGGTTTGTGGTAGTTTAGCGTTGCCACATGTGAGGCGTTGGTTTGGCCCTTCTACGGTTGGTCCATAAGGGGCTGTGGCATGTTCTAGAAATTTTTGAACTCGGCTCAAGAGTTGTGCAGTTTGGGAAATCTTGGTTGTTTGTTTATTCGATCGAAAAGTTTAACATTGTCTATGTATCTGAAATGTGATACAATATGTGGAATTCATATAGTTAGGCATGAAATACGAAGTATGTGATATTTCGAATTTATGATGTCTAAGGTGATTGTGGATTCCAAATGTTGTAGTTTTTCATTTTATTTTCTGCGACCGTAAGTGTAGTATGTGGTGTATCGCCGTTTTTCGTTGCTATACGTCAACGACAATCGGGATACGCATACTTACTTACGTTGATGATATAAGATATTATGTGTTGCTGAGATATGATGAGTAGATTGTCGCGACTGAATAGCCGGGGGTTTTTATGTGAGATAAGAGTTTTATTTTCATTCATGTATAAATCAATTGTATATTATTTACTTTTCCGCATTTGGATAGACCCAAGGAGGGGAGCACAAGTGATCGGGTTCTAGGGTTCAGTGGGAGGCCATCTCGAGGAGTCGAGACCGGGTCTCCTAAACTCTAGAATTGGCGGGATCACTTGCCGCTCTCGTAGGGGTCTAAGGGTGTGGGCTTGGCTATTCATCACGACCGTGGAATCCGTATTTTCTATTGTTGGCTCGATACAAAATACGGACATCCTAGATATCCTTTTATATGCTTCTGCTGTTGATATTCTGTAATGTGATTACTTAGTATCTGAGACGAATGGATTATTATTATATATATGATATATAATAAACGTTGCTTATATTTTACACCCGCGCTAGTCCCGCCCCGCTATGCCGTTAGTTAAGTAACCTAACGGTGCATAACGGGACACTGTGGCGAATGCGGATGGTATAAGTATACGTTCTATTCTGTGATGGCTTAGGAACTTAAGTGATGGGATCACATTAATGAGATTAATGTAAAGAAAAGAAACCTAATGATATTGCAGAATCAGATTTGAAACAAACTCGGCTTTTTATGAAAAATGCAAGTTTCAAGAAGATGCGGAGCTTAAGCCACTCCTTTTCTTAACCGTTTGATTCTACAACGAGACCAAGTTCAAAGCGTTAAAGGTTTTCTTAAAAACCATCCGCAACCCTCCGTCATTTTAGGAAGCAGAGTACTTGGTATTCGTGTTGCGTATGTTGATTATAGTCAAGGCGTAGTGTACGGTAGCTAAGTGATGTCTTCCTACAAAGCATATGATTCGATTAGTTAGGACATTCATGTGATTATGTTGATCATAGTCAAGGGTCATATGGGTGGGTCTAATTAATCACGAAATGACGGGTAGAATTTGATTAGTACTTATGATATGTTGACCATAGCCAAGGTTATAAGTGACTAGGGGTAAAAACCATATCGGGAATTTCAAGAGTTGAAATTTGCAATGAGATTGCATACCATCTATGCGATAGTTGGATCTCGATCTCACTGTGAGTAAGTGTTACTTCGAGGAGAGTTTTACACTTTACAATTAGCTAATCCAGTGGGTGTCTAGATAGACTGACCGGTTAGCGAAACTGTAGAATGTAATTATTCCTGGCTAGTTTTCTTTTCAGGTTTTGAAAGAAAATTTGATAAAAGCAGTGGGAGACATCGATTAGATAAAATAATAACCAATCTAATTCTTTGCAAGAGCATTTCGCTAAGTGTATCCTTTTCTCTCTCCGAATGGCAGTTACAGATGTCAGGACTTAAGCTTCTACTTGAGAAAAATAAACTGACAGGACCAAATTATAAAGAATGGTTGAGGAACTTGAACATTGCACTTTTATATGATAAGGTATCATATGTCCTCAATACCGAAGCCCCACCCGTCCCAGGACCTGAATCATCTGTCTCGGATAGGGAGATCCGAAAAACTTGGGAAAATGACCGCAACAAGGCCAAGTGCCTCGCGCTCGCTTCTATGGACAATGTCCATCAAAAGCAACACGAGAATATGGATGTGCAATCCATCTTTCTTCACACAAAGGAGTTGTATTAAGAGCAATCTCGTACTTTGAGATACGAGGCATCTAGAGAGCTGTTTCAGATGCGAATGGCCCATGGTGCATCAGTTGGAGACCATGTTTTGAAAATGATTGGTCTTATTGAAGAACTTGAGGGACTGGGATGGACTATGGATAATGAGCAATATACGGATATTGTTCTACAGTCTCTCCCCCTGCCTTTTCTCCGTTCATAGTAAATTTCAATATGAATGATTTGGAGAAATCATTGCCTGAACTTCTCAATATGTTGAGAAGTGCAGAGAACACGTTGAAAACGGCAAGGACTCCTGCTCTGCTTGCTGGGCCATCTTCCTCTTCATTCCCAAAAGCTAAGGCCAAGGGAAAGAAAAAGAAGAAGTCCATCAAACAGAAAGGTGGAGTTAGAAAGGCAAAGGGGAAAGACAAAGCAGGGGCTGTGGGAAGCAGGAAAGGAGAATGTTTTTACTGTAAAAGGTCAGGACATTGGAAACGTAACTGTGCTGAATATCATGCTGATCTCAAGAAGAAGAAGCATGCTGATGCTTCCACTTCAGGTGTGTTTGTAACTGAAAACTGTTTTTCTTTAAACTCTGCATCCTGGGTATTGGATACCGGTTCTGGTTCTCACATCTGCAATTGTATGCAGGGATTGAGAAATAGTAGAGTTTTAAAGATAGGAGATCATACTCTGCGGGTTGGAAATGGTTCCAATATACATGCTGTATCCGTGGGAGAGTATCATCTAGGGTTGCCTTCAGGAAGTATTTTGGTTTTGAACCCGTGTTATTTTGTACCAAGTATGCTGTGTAATGTAATATCCGTTTCTTTGTTGGACAATGAAGGATATCATTTTATATTGCAAAATAATGTTATGAACATTAACCTGAATCAAGAGTTGATTGTGTATGGTACACTAAATAACGGTATTTACATCCTGAACCAACACACAGTTTTCAATATACAACATACTAGTAAAAGAAAGTTTTCAGATATAAATGAAGCTTTTCTTTGGCATTGTAAACTTGGTCATATTAATAAAACAAGACTAAACAAGCTACATAAAGATGGATATTTAAATCCGTTTGAATATAAATCTTATGCGACTTGCCATTCTTGTATCAAAGGTAAAATGACCATAACTCCGTTTAGTGGACACGGAGAGAGAGCTGGTGAACTCTTAAGCCTCATACATAGTGATGTATGCGGACCAATGTCTACACTTGCAAGAGGTGGTTTTTCATACTTCATCACTTTTACTGATGATTTCTCAAGATTCGGACACGCGTTTTTGATAAAGCACAAATCTGAAGCCTTTGAGAAATTCAAGGAGTATAAACTTGAAGTAGAGAAGCAAACAGGCTTGAGCATCAAGAAACTTCGATCGGATCGAGGTGGAGAATATTTAAGTACAGAGTTTCTAGACTTCTTAAAAGAGAATGGGATTCTCTCTCAGCTCACTCCTCCTTACACACCACAGCACAATGGTGTGTCAGAACGGAGGAATCGTACCTTATTGGATATGGTACGATCCATGATGTGTGATGCTGAGTTACCGCTTTCCGTTTGGGGATATGCATTGGAGACAGCAATGTATCTATTGAACAGGGTTCCAACCAAGACTGTGTGTACCACTCCATATGAGATGTGGAATAGAAAGAGACCATCTCTTAAAAGGTTTAGGATTTGGGGTTGTCTGGCTTTTGTTAAAAAGCAGAATCAAGACAAACTCGAGACACGATCGATCATGTGTAAATTTGTGGGGTATCCAAAACATTCGTATGGATATCTATTCTACCACAAAGAGGAACAAAAGGTGTTTGTTGCTCAGCATGCCACATTTTTGGAAAATGAAATCTTTACGGAAAGTACTAATGGCAATGTGGTAGAACTAGAAGAGGTTTTAGAGACACAAATTACTCGGGAGGAATTGGTTGAAACTGATGTTGCAGTAGAACTTCAAGAACCTCAGCCGCTCATGAGGTCTAGTAGAACTTCTCGCCCACCAGAGAGATACTATGGGTTTCTCATAGATGGTGATGGAGAAGATTGCATCATGGATGATGATGACCCTACTAGTTTTCAGCAAGCTATCACGAGTGGTGACTCAGTGAAATGGCTGGAAGCAATGAGATCCGAAATGGAGTCAATGTACACCAACAAAGTATGGACTTTGGACGTTGCGCCTCCTGGGATAAAACCCGTTGGGTGCAAATGGATCTTTAAGAGAAAGATTGGTGTAGATGGACAGGTGGAGACCTATAAAGCAAGGCTTGTAGCGAAAGGTTTTCGTCAAAGACCAGGCTTGGACTATGATGAATCTTTCTCTCCGGTAGCAATGCTTAAATCCATTAGGATCCTACTTGCTATTGCTGCTCACTATGATTATGAAATCTGGCAGATGGACGTGAAAACTGCATTTCTAAATGGTGATTTAGAAAAATGCGTTTTTATGGATCAGCCAGAGGGCTTCATTGATAGTGGGAGCAACGGGAAAGCATGTAGATTGCTTAAATCCATTTATGGATTAAAGCAGGCCTCAAGGAGCTGGAACATCTGCTTTGATGATACAATCAAAGAGTTTGATTTTGTCAGAAATGAAGATGAACCATGTATTTATAAGAAGATTGTAGGGAGTACTGTCACATTCCTCGTATTGTACGTTGATGACATTCTCCTGATAGGAAATGATGTTCCTATGCTACAATCGGTCAAACTATTCTTATCACAAAGGTTCTCCATGAAGGACCTGGGTGATGCCTCGCGCATTTTGGGCATTAGGATCTATAGAGATAGATCTAAGAGGTTATTGGGACTGTCCCAATCAAAGTACATTGACACCATTCTAAACAGGTTTAGTATGGAAGATTCCAAGCGTGGTGCCTTGCCTGCTAGTCATGGAATCACTCTCTCTAAGGACTTCTGTCCGAAGACTGATGAAGAGAGAGCTCGCATGAGCATTATACCCTACGCTTCAGCCGTAGGATCTATAATGTATGCGATGTTGTGTACTCGCCCTGATGTGGCTTATGCACTGGCTGTAGTAAGCAGGTATCAATCCAACCCAGGGGAGAAACATTGGATAGCAGTGAAGAACATTCTTAAGTACTTGCGAAGGACTAAAGAATTGTTCTTGGTGTATGGTAATGGGGATCTCCAGATGGAGGCCTATACCGATTCAAGCTTCCAAAGTGACAAGGATGACAACAAATCAATCTCAGGGTTTGTATTTACCCTAAATGGAGGAGCGGTTAGTTGGAAGAGTTCCAAACAGGACACCGTTGCAGACTCCACGATGGAAGCTGAGTATATTGCTGCAAGTGATGCTGCTAAGGAAGCCGTCTGGATGAAGAAGTTCATTGCGGAACTAGGAGTAGTTCCAACCATTGTTGATCCAATACCATTGTATTGTGATAATAATGGAGCTATAGCATTAGCAAAAGAACCAAGGTCCCATCAGAAGTCCAGACACATCCTAAGGAGATATCATCTGATCCGGGAGATAGTAGATCGCCAGGAGATCGAGATTCGGAGAGTAGATACAAAGGATAACACAGCGGATCCATTCACCAAGGCACTTCCACAGCCTCAGCATGAGCGACTGTTTGAAATGTTGGGTATGAGATACGCCAATAACTGGCCTTAGTGCAAGTGGGAGATTGTTAGTAATATGTATGCCCTAAAGGCCATTATATGGATAGTGGAAACTTGGACATATTATCTATGGAGATAGATGAATTTCTTTCTCAAGATGATAGTACGCTATCTGGTTTACTTTATCTTGATATGTAGATTTAATCATTTACACATGTTGATAAAGCCCAAAGGATATTTGCTTGACTACTGTGATTATGATGCGGATCATACTAGTGGGGCATAAGTAGTCTATAAGCATATCCTTGAACTGTTCCTAGTCGAGGGTGTATCGAGACAGGGCATCGATATTCCAGAGTAGACTAGCGTATACTATTCTTGTCCCATATGATGGGCGATGGATGATCCCATATCCATCTGGTGAGGAGACACCAAAGATTGTATGCGGGTGCTCAGTGGAGACTGGGTACACTGAACGGACTCGCCGAGAACTCCTATGTGGTATTATATCTATCGTCGGATAGCAGTTCTCAGGGAACACTGGTACAGGTTAGTCTGTAGACCGAGATCGTCATAGAGTCTTGTGGGTCCTCCCACTATACTTTGATCTCCACCCTACCACGGCTCTACTGAGTCGTGCAAACAGGTGGTCTTTGGGTACAGTCTCGAGGCGCATGGAGGCAATGAGCGATAAGAGGGGTTTCGTCTCTCCCGGTATTGGGGGTTGATGTTGTGCTATGCTCGATTGGCTATAACATGAAGTCCCTGGCCAGGGCTGCTGAGATTTACTGATAAGAGTTATCAGTAGTTTCTCAATCTGTTATGAGCCATACACCAGCATGACTTATTGAGTTACTGGGGTCGACGATTCCATCCCTAGACTCGATATGCAGCATATTTGACGAAGAGGCCGGACTGTACGGTAAGTGTTGCCAGTTGGCTCGACGGGAGTTTTTACAGCTTCGCTGGTTTTCTTCTGATCGTTTCAATACCCGGGTGGCCGTTATGTTTAGCTGACCTCTTGCGGCTTGTAGATGTTTGATATGATCATCATCTACTGCTGGCGTATTGACGAGTCTTAGAGTCCCACAATGAAGTTTCCTGGCTCAGGCAAAAAGATGTGGTGTGCATATGAGATATGCGCGGGACCCGATTAAATACGGTTATGTGATAACGTATATTAATCGGGCATTTTCTATTTGTCCGATCGTATGAGATATGACCGGTTTGCTAAATCAAGTGTTGATTTAACAAATTACATTTAGATTAATTTTTTAAATAAATCCTTTTGTATGCATGCATGTATGCACATGATGATGTGCATGGACACATACATGCATACATAGTATCATGGTTGTTGATACAAAAATGGTGGCAATACAAGACTTATATTGAAGATTTTAATTTGTATTTATCATTTTAAGTTAATGTAAAGAAAACCCACTCATGCTCCTTTATTCTTTAGTGGGTAAGCTTTACTTAACTTAATGAAAAGAATTTCCACCCATGCTTAATTCTTTATGAAAAGAATTTCACTCATAATTATGGTGGTAATGGAATAATGGTGATTATTCCTTCTCATCACTATAAATAGCTTCATATGTGATATGAAACAAGATGCACACAACAAAGAAAAAATTGTGAACAAGGGTGTGAAAACAAGTTATCATATGTGATATGATAGAAAGCTCAAGCCACCATTATCTTCTTCTTCCTCTCTTGATTTCTCTCTTGAGTGAAGTTGACAAAAGAAAGGATTTCAATTGAAGAACATAAACCACATTATCATACTACACACATCTAGCCGATTTGCGTAGGGTGTTTGCTCTACTTCGTTTGCGAAACAAGTAAGGCAAAGAGCTTTGGGCAAAGGGACTTCGGGTGGATCATCATGGACAAGGAAGGCTTCCATCGATCCGTTCCAAACTCTCATAGTGCCAAGGAGTCACCGAGGGAGATCTACAAAGGTTGTAATCTCTACTCTTAATGATAGTTTTACATTTGCATGTGATGCTTATTTGTATGAATCACAAAAACTTCTTGTTTCGATTCTTGTCGAGTTAACTTAGCACCTCTAAAATTTTGATTATGGCATATGTGATGCTACCGAACCCTTGACGAGGTGCTAGGCTAGCCCTTCAGCTAGAGTCCAAGATCCGATTTGGACAGCGAGGGGACTTCATCATGGAGCTAAGGAAGTGGAGAACCGGATCTACAAAGGTTGTAGCCCCTTTCCTTTAGCTATAAAGTTGTTTACTTGCATCGTTTCGCCTATATATCTAGTTAACGTTCCGTATTAGGGTTTCTCGGCACTTGTAAAATATTAATTGGCCATGTTTGATCTCTTGTGAGACTTTATTAGGGTGCCTAGGAACCCTACAGAGACAAGACTGGCAAGTGTCATAAGATGAAATTTCGAACAAATTCTTATATTCATTCTTATGTAACTTAGCTGGTCGTATCACATTGATATGACCTAGTCTACAATGCCACAAGAAGGATTCGTTCATTTCTGAACTATTCTTCTTGTGTGTGTTCTACATACTTTGAACTGTGGTTTGATTTAGGACTTATAACGTGCCTAATCCAATCAACTCTTGATTCAGGAAAATGTTCACAACATTATCCTCTAATACAAAATTATATCCTTCTTTAACTTAATAAAGAATCTGATGTAATGTTGTATGTCAGGTTCGGTATCTAATAACATTTGTTCAGAATCAATGTATTTACCAATTGGTTAATACAGGGTGATAATTGCCAACTGACTTGGCTGCAACAATTGCACCATTCTCTAACACTTAGAGACATATCACCCTTTTCTCAGTTGTCTACCTTTCTTTAGCCCATGTAACGGATTACATATGTGGGATACTAATCCGGTATCTCATACCTAGGACGTAGAGGATACTGAGAAACGGTTCTTGGTAATGAACACACCCGAAGAATATGCATCAACATGCTTATTCCTCGATTGGGTCGCGTGGAAATCCGGATATTCCCCAATTTCCTGCTCGGACTTATAACAATTATAAGATAGAACGGAACTAACGCTCCCCAGCTCAGTATAATAAGCAGGTTCAGTCAATGCATCCATATTATTATCTTGATTAAGGCGTGACATGGTCGCTACCAGGAGAGAGAGAGAGAAGAAAACACTCTATGTATGTTATTGCAAGATCAGATTGGTTATTATTTTATCTAATCAGGATGGCTCCCACTGTTTTTATCAAATCTTCCTTCAAACCCTAAAAGGTAAGACTAGCCGGGATTAATTACACCCTACAAGTTCGCCAATCTTTCAGCCTGGCCAGTGTCTCTACTTTGAGGGAGGTTCCCAGTGCTTTCGCACGGACCTAATTAAAAAAAACCTCATTTTCCCAGGGGCGTAACCCCGTTGACACCTTTCTAGACACCTACTTGATCGGCTAATTGTGATGTATAAAACTCTCCCAGGAGTAACTCTTACTCGCAGCGGGTATAGGGATCCAACTATCTCATAGAAGGTATGCATTCTCATTGCAAATTTCAACACATGAAATTCCCGATAATATTTTACCCCTAGTGACTTATGACCTTAACTATGGTCAACAAATCATAAGCACTAGTCACGTTCATTTCGTGATTAATTAGACTCACCCACATGACCCTTAACTATGATCAACAAAGTCATATGACTGTTCTAATTAATCGCATCATATGTTGTGTATGAAAACATCACTTAGCTACCGCACACTACGCCTTAACTATGGTCAACAAACGCAGCACAAATACTAAGTACTTTCATTCCTAAAATGACGGAGGGTTACGACAGGTTTTTTTAAGAAAAGCTTTTGCATAATGAACTTGATATCGTTGTAGAAACAAGTGATTAGAAAAAGGTGTTTTTTTAGGCTTTTGCTAGTTTTGCTAAAGAGGTCACTCCCGGTGAAGGGATCTCGGCTCTTTCCTTATCGAATATGGGGAAGGATATTTCATAAATACCACTATGCAAAATATGAACTAAAAAAGCAATCAAAAATAAAACCGAGTAGGTTGTAATATCTGCTAGTTTCGCTAAAGTGGTCACTCCCGGTGAAGGGATCTCGGCTCTTTCCTTATCGAATAAGGTACTGGATATTCTACAAATAATACCGCTATGCAAAACAAGAACTAGAGCTACCATTTAAAAAAAAAGATTCTACAATATCTTTAGGTTTCATTTATTTCATTAATCTCATTAATGAAGTCCTATCAATTATGCTTCCCAAGTATCACATAAGAAACAAAAGCAGCAATATTGTAATGCTTTGAAAATTTATTTAGGTCAATTATATGTTAATTAGGTATAATACGCGATTTTCATAAAACCTAATTATGAACTATTTTCCACATCAACAGGAATACATCTATTTTAATTGTGAAATTATGTAATTTCATATATAATTGTGTTTTATTGGTTAACATTTAAATTATTGTTCACTAAATTATTTATTTTAGTTATTTACTAATTTTTAAGCTATTTTCTTAAAAACATGCACACATATCTTGTGTAACCCTAGATTAACAACATGTTGATACAAGTCTTTTGCACCATAACAACTTAATCTTTTAAAAAAATATATAATGTGTGACATGCTTTTCTTTCTTTCCTCTCAATATTCTAAACTTTTCTTTTATGAGAAAATGGAAAAAAAAAGAAATGAAAAATTGAGGCATGGAGGCATTAAATGCATGGTATGGCTCACTTCTCTCTCTCTTCATTCTAGAACTCTCTCACTCTCTCCCCATGGCAGCCACCTATCTCCTCCTCCTTCTTCCTAAAATGGTTTAATCTCTACCTCACACAAATCCCTAAAAACATCACAAAAATCTCATGTAAAACACTTCAAAACAAATCCTTTTTTGGTTCTTGAGGCAAGTTTCAGCTTTAGGAGGCAAGATTAGCAAGATTGAACCATTCTTAGATTAACTTGAGGTATAAATCCAAACTTAATTACTTATTTGCTAAAATTTTAGTTTATTGAGCTTAAATTAGTGTTTAAGTGTTAATTAATGCTATTTTTGAGATTTAATAGGAGATTAAGATAAGTTAGGGTTTTTATGACTTGAATAGGGTAATTAAGAGTAGTTAGTGTCTAATAATCCAAGTCATTTCACAAGTTTACACTAAATTACCTTAATGTCACTAACTAGTGTATTAATATGGTTTATAATCTATTTTTTAGACACTGAGAATCTTCTTTTTCTGTGGTTGTTTTTAGAACAAACAAACATATACTGTAGTCTATACATTGTGTTAGGAGTGTAGTGTAGAAATACGGAACCGTTTCACCCTACTTGACCCGGTGAGAGCCCCATTATTTCTGATCTGGCCGGCCCCCTGTGGAGTTGGATGTTGAATTTTTGTAGGTAGTTGTTTGTAGGTATTTTATGGTTTTTGGTATTGCTTATTTTCTTGGTTTCTGCTCCAGATAAAATCTGTGACCAATTACCTATATTTTTAGTATTGTGACTTGCGCGACACGAATGTTCCGAGTCTAGGTTTGGTGTCTGTTTTGTATCACAGCCAATCGAGGTGGTTTCAGACGATAGCGCACATGTTTTGGTGTTTCGAGTGCACACGCGTTTAGCTTGTGGCGCTAGATTTCTCGTATGGTCTTGATATCGTGTTTTGCATAATATTGGCCTTATGTGTGTTGCATTGTGTGATTCTAGGATCGGTCGCGGAGACATCGGACGCGGCATGGAAAGGAAAAGCGGTGATTGTATCAAACTAGCTGAGGCATTCCGGTGAGTAGATGTACACATCTAAGGAGAAATTGTTAGTTATATGTATGCCCTAGAGGCCATTACTGTATATGCGTTATATACTGTAGTGGATGCTGGGACATATATAGGGAGGACTTTCTTGCCCGATATGATAGTACGCTATCTGGTTGCTCTTTATCTTAACATGTACTCTGATTGTCTCTATGTTACATGTTGATAAAGCCCTTAGGATGAGTACTTGACTACCAGGACTATGATGCGGATCATACTAGTGGGGACAGTGTAGTCGCCAAGTACATCCTTCAAATGTTCCTAGTCGTGGGAGTACCGAGACAGGGCATCGATACTCCAAGTAGACTAGCGTATGCGCTTCTTGAACCATATGATGGGCGATGGATGATCTCATATCCATTGGTGTTTGACATCAGAGAAGGTATACGGATGCTCAGTGGAGACTGGGTATACTGGACAGACTCGCCGAGAACTCCCAGATGGTATTATACCTCATGTCAGATGGCAGTTCTCTGGTGACACTGGTACATGTTAGTCTGTAGACCCGAGATCGTCATAGAGTCTTCTGTGATTCCCACTATGCTTTGATTTCCATCATACCATGTCCAAGAGGGCATGCAAAAAGGTGGCTTTTGGGTACAGTCCCGAATCACATGGAGGCAATGAGCGATAGGAGGGGATCCGTCTCTCCCGGTATAGGGAGTTGATGTTGCGCTATGTTCGATTGGCTATAACTAGAAATTCCTGGACAGGGTTGCTGAGATTTACTGGTAAGTGTTATCAGTAGTTTCTCGAACTATTATATACCACATATCGACATGACTTATCAAGCTACTGGGGTCTGACATTTACCACACCGAGGCGAGATATGCGACATATCAGACGAAGAGACCGGACTGTACGGGAGTGTTACTGATTGGATTTGTAGGAGAATGTACAGGCTTGCTTGTTGATCTTCTGATCGCTCAATACCTGGGTGGCTGTTACGTTTAACTGACCGCTTGCAGCTTGTGGGTGTTTGATATGATCATCACCTACTGCCGGCGTATTGACGATTCTTTAAAGTCCTACACAGAGGTTTCTTGGCTCAGGCAAAACGGAGTAGGAGCACATATATGATATGTGCGGAACCGAGAACAATATGTGTATGTAATACCGTATTAGATTCTCGCGATATGAGATATCGGCCGTGTATATGTGATATAGCCGGGTCATCGGATCAAGTGTTGATTCAATAAACTGATACAGATTATATCAGTCGGTTATTGGTGAAATAGCCGGATTATCGGATCAAGTGTTGATTCGATAATTTAATGTATAATTATATATTTGATATATTAAATTATATTAACTAATATAAGCTCACTAAAAGATTCTTTTTCTCACTCGGGTAATACATTGATATATATGCGATATATGTTAATTGTATTATTTTATTTTGTTACAATAAATATTGTATATTTGATATATAATATTGTAACATGTTAGGGTTATTAATGCAACATGTTTAGTAGAGATTAAACATGGTTAGGGTTTGATTTGGGTTAATCTTTTCTAGAAGTTTTGCTTTTGTTTCTTGCAAAGATATTATGTGTTGATATTTTGCATAGATATTTGTTTAACCCAACCCAACCCATTAACCATGATTCAATCTCTACAAGGGTTAGTTCTTCTCACTTATACCATGGTTGCATTTCTAACCTTACACTTGAGTTATTCATTATTCATCACAAAAGAGTTAGCTTCTTCTTCTTCTTCTTCCTTCTTGCTTAAAAAGTTTTCTAGCTTTTTGAGAGGTGATGAAAATGAGTGAGATTAAGAAAATAAATGAGAGCTAAATTCCTGTTGGATATAGTGCCCTCAGAGTCAATTATTGGATCACAGGCACGTGAATGCAATGATTGAGGGATGACCTATACCGGTAGGACAGTCTTACTCGAGAGGTTTGTATACTATCTGGTTTGTCTTTATCATCGTGTACATGCTTTAAGTGATATTGTGGTTCACTATTACACGTTGATAGAGAATAGTATGCAACCATGGTTTATCTTTATTATCGTGTACTGCTTTAGGTGACCTTACAGGTCACTATTGCACGTTGATAGAGCCCATAGGATTCTTGCTTGACTACCAGCAGTATGATGGCGATCGTATACGTGAGAGTTGGGTAGTCTATAAGCGCATCCTTAAAGTGGTCCCTAGTTGTGGGAGTTTCGAGACTGGGCATAGATACTCCATTAGTAGACTATTGTATACAGTCGAGACCCCGACGAGGGGCGGTGGTCGGTCTCACAAGCCATTGGTGTCAGTTGGTTCACCTAAGATGTATACAGGTGCTCATTGGGTTATGAGTACACCGGACAAGACTCGTCGGGAACATGCTAAATTGTATTATACCTGACATCAGATAGCTGTTCCCTGGTGACATGTGTACGGGTTAGTTCTTCGACCTGAGATCGTCATTTGTCTTCTGTGAGTTCCCACTGTGCTTTGATTACTACCCTAACATGGCTCAAAGGAGTCGTGCAATCAGGTTTTAGTTGGGTACAGTCTCGACCCACATGGAGGCAGTGAGCGGATCGGCAGGGGTTTCGTCTCTCCCAGTATTGGGGGTGAGATCACGCTGTGTCTAGGAGAGCCATTACACGAAGTCTTTGGCTAAGGCAGGAGATTTACTGGAAGATATTCCAGTAGTATCTCAGGGTGTTCTGGGCTACACTCCGACACGACTTGTACCTCTTTTGGGGGTCTGACTTTTACCATCCCCCTAGGCCCGACATGCGATGCTCATAGACGAACGGACCGGACTGTACGGATATTGTCACTGACAGGCTAGTAGGGTGTCGGGATGAGTTCGCTCATCGACCTCCCTTTTGTTCAATAGCTGGTAGCCCATTACGTACAGCTAGTACCACTGACGTGCTAGTGGTTAAATTCACAGCCAAAGTATTAACGAGTCTTTAGAGTCCCCCATAGACTGTTTCTAAAGTTTCGGGCGAAACGTTGTAGAGGACGTATGATATATGGCAGGGTTCGATCATATACGTGCTGTGTTGCACGGATCATGATCGGACGGATCATACTAGTGGGCTTTGGTTTAAGCCGGATCCAAGTATTAGATTTGTTGGATTACTTTAGTCTCATCGCAATCGCATTCGGTCGGAATGTGGATGCGGGTATGTATATGCAGGTGAGGGGTATCCTTGTGATTCGTCACGAGTTTACCATAGATGTTGCCGTATCTTGTTGTTTTTGTAAACATTTGGGTTAATGTTTACATATGGATATTATGAGCTAGATATCATGATTTGGAGCATTTATTATGACACATGCACAAGTGGTGACTCATGGTCTCTTTTCTTGTGCATGTGTCACATAATATGATAGTTTTGTGAGTTGAAATGATAAGAGGAGAGAGAGGGGCAGCCAAGGCAAGAGAGAGAGCTCTTGTATTTCTTTTACTTACACTCTCTCACTCTCATTATTCCAACACAAGAAAAGAAAAGGAAAAGAAACATCTTCTTCTTCTTCTTCCTCTAGCTCATTATCTCTATCAATGGAAACACCTCTAACCTCCATCCAAATCAATGGATGCAAGAGACAAAGTGATCACAAACATTCTCTACATCACCTTAGACACGTCGGCTAGCACACTTCATGCCCGAGTTGCTTCAGTTGAAGCGGGAGCCCGTAAAAAGAATCGTTGATGTGGTGCCCTTTCCGACGAGGAGATCGAGACCGGAGATGCCGCGAGGAGCTTGGGATGGTGGCCAAAGACCGAAGGATACGGATCGATCGGTATAGCTTTCCAACCCTCTCTCTAGATAGCTAGTTGTAGTTTAATGGTTCGATCCGGGATTTAAGCATACGATAGCGCCGGTTTCAAGTATTGAAAAAGTTTCGTTTCCGCATTTTGGCCACGGAAAGACGGCCGGGGCGCTACCGTAGACTTACAATTCCTACTTCATCATCTTAATCTATTCTTTCCAATTAGATTAGGGTGTTCAATTCATTAGTAAGTGAGAGCTTGTGTTAAAGAAACTTCAAGGTAGATCATCTTTCTTATCGAAGATCGGAAGCAAGCTTGCATCTTTCTCTTCGTGGAGCCTCTCAATAGTCCGGGAACTTGATGATTGTAGCGAAGGGACTTCTACTCGGAGCTTATGAAGCGAAGGACCGGACTACAAAGGTTGTAATCCCAAACTCTTAGAAGTAAAGTTGTTTACTTGCTTATTTGTTTCGCCTAATCTCTAGTCTAAGATCTTGGTTAGGGTTGTTCGGCACGTCTAAAATTTAAATCGGGCATGGTTGATGCCTTGTAGAACCTTGTGAGAGTGCCTAGTAACCCTACAGAAATCGTCTGGATGGCGCAAGGCGCCCGATAGTTAGAATTTTTATTTGTACTTGCACTTATATGAGTAGTACATAGTTATTCATCTTGTTGCATCACAACATCTTTTATATATGTGTGTGATATCATTTCATAGGACACTTGCACCACTACCATTGGTTTATGCTGCACGGGCACTATTCATGTGGACATACACGCCTCGGTAATTGCTATGCCACGAACACTATATAACTTGCTTAAATCAGAATCTAAAACAATTGCACCATATATGATTTGTAAACCTGTACTTGTATATTCAATTCATCATGATGGATACGTAGGATTGCTTGTCATATGCATATACCTCATTGCATCATCATTCATGCATAGTTTTCTAGTCACACAACGTATTTCATATTGTTGATACCATAAGCATTCATCATTGCTGACATCTGTACATATTGTGATTTTTATTGGGGATTTCAGTATTATGAGGTTTCTGGATTTTTGGAAAAACCGCAAGAATATTATAAACCTGTTATCATTTTAATAATGCAAGTTGCGGTTTTCTCGTGATATGATGTATGTATCGTCCATCATGAATTTCTCGGTTCTTGAGCGGTATCATACATCCGATTCGAAGAGGAGGAGGAACCGTATGTGGGAGCATGGTGGACCCGGTGCGGTACCCCGGGGCAAGATGGTCGCCGATGATGGCGTTGAGCCCGGTAGGGGAGCACTACCGACCGATTATTTATGACGCGGCGGATATCCGGAGGATACCGACATAGTCGTGAGATTTGATGATATGTACCAGTCCGGACTGTCGGAGCTCGAGATATTGATACATTGAGACATTGAGGTATTGAGACTTGAGATGGCGAGACATTGAGATATTCATATTTGGTGTCGATACTTGACACAGATTTCTATTGATTTCATTGATGACACTACAGTTAAATTACAGAAGTTTTACTAAGATAAGAAAACAGATTTTCTCGTACTAAACATATTTAGATCTCGTGTTGATTATGCATTCATGTTGCATACATACTAGTGCATCACATCACATTAGTATATGTAGGCTGTGACGAAATTGCGTGCATGCTTATGATAGCCTTATTAGATGTTATTTATTACTCACGAGTTGGCAACTCACCCCCGTTGTGCCACAGTATTTTGCAAGTCCGACCCGTCAACGCAGCACACTTCCTCATTTTGTTCCTTTTGCTTAGACTTGCGGCATTGCTCGTAGGTGGGTTGCGAGGATATTTTGTTTCCACCTTGTAGTATTATTGTATCTAATATACTCCATCTACCGTATCTACCACTTCTATCATTGTATATGCGACTTAGAGATGAGACCGTGAGATTTGTATATATGTTGTTTCTCTTGGATCGAGCTCACTTGAGCCGACGTGATGCTTTCTTACTTTTTGTTTTATATTCTTATTTTGCTTGATGATTATACATATTTGTGTGTGGTTGTGATTCCGCCTTTGGCGAAGAGCTAGCTCCCACTTGGGGATGCCTTATTCTTCATTTATATGTATTTCCATGTGTTGTGGCCGCTTGGGGGACAGTATTTACAAAGGAGTCTCTGCCGAAATTTTCGGAAAAATACGATGTTGCTTTTAAAAGTTTAATGCCACTTATTTTGTTAAAACCACTTACTTTAAAACAAGTTTTCCTTCACTCTAATTGTTAAGCAGTTTAGTTTTCTGGGATTTGGCTTAGTTAGATTACGCTACGCCTTTAGGCGTAGCATATTTTAAGTGTCAGTCACGTTCTGTACCATCGGGTCGTGACAAAGTTGGTATCAGAGCGTTAGGTTTTACCTTTCTGAGTGTAGGATGACCCTTGGTAGATGGAGTGGGCGACTTAAGCATAGTGACGTAGCGTGTGTATGTTCCGCGGCATACTTACGATACGGTACTCCGCCTAAGTGAACTTAGGATATATATTTACTTGTATTTCCTTCCGTGATTCCGGAAATCCTTTGATTTGATCGCAATGTTCCTATCGACCCTGTTTCTTGTTCCAGCCACTATGACGCCGGAGACTATGAGGGCCAGAAGGCTGCCGTCTGGGGATGAGATTAGAATAGACACGTTTGAGACGAGGACCAATTGGGGTGGTACGCCTACCCCTCAGGGACAAAGTGATCCGCCTTCTCCTCTCCAGGACGGATCGCTAGGCTGGAGTTGAGTATTCAGGACTTGCGACAGATGGCTGGATTGTTAGTTGAGGCTAGCCGAGCTCCGAGAGCCGATGATGTCCCTCTACTGCGGGGACTGTATTTGTACCTGCTGCTCAGGCAGTTGTTTCTGTTGTAACCAAGATTATTTCTGTATCCTTACAGGAGTTTTGAGGATGAAGCCGCTATTTTTTTTTACAGGCACAGTGTCACGACCCGAAATTGGCATGTGACGGCCCTTAAACTACGCAACGTCCATAGGCGTAACGCAATTTAAGTAAGCCGAAAACTCAGCAATCTAAACCATCAAAAGTTGTAAGAAATAATAGTATTTTTAAACCTTTGAAATCTCAACCCAAATTCTTTAAAAGTCCAACTTTATTTCCTTTAAAAATTTGGTAGCACCTCCTTTGTAAAATCCAGCCCCAAAAATGGGTACAACATAAATATAAGTAAATCATCCCCAAACGGGAGTAAAAAAAAACACGCCCAAAGGTGGAAAACAACCACCACAACAGATATACGACGCCGTAGCGAAGAAATAAAAGAAGAAATAAACTAAACTACATAAAAGACCTCCAATTCACAAAATAATATACAATATCGTCCTCACATCAAGTCTCTAAGTCATACAAGATAATAGTAGATGGAGAGTACAAGATACAATGAATATACAATGAACATGAACGAATAACCTCAAAACCAACTTAAGCAAAACTGCACATTGTGAGCCGAAGCGGAATCCGCAGCAAAAGATAATATGATAGAAGATAATAGCCCTGCCTCTGACTACTGTGAGGATCAACCTGCAAAACACTGTGGCACAACGGGGGTGAGTTGCCAACTCATGAATAGTAAATAACATATGCAGGTAATCGCAAGCATGCACGTACAACGCGAATCTAACATATGCAACTAGAAGCAATAGAAGGTCATATGAATGCAATAGTCATGAAAGGTACACTAGCAGGTACAACTAATACATGAAGAAATAATATGACCATGTATATATGCAACAGTCATGAAAGGTACACTAGTAGGTACAACTAATACATGAAGCAATAATATGAAAATATGTATGCAACAATCACGTAAGGTACTCTATCGGGTACTACTAATACATGAAGCAATGATATGATAATATATATATGCAACAGTCATGAAAGGTACACTATCAGGTATAACTAATACAAGAAGCAATGCATATAAAATAAGAGTATGTAAATGCAACAGTCATGGAAGGTACTCTATCAGGTCCTACTAATACATGAAGCAATGCATAAACAATAAATGCTAAATATGGGATGAAACATGTCATTTCCACGGAATCCTTACATCGTGGTAGGACCAAAATCCATAAAGACAATCCAAATCCCAATTTCCTCAAATCAGCCCCTAAATTGGCTCTCATATCATGTAAGTCACATAAATTCTGAATGTACAATATCAAGTAACTCTAATATATCCTGAATGTACAAAATCAAGTAAATCTCATATATCCTGTATCCGATATCAAGTCAATTGTAAGTCTACGCTAGCGCCCCGGCCGTCTACAGACGCCAAATGCGGAACAAAAACTTTTTAACTGGCGCTATCGTATACTTTAACCCGGATCTGCCATTATTGCTAAACTAACAAACTGTAAAGAGTGTAGAAAGGTTATACCGAACGATCCGAGTCCTTCGTTCTTTAACCATCATCCCACGCTCCGTTGCGGCTGCTCCGATCTCGTCGATCTCCGATCTCCTCGTCGAGGTGGCACCACGTCGACGATTCTTTAAACGGGCTCCCGCCTCTGACTTGAGGCAACTCGACCGTCAAGTTTGCTAAAAGAGACGACCAAGAATGATGTAGAGAATGAGTAGATGACTTTGACTCACTTCGTCCAAATCCGTGGACGATCGGTTAATGATGTTGCCGAGGGAATCGGGTGATGGAATGAAATGAGGCAACGAAATTTCCATGCACCCTTAACCATAGTCTTTTCTCACAAGAATGAAATTAATCACACTCTCTCTCTCTCAAGGGGGCCGACCACATATAAGCAAAGAGGGAGGTGATGGTAGGAGCAAGGAGGGGGTGACCATAAAAGAATGAAACTTATCTTGATCATTAAAGAAAAACAATGAGTCATTAAGATACAATGAATCTAATAACCTAGTCACCATAAGCATTAATTGAACCATTAATGCAACCATGAGTCACTAAACACCTCACCACTTCTAGAACCTTCTAGAAGAATCCACACTCATCTCAAGAAAAGACAAATCCGTCTTTAACCGAATGTTAAAAGACGACTGATAGAAAACTGGAAACTGGCAACTTCCAAAAGTGATCCTGAAACGACTTTCAGGATAACCCCGAAACTGTATAAATATACCCGCATTTGTATTACGGCCGAATATAAATGCAACTGAGACAAAGATATTATACCTACTCAATATAATACTCGGATCCGGCTTAAACCAAAGCCGACCAGTATCATCTGCCCGAAAAATAACACGTGTGTAAACGCACGTGCATTTTCCGAACCCTGCCATAAAACCATACGCCTCTACAACGTTTCGCCCGAACTTGGGAAACTGTCTGTGGGGGACTCTAATGACTCGTCAGTACCCTGGCAGTGGGTTTAACCACAAACCGTCAGCGGCACTAGCAATGCGTAACGGCTGCCCATGGACTGACCTCAAGGGAGGCTGATGAGCGAACTCATCCAGAAACCCTACTGAGCCTAACAGTGACAATGTATATACAGTCCGGTCCGTTCGTCTATGAGTATCGCATATCTGCCTAGGGGGCTAGTAACGTCAGACCCCCAATAGCAGTATAAGTCGTGTCGGAGTGAAGCCCAATAACACCCTGAGATACTACTGGAGTACCTACCAGTAAATCTCCTGCCCCGGCCGTGGGCTATGTGTAATGGCTCTCCTAGACACAGCACGATCTCGCCCCAATACCGGGAGAGACGAATCCCCTGCCGATCCGCTCACGTGCCTCCATATGGCTCGGGACTGTACCCAAAAACTACCTATTTGCACGACTCCTTTGAGCCGTGGTAGGGTAGAAATCAAAGCACAGTGGGAACTCACACGAGACAAATGACGACCTCAGGTCGATGAACTAACCTGTACACATGTCACCAGGGAACTGCTATCTGACGATAGATATAGTACTAACTAGCAGATTCCCGGCGAGTCCTGTCCGGTGTACTCATAACCCAGTGAGCACCTGTATACATCTTAGGTGATCCAACTGACACCAGTGGCTTATGAGACCGGCAACCGCCCCTCGTCGGGGTCTCGACTGTACACACTAGTCTACTCCGGAGTATCGATGCCCTGTCTCGAAACTCCCACGACTAGGGATCACAATTAAGGATATGCGTATAAACCACCCAACTCTCACGTATATGATCGCCATCATACTGTTGGTAGTAAAGCAAGATCCTAAGGGCTCTATCAAAGTGTAAAATGTAATCAGTCACCTGAACATGCACACGACTGATAATGGCAAACCAGATAGCATACTATCATTTCGAGTAAGACTGTCCTACTAGTATAGGTCCTCCGCAATCATTGCAATCACGTACCTGCGATCCAATAATTGACTATGAGGGCACTATCTCCAACAATCTCCCACTTGCATTCAAGGCTAATTATTGCAATGTCGACTACTCACAGCCCGTGTGAAACCGAACATCCAACTCCTCTAATAATCAGTTTCACAAAGCCCGTTTGTAAAACTATTGTGTTCGAGAAATAGCCTCAGTGAGTGGATCCGCCTAGAAGTTTCTTTCTATATCTCTCTAAATCTCAAGTTCGCGGAGAAAGCCATCTCCCGAATTGAGTAATACCTGTCTTAGAATATGTCTGGATATCTGATGGGACCTAGTTCATAAATGAACTCCAAATCCAAACTTCTTAGACTGTATTGATCACTGAACCTAATCAGTATCCTGCACCAAGCCTCCCACAGTATCCTGTTGGACTACCTGTCCATAATATTGTCCCTCTTCGTCAGAGGGATAAACTATAACTCTGACAATCACTCTGTCAACCATGTCACCTTTGAAGCCTGGAATGATAACCGTCTCCCGAAAGAGGCTGCCGTCATCAAATCCGTAGAACATGTACTTATGTTCTAAAACTGCTTCCTTATGTTTCTCCAGGATTGGATTAATATAAACTCATCGCATCTACTGCAAAAACAACATCTGGTGTGGTACTTGACATCTCACGATTGACTCAACTGCCTAAGAAAGTGATCCGTCAATCATGCACATCCCTCTCCCCTTTAGTCTATATGACACCTTTAGAGAGGGTGACTCCATCACCTGCAGGTACACCACCATGCTAGGAGTCATCTATTCTAAAAACCATTAGAATACTGTCAAAGTACCTACATTGGGAAACTATCCAAATCCAGATCTAAAACCATAGATCTAGAAACCAGAATGTCAAATATTATATCCATATCCTGTCTGGAGAAACAACTGTGTGACGACCACAGTACAACCGATCGTAGTATAGGAATTTTACTTCCTACTATGTGTATGTCATCCAGATACCATGACATCACACCCTACTACCTTCTTAACAGATCCATCCCCTATCCTGATTGAAGTCAAACCCATGACTGTCACATCAAAATTAGATGATCTATCTCCGCTATAAATGCTCAAGTCTATAAATAGATATAAGCATCTTGCCCACTATGCTTCCGCTGCTCCCACTGACACGACAACCCTCCTACCGGGTCTCATATCCTGGAACAACAGTAATGTCAAGTCTGGGTAGATAATAACCTCCCTGTCACTGTCCTTGAGGCTACCGGAGTACATCTCGGGTGTCTGAGGTTACCCATCATATCTGCGGATTGGCTATTGGAATGTCAAACCTGATTGAATATATAGGTCCTATTAAATTTTCCGTAATCGTTTGCGGTTCTGGAATCACTTCCAGTTCTACCATACTCCCACTACTGTTTTCTGAAAAAGATCCATTTTTACTAAAACTGTGGCAAGTCAAGAACAATATCACTATTGATCTTCCAAATGGTAGAATATCAACCCTCGTCATAGCCAGGGTCAACCCACAAACAGCCATTACAGAAACGTGCCCTGAGTTATCCAGAGTCTGGTTTTAAGCATAAGCTGGACAGCTCCCCGTACCTTAACATCTTTTAAGGTACGAACTATTCTATATCCAATATATAAACTTTGGCACTTATTTAATTGGAACCAGATTCAAACCATGCAGCTGTCTCCAGTGCATATCAACTTAATGGAAGGAGGCTAATCAGCATTACTCAACTTAGGAATCCATCCAATTATGAGTAACCTGAAAGAGAGACACGTTTCTCAAAACTATTACTATCATCTGAATACCAATCACAAGAATCTACATCTTCGATCTCTTTGAAGAATCTCGATACTTGTGTACCTGGTTCTCTACTTTATTCTTATACCCACAACTTCTCAAAACTTAGACCTTGTATTTCTACGAAACACTTGTCTAAAAACTAGAGAAGTTATAAGTAAACAGAACATAGTATGAGGACCTACCCCTTTGTCCTGATGGACACTTGGACAACATACAATACTCTGTATAAGTCCGCTGAGTTAAACAACTCAAAACCTGTGCGTCGTAGGTTGAAAACTGTACCCTGGCGATTTCCTCAAATATCACCAATTACAACGAATTCCGATATAATGAGGATAATCACCTAATTCCCAATAACTTACTCCCACTCATCATCTGTAAAACCATATAGATATGAGAATGAAACCGGGTAAATACATACCCTTGGAGTAAATATTTAATCGGGAAAACAGTTTTTCCTTTAACAATGCACTGAAACATGAAAATGTTTCGTAGGGGTATCCTGGTATTCATAGCAATGCCTCTTCCATAATCCAATTCATGACTTCACCGTATATTTTATTGCCATCTCTCCAAATCCCTTTATTTGTCTTTAGTCCTTACCTTCTGTACACCATTGTTAGGCTAAATGGTTTTCTTCCTTCCCTACCGTTCGGCACCAGCCTATGGTTTGGAAGAAGACTATCCAGTAAGCATAATAGGTGTACCCTCCTAAACCAAGGAGTACTCGTATCTTGAGAGAAGGTAATGATAAAAGACAACTGAATAATACCTTATTCCTTTAAAGGTGAAATAGGAGTGGCTATGAAGTACGCGGTTTTGGTCGTGAATGATAACAGTCGCAATTTACTTAGCCCTCTATCTAATCCCTTTATTTTGCCTTTACATATTACCTTCTGCACACCCTACTTAGGCTAATTGGTATTCTTCATTCCCTACCTTTCGGCACCAGCCTATGGTTTGGAATAAGACTATCCAATAAGCGTAATAGGTGTACTCTCCTAAACCAAGGAGCCCTCGCAACCTGAGAGAAGGTGATAATAAAAGACAACTGAATAAACCAATTCTATTTCTCCTGAACCTGGATCCATCCTCGAAGAAGTCCCTTCGAGTTCGTATATAACCATACGATGGATCTATCCAATGGAAGTGGATATCCGTAGTAATACGGGTGTTCTGAGAAATTCAAAGGGTAAAAGAAGGAGTGGCAATGACTTATGCAACATAGACAATCCAAAAGCCAGTATTTTAAGAAGGTTCGGTCAACCTGGTCACTGAGTCATAGTCTAGGGTCGGTCAAAGGTCGCTGCCAAAGAGAGAGAAAAGAAACACTCTGTGTGCACTCTAACCTAGATCAGAATGGTTATCACTTTATTTAATCCGGAAACCTCCCACTGTCCTGTCAAATTCTCCTCCAAACCAAAAAGAAGAATTAATCGGGATCGCCCGAAGAGTAAACCAACTCATCAGTGGGAATCGGGATCCAACTCTCATCGCATGATAACGTGATGGAATGCATCCACGTTACTCATACTCCAGAAGGTATGCGCATACTTGGCAAGTTTCAGTTTCTTTAGAAACTCCCGATATGATTTTTGCCCCATGCTCTTATAACCTTGGCTTTGGTCAAAATGTCATAAGTCACATGCCAAGTTCTACCTGTCACTATCTTGTCAATTTGAACCCACCCGCACATGCCCCTGACTTTGGCCAATCGGCAGAACGACTGTCCCAAACTAACTCATCTATCTATGCAACAATTGAATACCCAGCAGCTACCAAACACTATGCCTTAACTTTGGCTAAAATACATAGCTTGAATACTACTGAATACTCAAAAGAAGTGACGGAGGGCTATGGCTGGTTTTTGGCGAAAAACCTTTAACGTAGTGAACTTGATATCGCTGAAGGAACCTGATCGCTTTCTAAAATATAGTGGCGAAAACCTTTTGCTAAAGAGGTCACTCCCGGTAAAGGGATCTCGGCTCTTTCCTCGTGGAATGAGGTGCAGGATATTCCACTGAATACCGCTATGCAAAGCAACTTGTAATCGACTATAGTGAAGTTATTACGCTGACGCAAACTTCTGTCCAAGGGGTCGGTCCCGGTGAAGGGATATCGGCCCTTGCCCCGTAGAATGAGGTGCAGGATATTCCACTGAATACCGCTATGCATAACAAAAGGAAACGTCTTTGGAATAACACTTTTTAAATTTGTTCCAACAACTGCAAACAGGTTTGCTTTACTTTGCATTGATCAGAATCAACGCAGTCCCATCATTAATCACACCAGAAAAGAACGAAAATAAAATGTACGTATATGCCATCCGCATTCGTCACTGGGTCCCGTCATCACCCGTTAGGTTACTTAACTAACGACAGAGCGGGGACTGGACTAGCACGGGTGTAAAACATATACAACATCTAATAGTATATAAACCAATATACAATAATCGCTCCAGGCGTGATAGTATGCAACATTACAGAAAAGTAATAAGCATCACAGAACAATACAGATAATCTGGGATCCCCGGGTTTCACAGAGCCGCTGCTGAAACCCGACGTTCCCCTGTCGTGTGGATAGCCTGTGCAATGAAACCTAGACCCCTACGGGTGCGGCAAGTTACCCGCCAAAACCTGAAGCGAGGCAGCCCCCTACAGCATAGTGAATGGACCACCCAGCACTTCACGGAATCCGGTAATCTTGAGCACCCCTCCTTGGGTCAACCTGTACCCCCTACGAGTGCGGCGAATAGTCTGCCAATTCTAGAGTGGGGCCCCTCTGCCTCTCAAAGCCATGAGATGCGGGCCCGTTGCCCTCCCGAACCCGGCTATCCGTGCACTCCGTCGCGGGGCAGAACCTAGTACAGAAATGAAAAATAGTACAACAGGTACATCGACCGCAACCTGGTCGTGCCCTAAAAGAATATTATACAACAGGCAGTGACGGCAGTCCACAAGTTGGACGCTCGCCCCGCAATATCAAATGTACAAATAAACTTAAACTGCACTACCATTGCACACTGCTATCCACCACGACAAATCCGCAACATCACAGCACAACACAGAACATCAACGCGAATGTCACGTTCGCAAACCCGTCTAAAAGAACTATAGCAATCAGACGCGATTTACCGATCAAATGACATTCCCGGTCGGAGATATAATGTAAGCACTGTAAACTAACGTGTTTAAATTTCGATCGACAAAATATCACAAAGTGGGCCCCACGCAAATCTGCTGAACAGTAATAAAATCTGGGCCCAAAAGATATATACCAAAAACCCCAATTTCCAACATAGAATGCACTGTAGAAAATTGGCTAAGTGATGTCACTTTCCTGCGGCGGATCCGCGGCCAAACCCATGCTTGGGCCGCGGATCCGCGGCGGAACAGTCGAATCACTTGGTCGAATTTCTCCAGTATTCCTAAAAAACCCTGCTTGATTTTCTGGTATGGTCAAAATGACATTTGGACCAGTTTGAAAATTAACAGAAACTGTCAAATTGAAAAATTGCGATTTTTGATTTCCGGTTCGATCGATATTTAAAACGCGTTAGCACAAGTTAGTATAGCAAAATGGTGAGGCTCTGATACCACTGTAAGTCTACGCTAGCGCCCCGGCCGTCTACAGACGCCAAATGCGGAACAAAAACTTTTTAACTGGCGCTATCGTATACTTTAACCCGGATCTGCCATTATTGCTAAACTAACAAACTGTAAAGAGTGTAGAAAGGTTATACCGAACGATCCGAGTCCTTCGTTCTTTAACCATCATCCAACGCTCCGTTGCGGCTGCTCCGATCTCGTCGATCTCCGATCTCCTCGTCGAGATGGCACCACGTCGACGATTCTTTAAACGGGCTCCCGCCTCTGACTTGAGGCAACTCGATCGTCAAGTTTGCTAAAAGAGACGGCCAAGAATGATGTAGAGAATGAGTAGATGACTTTGACTCACTTCGTACAAATCCGTGGACGATCGGTTAATGAAGTTGCCGAGGGAATCGGGTGATGGAATGAAATGAGGCAATGAAATTTCCATGCACCCTTAACCATAGTCTTTTCTCACAAGAATGAAATTAATCACACACTCTCTCTCTCAAGGGGGACCGGCCACATATAAGCAAAGTGGGAGGTGATGGTAGGAGCAAGGAGGGGGTGACCATAAAAGAATTAAACTTATCTTGATCATTAAAGAAAAACAATGAGTCATTAAGATACAATGAATCTAATAACCTAGTCACCATAAGCATTAATTGAACCATTAATGCAACCATGAGTCACTAAACACCTCACCACTTCTAGAACCTTCTAGAAGAATCCACACTCATCTCAAGAAAAGACAAATCCGTCTTTAACCGAATGTTAAAAGACGACTGATAGAAAACTGGAAACTGGCAACTTCCAAAAGTGATCCTGAAACGACTTTCAGGATAACCCCGAAACTGTATAAATATACCCGCATTTGTATTACGACCGAATACAAATGCAACTGAGACAAAGATATTATACCTACTCAATATAATACTCGGATCCGGCTTAAACCAAAGCCGACCAGTATCATCTGCCAGAAAAATAACACGTGCATAAACGCACGTGCATTTTCCGAACCCTGCCATAAAACCATACGGCCTCTACAACGTTTCGCCTGAACTTGGGAAACTGTCTGTGGGGGACTCTAATGACTCGTCAGTACCCTGGCAGTGGGTATAACCACAAACTGTCAGTGGCACTAGCAATGCGTAACGGCTGCCCATGGACTGACCTCAAGGGAGGCTGATGAGCGAACTCATCCAGAAACCCTACTGAGCCTAACAGTGACAATGTATATACAGTCCGGTCCGTTCGTCTATGAGTATCGCATATCTTCCTAGGGGGCTAGTAACGTCAGACCCCCAATAGCAGTATAAGTCGTGTCGGAGTGAAGCCCAATAACACCCTGAGATACTACTGGAGTACCTACCAGTAAATTCTCCTGCCACGGTCGTGGGCTATGTGTAATGGCTCTCCTAGACACAGCACGATCTCGCCCCCAATACCGGGAGAGACGAATCTCCTTCCGATCCGCTCACGTGCCTCCATATGGCTCGGGACTGTACCTAAAAACTACCTGTTTGCACGACTCCTTTGAGCCGTGGTAGGGTAGAAATCAAAGCACAGTGGGAACTCACACGAGACAAATGACGACCTCAGGTCGATGAACTAACCTGTACACATGTCACCAGGGAACTGCTATCTGACGATAGATATAGTACTAACTAGCAGATTCCCGGCGAGTCCTGTCCGGTGTACTCATAACCCAATAAGCACCTGTATACATCTTAGGTGATCCAACTGACACCAGTGGCTTGTGAGACCGGCCACCGCCCCTCGTCAGGGTCTCGACTGTACACACTAGTCTACTCCGGAGTATCGATGCCCTGTCTCGAAACTCCCACAACTAGGGATCACAATTAAGGATATGCGTATAAACCATCCAACTCTCACGTATATGATCGCCATTATACTGTTGGTAGTAAAGCAAGATCCTAAGGGCTCTATCAAAGTGTAACATGTAATCAGTAACCTGAACATGCACACGACTGAAAAAGGCAAACCAGATAGCATACTATCATTTCGAGTAAGTCTGTCCTACTGGTATAGGTCCTCCGCAATCATTGCAATCACGTACCTGTGATCCAATAATTGACTATGAGGGCACTATCTGCAACATCAATCTCATATATCCTGAATCCAATATCAAGTGAACCTCAAATATCCTAAAATCCAATATCAAATGAATCTCAAATATCCTAAATATAATTGCATGAATAATTAAGATGATGTATATGAATTGATATGTATACATATATATTAGCGTCCCATTCCACTAATATATATATATATATATATATATATAACAGCGTCCCATTCCACTATTATATACTTAGGAGTAAAAATATCATGAAACCAATGTGTCAAGCATCGACACAAAAATACCGATCTATCATGTGTTGTCACCAGGACTGGCCCCTGATAGGTACGTAGCATACGCTATTCCGAAAACCCGAGTGCCCAGCTTCGACCCTCGTCTTTCGACGTATCCATACGTACATGACTCCCGTCGGTATCTCCACGATAACCGCCGAGTCATAGGTAATGTCACCGGAAGGTATGGTTCCCCTGTCAAGCCTCATCGGCTGTTACATCAAAATCCCTTTCTTGCCCCGGGATACCTCCGGGCCCCACCATGTACCCTCATACGGCCGCCGACTCCTCCTCGCATGGGATATATATATTAGAACCGATAAAACACATGGTGGATGCCGAAATATCATATCAAGAGAAACCGGATTTTTCAAATAATACATAATTTCATGAAACTACCACGGTCCTCAAATCCAGAAAACATCATGAAAAATGCATACCTCAATGCGAAAATCCATGAATATAATATACGTAACATAAAACTGAAATGCGAGAATATAAAGGAAAAGTCGCTAATTAACTGCAACAAGTTAATTTATAAATATCATGCGGTTCCTAATTTCTCCAAGTCTATAAATCATCAAGTAAAGGTAAACGCATAGCTAAAACAAGATATATGTGTAAATAAAAAGGTATATGTATCTACCTATCAGTAATGATGTAATATACCTTCCGGGTATAGTGAAGTTTGTATGCAAGGTATACATGTAGCTATGTCATTATGTGTGAAATATACCTATCACTAATGATACAATACCCTATAAGTATACAGGTAACTAGAATGTAATCATGTCAAGGCATATATGTAAGCATGTAGGTATACATGTATGCTATATGTCATATGTATAAAGGAATATGAATCAATGTCTCAATGTCCCTAACCAAACAATATCATATCTATATATGTGTTGTGCGTGTCATAGTAATTATTGACGGTGTTTGTGACATACAATCAGTGCTCGTGCAACATGAACCGTCAATAATAGTGCAGTGTCCTAAGGGTATAAGTCCAAACACAACTAATAACTAAGCAATAAGGTGTATGCGCAACTCTATATATGAAATAGAATATGCGACAATATTAACATCTCTAGCCCAGACGCATAACGCCATGCGGTCGATTCCCCTGTAGATGTTAAATCTACTCACCAACGCTCCTGGCTCAGTAAAGCCTACCACCTGTTTTCCTTCGCCGCAGCGTCCGAACTCCCCGCCTGCGAACCTAAAACATAACACAACAAAGCAAGTATATATTAGCAATAGACCCAAAACACGTACAAACTACGCCGACCAACGCGACAACACAAACGTACTCTCAAGTGTTCGTATTGTAGCTAACGTGCATAGCGACAGTACGAAACCAACTCAAGAGCGACAGAACACCGAACACGAACTTTATCGGATAACGTAACACGTGAAACGAAACACAAGAAATACTCAAAGTGGTCCCAGATTTTTCTATACTAACAATCTGTAAAAGTTGCAAGTACCATGAGACCACATACAACCCCAAAGACCCCTACACCAAAATCCACACCCTAACTCCCTAGTCTGGCCGCAATTTGCGGCCAGAAGCAATAAATTTGCGGCGGAAAGGAAATGGGCTCGTATTTTGAGGGTAGGTTCTAAGTCACTACACTAGGTCACTGTGATGGAAACTATTGCAACAATTAACTGGTTTGGTAGCAGATCATCCGAGACCCCAAAACAACCTTAAAAATACGATATTTGCACGAAACGATACAATACGCGATCTAAACTGAAACGACTAAGCTATGCAACACAATAAATACCTACTTAACAGAAAGAGATCATTACCTATCCAAAAGAACTCAAAGTTGCTAGCTTCCCAAGCTCCAAGGCATCCAAGAGGCAAATCAAGCCCAAAGATGTGATTTTTGTGAGTTTTTGTGAATATTTGTGATGGATTTGTGATAGATTGGTGAAGTGTTCAGTTGACATGAGAGAGAGGAAGAAAATGAGAAGGAAATGAGTGTGATAGAAAGAGAGAAGGAAAAGATAAAGGGAAAGAGAGAGGTGAGAGTAAGAGGTGAGTGCACCTATTCATTAATGCACCATCAATGCATTCACACTACCTCATCATGCCACCTCCTCACACAAACAAAAACCTAAGAAAAATATCTCTCTCACACCAACAAATATCTAGGATTACGGTAAGGATTAGATTAAAATAAGGATTAGAATAAAGCAAAGGCTTAGATTAGGTTAAGTGTCATGACCGCTAACCAAGATTAGCACAAACAAACCCTCACATTAACGTGCACACGTGCGTGCATGCCATAACAAATAATAATAAATTATTGATTAAATTTTATAAAATGTGAGGAACCCAAATTGGTAAACTTTTTACAGTAAACCCGCATTAACGTCTAAACTAGCAGTAACCGAAATCTAAGGCGCTACAATCTCCCCCCTTAAAAAAATTCGTCCCCGAATTTAAAATTCGCACTAAGCGTACCTTCAAAGAGAAGAGTACAAAACTCCCAAATCTCGCTCGTAGCCTCCTAAGTGATCACCTTACTATACGACTACGCCCAAGAAAAACCCTCCACAGATGGCAAGACCCTTGACCGAAGTTTCTCCACCAGCCTAACCATTAACACAATTGGCTGCCGGTGAACGAAAAGATCGCGTCCAAGCTAAATGGTCTGGTGCCGAATCATGTGAGAAAGGTCATGAAGGTATTTTCAAAGTATCGACACAAGGAATACAGGGTGAATACTCAATAATATGGACCGAAGTGCAAAATTATAGGCAACAGAACTAACTCGCTTGAGGATCTCAAAAGAATCTACAATCTTGGGATAAGCTTCCCAAAACTCAACAAGTCATTCATCGGAAAAATTCGTTGGAATACATGATCTCCCACTGCGAACTCAAGTCTGCGACCACCACGGTCGACATAAGACCTCTGTCTGCACTAGGCCGTTCTCATCCTGACCTGAACCAACTGGATCATCTCCGAAGTCTCTAAACTAGATGGGGTCCAAAATCCAACTCTCACAGAGTCAGAAAAATAGACCGGCGATCGACATGAAATACCAAACAAAATCTAAAGGTTGCCAATTGGAGTGTCTCCTAATAACAGCTATCGAAGGAGAACCCTAACAATGGCAAATAACGATCCCAACTACCAAAAACAATTAGTACGTACGCACAAGCATATCCTCCAGAGTCGGTATAGTCCGCTCTCACAAAACCATCATCCTGCGGATGGAAAAACGGAGCTAAAGCTCAACCAGTACCTAAGGCTTCCTGAAACTTCTGCCCAAGACCGGAAGCGAACAGGGTGCCTCTATTGGATACAACGCATGAAGGAACTCCGTGCAAACGCACAAACTTAATAAAGAACAACTGAGAAAACTGACCATAACCGGGCAACAAACACCCAAATGGAGTCACACCTTGTTTAGACATGGGTAGACACCACAATGAAATTCATGGAGATCCTATTCCCATTCCCACTCCGGAACGGTTAAAGGTTGCAACTCTCCAGCCGGCCTCAGATGCTCAACATTAGCTCACAAGAAGACAGAAACCTTGAAACAAAATCCGAAACTTCACTCTTCATCCCTGCCCACCCATAACTATCTCACAAGTCACGTCACATATTGGTGGAACTTGAATGAACACAAAAAGCTGACTGATGTGCCTGCTCTAGGATTTCGCGTCTTTACCCATCAGTATCAGGTACAAAAACGCGTTCCTAAACGTAGCACACCCTGGTAACAAATCAAGGACTCCGAATCTTTACCCAGCCGAGTATGCTCAAGAATCTCAGACGAACGAGCATCGGCGGGTAGTGCCTCGTGAAAACGATTAAGGAAAAATAGACGGGCGCGGACATGAGCAAGCTGTCTCCTCAATAAAGGTAAACTTAAGATGTACTCAACGATCGCACAAGAACTGTAAATCTGCAGAGGACTGTCTCAACAATCAAAACCCGCTGCAGGAAGATGTACATTAAGCTCGGGTGGTCCGTGAAAATCTGACACGACTCTCCGAACAAGTAGTGTCTCCAAATCTCCAACACATGACCACCGCGGCCATCTCCAGATCAAGAGTGGGATATCATGCTCGTACTTCCTCTTACTGTCGGGAAGCAAAAGCGATAACTCTATAGTGGCACATCAGTACACAATCGAGCCCAACTCGCGAAACATCATAATTAAACAACAAAGTCGCCCGAACCAGAAAGCAAAGAAAGAACTGGTGCAGTTGTCAACCGAGTCTGCAACTGCTGAAAACTCCGCACGCATGCCTCAGTCCAAAGAAAAGGAACCTCCTTTCTGGTCAGTTCAGTCAATGGTGCAGCGATACACTAACAATCCTGCACGCAGCGGCGATAAAAACATGCTAAGCCCAAAGATCTGCAGACCTCCGTCCCGTACACAAGTCTGGGCTAAAGCTGTACGGCCTCGATCTTCCTCGGGACCATACGAAAACTGTCTCCCATAACTACAAGACCTAGGAGTCAATACAATCAAGCCTGAAAGAACACTCCGAGAATTTAGCAAACAGCTGGCGCTCTCCCAATGTCTGCAAAGCAAATCCTCAAGTGCTGCTCCTGTTCCTCACGACACATTGGAATAGATCAGAATGTCATCAATGACACAACAATAACTGGTCGAGGAACGGCCTGAAGAAATCTGGTTCATCATATCCACGAATATTGCTAGGGTATTGGTGAGTCCAATGACACCACCAAAAAGCACAAAGCCCGTAGCCACATAAAAGCAGACTTCTGAATGACATCACTCCGAACCCGCAACAATGATGACCTGATCCCAAACAAACTTAGAAAAAGTCTCGCACTCTGGAGCTGATCGAAGAAATCATTAATGTGAGGTAAAGGATACCTATCCGCACCGTAACTGGTTCAATTGACGATCAATCAATACACAACCTCAACTGCAGTCCTTCTTCTTGACGAATAGAATAGGAGCTCCCAAAAGCGAAACACTCATACGCACAAGCCCCCCCAACAAACAACTCTGTAGCCGATCCTTAAGCTCCCTAATCTTCGCCGGCTCACCTAGAACAACGTCGGAAAACTCTCGCACGATAGGAACAGGGTCCAACAAACCCATTATGACTCCGGTATCACGAATGAACGCCAAGAATCCTCGACATCCTCTCCTCAAAAGCCGACTAGCGAAAAAGGCTGAATTTAAGCCATGACAGCGGCGCCACTGTCCCCCTGCACAACAAGAACTGACTCGCCGGGAAAACAAAACCTGACTGTTTTCTCGCGGCAGTCCATAGACGCCTACACGTAGCTAACCAGTCCTTGCCCAGGAGAATGTCAAATCCAACATCTCCAGAAGGATCAAAACGATGGATGAATCTCTATCTCCTATCCGATTGACACACGACCAAAACACGTGTCACGCAACAAAAGAATCGCTGACAGAAAATTAACGCACAAACGGTTGTTCTAGCTAACACGATTCTAGGCCCAACCACGGTAAAAAGTGTGTAAGACAAATAAGTGCATCAAAAGAACATACGAATTAAGGATACCTGAAAACTCTGCATTGGACGCCCGCGCGTCCCGATGAGTAGAAGCAAACTCTCATGTCTGCCCCCTACCCGCAACTGGCTGAACTCCTCCTCTCTACGGTACAGCTACCCCGCGCTCACTTGGCTACGTACAAATTCAAACCCGATGATCCGAACTCCCGCACCGATAGCATCCATTCGATGACTGCTGACCCTCCTTGGGTTGAGAGCTGAATGATTGTCCTCATCCCAAGCCTCTGCTACTATCGTGACGGTCACGAAATTTATCTCGGCGGCTGAATCTCTGTCTTGGGGCTGACACACCTGTACGAGTCCTTCTCTGCTCCGGAAATCCCAAAGACTCTGGAAGACGTGCCTCGTCAACTGGGGCTGCATCCACTGGTGCTATGTAGGTGACGGAATGTTGTGTGCTGATCGCAAGGAGCAACTGGGTAACATGGGTGACAACCTCCTGTCGCTGTGCTCTGCTGGCCTCAACCAAAGACCTCATCGTCTGGCGCAAAACTTGCATCCCTGCCACAAGCCTATCGATACGATCTGTCGAAGGAGGATCCATCAGCTCCAGTACAGCGAGCGTACCATCCTGGTCAAACCTCGTCACACACGAGTCAACTCTGACCTCGGCCCTCGCTGCACCTCTCTTAGTCCCCATAGTCATCGGTGGCAAAGGCTATAAATGGAAAAAGGATTTGATATGAACACGGAAATCGAATCACAAGGATATGTATCATCAAGGAAGGAATTTCAAGCAATTAGTACTTAGGTCACTTTGGGCGGAGTACCACGTCGTGAGTATGCCGAGGACATACACACACTACATTAATCTGCTTAAGCTACCTACTCCATCATACCAAGGTCATCCTACACTCTGAAAGGTAAAACCTAGCTCTCTGATACCAACCTTGCTACGACCCAAAATTGGCACGTGACGGCCTTTAAACTACGCAACGTCCACTGGCGTAACGCAATTTAAGTTAGCCAAAAACCCAGCAATCTAAACCATCAAGGTAGTAAGAAATAATAGCATTTTCAAACCTTTGAAATCTCAACCCAAATTCTTTAAAAGTCCAACTTTATTTCCTTTAAAAATTTGGCAGCACCTCCTTTGTAAAAACCTGCTCCAAAAATGGGTACAACATAAATATAAGTAAAGCATCCCCAAACGGGAGAAAAAAAACACGCCCAAAGGCAGAAAATAACAACCACAACAGATATACGACGCTGTAGCGAAGAAATAAAAGACGATATAAATAAAACTGCATAAAAGACTTCCAAGTCACAAAATAATATACAATATCGTCCTAACATCAACTCTTTAAGTCATACAAGATAATAGTGGATGGAGAGTACATGATACAACGAATATACAATGAACATGAATGGATAACCACAAAACCCATCTAAGCAAAACTGTACACTGTGAGCCGAAGCGGTATCCGCAGCAAAAGATAATATGATAGAAGATAATAGCCCTGCCTCTGACTACTGTGAGGATCAACCTGCAAAACACTGTGGCACAATGGGGGTGAGTACCAACTCGTGAATAGTAAAAAAACATATGCAGGTAATCGCAAGTAAGCACGTACAACGTGAATCTAACATATGCAACTAGAAGCAATAGAAGGTCATTTGAATGCAATAGTCACGAAAGGTACACTAGCAGGTATAACTAATACATGAAGCAATAATATGACAATGTATATATGTAACAGTCATGAAAGGTACACTAGCAGGAACAACTAATAAATGAAGCAATAATATGACAATATGTATGCAACAATCACGTAAGGTACTCTATCAGGTACTACTAATACATGAAGCAATGATATGACAATATATATATGCAACAGTCATGAAAGGTATACTAGCAGGTACAACTAATACATGAACCAATGCATATAAAATAAGAGTATATAAATGCAACAGTCATGGAAGGTACTCTATCAGGTACTACTAATACATGAAGCAATGCATAAACAATAAATGCTAAATATGGGATGAAACATGTCATTTCCATAGAATTCTGACATCGTGGTAGGACCAAAATCCATCAAGACAATCCAAATCGCAATTTCCTCAAATCAGCCCCTAAATTGGCTCTTATATCATGTAAGTCTCATAAATCCTGAATGTACAATATCAAATAAATCTCATATATCCCAAATGTACAAAATTAAGTAAATCTCATATTTCCTGTATCCAATATCAAGTCATAATCATATATCCTGAATCAAATATCAAGTGAACCTCAAATATCCTAAAATCCAATATCAAGTGAATCTCAAATATCCTAAATAAAATTGCATGAATAATTAAGATGATGTATATGAATTGATATGTATACATATACATTAGCGTCCTATTCCACTAATATATATATATATGCATATATAACAGCGTCCTATTCCACTGTTATATACTTAGGAGTAAAAATATCATGAAACTAATGTGTCAAGCATCGACACAAAAATACTGATATATCAGGTGCTGTCACCAGGACTGACCCCTCATAGGTACGTATCATACGCTATTCTGAAAACCCAAGTGCCCAGCTTCGACCCTCGTCTTTCGACGTATCCATACGTACATGACTCCCGTCGGTATCTCCACGATAACCGCCGAGTCATAGGTAATGTCATCGGAAGGTATGGTTCCCCTGTCAGGCCACATCGGCTGTTACATCAAAATCCCTTTCTTGCCCCGGGGTACCTCCGGGCCCCACCATGTACCCTCATACGGCCCCCGACTCCTCCTCTCATAGGGTATATATATTAGAACCGATAAAACACATGGTGGATGCTGAAATATCATATCAAGAGAAACCGGATTTATCAAATAATGCATAATTTCGTGAAACTACCACGGTCCTCAAATCCAGAAAACATCATGAAAAATTCATATCTCAATGCGAAAATCCATGAATATAATATACGCAACATAAAACTGAAATGCGAGCATATAAAGGAAAAGCCGCTAATTAACTGCAACAAGTTAATATATAAATATCATGCGGTTCCTAATTTCTCTAAGTCTATAAATCATCAAGTATAGGTAAATACGTAGCTAAAACCAGATATATGTGTAAACATAAAGGTATAGTAAGGTATATGTATCTACCTATCAGTAATGATGTAATATACCCTCCGGGTATAAGTGAAATATGTATGCAAGGTATACATGTAGCTATGTCATTATGTGTGAAATATACACATCACTAATGGTACACTACCTTATAGGTATACAGGTAACTAGCATGACAATATCATATCTATATATGTGTTGTACATGTCATGTCAATTATTGACGGTGTGTGTGACATACAATCAGTGCTCGTGCAACATGAGCCGTCAATAATAGTACAGTGTCCTAAGGGTACAAGTCCAAACACAACTAGTAACTAAGCAATAAAGTGTATGCACAACTCTATATATGAAATAGAATATGCGACAATATTAACATCTCTAGCCCGGACGCATAATTCCATGCGGGCGATTCCCCTATAGATGTTAAATTTACTCACCAACGCTCCTGGCTAATTAAAGCCTACCACTTGTTTTCCCTTCGTCGCAGCGGCCGAAGTCCCCACCTGCGAACCTAAAACATAACACAACAAAGGCAAGTATATATTAGCAATAGACCCAAAACACGCACAAACTACGCGGATCGACGCAACAACACAAACGCACTCTCAAGTGTTCGTATTGTAGCTAACGTGCAGAGCGACACTATGAAACGAACTTAAGAGCGACAGAACACAGAACACGAACCGTATCGGATAACATAACGCGTGAAACGAAACATAAGAAATACGCAAAGTGGTCCCAAATTTTTCTATACTAACAATCTGTAAAAGATGCAAGTAGCATGAGACCACATACAACCGTAGAGACCCCTACACCAAAATCCACACCCTAACTCCCTAGTCTGGCCGTAAATTGCGGCCAGAAGCAACAAATTTGCGGCCGTGCGGAAAGGAAATGGGCTCGTATTTTGAGGGTAGGTTCTAGGTCACTACACTTGGTCACTGTGATGGGAACTTTTGCAACAACTACCTGGTTTGATAGCAGATCATCCGGGACCCCAAAACAACACTAAAAATTCGATATTTGCATGAAATGATACAATACGCGATCTAAACTGAAACGACTAAGCTACTGAACACAATAAACACCTACTTAATAGAAAGAGATCATTACCTATCCAAAAGAACTCAAAGATCCTAGCTTCCTAAGCTCCAAGGCATCCAAGAGGCAAATTAAGTCCAAAGATGTCATTTTTGTGAGTTTTTGTTAATATTTGTGATGGATTTGTGATGGATTGGTGAAATGTTCAGTTGAGATGAGAGAGATGAAGAAAATGAGAAGGAAATGAGTGTGAGAGAAAGAGAGAAGGAAAAGATAAAGGGAAAGAGAGAGGTGAGAGTAAGAGGTGAGTGCACCCATTCTTTAATGCACCATCAATGCATTCACACTACCTCATCTTTCCACCTCCTCACACATACAAAAACCTAAGAAAAAATATCTCTCTCACACCAAAAAATATCTTGGATTAGGGTAAGGATTAGATTAAAACAAGGGTTATGATAAAGCAAAGGATTAGATTAGGTTAAGTGTCATGGCAACTAACCAAGATTAACACAATCAAACCCTCACATTAACGTGCATACGTGCGTGCATGCCATAAAAAATAATAATAAATTATTGATTAAATGTTATAAAATGCGAGGAACCCAAATTTGTAAACTTTTTACAGTAAACCCGCATTAACGTCAAAACTAACATTAATCGAAATCTAAGGCGTTACACACAGATGCGGCGGAGGATACGTAGACAATCCTCGACGGGATGGCTAGGATTTTTCGTTCACAGAGTTGTTCTGACGAGATATGGATTGAGCTTGCGAGTTTTCATCTAGAGAGGTCTTGCTCAGACGCGGTGCGAGTCGGTTGAGAGAGGCCAAACTGCAGATCTACTTCATATGACCTAGGATGAGTTTATAGATATATTTCTTGATCGTTTCCTTCTGGAGAACGCTCGAGATGCCTGAGCTCGTAGTTTCGAGCCTCTACCTAAGACTTGACGGGTCCGAGTATGACATTTAGTTTACCTAGTGGTCCGATATGCTCCTTACGTGGTGGACACTGAAGAGAAACGGAAATAGAGGTTGATATGGCGATTAGACATGCAGCTATTTCTTGCCATCGGCACTCAGCATTTTGACACTTATGCAGCCGTGATGGATGCAACCTTATTGTTGGAGGAGCGCATTTCTGAGACTTCAGTCATTTCTTGACCGAAGCGGATTCGTACCGGTATGCCAGCTCAGAGGCCGTTCGGTAGACGTCGTGTCAGGTGTTATTTCAGTGTTTTCTTTTGACGGGCGTATTTCTTTTGTTGTTTGAACTTGTATCTATGCACTTGGTACCGAGTTTGGACTAAGAGTCGTCCTTGTTTGATCTAACGCTGATTGTTATTATTCAAGTAGGCGAGTCTTTTGTCGCTCGAAATGTTTTTCGTTCGTGTTTGTTTGGTTCGTATCGGGGATAGGGATTCTTCTGTCAATTTGATTTTCTCGATATGTTTGACTTCGAAGTTCTTCTGAGCAAGGATTGGTTGGCCACGTGTTATGCATCTGTGGACTGCCGTGAGAAAGCAGTCACATTTAATTTTCCGGGTAAGCCAGTTCTTATTTGTTTCTGGGAGACCGTAGCGTCGCCTTTCCCAGTTTGATTTATTCTTTTCGCGCTAGTCAGCTTTTAAGAATGGATATTAAGAATTCTTGGCGTATGTTCATGATGTTAGAGCCGCAGAGGTCCCGTTGGACCAGGTCCCGATTGGGAGAGAATATTCAGATGCTTTCCTGACGGGTTGCTTAGTTTGTCACCAGAGCGCGATATTGAGTTCTGCTTTGACTTGATTTCCGGCACAGAGCCTTTTTTCTAGCGCCATATCGGATGGACCAGGCGGAGCTTAAAGAACAGAAGGATTAGTTGCAAGATTTGTTGAATATAGGGCTTGTTCGTCCGAGTGTGTCACATTGAGGAGCTCCTGTTCTGTTCGTCAAGAAGAAAGACGGCAATAGTGTTTGTGCTTCGATTTTTGTCAATAGAATCGGGTTACTGTGCGGAATAGATATCCCTTACCTCGCACCAACGATTTATTTAATTAGCTCTAGGGTGCGGGACATTTTTCGAAGATTGACTTACGATTAGGCTACCATTAGTTGCGGGTTCGTGAGGATGATATTCCGAAGACTGCTTTTCACACGCGTTTCGGGCATCATGAGTTCTTGGTGATGTCGTTCGAGCACACCAATGGCCCAGCAGCATTTATGGACTTGATAAACAACATATTCAGGCCGTTTCTTGATCAGTTATTATCGTGTTCATTGATGACATTTTATTATACTTTTGGAACCGAGAGGAGCCTGGGCAGTAATTGATGATTTCATTGCAGACCTTGAGGGAGCGCCAACTATTCGCTAATTTATCTATGTGTGTTTTCTGGTTGGATGGTGTTGGCTCCTTAGATCACATAGTTACGAGAGATAGTATATGTATGCAACCGAATGAGATCGAGGCCATTCAGCATTGGCCAAGACCTGTATCGGTGACGGAGGTTCGCAGCATTTTGGGTTTAGATGGATACTATTGATATTCCGTACAGGATTTTTCACATATAGATGCAACGTTCACCGGGTTGACCCGAAAAGGAGTTTCTTTTTGTTGGACTAAGGTATGCGGGCAGAGCTTTCAGCAGTTGAAGACTCGTTTGATTACGTCGCCAGTTTTATCTTTGCCTAAAGTATTAGGCGGTCTTGTTGTTTATTGCGATGCTTCTCGGCAGTCGAAGAAGCATGAATAGAACTATTCCACGTATGACTTAGAGATGGCTGCGGTGATTGTTACAAATAAGATTTGGAGACACAACTTATATGGCGAGTAATGCCAGATATTCACGGACCACAAGAGTTTAAAGTACATTTTTTCAGCAGCGTGATCTAAGTTTGAGATATTGTCATTGGGCGGAGCTAGTGAAAGATTATGACTGCGAGATTCCTTATCATCCGGGCAAGGAAATTATTGTGGCAGACCTTTGAGTCGGAGGCCCGGAGGTAGCTTATCTTATTTGAGCGCAGTTCAGAGACAGTTGACGGTAGATTGGCAGATACTATATGATAGCCGAGTACAGTTCAAGTTTACATCGACTAGGGACAACTTGTCCGTGTCCATGCACATCCACAGTTATTTGATCATATTCGTGAGGCATAGTCTGATGACGTTCGTTTATCAAAGATCTTGGAGCAGGTTCGACAGGGCAGATATTTAGAGTTCATGATTGATGATCACGGAGTATTACGATTTGGGACTCGAATATGTGCGCCAGATTCCGAGGGACTGAGACACGAGATCTTAAAGGAGGCGCATCAGTCAGCATATTTGAATTATGATTTGATAGAAGTCTAGTAGTGTGAAAGGATGAAGAGAGATGTCACAGATTTTGTTTCGGGATGCTGACCTGTGAGCAAGTCAAGGCCGAGCATCAGAGACCAGCTGGAGAGTTACAACCTTTACCCATTCCGGAGTAGAAATAAGAACAGATTTCTATGGAGTTTATTGTTGGTCTACCTAGGACCAGTCGAGAGTATGGCTCTATTTGAGTGATCGTAGACCGATTGGCGGAAGCAGCTCATTTTCTGCCAGTCAAGACCATTTTCGGATTCGTTCAGTATGCTCAGAGATATGTTGATGAGATTGTGCGACTACATGGAGTTCCAACTTGTATTGTGTCCAACAGAGGCACCCAGCTCACCAGCAGACTATGGAAGAAACTTCAGGAGACATTGGACACCCCGATTGAGTTTTAGTATATCTTTCTACCCGTAGACTGATAGTCAATCAGAGCGGACCATTCAGATTTGTTCAGTCAAAAATATTGCAATTTTTAACATAACAATTTCCTCACTTTTCTAATCATCTAAGGATGTTTGATATAAATATAACACATATTATAAGTTCGTCTAGAAAATATCAATTACCATGAGTTATACATTATGATCAACATTTTTAAAGGAAATAGTATGTTTATTATTCCACGCATAATATTGTATATCTCTAACACTCTTCATTGAGATCTAGTGTAAAAATTAGCTCAGGTTAGATATTGGAATCGGAAATTCGCCGATAAAATACAGAAAATGAAAGAGTTAAATTCTGGCAGATATTCAGTGGAGAAAAGAAGATTCCGGATATCACATATAAACCCAGAAATCAACAGAAGAAGACCAGAGAAATTTGAAGCAAAGAAGACACCAATCGGCCCCGGATCCACGACCGAGTCAGGCCGAGCCGCCGTGGATCCGCGGTCGAGTCAGGGGATCGAAGATCGTGATTTCTCTGGAAGATTCATTGCAAAGTCTTAGCTTATTGGGAAAGCCACATTGTAACAACCTTGTTCTGGAAACTTCTCTATAACAACCTAGTTTGTTGAGGAAGTTTCATAACTATCTAGCTTATTCTAGAAGCCTCTCTATAACAACCTAGTTTGTTGAGGAAGTTTCATAACTATCTAGCTTATTCTAGAAGCCTCTCTATAACAACCTAGCTTATGAGGGAAGCTTGATGAGGGGCTATAAAAAGGGACCTAAGCCTGCATTAAAATTTGTTGAATGGTTGTTGATTTATAGGACACATTTTGTACACAATTACACAAACAATTTAGATCCAATTCCAAATCAAGATCCAAGATCAAGAATCATTGAGAAATTCATCGAGCGAGATCATTCAAGATTCCTTTATGCGAAGATGATCGTCATCAAGAGCACGTGATCCTCGATAGATCCAAGACTTATGGTGATCGAGCAAAGCGAAGATCGACAGAGAAATTACCTCTTCAAGGGGGTGATCGAGAGCAATTCTTCTTGTAATCTCGGATTGGAGAAGTTGTAATTTGAAGTTGAATAATAAAGGTGATCATTACTTTTAATATCTCTTTCTTTAAATTTTTGCATTATGAAATATCTATTTGTTGATTCTTCTATTTTCATAATGTGTGAGTAAATCTCCGTTTGCTAAGGATTCGAAGGAATTTGGTAGATCACATGGTGAGAGAATTCTATATTCATCTTAATTATTATGGAGATTATAAATTTTAGCAAAATGAATTATTAATGCCCAAATTATGAGTGAGATCAATTTTTTGAGAATTTCATCACAATTTAGGGTTTAGATTGATGATCCTTCTTCCTAAAGGTTAGATAACAATGGCAATCAATGAAAGGACATGGGGCAATGAAGGATAAACCCTAATTTCTTCAAGTGATCCCTAATCCTCATTGGTAGCCATCGATCTAGTGTTAATTCTATCAATAGATAAGATGAATCATTTTGAATAGTCATCCAAGTTGGATATATGTATGCCCTAGAGGCCATTATGAGATAGTGGAAGTATTTATACATACATACATACATACATACATACATAGATATATATATATATATATATATATATATATTCAGTGTACATTCTTGCTCGACATGATAGTATGTTATCTGGTTCTCCTTTTATCTGACATGTTGATTTGATCATGCTTTTACTCATTCACACATGTTGATAAATCCCTGAGGATATTGGCTTGACTACAGTGATTATGATAGATATCAAACTAGTGGGACATCTGTAGTTTATAAGCATAACCTGAAATGTCCCTAGTCGTAGATGTATCGAGACGGGGCATCGATATACCAGAGTAGACTAGCGTATATGATACTAGACCCATATGATGGGCGATGAATGTTCCCACATTCATCGATGTTTGACATCGAGATCATATACGGGTGCTCAGTGGTGACTGGGTACACTGGACGGACTCACCGAGAACTCCTAAATGGAATTATATCTATCGTCGGATAGAAGTTCTCAGGTGACACTGGTGCAGGTTTGTCTGTAGACCTGAGATCGTCATAGAGTCTTGTGTGCTCTCCTACTGTACTTTGATTACCACCCTACCACGGCTCTACTGAGTCGTGCAAACAGGTGGCCGTTGGGTACAGTCCCGAGACACACGAAGGCGATGAGCGATAGGAGGGGTTTCGTCTCTCCCGGTATTGGGAGTTGATGTTGTGCTGTGCTCGACTGGTTATATCAGTAAGTCCCTGGCCAGGGCTGCTGAGATTTACTGATAAGTGTTATCAGTAGTTTCTTGATCTGTAATAGACCATTCACCGGCATGACTTATTGAGTTATTGGGGTCGACGTGACCATCCCTAGGCTCGATATGCAGCATATCTGACGAAGAGACCGGACTGTACGGTAGTGTTGCCGGTTGGCTCAACGGGAGTTGTAGCAGGTTCGCTTATTTTCTTCTGATCGCTCAATACCCGGGTGGCCGTTACGTTTAGCTGACCGATTGCGGCTTGGGGGTGCTTGATATGATCATCACCCACTTCCGGCGTATTGACGAGTCTTAGAGTCCCACAAAGGAGTTACCTAGTCCAGGCGAAACGTCGTGGTGCGCGTTTGCTATATGCGCATGAACTCGGTTAAAATACGCGTATGAGATACCGTATATTAATCGGGCGGCTTGCTTTTGGTTAGGTCGTATTTGATATGGTCAAATTGCTAAATCAAGAGTTGATTTATCATTTAACCATTAGTTTCTCACTAGAAATCATTTCTTGTATTATTGGATGTATGCATGCATGTATGCATTTTTTCTTGTTCAAGCACATATGGATGTGCATGCACACATACATACATACATCATCCTTCATGGTTGTATATACATTGAAAATGATGGCAATATAAGAATCACACACTATGTTTATATATATGGATATATATTTATTTGCATTTGTTTTAAAACAAAACAAAAGATAAAGATTAATACATGGTTTTTACACTCTTCTTCAACTAACCATGCTCACCAACCTTTTAACCATGTGTTAATCTTTTCTTTTATGTTTTAACTCAAGTGAAGTAATATCCATATGATATAACCATGGTTTGAGATGAGAAGTGGAAAATATATATACATATATTTTCTATTTTCTTTGATAAGTGATTATCTTTTCTCCTGTTCTAAAAAAGGCCATCATCTTCTTACTCCTCCTTCTTTTGCTCTCTAGATTTTTCTAGTGAGCAAATTACTCACCAAGTTAGGATTTTGAAGTGAGAATAGCCACCACAACATCATTCTACACAAGTCTTGCCCACTTGTTTAGAGTGTTGGCTTCATTTCTTTCTCTTGATCAAGTGAAGTTGCAAGCTTGGACAAAGGAGCTTCGGGTGGAACGTCGTGGACACTAGAAGACTTCAAGCGAACCCTTCTCCAACCCTCAAGCGGCCAAGGAGTCTAGCGCAGGGAGCTACAAAGGTTGTACTCTCAAAACCCTAGCCTTTGTTGCTTGTGATGTTGATTAAAGTTATGAAACCCTAATTTTCTAGGATTGATTCTTTGTATGCTTACTTAGCACCCTAAAAATTTAATCTTTGGTATATGTGATGCTTCCAAACCCTTCATGAGGTGCTAGGTAAACCTAACATTGGTATCATAGCCGACCTAGAACATTAGGCGACACTTTAACGAAGTAAAAACTTCGATCGAACCAAAATACGGTTTTTTAGAACCCTCTCTGGACAATTTTTGAAACTGTGGTTTTTCCAGAATTAAAAGTACTTAAAAAATATAGCAGGAAAATATAAGAAAGACTGTGAAATACGAAGCCATGAGCCGTTCAAGCCGCCGCGGAACCGCGGCCAATCCTTGCTTGGGCCGCGGCTCCGCGGCCGTACAGATGCATCATAGCTTCTTATTTACACAGTAATTCCTATACCTGCTTGTATATTGTTTTAGGTATGTTTAATCTGATTCATGTGCTGAATGTTCTGGGGATGGTTTTAAGTTCAATGATTCGATCAGAATTTTGATTTCGTGTCTTTTCCGGGTAAATTAGAAAGTATTGAATTGTTCGAACGAGTATCATTTGCTCACTTTTCACGGGGTTTAAATCTTTCGGAGATACGTGCAAGTTTTGTGGTGGACCCTCTAGAAGACAACAAACCTTAACTTGATTATGTGACCGTCTTGAACTGCCTTTTGAACCTTAGGGTTTGGGGCAGTACGGCGTGCCACATGTGAGGCGTTGGCTTGACCCTTCTACGGCTGGACCGCTACTACTGTGACAAACTCCCGGTCTTTGAACTCCGCTCAAGTGTTGAGCTTTAGGGAATTTTGGGTATTTGATCATTCGTTCGAAAACTTTAATACTGTCTATTTATCTGGAATGTGATGCAATGTGTGGAATTCATATTACTAGACATGAAATACGAAGTATATGATATTTTGCATTTACGATGTCTAAAAAGAATGTGGATTCCAGATATTGCAGTTTTACACTTTCTTTTCTGTGACCATAAGTGTAGTATGTTCGATATCGCCGGTTTCGTTGCTATACATCAACGACAATCGGGGTACGCATACTTACTTACGTTGATAATATATGATATTATGTGTTGCTGAGATATGATGTGCAGGATTGTCGCGATCGATTAGCCGGGTTTTTTTTATGTGAGATGAGAGTTTTATTTTACATTCATGTAAAATTCAAATGTAATGTAATATTATTTTATTTGGGGCACTTCCGGGTTGAGGTTAATGTCACCAGTGTTGTATATTATTTACTTTTCCGCATTAGGATAGACCCAAGGAGGGGAGCACAAGTGACCGGGTTCTGGGGTTCACTGGGAGGCCATCTCGAGGAGTCGAGACCGGGTCACGTAAACTCCAGAATTGGTAGGGTAGCTTGCCGCTCTCGTAGGGGTCTAGGGTTGTGAGCTTGGCTATTCATCGCGACTGTGGAATCCGTATATTCTATTGTTTGCTAAATACTAAATACGGACGTCCTAGTATATCCCACATTATATATATATATATATATATATATATATATATATATATGTTTCTGCTGCCTGTGTTCTGTGATATCTGAGACGAATGATATATTATATATGAGATATATAGTAGACGTTGCTTATGTTTTACACCAGCGCTAGTACCGTCCCTGTATGCCGTTAGTTAAGTAACCTAACGGTGCATAATGGAACATTGCGGCGAATGCGGATGGCATAAGCGTACGAGTTATTTTTGTTTCTTTTCTGTGATTGGCTTAAGGACTTAAATGATGGGACTACATTAATATGATTAATGTAAAGAAAATAAACCTAAAAAGATGTTGTAGAATCAGATTTGAAAACCACTCGGCTCTTTATGAAAAAGCTATATTTCAAAACTGCGGAGCACATGCCACTCCTTTTGAAAACCATTTGATTCTACGACGATATCAAGTTCAAAGCGCTAAAGATTTTCTTAAAAATCATCCACAACCCTCCGTCATTTTAGGAAGTAGAGTACTTAGTATTCGTGCTACGTTTGTTGACTTTAGTTAAGGCGTAGTGTACGGTAGCTAAGTGATGTCTTCCTACACTGCATATGATGCAGATTAATTAAGACATTCATACGACTTTGTTGACCATAGTTAAGGGTCATATGGGTGGGTCTAATTGATCAAGAAATGACGGGTAGAACTTGACTGGTACTTATGATTTGTTGACCATAGTTAAGGTCATAGGTCATAGGTACTTGGGGTAAAAAACCATATCGGGAATTTAAAGTGTTGAGATTTGCAATGAGATTGCATAACTTCCATATGATGGTTGGATCCCGATCCCACTGTGGGCAATAGTTGCTCCTAGGAGAGTTTTGCAGTTTACAATTAGTTAACTCATTAAGTGTCTAGAAAGGTGTTAACGGGGCTACGCCTCTGGGAAAATGAGGTTTACTTTAATTAGGTCCGTGCGAAAGCACGGGGAACCTCCCTCAAGTACCGACACTGGCCTGGCTGAACGGTCAGCGAAGTTGTAGACTGTAATTAATCCTGGCTGGTTTTCTTTTTAAGTTTTGAAAGAAAAACTTGATTAAAGCAGTGGGAGACATCGATTAGACAAGATAATAACCAATCTGATCTATGCAAAAGGTTTCGCTGAGTGTATTCTTTTCTCTCTCTTAATGGCAGATACCAATGACTGGACTCAAGCTTCTACTAGATTAAAACAAACTGAATGGGACCAATTATAAAGACTGGCTGAGGAATCTGAAAATAACCCTGACTTATGATAAAGTATCATAGGTCCTCATGGCTTCAGCCCCGCCCACCCCAGGTCCAAAATCCTCAGTTGCGGACATTGAAGTACGCAAGACATGGGACGCTGACTGTGCCATGGCCAAATGCCTCGCGCTTGCATCGATGGACAATACACATCAAAAGCAGCACGAGAATATGGACATTCATGACATATTCCTCCATACAAAGGAGTTGTATGGAGAGCAATCCCACGTATTACGATACGAAGCATCAAAGAAATTGTTTCAGATGCGAATGGCCCCTGGTACATCAGTAGGAGACCATGTTCTGAAGATGATAGCTCTCATAGAAGAGCTTGAGGACCTTGGATGGACGATGGACAATGAACAATATACCGATATTATTCTGCAGTCCTTCCCCTCCACCTTTGCTCATTTCATAGTTAACTTCAACATGCACAACATGGAGAGGGAACTACCTGAACTCCTTAATATGTTAATGAGTGCAGAGAGCACACTGAAATCAGTGAAAACTCCCGTTATGACTGTTGGACAATCTTCCTCTTCTCGCCCAAAGGCTAAGGCCAAGGGAAAGAAAAATAAGAAGCCCACCAATCCTAAGGGTGGAGTTAAAAAGGTGAAGGGAAAGGAAAAGTCCAAAGATGGAGACTCGGGGAAAGGTGAATGTTTTCATTGCCACAAAACAAGGCATTGGAAGCGCAACTGTACGGAGTACTTGAACCTCAAGAAGAAGTATGGGGATGCTTCCGCTTCAGGTGTGTTTGTGACAGAAAACTGTTTTTCAATAAACTCTGCTTCCTGGGTATTAGATACCGGTTCAGGTTCTCATATTTGCAATTCTATGCAGGGGCTGAGAAATAGCAATGTTTTGAAGACAGGTGACCATACTCTCTGAATGGTTCCTAGGCACCCTAGTACGGATCAACCATGCCAATTTCAAATTTTAACGGTGCCGAGAAACCCTAATACGGATCGTCGGCTAGAAGCTTAGGCGACTAAGCAACTAGTTAACTACTTTAACTAATAGTACGGAAATACAACCTTTGTAGATCCGGTCCTCCACCTCCACGGCTCCGTGATGAAGTCCTCTCTGCTGTCCAAATGAAATCCCGGGCTCTAGCGTCGGCTTCATCGGAGAAATGGGCGGGCAAGGTCGTCGGCTTCGTGCCGAAGATGATCTACGTCGAGGCATCGCAAGATCAAGCTCCCACTTCACCAAGTCATGAAACTTGTGAAGAAAACACACTCTACTACTTGGCAAGAGGTAGAGGATGAAGAAATAGGAACTGGGTTCACTTTAGAATTGGATTTCTCTCACTTTTTCATCAATCACTATTGATGAAGCAAGCTTTTCTTCTTGTGAAGAAGAAGAAGAAGAAGATGAAGATGAAAAGAATAATATGATAAGTTAAAAGAAAATAATACTTATCATATAATAAACCATGGTCAAGTGTAGAGAACTAACTAAGGTTATGTGAATGGTTAGGGTTAAAAGAACAAGACAAAATGGTCACTTGGTCAAAGCTTCATGAAGCTTCACAAAGCTTCATGAAAGAAAAGAAAGAAAGAAACCATTTTGCTTTTTCTTGTTATGCTTTTATTAATATCCAAAATGAATAAACAAATAATTAAATGAAAAAGAAAAACCCTAATCATTAACTAAACCATGGTTTAATTCTATACACTTAACCAAAGAAGCATGTATCATCAAACATGATACAATCATTTGTACAAAAAGTATATCACATATACAACTTGTACATCCAAGTGAGAAAATCCATTTAAAGTGAACCAATACTAGTTAATGCAAAGTAATATATCAAATATATAATTATACATTAAATCATTAAATCAACACTTGATTTAACGATCCGGTCATATCGCATATAACCGACTAGTATCCAATGTATCGGCTTATCGAATCAATCCTTGATTCGATAACCAGGTTATATCGTATACAACCATATCGATACATTCATCGCGAGAATAGAATACGGTATCACATACACGCATTATTCTCGGTCCCGCACATATCTCATATGCGCTCCTATTTCGTTTCGCTTGAGCCAGGAAACCTCTGTGTAGGACTCTAAAGACTCGTCAATACGCCGGTAGCAGATGATGATCATATCAAGCACCCACAAGCCGCAAGCGGTCTGCTAAACGTAACGGCAACCCGGGTATTGAGCGATCAGAAGATCGACGAGCAAGCCCGCTCACACTCCAGTGAATCCAACCAGTAACACTACCGTACAGTCCGGTCTCGTCGTCTGATATGTCGCATATCTTTCCTAGGGGCGGTAAACGTCAGACCCCAATTGCTCGATAAGTCGTGTCGATATGAGGTCAATAACAATTCGAGAAACTACTGGTAACACTTACCAGTAAATCTCAGAAACCCTGGCCAGGGATTTCCTGTTATAGCCAATCGAACACAGCGCAACATCAACCCCCTATACCGGGAGAGACGAATCCCATCCTATCGCTCATTGCCTCCATGTGACTCGGGACTGTACCCAAAAACCACCGTTTTGCACGCCCTCTTGGACGTGGTAAGATGGAAATCAAAGCACAGTGGGAACCACACAAGACTCTATGACGATCTCGGGTCAACAGACTACTCTGTACCAGTGTCACCAGAGAACTGCCATCTGACGTAAGGTATAATACCATCTGGGAGTTCTCGGCGAGTCCGTCCAGTGTACCCAGTCTCTACTGAGCACCCGTATATCATCTCTGATGTCAAACACCAATGGATATGGGATCATCCATCACCCATCTGTATGGGTCGAGAAGGTACATGCTAGTCTACTCTGGTATATCGATGCCCCATCTCGATACACCTACGACTAGGGACATTCAAGGATGTACTTATGGACTACCATGTCCCCACTAGTATGATCCGCATCATAGTCCAGGTAGTCAAGTACACATCCTAAGGGCTTTACCAACATGTAACTGAGAGACAATCAATGTACACGTTAAGGTAAAGAGTAACCAGATAGCATACTATCATGTCGAGCAAGAAAGTCCTCCCTATATATATCCCAGCATCCACTACAATATACATCCTATGTAGAGTAATGGCCTCTAGGGCATACATATAACTAACAATCTCCCACTTGCACTAGGGCCATCTGTATAGCAGTGGTTGTAGTATCTCATACTCAACCATCCCATAAAAGTCTCTCTCAGGGAATAGGCCTTCGTGAGTGGATTCGCCGTGTTTTCCTCTGAGTCTACTCTCCAAACCTCGATCACCCTGGAGATCAACTATCTCCATGATCAGGTGATACTGCCTTAGAATATGTCTGGATCACTGATGGGACCGGTGTTCCTTGGCATAAGCCACAACTCCATTGTCACACAATGGGAGGAACATAGTTCATCTCATGAACCAATATACACCCAAACAGCCTCTTTGGTAGCATCTTAAGTAGCGATGTATCCTGCCGTTATCGTCTAGTATGTCACGGTATCTAGCTTGGAACTCTTCCAACATACCGTCCCTTTACTGAGGGTAAAGACAATGCCTGCGACTGACATTCAGTCGTCTTTATCACCCTGGAACCTTTCCAGTGATTTTCCCCAGAATCGTTTGATATCATCTCACTACAACTAGTGAGAATCCTAATATCCAATTAAATCTATCTCATAGATCCAAAACTTAAGATTTAGGAGGTATCATTTTGATCTTACACGGAGAATCTTTGTGATAAACGGAGATTGATCGAGCGTAGCATAAGAAACTCCTTTCTTATCAAGAGTATGCCATCCACGTACTCTACGAGGATCACCACCATACTCCCTACTACCTTTTTGTTTATACAAGGTTCATCTACCATTTTGATGATGTTAAACTCTTTGACTAATCCATCAAAACAGATGTTCCAACTCCGCGATGCCTGCTTTATTCCTATAAAGCATCTTGCACACGTTTTCGCTGCTCCCACTGTCTACGAAGCCCTCTGGCTGTGTACTTATAGACGCACTCTTCTAAAACATCATTTAGAAAAGCAGTCATGACACCCAACCACCAGATATCGTAGTCATGGTATATAGCCGTGACAAGTAGGATCTGGATGGACTTAAGCATAGGCAGTGGAAAAAGGTTTCATCATTATCCACGCCTGGTCGATGGCGAAAACCTTTAACAAGTCTAGCTTTGAAAGTCTCAACTTTTCCATCTACACCAAGTAATCTTCTCAAGATATACATGCTCCTGATGGGGATTTAACCCTTCAGATATAGCAACCAAAGTCCATACTTTGTTGGTGTATAAGGATTCCATCTCAGATCACTAAGCATCCATCCATTCTTACAGAGTCTTACTCCTGATGGCCAGCTCGAAGCTAGTTGGGTCATCATCTCATGATGCAATCCTCGCTCCTGCTGTCATAGAGCAACCGAAGTATCTCTCATGTGGGTGAGGAACCCTACTAGATCGGCGGAGAGGCTGAGGTTCGTTGGAATCTACTGAATCCTTTGGTTCTACCAAATCATCTGCTGTAGTTTGTATAGCTGGAACTTTTCCAGTTCTACTTAACAGACCTTGCCTCGAGCTTGTCCGGATTTTGCTTTTTAGACATAGGCCAGACAACCCCAAACCTTAAGGAACTTAAGATATGGGCTCTTCCCTTTCCATATCTCATATGAAGTGGTAGGGAACTGATTTGATCGTGACCCTATTCAATAGGTATACAACTTCTCAAGCGCATAACTCCCAAAAGGAAATAGGTAACTCAGTAGTACTCATCATAGAGCACACCTTATCATATAGGGTGTGATTGCTCCGCCCCGATATACCATCGTGCTATGGTGTATATAGAGGAGTAATGCTGAGAGAGAATCTCATTCTCCTTTAGAATAGTCCAGGATTTCCGTGCTCAAGTATTCTCCTCCTTGATCACATCAAAGGACATAATACTTATACCCGTATTTTGGTTCTCTGCTTCTAACTTATATTCTGTGAATATCTCAAAAGGTTCGGACTTGTGTTTCAACAAGAACATATGTCTGAGTCTAAAGAGATCATCAGAGAACGTAATGAAGTATAAAGAACCAATCCTGGTATGTGTAGACAGGGGACCTTACATACATCAACATGTATCAATCCCAAGATTTCACTAACTCTTTCTCTGTTTCCAATAAACAGAGCTATGGTCATCTTATCTTTGTGACATGACTGGCGAGTTTCACAAGATGTAAATTCAAACTAATTTAAATATGCATCTTTATGAAACTCTAGCCAGTCGGGTCACATTGATCTGACCTAGTCTACAATACCTCAAGAAGAATTCGTTCATTTTTGAACTCTTCCTCTTGTGTGTGTTCTTTATACTAAGAACTGTAGTTTGAATTAGAACATCAATGCTTTTAGATAACGTGCCTGAACCGATCAACTTTTGATATAGGAAATGTTCAAAACATTATCCAACAATACAAAATTTTACCATTTCTTTACTAATAAAGAGAGTGATATGATTTTGTATATCAGGTTCGGTATCTAATAACATTCGTTCAGAATCAATGTATTGGTAATACAGGGTGACAGTGACCAACAGACTTGGCTGCAACACTTGCCCCGTTTTCTGCCTCATGTAACTTATCACCCGTTCTCGGTTCTTTACCTATCTGTAGCCCATGTAACATATTACATATGCGGGATCCTGATCCGGTATCATATACCCAGGACGTAAAGGACATAGAGAAACGGTTCTGTGTAACGAACACACCCGAAGATGATGCATCAGCATGCACTCTCTTCGTTTGGGCGGCATGGGAATCTTGGTATTCCCTTATTTCCTGCTCTGTCTTATAACAATTATAAGTTGGAGCGGGACCAACGTTCCCCAGCTCAGTATAACAAGCGGGTTCGGTCAAATATCCGTATTATTATCTTGATTAAGGCGTGATATGGTCGCTACCAGGAGAGAGAGAGAAGAAAACACTCAGCCTGCGCTCTTTCAAGAATAGATTGGTTATTATTTTAACTAATCAGGATGGCTCCCACTGCTTTTTATCAAATCTTCCTTCAAACCCTAAAAGGAAAGACTTGCCGGGATTAATTACACGCTACAAGTTCGCCAATCTTTCAGCCAGGCTAGTGTCGGTACTTTGAGGGAGGTCCCCCGTGCTTTCGCACGAACCTAATTAATGTAAACCTCATTTTCCCAGAGGCGTAACCTCGTTAACACCTTTCTAGACACCTACTTGATCGGCTAATTGTAATGTGTAAAACTCTCCCAGGAGTAACTCTTACTCGCAGCGCGTATCGGGATCCAACTATCTCATAGAAGGTATGCAATCTCATTGCAAATTTCAACACTTGAAATTCCCGATAATATTTTGCCCCTAACGTTCTATGACCTTGACGCAGGCCAACAAACCATAGTGCGCTAGTCAAGTTCAACCCGTCATTTCCTGATTGAATTAAACCCACCCGCACGACCCTTGACGCAGGCCAACAAAGTCGCACAACTACCCTAATCCAATCTGCATCATATGCATAAGCAGATAAATACTAGTTAGCTACCGCACACTACGCCTTGACGCAGGCCAACAAACGTAGCACGAATACTAACTACCACTTATCTGAAATGACGGAGGGCTACGACAGCTTTTTCTGAAAACCTATTGCGTAATGAACTTGATATCGTTGTAGAATCAAATTATTTTTAAAATGGAGTGTTTTTGAGGCTTTTCTAGTTTTGCTAAAGGAGTCACTCCCGGTAAAGGGATCGTCGGTCCTTTCCTCGTCGAATGAGGTGCGGGATATATCATATATATCACTGTGCAAAGCAAAAACTCTTAAAAGCAATCAAAAGACAAACCGAGGGTGTAGCATTTGCCAGTTATTGCTAAAGGAGTCACTCCCGGTGAAGGGATCTCGGTCCTTTCCTTATCGAATAAGGTGCAGGATATATCATATATACCGCTGTGCAAAGCAAGAACTGTAGCTACCTGTTTTATTTTTGAAATTCGATTCTACAACATCTTAGGTTTCTTTTATTTCATTAATCACATTAATGAAGTCCCAACATTTAAGTACCTAAACATCACAGATAAATACGACGTACACTTATGCCATCCGCATTCGCCTCGATGTCCCCTCGTGAACCGTTAGGTTAGGTAACTAACGGCAGAGCAGGGCAGGGCTAGCACGGGTGTAAAACATAAGTAACGTTTATATAATATATCATATATACTATATACTGTATCTATCACAGAACATCACATGATCACATCACAGATATCGCAGCAGAAGAAACATATGAAATATTGGATATACTAGGACGTCCGTGTTTTTAATACGAGCCAGTATAAAACACGAATTCCACGGTCGTGATGAATAGCCAAACCCACACCCCCAGACCCCTACAAGAGCGGCAAGCAACCCTACCAATTCTAGAGTTAGGAGACCCGGACTCGACTCCTCGAGCTGGTCTCCCACTGGACTCCAGAACCCGGTTACTTGTGCCCTCCTCCTTGGGTCTATCCTAGTGCAGAAAAGTAAATAATATACATCAACGGTGACAACTTCCGCAACCTGGAAGTGCCCCAATAAAAAGAATATTACATACAAGTTTTTTACATGAATGAAAATGAAAAACACTCATCTCACATAAAAACCCCCGGCTATTCATACACGACGATCCAATATAACATATCCAGCAACACATAACATCACATGTCATCAACGTAAGTAAATATGCGCATCCCAATTGTCGTTGACATATAGCAACGAAACCGGCGATATCACATATTACACTTACGGTTACAGAAAAGAAAGTGTAAAACTACAACAGTTGGAATCCGCAACCACCTCAGACATCGCATGCCTGACCAAATGAATTGTTTAGACATCGCATGCCTAACAATTATAAACCCCGCATTTTAGTCTCAAAATCGAAAACTCTTTTCAATATCAAGTCGGGCAATTCAACAAGATTCCCGACATCCTGATCGAATGCTCGTCGCAAACTTCAGTAGGCGTCCGCACCCCCGACGCCGTCGACGAAGTGCACCAAGGCGGAACACCGCTGCCGCGAGCACCCGAACGGATGCTTTCGGCGACGGGGTTCTCCTACAGTCACTTGGTCGGGGCTAAGGGATCTAGCTGTCTATTAAGTTTATCCGGCGAGTATCCGCGTACGCTACGTGATTGCGACGGACTTTTGATCACTTCAAAATTCCGTGGCAACCGATCAAGTGAGACTAAAGTGCTACGTTTATAACATTCATTCAGTTATCTCATAACAGTTTGTGAATTCCAATTATTGTATCCCATTCCAGATAATTAGAAGATGTTAAACTTTCCGATCGAACATTCAAACACCCAAGTTTTCCCGATACAGATCAACACATGAAACAAGTCTAAAAACATTCAGTTCGTGCCTCAGTACCAACGGTCCAGCCGTAGAAGGGTCAAGCCAACGCCTCACATGTGGCACGCCGTACTGCCCCAAACCCGAAGGTTCAAAGGGCAGTTCAAGACGGTCACATAATCGAGTTAAGGTTTGTTGTCTTCTAGAGGGACCATCGCGTTACTTGCACTACTCAGAACGTCGTTAAACCACGGAAAAATCCAACACTTGGAAATTTCCCGACAGGGGAAAAATTCGGTATTTATATCCGGTCGAACTTTTTAACATATTCAAAAATTATCCGGAAAGCCACATAGACAAAATCTGATACTCCGATCGAAACACCGAATCTCCAAAACAACCCCAGAAAATTCAACTCTTGAATAAATTTTAAAAATTCCCAAAAAACTCAGCAATGAAAAAAATGAATTACTGTGCAAAGTAGGAGTGCTGACGTCATCATTAGGCCGCGGAACCGCCGCATAAGCCATGCTTATGCCGCGGTTCTGCCGCACACTATACTGTTCATTGGAAAAAATTTGGACCGTAATTCTTAGAATTCCCTGCTGAATTTTTTAAGAATTTTTAATCTGGAAAAAACACATTTTTTAGAAAAAGTCCAGAGAGCATGGAAATTTTAGGTTTTCGGGTTCGATCGGGTTTCAAACATCGTCTAGACTTCGCCTAAGGCTCTAGCTAGGATCTGATACCAGTGAAAGGTTCCTAGGCACCCTAGTGAGGTCTCACAAGGCATCAACCATGCCAATTTCAAATTTTAACGGTGCCGAGAAATCCTAATACGGATCGTCGGCTAGAAGTTTAGGCGACTAAGCAACTAGTTAACTACTTTAACTAAGAGTACGGAAATACAACCTTTGTAGATCCGGTCCTCCACCTCCACGGCTCCGTGATGAAGTCCTCTCCGCTGTCCAAATGAAATCCCGGGCTCTAGCGTCGGCTTCATCGGAGAAATAGGCGGCCAAGGTCGTCGGCTTCGTGCCGAAGATGATCTACGTCGAGGCATCGCAAGATCAAGCTCCCACTTCACCAAGTCATGAAACTTGTGAAGAAAACACACTCTACTACTTGGCAAGAGGTAGAGGATGAAGAAATAGGAAGTGGGTTCACTTTAGAATTGGATTTCTCTCACTTTTTCATCAATCGCCATTGATGAAGCAAGCTTTTCTTCTTGTGAAGAAGAAGAAGAAGAAGATGAAGATGAAAAGAATAATATGATAAGTTAAAAGAAAATAATACTTATCATATAATAAACCATGGTCAAGTGTAGAGAACTAACTAAGGTTATGTGAATGGTTAGGGTTAAAAGAACAAGACAAAATGGTCACTTGGTCAAAGCATCATGAAGCTTCACAAAGCTTCATGAAAGAAAAGAAAGAAAGAAACCATTTTGCATTTTCTTTTTATGCTTTTATTAATATCCAAAATGAATAAAAAAATAATTAAATGAAAAAGAAAAACCCTAATCATTAACTTAACCATGGTTTAATTCTATACACTTAACCAAAGAAGCATGTATCATCAAACATGATACAATCATTTGTACAAAAAGTATATCACATATACAACTTGTACATCCAAGTGAGAAAATCCATTTAAAGTGAACCAATACTAGTTAATGCAAAGTAATATATCAAATATATAATTATACATTAAATCATTAAATCAACACTTGATTTAACGATCCGGTCATATCGCATATAACCGACTAGTATCCAATGTATCGGCTTATCGAATCAATCCTTGATTCGATAACCAGATTATATCGCATACAACCATATCGATACATTCATCGCGAGAATAGAATACGGTATCACATACACGCATTATTCTCGGTCCCGCACATATCTCATATGCGCTCCTATTTCATTTCGCTTGAGCCAGGAAACCTCTGTGTAGGACTCTAAAGACTCGTCAATACGCCGGTAGCAGATGATGATCATATCAAGCACCTATAAGCCGCAAGCGGTCTGCTAAACGTAACGGCCACCCGGGTATTGAGCGATCAGAAGATCGACGAGCAAGCCCGCTCACACTCCAGTGAATCCAACCAGTAACACTACCGTACAGTCCGGTCTCGTCGTCTGATATGTCGCATATCTTGCCTAGGGGTGGTAAACGTCAGACCCCAATAGCTCGATAAGTCATGTCGATATGAAGTCTATAACAATTCGAGAAACTACTGGTAACACTTACCAGTAAATCTCAGCAACCCTGGCCAGGGATTTCCTGTTATAGCCAATCGAACACAGCGAAACATCAACCCCCTATACCGGGAGAGACGAATCCCCTCCTATCGCTCATTGCCTCCATGTGACTCGGGACTGTACCCAAAAACCACCATTTTGCATGCCCTCTTGGACGTGGTAAGATGGAAATCAAAGCACAGTGGGAACCACACAAGACTCTATGACGATCTCGGGTCAACAGACTACTCTGTACCAGTGTCACCAGTGAACTGCCATCTGATGTAAGGTATAATACCATCTGGGAGTTCTCGGCGAGTCCGTCCAGTGTACCCAGTCTCTACTGAGCACCCGTATATCATCTCTGATGTCAAACACCGATGGATATGGGATCATCCATCGCCCATCTGTATGGGTCGAGAAGTTACACGCTAGTCTACTCTGGTATATCGATGCCCCATCTCGATACACCCATGACTAGGGACTTTCAAGGATGTACTTATGGACTACCATGTCCCTACTAGTATGATCCGCATCATAGTCCAGGTAGTCAAGTACACATCCTAAGGGCTTTACCAACATGTAACTGAGAGACAATCAATGTACACGTTAAGGTAAAGAGTAACCAGATAGCATACTATCATGTCGAGCAAGAAAGTCCTCCCTATATATGTCCCAGCATCCACTACAATATACATCCTATGTACAGTAATGGCCTCTAGGGCATACATATAACTAACACTCTCCGCGTTGGAAATGGTTCCAATGTACATACAGTCGCAGTGGGAGAGTATCACTTGGGGTTGCCATCTGGGTGTATATTGGTTTTGAACCCATGTTATTTTGTACCAAGTATGCTTTGTAATATAATATCTGTTTCTTTGTTAGACAATGAAGGATATAATTTTGTATTGCAGAATAATGTTATGAACATTCACCTGAATCAAATGTTGGTTGGGTATGGTACACTTAATAACGGGATATACGTCCTAAATCAACACACAGTTTTCAGCATACAACACACTACTAAAAGAAAACTTTCAGAAATAAATGAAGTTTTTCTTTAGCACTGTATACTTGGTCATATTAATGAAACAAGACTAAACAAGTTAGACAAAGATGGATATTTAAACTCCTTTGAATATAAATCTTATGCGACTTGCCAGTCCTGTATCAAGGGTAAAATGACCAAAACTCCGTTTACCGGACACGGAGAAAGAGCTACCGAGCTCCTGGGACTCATACATAGTGATGTATGTGGGCCAATGTCTACACAGGCTAGAGGCGGTTTTTCTTACTTCATTACTTTCACTGACGATTTCTCTAGATTCGGTCATGTATTTTTATTAAAGCACAAGTCCGAAGCTTTCAAGAAATTCATTGAATATAAACAAGAAGTAGAAAAACAAACCGGCTTGAGTATCAAGATGCTTCGATCAGATCGGGGTGGGAAGTACCTTAGTACAGAATTTGCAAACTTCCTAAATGAGAATGGGATTCTCTCTCAGCTCACTCCTCCTTACACACCACAGCACAACGGTGTGTCTGAGCGACGGAATAGGACCCTATTAGACATGGTCTGATCCATGATGAGTGATGCTGAGTTACCTGTCTCATTTTGGGGGCATGCATTGGAGACTGCAGCGTTTCTTTTGAACAGGGTTCCAACCAAAACCGTATCTACCACCCCATATGAGATATGGTATAGGAAGAGACCATCTCTTAAAAGAATTAAGATTTGGGGTTGCCCGAACTATGTTAAAAAGCAGAATCCGGACAAACTCGAGACACGGTCGGTCATTTGTAACTTTGTGGGATATCCAAAGAACTCTTATGGATATCTATTCTACCACAAGGAGGAACAAAAGGTGTTTGTTTCTTAGTATGCCACATTCTTAGAAAAAGAATTTTTCACAGATAAAGATGATGGCAAAGTGGTGGATCTAGAAGAGGTTCTAGAGACACAAACTACAAATGACGACTTGGTTGAACCTGCTGTTGCAATAGAAACTGAGGAACCTCGGCCACTCCGTAGGTCTGGTAGGACTTCTCGCCCAACGGAGAGGTACTAAGGTTTCCTCATTGATGGTGACAGAGAAGACTGCATCATAGAGGATGATGATCCTACCAGTTTTTAGCAAGCTATCACGAGTGGTGACTCTGTGAAGTGGCTGGATGCCATGAGATCCGAAATGGAGTCTATGTACACCAACAAAGTTTGGACTTTGGACGTTGTACCCCCTGGGGTAAAACCTGTGGGATGCAAATGGATCTTTAAAAGAAAGATTGGTGTAGATGGGCAAGTAGAAACCTACAAGGCAAGACTTGTGGCGAAGGGTTTTCGTCAAAGACCAGGTCTGGACTATGACGAGACTTTTTCGCCCGTAGCCATGCTTAAATCCATTCGGATCCTACTTGCTATTGCTGCTCACTATGACTATGAAATCTGGCAGATGGACGTTAAAACGGCATTTCTAAATGGGGATTTAGAAGAATGTGTTTTTACGGATCAGCTGGAGGGCTTCATTGACAGTGGGAGCAGTGGGAAAGCATGTAGATTGCTTAAATCCATATATGGGTTAAAGCAGGCGTCACGGAGTTGGAACATCTGTTTCAATGATGTTATCAAAGAGTTTGATTTCATCAAAAATCCAGATGGACCTTGTGTTTATAAGAAGGCTGTAGGGAGAGCTGTCGCATTCCTCGTATTGTACGTGGATGACATTCTTCTGATAGGAAATGATATTCCTATGCTACAGTCGGTCAAATCTTTCTTATCACTAAGGTTCTCCATGAAGGACCTGGGTGATGCCACATACACCCTGGGCATATGGATCTATAGGGATAGATCCAAGAGGTTATTGGGATTGTCCTAAACCAAGTACATCAACACCATCCTAAAAAGGTTTAGTATGGAAGACTCCAAGCGAGGTGCCATACCCGCTTGCCATGGGGTCACTCTCTCCAAGGATTCTTGTCTAAAGACCGATGAAGAGAGAGCTCGCATGAGCATTATACCCTATGCTTCGGCAGTATGATCTATAATGTATGCGATGTTATGTACACGCCCAGATGTAGCTTATGCACTTAGTGTTGTGAGCAGGTATCAATCTAACCTAGGGGAGAATCACTGGATAGCTGTGAAGAACATTCTTAAGTACTTGCGAATTGTTCTTGGTGTATGGTAATGGAGATCTCCAAATGGAGGCCTTTACCGATTCGAGCTTCCAGAGCGATAAGGACGACAGGAAATCTATCTCAGGGTTTGTATTTACCCTCAATGGAGGGGCGGTAAGTTGGAAGAGTTCCAAACAAGATACCGTTGCAGACTCTATGATGGAGGCTGAGTACATTGCTGCAAATGATGCCGCCAAGGAAGCCGTCTGGATGAGGAAGTTCGTCTCGGAGCTAGGAGTAGTTCCAACCATTATTGATCCAATACCATTGTATTGTGATAATAATAGGGCTATGGCGTTAGCCAAAGAGCCCTGGTCCCATCAGCGATCCAGACACATCCTGAGGCGCTTTCATTTGATCAGGGAGATTGTAGATCGCCGCGAGATCGAGATTAAGAGAGTAGACACAAAGAATAATGCCGCGGATCCACTCACCAAGGCCCTCTCTCAGCCGCAGCATGAGCGACTTTTTGAGATGTTGGGTATGAGATATGCCAATAACTGGCCTTAGTGCAAGTGGGAGATTGTTGGATATATGTATGCCCTAGAGGCCATTATGAGATAGTTGATGTATTTATACATATATATATATATATATTCAGTATACATTCTTGCTCGATATGATAGTATGCTATCTGGTTCTTCTTTATCTGACATGTTGATTTGATCATGCTTTTACTCATTCACACATGTTGATAAATCCCTGGGGATATTGGCTTGACTACAGTGATTATGATAGAGATCATACTAGTGGGACATCTGTAGTTTATAAGCATATCCTGAAATGTCCCTAGTCGTAGGTGTATCGAGACGGGGCATCGATATACCAGAGTAGACTAGCGTATATGATACTAGACCCATATGATGGGCGATGAATGTTCCCACATTCATCGATGTTTGACATCGAGATCATATACGGGTGCTCAGTGGTGACTGGGTACACTGGACGGACTCAACGAGAACTCCTATATGGAATTATATATATCGTCGGATAGCAGTTCTCAGGTGACACTGGTGCAGGTTAGTCTGTAGACCCGAGATTGTCATAGAGTCTTGTGTGCTCTCCCACTGTACTTTGATTACCACCCTACCACGGCTCTACTGAATCATGCAAACAGGTGGCCGTTGGGTACAGTCCCGAGACACACGAAGGCGATGAGCGATAGGAGGGGTTTCGTCTCTCCCGGTATTGGGAGTTGATGCTGTGTTGTGCTCGATTGGTTATATAAGTAATCCTTGACCAGGGCTGTTGAGATTTACTGATAAGTGTTATCAGTAGTTTCTCGATCTGTTATAGACCATTCACCGGCATGACTTATTGAGTTATTGGTGTCGACGTGACCATCCCTAGGCTCGATATGCAGCATATCTGACGAAGAGACCGGACTGTACGGTAGTGTTGCCGGTTGGCTCGACGGGAGTTGTAGCAGGTTCGCTTGTTTTCTTCTGATCGCTCAATACCCGGGCGGCCGTTACGTTTAGCTGACCGCTTGCGGCTTGGGGTGCTTGATATGATCATCACCCACTTCAGGCGTATTGACGAATCTTAGAGTCCCACAAAGGAGTAACCTAGTCCAGGTGAAACGTTGTGGTACGCGTATGCGATATGCGCATGGACCCGGTTAAAATGCGCGTATGAGATACCGTATATTAATCGGGCGGCTTGCTTTTGGTTAGGTCGTATGTGATATGGCCGGATTGCTAAATCAAGTGTTGATTTATCATTTAACCATTAGTTTCTCACTAGAAATCCTTTCTTGTATTATTGGATGTATGCATGCATGTATGCATTTTTTCTTGTTCATGCACATATGGATGTTCATGCACACATACATACATACATCATCCTTCATAGTTGTATATACATTGAAAATGATGGCAATATAAGAATCACACACTATGTTTATATATATGGATATATATTTATTTGCATTTGTTTTAAAACAAAACAAAACATAAAGATTAATACATGATTTCTACACTCTTCTTCAACTAACCATGCTCACCTACCTTTTAACTATGTGTTAATCTTTTCTTTTATGTTTTAACTCAAGTGAAATAATATCCATATGATATAACCATGGTTTGAGATGAGAAGTGGAATATATATATACATATATTTTCTGTTTTCTTTGATAAGAGATTATCTTTTCTCTTGTTCTAAAAAAGGCCATCTTCTTCTTCCTCCTTCTTTTGCTCTCTAGATTTCTCTAGTGAGCAAATTACTCACCAAGTTTGGATTTTGAAGTGAGAATAGCCACCACAACATCATTCTACACAAGTCTTGCCCACTTGTTTAGAGTGTTAGCTTAATTTCTTTCTCTTGATCAAGTGAAGTTGCAAGCTTGGACAAAGGAGCTTCGGGTGGATCGTCGTGGACACTAGAAGACTTCAAGCGAACCCTTCTCCAACCCTCAAGGGGCCAAGGAGTCTAGCGTAGGGAGCTACAAAGGTTGTACTCTCAAAACCCTAGCCTTTGTTGCTTGTGATGTTGATTAAAGTTATGAAACCCTAATTTTCTAGGATTGATTCTTTGTATGCTTACTTAGCACCTTAAAAATTTAATTTTTGGTACATGTGATGCTTCCAAACCCTTCATGAGGTGCTAGGTAAACCTAACAATCCATGGCTACCAATTCCATTCTAATCCTACACGCCTTCTACAATTTCTTGATAACTAAATCTTGAATATTTTCTTGAATTTTTTTTCTTGAAAACAATTTCTTGAAACTATTACTTCAATCAAATTTTAAAACAATTTATTGATTTTCTTTACTAGTTCTTTCGACTCAACTAAAGCAAGAATTTACGAGTTCCATGAATCCCAGAGGACGACCCGTACTCACTAACACTCGCAACACGTGACACCGTTATTAAGTGCGGTTATTATACGACTAAAACATTATATCACTTCTTTAGTACTGCATCTTTTCTTTAAAATCAAAGAGGTGAGAATCCAAAATTAGATCAATCAAAGGGCGTCGTTGCCGGGGATGCATGCGTAATTTATTCTTTCTTGCTATTTGAGTTGAATTATTATTATTCCATCAAAATTTAAATCAAAATCGCATCGTGTGCTTAACGATTAGTGTTTGAATTTTTGCGAGGGAATCTGGCATCACTGTCGCATAGAGATCAAGATTCAGTAACGTTCTAAAATTTTCAGAAGAGCAAAGGATGCTACAGTGCAAAGAACAATACCTAACTCCTCCGATCCACCACGGAACCGCAGAGGATTCATGGTTTTTGCGGCGGATCCGCCGTTGAGTTGGTGAGTCAGTACTTCAAATTTCTCTGGTATATTCTCTATCTCCATCTCTCTTCTCTGATCTTGTCCAATAACAAATTTTCTGCAGGATTCTTTGCAAAAGTTCTCCTCTTAAAAAAAATTCTTGTCGCGTGTTTTGATATTGGTTGTTTTTGCATATTTTAATACGAAAATTAAGGGGCAAAGACCAGATTCAGATTAGGTGGGGATTTCATTACCCTTCCTAAGCCCCAAAAATCACAAAACTAGTATCCGCATCACACTTCATTAACTAAAAAAATATCTAGACCAAGACTCTAAGGACCGTCGCGCTCAATTAGGACAGAGGAAGGTCGTGGGTAATCTACTGTTTATCCGCATTTCTTTTATGGTGTCTAGGCAAGTGTCTCTTACGTAAGTGGTTACTTATGTAGGCCCGCTATTTACATAGCGGATACCTTCCACTTACCTGGCACTTACTTGGCCACATGAGGGATAAAAAGGTAGTAGAGGATTTATCCTGCGATTTGTCTTCTGGAAATCTAGGAGCGGTCTAATGACTTGACCCAGGTGACCTTAGAACTAGGCTTGATTATGCATTTTTGTTGTGATTTTTCTAAATCCGTCTTTTTCAAAACAAACCAAAAACAAACCTTTCTTTTAATTTATACATACGCTGCCACTTGCGCTAAACCCGGTTAGTGCATACTCGGCTAGACACGGGGTTCTAATGTCCGTCTTGTCCGCGTTTCGTCTATCGACTCCGAAGTCGGTATTTCTTGTCACGACCCGAAAGTACGGAACGTGACCGGCACTTAGATTACGAAACGTCTAAAGGCGTAACGTAATCTAAGTAAGCCGAAGCCCAGAATCGAAACCATTTAAAAGATGAAGTGTAGGAAAACAAGTTTAAAAGCAATATCAAATTTTCTCAAAAATTTCGGCAGAGTCTCCTTCATAATAACTGTCCCTAAACGGGTACAAACAAGAATAATATATACAAGCAATAAAAAGGCATCCCCAAGCGGGAGCTAGCTCTACGCCAAAAGGTGGAAACAATCACGTAATGCACTATAATATACAACGCCGAAGGGCGAGGCTCAAAACTCAAAGAAAACCATCAAAACCACCAGAAAACCATAACAGTACATACGCGACTCTAAGGTCGAAAGAATAAGGAACTGGTCCTCTAAATTATCAAGTAATACAAGTCTGGTTGATGGAGCTTACTAGATAGAAATGAAATAATAAAAGTACAACGGCGGTCCTGATACAAGTGAACCAACCTACCAAGAAAATCACCCTGAATGAAATGATGTGCCAGCAAGCTGCCAAGGAAACCTATACAACGAAACCTGTAAGAAAATTTGGCACAACGGGGGTGAGTTGGCAACTCGTGAGTAGAAGACATCTGCGAGTAGAAATCACATGCACGACGATCTCCTAGTTCATAATAATATACTTAACATGACAATAGTCATCTAGTAGTGGCAGGGTAATAATCTATGCGTAAGTGCAATACTCAGTGCTCGTGCCAGTGCCTCAAGTAATAACATGTCATGTGTATGTGTATGCATGCATCATGAATGTAAAACAATCAATCATGAAATCTGGACATATCTGTATAAGAAAATATTAACTTTTGTCATAGTAAAATTTGTATGATAATCTGAACATCATCAATGAAATGCATGGAAATCCGTGTCAAACATCGACACAAAACATATACATCTCAATGTATCAATATCTCAAAATCTCAAAATCTCGAAGTCTCAATATCTCGAGCTCCGTTAGTCCGGATCGGCACATATCATCAAATCTCACGACAACGGTCGGTATCCTCCGGATATCCCCCGCGCCAAACATCACCGACAGGTAGTCTTCCCCAGCTAGGCTCATCGTCATCCCCACAAAAACACTCTCTCCCCGGGGAAGCGTACCGGGCCAACCTTGTACCCGAGACGGTTCCTCCACTCCTCGAATCGGGCCTCAAAATCCAACAGAAAACATGAAAACTTATGGTGGACGACCCATACATCATGAGAAACCGCAACTTATATTTTAAAAATGATAATAATAAGCTTTTATTAAATTCTTGCGGTTTTCTCCCAAAATTCAGAAATCTCATAGAAATCTAAAATCACAAAATCATGAGTAAGTAAATAATGAGTATTGGCATAAGCCCTACAATACTGCATGATAATATGAATATGTGAATGCATGAGTGTCAAAGTAATAAATGCAATGTCTAAACTAGCACATGAGAGTAATCACACAATATTATATTGGACGAGCATTTAGCTGATAATATCAATAAAAAGATAATATGTTCTAAAGTGTACGTGACATCGAAATTACCGATGCTGATGTGTGTGAGCCGACAAATAAGTGCATGTGGAACATATGCATCATCGGCAATGGTGCTGGTGTCCTAACAGGCAGAGTTTCATATTAGCTAAGGAAACATATGTATGAACATGCAATGGGATGAATACAACATGAATATAACGGTGAATGTGTAATAAACGCACAACTAGAGAATACATACTAATTACGAGTCAAACAGTTTGTTATTTGAAAAAGCACGAATCATGGTTTTTAGAAAATTAGGGGCTACGGGATTTTTTAAGAAAAGATACGTCCTTTGAAAAATCCGTAGTATCCCTCAGGCTGTCTTTAAAAATGGGCACGATTCGTTAGTTTTGAAAATAAGTATGACTCGAGCCCAAACTAAGATCTACCTAACCAACTAAGGAACTAACTAAAGACACAATTTGAAAGGTAAGAATAATCCTCCTAAAGTCTGAGTCGATATCTCTAGTAGTCGGCGATCCAGCCTCAATAGCGTCACGTACATAGTACGACTTCCTCGAATCACCAGTGCGGATCAATCATCCTATTTATGGCTCGCATGGTAAAATCCATCGTAGAGTTTCCCAAAATCGGGGTACGGGTCAACCATCACATATATACATCATCATTCGTATAGTATCATCATCAAACAATATCATGATACAGGGTACTGTACTATAATCGCATACATTCCTATATCATGAAACATATATCATCGTCTGTGTAAATATACATCGTCAAATGATCCACTAAAATATCATGTCATATATCATATCATGATTAAGTCACATAATACGATTTGGGTTGTATCCTAGAGTCTCATTCATTTCAATGTCATCTATACATATCATCGTTCATATATTTCCGCATTACCCATCTATCCGCTAATATCGTAATATATTTCATATCATATCTCGATCATATATCCAATATCTCACGGCATCATGCCCGATCATATCGACTCATCCCCAAGTATCATATAATACCCTCATATCACGTGTATATGCTATACACACACACACACACACACATATATATATATACACACCTACACACATTCCTATACACACACACACACACATACATACACCAAGTCAGGTTTATGTGTGTGCGTGTGTATGTGTGTCTACATGAAACCTATGAATTACCACCAAGGCAATCATCCTCTCGTTAAATCTTGCTAAATTAGTCTAATACAACTTAAGGTCTTCAATAGTACCCTACTCGCCAAGAATCTATGATCACGTCCGACATCCTAATAATAGTACGTAATATCCTTATTCTACGTTTGCGGGGGTTCTATACGCCATCCACCCGACTTCCCCCGTAGAAATACATCTACTCACCAGGTCCTCGTCTGCCGAAGTCGATGCCGCCATACTCTTCTTCATCGTCCGAATTCCACGTGAGGCGTACCTATACGCAAACTTATATAATATCGTAAATCGAAATCGCAGACAAAACCAAAACGGCGCACGAAATGCGCATAGGTTAAAACGTATGACCCGCTCATGCAAAATAACCAAATAACCCTCGTCATTGGCGTACAAACGTCGATTGATCGAGAAAAAGCTAAACACACCAATCGTGGTTTCACAAATCACTAATTATAATATGAAATAGATTGCAATTCATTAAAACCTCAAAATAAATCAAATCGATTTATTTCCGAAAACCTAGAAAGCACTTAATTATCATTTTAAATCGAAAATTGATGTTTTAACAAAACTAATGACCATAATATTCATAAAATATCATAACCAAGTCATACAAACCATCACCATAATTTAATCTCATCGATTTGTATTAAACCCAAAATTCTAGTTTGCAAATTTATCCAATTTTAACAATTTCAAAGTAAAAATGCACAAACAACAATTAAGCTTGGTTTTGCATGATTTAAAGTATTAAACTATAACTTATAATGTGAATAATTTCATGAATACCCTAATTAGATTTTTCTCTCAATTATTTAATCAACTTCTAAAAACCTAGTTAGCAAAATACCGTAATTATCACAATTTTTAAACTAACAATTAGTAACTAGTAACTAGATTAGGTTTTGCATTCCATTAACATGTTAATCTCCTCATTAAAACCATGAATAATTGATAAAAATTCACACTAGAATTTTATCTCACCTATATAAATATTCTACAAAAACCTAGTTTGCAAAAATCATGCAATTTGGACAAATTAATTGGAACAATTTACAATTTAGCTTCTAAATTAGGTTTAGCATTACCTAACTTGTTAAACTACACACTAAGATCAATTTCAATGATGAAAACCCTAATTTGATTTAAAAACCCTTTCTTGAATTTTGAATCTTGAAATTAAAACCACAATTAATTTTCTAATTAAGCTAGATTAAAGAAACAATCAACAATTTAACTATGGGTTAGGGTCTTATACCTCAAGGATTGTGGATCAACATAAGAACATAGCTCCACAAAATGCTAACTTTTCCCCAAGATCCATGCAATATAGGTCAAAGAATAATGGGTAGGATTCAAATTAGGAATTTATGGGTTTTTATTTGGATTTTTGATGAATTTTTGGGGATTTATGTGATGGAAATAGGGTGGGAAAATTTTTGGGCAGCATGAGGGAGGGCTCGGCCAAGGGGAGGTAAAGAAAAGAGTGAAGTGAGAGTGTGTAGAAATGTGTAGAAGACTTCTCCAATTAATGGCTCTTTTAAGTCTTTTCTTTAATTATTTTTGTTTTATTTATTTCCAACCTAGAAAACTCTAGAATTTTGGAAACAAATTAAGAAGAGAGAAGCATGCTACACACTAAATTCTAAGATGTCATGGTTCGCTTTTGTAAAATTAACCCACTTCAATTTGTAATTTACTCTAATTAAATGTATAATTAAAAGCTTATGTAAATATTGAAAATTAATTAATTATGGAAAATATTTTAGTAAACTAATAATTTATAAGTGAATAAATAAATACCAAATACTAGCAATTATATAGTTAAAATAGGCATATTTAAATTTATATTGAAAAATAACTGTAGTTGAGTTTTACGGAAAATACGGTTTGTTTTACCGATTATCAGAAAATTCTCCTAAAGGATTTTATTTATTTAATTATTGATTTATTTATTTTTAAAACGTTATAATCTTCCCCCCATAAAGATATTCGGTCCCCGAATTTAAATTAAAACTCCCCCTAAATACTAAAACATTTAGCAAAACACTTAAATCGTCGGGGCTCCGAAATCATCAATACATAAAACACCTCTTAGCGCAATGCATACGCATGAAAAACAGGTACATAACTCAAAATCAAAACTCCGTCAAACATAACGCAATCATCACGAAAATCCCATGTGAAAATCCAATACGAAAACCAACTTAAAATAATAATACGTATATAGTACGCATCGTTCGTAAAAATAGCGAAACATTCTACTAGAAATGTGTGCAAAACAATTTTTCAATCCGCCGTGCGATGCGCGTATCATGGCATAAGTAGTGGACGTTCATTTTTTAAAAAAAAATAGCAATACATATATATCTTTTATTTAACATTCACGTCCCGCCTGGTTACTAAACCAATTAGTAATTATCATAAAAACATACTGCTCAAAATAAAATCAATCTCAAATACAATATACAAATACGTCGTGTGTCCGGTGGCACGAAAATCGAAACCAAATACAGAAGCCACGAATATGCACAGAAACAAAACTGAGTGCAACGGGTGTGCACCAAAAACATCTGTCATGTGAAACGGGCATGCACGACAACAATATCAGGTGCATCTAATCTGCATAAATTCTGATTTAGTGCATCTGGTGTGCACAAAATCGCTTCAAGTGCGCCAAGTATGCGCAAGAATCTCAATCAAGTGCACATGGTGCACGAAAACATATACCGAATATCAAAATCGAAATCATAGTACGAAAAGTGCACGAAAATTATGCCGAAGCATACATCAAAATCATTTGCAACCCATATGCACGAAATCATATCAATATCTTAATATGTATAAAACTAAATCGAGTGCACTGGGTATGCACAAAACAACATCAATACATATGATACATGGAACATGAATCGAGTGAAAAGAATGAGTACATAGGAAAACCAATCAAAAAACGAAATCCTCAAAATACCAAAATCCAAACAACGGAAATGTGATATTCAAATAACCAGTTCGCAAATCGTAACACTGACGTCAATGTGCTCTACTTCCCTCTGGTGTCGACTGATTCGAACACGTCTCTTCGTAGCTGTATGAATTGTTCTACAAACGGATATACTCATATTGAGAGTCTCCCAAGTAGTGTATCCCATCACATGATATCCAGACTACGTTAAATTTTTCGATCGATTCATCAAAGTCCCATAATTCCATGAGAGCTCAACGTTCAAGTACAGTTTAAAAATATCCAGTACATGCCCCGGCATCGGACCGGCCGTAGAAGGGCAAACCAAAGCCTCACTAATGGCACCGCGGAACTGCTTAAACCCTAAGGTTCAAAGGCGTTCTCCTGGTCATTATGTCGAGTTAGGGTTTCATTCTACTAGAGGGTCCATAGAAATACCTGCATGTTCTTCCGAATACCTTAAACTTGGAAAAATAGGTTTCTGACATTCGTTCGAATATTTTAACTTCTTATGGACGACATGTGAATACCCTTCGTCCGCACGCTAAACAATGCTTCAACCCTCCAGAATAGACAATGCCCTAACGGTCATCACATTCTAGCCGCAGCTCTCTCTGCCCGTGCGACCGTGGTAACAGAAACCACCATACGACATTGACGAAGATAGATCATAGGATCGAATATAATACGATGCAAAGAAATGTACATCCTAAGGTTTCTTAAGCAGAGTAACATATCGTAAGTAGGCCGTAGATCATACCTACGGTACGTCACTCTACCTAAGTCACCTACTCCATCAACCAAGGTCAACCTAGACTCGGACAAAGATAAACCTAGCGCTGTGATACCAACTTTGTCACGACCCGAATGTACGGAACGTGACCGGCACTTAAATTACGAAACGTCTAAAGGCGTAACGCAATCTAAGTAAGCCAAAGCCCAGAATCTAAACCTTTTAAAAGAAGAAGTGTAGGAAAACAAGTTTAAAAGCAACATCAAATTTTCTCAAAAATTTCGGCAGAGACTCCTTTGTAAAAACTGGCCCCAAAAGGGTACAAACAAGAATAATATATAAAAGAAATAAAAAGGCCTCCCCAATTGGGAGCTAGCTCTACGCCAAAAGGCGGAAACAACCACGCAATGCACTATAATATACAACGCCGAAGGGCGAGGCTCAAAACTCAAAGAAAACCATCAAAACTAATAGTACAAGCGCGACTCTGAGGTCGAAAGAATAAGCAACTGGTCTTCTAAATTATCAAATAATACAAGTCTGGTTGATGGAGCTTACTATATACAAATGAAATAATAAAAGTATAACGGCGGTCCTGATACAAGTGAACCAACCTACCAACCAAATCACCCTGAATGAAATGATGTGCAACCAAGATGCCATGTAAACCTGTACATCGAAACCTGTAAGAAAATTTGGCACAACGGGGGTGAGTTTCCAACTCATGAGTAGAAGACATCTGCGAGTAGAAATCGCATGCACGACGATCTCCTAGGTCATAATAATATACTTAACTTGTCAATAGTCATCTAGTAGTGTCAGGGTAATAATCTATGTGTAAGTGTTATACTCAGTGCGTATGTCAGTGCCTCAAGTAATAACATGTCATGTGTATGAGTATGCATGCATCATGAATGTAAAATAATCAATCATAAAATCTGGACATATCTGTATAAGAAAATCTTAACTTTTGTCATAGTAAAATTTATATGATAATCTGAACATCATCAATGAAATCCATGGAAATCGGTGTCAAGTATCGACACAAAACATATACATCTCAATGTATCAATATCTCAAAATCTCAAAATCTCGAAGACTCATTATCTCGAGCTCCGTCAGTCCGGATCGGCCCATATCATCAAATCTCACGACAACGGTTGGTATCCTCCGGATATCCCCCGCGCCAGACATCACCGATAGGTAGTCTTCCCCAGCCAGGCTCATCGTCATCCCCACAAAAACACTCTCTCCCCGGGGAAGCGTACCGGGCCCACCTTGTACCCGAGACGGTTCATCCACTCTTCGAATCGGGTCTTAAAATCCAACAGAAAACAAGAAAACTCATGGTGGACGACCCATACATCACGAGAAAACCGCAACTTACATTTAAAAAATGATAATAATAAGTTTTTATTAAATTCTTGCGGTTTTCTCCCAAAATCCAGAAATCTCATAGAAATCCAAAATCCCAAAATCATGAGTAAGTAAATAATGAGTATTGGCAAAAGCCCTACAATAATACATGATAATATGAATATGTGAATGCATGAGTGTCAAAGTAATAAATGCAATGTCTAAACTAGCACATGAGAGTAATCACACAATATTATATTGGACTAGCATTTAGCTGATTATATCAATAAAAAGATAATATGTTCTAAAGTGTATGTGACATCGAAATTACCGATGCTGATGTGTGTGAGACGGCAAATAAGTGTACATGGAATATGCGCATCATCGGCAATGGTGCTGGTGTCCTAACAGGCAGAGTTTCATATTAGCTAAAGAAACATATGTATGAACATGCAATGCAATGAATACAATTTGAATATAATGGTGAATGTGTAGTAAACGCACAACTAGAAAATACGTACTAATTACGAGTCATATAGTTTGTTGTTTGAAAAAGCATGAATCGTGGTTTTTAGAAAATTAGGGGCTACGGGGTTTTTAAAGAAAAGTTACATTCTTTGAAAAATCGGTAGTATCCCTCAGGCTGTCTTTAAAAATGCGCACGATTCATTAGTTTTGAAAATAAGTATGACTCGAGCCTAAATTAAGATCTACCTAACCAACTAAGAAACTAACTAAAAACACTAGTCGAAAGGTAAGAGTAATCCTCCTAAAGTCTGAGTCGATATCTCTAGTAGTCGGCGATCTAGCCTCAATAGCCTCACGTACATAGTACGACTTCATCGAGTCACGAGTACGGATCAATCATCACATCTATACCTCGTACGGTAAAATCCATCGTACAGCTTTCCAAAATCGGGGTACAGGTCAACCATCACATATATACATCATCATTCGTATAGTATCATCATCAAACAATATCATGATCAAGGGTACTGTACTATAATCGCATACATTCCTATATCATCGAACATATATCACCGTCTGTGTAAATATACATCGTCTTATGATCCACTAAAATATCATGTCATATATCATATCGTGGTTAAGTCACATAATACGATCTGGGTTGTATCTTAGAGTCTCATTCATTTCAATGCCATCTACACATATCATCGTTCATATATTTCCTCATTACCCATCTATCTGCTAATATCATAACACATTTCATATCATATCTCGATCATATATCCAATATCTCACGGCATCATGCCCGATCATATCGACTCATCCCCAAGTATTATATAATACCCTCATATCACGTGTATATGCTATATATATATATATATATACATACATATATATATACACACACATATATATATAAATACATATATATATATATATACCTACATACATTCCTATACACACACACACACATACACCAAGTCAGGTTTATGTGTGTGTGTGTGTGTCTACATGAAACCTACGAATCCCTACCAAGGCAATCATCCTCTGGTTAAGTCTTGCTAAATCAGTCTAATCCAACTTAAGGTCTTCAATAGTACCCTACTCGCCAAGAATCTAAGGTCATGTCCGACATTCTAATAATAGTACGTAATATCCTTATTCTACATTTGCGGTGGTGCTATACGCCATCCACCCGACTTCCCCCGTAGAAATACATCTACTCACCTGGTCCTCGTCTGCCGAAGTCTATACCGCCATCCTCTTCTTCATCGTCCGACATCCACATGAGGGGTACCTATACGCAAACATATATAATATCGTAAACCGAAATAGCGTACAAAACCAAAACGGCGCACGAAACGCGTATAGGTTAAAACCTATGACCCGCTCATGCAAAATAACCAAATAACCATCGACATCGGCCTACAAACACCGATTGATCGAGAAAAACCCAAACACACCAATCGTGGTTTCACAAATCACTAATTATAATATGAAATAGATTGCAATTCATTAAAACATAAAAATAAATCTAATCGATTTATTTCCGAAAACCTAGAAAGCACTTAATTATCATTTTAAATCGAAACTTGATGTTTTAACAAAACTAATGACCATAATATTCACTATATATCATAACTAAGTCATACAAACCATCACCATAATTTAATCTCATCAATTTGTATTAAACCCAAAATTCTAGTTTGCAAATTTATCCAATTTTAACAATTTCAAAGTAAAAATGCACAAACAACAATTAAGCTTGGTCTTGCATGATCTAAAATATTAAACTATAACTTATAATATTAATAATATCATGAATACCCTAATTAGATTTCTCTCTCAATTATTTAATCAATTTCTAAAAACCTAGTTAGCAAAATAGCATAATTATCACAATTTTTAAACTAACAATTAGCAACTAGTAACTAGATTAGGTTTTGCATTCCAATAACATGTTAATCTCCTCATTAAAACAATGAATAATTGATAAAAATTCTCACTATAATTTTATCTCACCAATATATATATTCCACAAAAATCAAGTTTGCAAAAATATTGTAATTTGGACAAATTAATTGTAACAATTTACAATTTAGCTTCTAGATTAGGTTTAGCATTACCTAACCTGTTAAACTACACACTAAGATCAATATCCAATGATGAAAACCGTAATTTTATTATATACCCTTTCTTGAATTTTGAATCTTGAAATTAAAACCACAATTAATTTTCCAATTAAGCTAGATTAAAGAAACAATCAACATTTTAACTATGGGTTAGGGTTTTATACCTCAAAGATTGTGGATCAAAATGAGAACTTAGCTTCCCAAAATACCAACTTTGCTCCAAGATCCATACTAAATAGGCCAAAGAATAATGGGTAGGATTCAAATTAGAAATTTGTGGGTTTTTATTTGGATTTTTGATGAATTTTTGGAGATTTTTGTGATGGAAATGGGGTGGGAAAAATTTTGCACAGTATGGGGGAGGGCTCGGCCAAGGGGAGGTGTGGAAAAGAGTGATGTGAGAGTGTGTAGAAACGCGTAGAAGACTTCTCCAATTAATGTCTCTTTTAAGTCTTTTCTTTAATTATTTTTGTTTTATTTATTTTCCAACCTAGAAAACTCTAGAATTTTGGAAACAAATTAAAAAGAGAGAATCATGCTACATACTAAATTCTAATATGTCATGGTTCACTTTTGTAAAATTAACCCACTCCAATTTGTAATTTACACTAATTAATTGTATAATTAAAAGCTTATGTAAATATTGAAAATTAATTAATTATGGAAAATATTTTAGTAAACTAATAATTTATAAGTTACTAAATAAATACCAAATACTAGCAATTACATAGTTAAAATAGGTGTATTTAAATTTATAAGGAAAAATAACTGTAGTTGAGTTTTACGGAAAATACGGTTTATTTTACTGATTATCAAAAAATTCACCTACAGAATTTTATTTATTTAATTATTTATTTTTAAAACGTTATATTTTTTCATCTTTTTTTCCTCACCACAAAACACATACACCGGGATGGATGATTCTCCATTAAATTTCAATAACACCACTTTGCTACCAACCGCAAGTGCGCAGAATCTATCGCATATATCTCTCGAATAGAGATGCTACCCAATACATGGTCCTCTTTCCATTCCATTAGCCAATAGGGATAATTTCGAAATCAAACCAGACTATATCAATCTTTTGCCTAAATTTCACGGTCTAGAGTCTGAAGATGCATACATTTTTATCACCAAATTCGAAAACGTATGTGCTATGATGGGCACTTCACAACTTTCTGTGGATACTATGCGTTTACGTCTTCTCCCGTTTACTTTGTGCGATTTAGCCGAAAAGTGGCATTATAACACACCCACACATTCAATTTTCAATTGGGATGAATTCGTTATAGCATTCCTTAAGAAATTTTATCCCAATCATAAGACCGCCCGTGTTAGGAATGAAATCAACCAATTTTTCCAGCTTCCTAATGAACCATTTTGAAAAAGTTTTGAACGGTTCAAAAATCTTCTTGTCTAATGTCCTCATCACGGAATCCATAGATGAGATCTGTGCCGAATTATATATAAAGGTATTAATCCAACGACAAAACGGATGCTTGAAACCATGTGTCAAGGAAATTTCATGTCTAAAGACGATGGTGAAGCTTGCAAATTTTTAGATGATTTTGCTGAAAACACTTTGCAATGGGAAAGCGTTAGTCATTCATCTAGGGGTGGTATCCATCAACTTGATGTTTCCATAGCCGTAAAAGCCGAAATGGCAGCAATGCAAAAGAAACGTGAAGCTATGGAAATAAATTTTTATTAGCCTCTCTAAACCAGGTGACGCTCCCTAAAACCGTTTGTGGATGCTGTTCAGATCCATCACATCTGACGGAAGAATATCGTTTGAATTCTCAGTTTCAAGGTCAAGAACACACGAATGCTGCTTTTCAGCAAAGACCTAGAAACGATCCTTATTCTTCCACATATAATCAGAGTTGGAGGAATAACCCTAATTTTGCTTGGATCCAACACTAAACTCAAAATACAGTTCCAAACCAAAATAAATTTCAAAAGGTTCCTCCACAGCCACAGCAACAACCACAAAATCAGCACCCCTTTCAACTACAAACTTTTCAAAATCCAGCCAACAATTCTGCACCGTATAAAAAATTCTTTCCAAACAGCTGGTATCGAAAACTCCTCTTCCCTCGAACGAACCTTGGATTTGTTTATGAAACATTTCATGCAAAAGTCGGTTGATATAAGATCTTCTATCGATACCAAAAAGAAGGACTTCGCCTCCCACGGTGACAGAATATAATCAATACAAGCACAAATTGCACAATTAAATGTCACGATGAGTGCTAGAGAGAAAGGGAAACTTCTAGCTCAACCCCTACCAAATCCTGGCTATTCGCGTCATAATGTGAGTGCTATTACCACGTTGAGATCTGGAAGAGTGCTAAACAACCATGTCGGTGAAAAGATTGATAATGAGGAATCAATCAATGATACCCCGTCTTCCACTTCCTCTTCTTACCCTATTTTGTCTACACCACCTTCTTACGAGCCTATTCTATGTTTTCCTCTAGGCTCGAAACCTCCGCCTACCTTATTGACACAATCTGAAACGATCCCCACTCCAATTCTGGGATCTGTTTACCCACACGAACTTCTTCACAAATATTGGACCTGACTATTATCGATAAAGCTCCTTATCCAAATAGGTTGAGGGCCAAAAAACCTAACGCACAAATGGAGAAGATTATGGAAATATTTAAATAGGTTAAAATAAATATCCCTCTCCTAGATGCTATCTAACAAGTTCTGGCTTATGCGAAAATACTTAAGGACTTGTGCACTAGGAAGAGAAATACTCAAGTGCCGAAAAAAGTGTTCATGACGAGTAATGTTAGCACAACTCTTACCCATCAGTTATCAATGAAACGTAAGGACCCTGGCTGTCCTACAATCTCTATTTCTATTGGGGGTAAAAATATTAAACGTGCTCTACTTGACCTTTGCTCTAGTGTTATCCTGCTTCCTTACACTATCTACATGCAGTTAGGTATTGGAGAGTTGAAATCTTCCCACTGCACTCTCCAGATGGCAGATCGATCTATCACCAAACCTAGGGGTGAACTTGAGGATGTGTTGATAAAAGTCGGGAAATTTATATTCCCTGTGGACTTCATTGTTCTAGAGAATCCACGGAACCAAATTCCGGTGATTCTCGGTCGACCCTTCCTAGCTACATCCAATGCAATCATTAATTGTCGTAACGGTTATATGAACTTAAATTTCGGGAAAATGACAATTGAGCTTAACGTTTACAAGCTTGGAAGTCAACCACCTGAACCTTCTGCTCATATTCTTGATGTATGTTCTGTCGACGAGGTAGCTCCGGAAAGCTGCAATGTTGATGAACTTTGCTTGACGATCTCGACGACATTAGTACATAATTGTTTGATCTTGCAAAGTATCATAGTGAGGACACTTTTGACGAGTCCACCCTTGTGTTTGAACCTTTTGAGTCATCACAAAAGTCAGTAGCACTTTCCAAGTCAATATCCTTTGCAAGCTATGAACTTCTTCGAGAATCCGAATATCGTTCCCTTACCCCACCTTCTATCGTCTCACCGCCGACATTAGATCTCAAACTATTACCTTCTCATCTTAAATATGCATATTTAGGTGAGAATGAGTGTTTGCCCATGATCATATCCGCTTCTCTAGCTTTAGAGCAAGAGAACGCTCTTTTGATGGTCTTGAGCTTTAATCGGCAAGCATTTGGTTGGACAATGGCAGACATCAAAGGGATTAGTCCCTTGATTGTAGAACATCATATACATTTGATAGATGAAGCCAAACCAACCCGAGACCCACAAAGATGGTTGAATCTCATCATGAAGGATGCGGTAAAGAAAGAAATTGTCAAGTGCCATGATAGTGGTATAATTTACCCAATCTCTGATAGCCAATGGGTAAGTCCAATTCATGTAGTCACTAAGATGTCTGGCATCACCGTCATAACCAATGAGGCTAATGAGTTAATCTAAACACGCACCGAAACTGGGTGGCGTGTAAATATTGATTATACAAAACTCAATGCCGCAACGAGAAAAGATCACTTCCCTCTACCTTTCATTGACCAGATGTTGGAACGATTAGCTGGACATGAATATTATTGTTTCATGGATGGACACTTTGGCTATAAATAGGTCCCTATCGCCGAAAAGGATCAACATAAAACAACATTTACTTGTCCTTTCGGTACCTTTTCTTATAGACGCATACCCTTTGGGTTATGCAATGCTCCTTCTACATTTCAGCGGTGTATGATGGGGATATTCTCAGACATGGTCGAGAATTTTCTGGAGATTCTCATGGACGATTTCTCTATATTCGGGGACTCATTTGATGATTGCCTATGTCATCTTGACGTTGTTCTTACCCGCTATAAGGATAAGAACTTAACATTGAATTGGGAAAAATGTCATTTCATGGTCCAAGTAGGAATCGTGCTTGGACATGTCATTCCACGAAAAGGCATTGAGGTAAACAGAGCTAAAATAGATGTCTTCCATAACCTTCCTCATCCCAAATACGTCAAAGATATATGATCTTTTCTTGGTCATGCAGGATTTTATAGGAGATTCATTAAGGATTTTAGCAAAATTGCTAAACCCTTAACTCTTCTCTTGGCAAATAATACAACATTTCACTTTGATTCGGACTATGAGCCTGCATTTGACTCGCTTAAAAGATCTCTCACCACAATCCCTGTTCTATCATCTCTTAATTGGAACCACCCGTTTGAGCTAATGTGTGATGCATCAGATTTTGCTGTTGGTGCAGTTTAGGACAGCACATTGATAAGATGCCATATGCAAGTAAGACCTTGAATGATGCCCAAATTAATTATAAAACCGTCGAGAAAGAACTCTTGGCAGTTGTATTTGCATTAGAAAAATTCAGTCCTTACTTGATTGGCTCACCGATTGTGGTTTACACCGACCACTCCGCCCTAAAACATCTTTTGTCTAAGAAGGATGCTAAGGATAGGTTAATACGTTGGATCCTATTATTACAAGAATTTGATTTTGTCATACGAGATAAGAAAGGATGTGAAAACATAGTAGTCGACTATCTTTCATGCATCTTTTCTTCACCTACTGTGACCTTGCCAATAAACGACTCTTTTCCTGACAAACAGCTCTTGAACGTATCCTGGGAACCTTGGTTTGTGGATATTGTGAATTATCTACCAACGGGACATATTCTTAGAGAATGGTCTAAACAAGACAATCATAGAATTCTATCCCGAGTAAAGCATTTTTACTGGGATGAACCTTATTTGTTTAAGTATTGTCCTGACCAAATCATTCGCAGATGTGTCCCTAATGATGAATTCAAGAGTGTTTTGTCTTTCTGTCATGATCAGGCATGTGGTGATCACTTCGGTCCACGTAAGAAGGCGGAGAAAGTTTTGCAATGTGGTTTTTACTGGCCAACAATATTCAAATATGCATTTGAAGATTGCAACACTTGTCCACGGTGTCAACACACGGGTCGGATTTCTCGGAGAAATGAGATACTACTCCAACCTATCTTGGTTGTGGAAATTTTTTTTGTTTGGGGTATTGATTTTATGGGTCCTTTTCCCAACTCTTTTGGGAATTTGTATATCTTGTTAGCAGTTGATTACGTCTCAAAATGGGTGGAAGCAATACCATGTCGCACTATTGACAACAAGGTTGTTATTAAGTTCCTTAAAAAGAATATCTTTTCGCGATTTGTACACCTTCGCGCTATAATTAGCGACAATGAGACGCATTTCTGTAATCGTTCTTTCAAGAATTTGATGCAGAAATATTCTATCAACCATAAACTTTCTATACCCTATCATCCCCAAACAAGCGGGCAAGCTGAGATTTCCAATAGGCAAATCAAACAAATTTTGTAGAAAACAATTTCTAAAAACCAGAAAGATTGGTCAACCATGTTGACGGATTCTCTTTGGGCATTCTGTACTACTTATAAGACTGATCTTGGTATGTCTCCTTACCGTCAAGTGTTTGGAAAGGCTTGCCATCTTCTTGTCAAGATAGAACATAAAGCAATGTGGGCTATTAAAGAACTTAACATCGATTTAAATCAAGCCTGCAACTTTCAGAAGCTGCAATTAAATGAGCTAAGCGAACTCCGCGATGAAGCTTACGATAATGCGGTGATAGTAAAGAACCGGACTAAGGTATTTCACGATAAAAATATTTTGATAAAAACTTTTACCCCAGGACAACATGTCCTTCTTTACGATTCCCATCTCCATCTTACTGCGAGTACGTTAAAATCTCGTTGGAAAGGACCATTTGTGGTGCGGTATGTATACCCGCACGGGGCAGTTGAAGTTGAAAATATTAAAAACGGTGGTATTTTTAAAGTGAATGGGCATAGATTAAAACCGTATTTTTCCACTGACCCCACGGAGGAGCTCCTATTTTTACAGGAGCCGATTTATTCTAACTAAATTTCCTCCGCCCCACCTCCATGTCTCGATAATATTGTTTCATCATAAGAATGGAGGTAAGATTAAAAAGGACTTAATTGAATATCCATATGATTAAAGAAAAGTTCGGGGGAGATTTTCACTTTCATTTATTCTTGTCCACGTTAATAAATTTTCCTCCCAAGTCTATAGGTTTTTGAGATTTAAAAGATGACAACAGTGAGGACACTGCTGTAAACAGGTTTGAGGGAGGTTTATGCTTATTTATGCATTACCTTGCATTACACATTGCATAAGCACAAAAAATTTCAAAAGTTTTCTTTTATAATAAAAAATTTGAAAGTGAATAATTACATTTAAAAGATTAGAAGAATTTAAGAAAACCAAGATAGTTAGATTTTTTCTTAAACGAAACCAGTAATAAGTAGTTATGAGTCGTTGTCCCAAGGGTTACTAAGATGAAGGAAGTCACTAATCTGAGGATAAAAATAAGTTTGAAAAATAGTTCCTATTCTAAAAACCAAACATCTGAACGTTGATACCCTACTATACGCACTTACATGCATCTTGAAACTCGGAATAGTAGAGGATACCTTGAAATGCTCTTGTCTAAAAGCCAAAGTGCGATGAAACTAATAAATGAAAAATAAAAGTATAAAATGGTGAAAAAAATGAACACTGGTTTTGTAATCACCAAGGAAGCATAAAAAAAAATATATCGAGGGTTCTTCATCACCTAGTGCGTTAGACCAACTGGTTTAGAAGTCACTGCTAAGCCTTAGGTGTTGCAAGACGAGAAAAATGCTAATTATGCCTAATATGTGAGCATATTTAGTAATCGGTCGATTAGTACCTCAAGCAGTATTAACGGTCGCATGAAGAATGTGCGAGCAATTCCATCTAAAATATTCACCGACTAAAAACTACTGAGGTAGATGGACAAGAGTATGATAGCTTGAATTGAATTGTCCGAGTGTAGGGATGTCTTTTAAACACACGTAGGGGTATATGATCGGTGTTTGGAAGAAAGGTAGGGTTGAAGAATAAAGGCGATGTTTTATTGAGGGATGATGTGATTTCTAACAACTTTTCTTGACTATTAAGATAGGTCTCATGACAACCGAAAAGCTAGTGTAGTTGAAAACTCTGATTTTCAATTTTTTTCTTTTATAGTTCTTATCTTTATATTTAACTTCCAAAGTCTTTCTTTTATGGGATTTTTTGGGTGCAATCCACTGAAAACCCTCAGGAGACAACACTCCTCCTACTATGGACACCTAGAGGTTTAAAGGCTTGTAGCACGTGCTCAGTGCAATCATGTTGCCTACGAAAGTGTGCTAATTAGTTTATCTTTTTCCTTTCTCCTTCTCTTAGATAAAAGAAGTTTGCTCGGATCGATCAAAGTCAAGTTTGGGGGAATTTGTTCAGTCGAAATTGTTGCAATTTTTAACATAACAATTTCCTCACTTTTCTAATCATTTAAGGATGATTGTTATAAATATAACACATATTACAAGTTCGTCTGGAAAATATCAATTGCCATGTGTTATACATTATGATCAACATTTTAAAACAGATTATAAGTTTATTATTCCACACATAATAATGTATATCCCTAACACTCTTCATTGAGATCTTGCATAAAAATTAGCTCAGGTCAGATATCGGAATCGGAAATTCGCCGATAAAATACAAGAAATCAAAAGGTTAAATTCTGGCAAAGATTCAGTAGAGAAAAGAAGATTCCAGATATCACATATAAACCAACAAATCAACAGAAGAAGATCAAAGAAATTTGAAGCAATGAAGACACCAACCAGCCGCGGATCCGCGGCCGAGTCAGGGGATTGAAGATCGAGATTTCTCTGGAAGCATCATTGCAACGTCCTAGCTTATTGGGGAAGCCTCTTTGTAGCAAGCTCGTTCTGGAAACTTCTCTATAACAATCTAGATTGTTGATGAAGCTTCATAACTACCTAGCTTATGAGGGAAGCTTGATGAGGGGCTATAAAAAGGGACCTAATCTTACATTTAAAGTTGTTGAATGGTTGTTGAGTTTTTTGTACACATTTTGAAAACAATTTAGATCCAATTACAAATCATGATCCAAGATCAAGAATCATTGAGAAATTCATTGAGCGAGATCATTCGAGATTCCTTTATGCGAAGCCGATCTTCATCAAGAGCACGCGATCCTCGATAGATCCAAAACTCACGGTGATCGAGCAAAGCGAAGATCGACGGAGAAATTACCTCTTCAAGGGAGTGATCGAGAGCAATTCTTCTTGTAATCTCAGATTGGAGAAGTTGTAATTTGAAATTGAATAATAAAGTGATCATTACTTTTAATATCACTTTCTTTAAATTTTCGCATCATGAAATATCTATTTGTTGATTTCTCTATTTTCATATTGTGTGAGTAAATCTCCGCTTGCTAAGGATTCGAAGGAATTTGGTAGATCACATGGTGAGAGAATTCTATATTCATCTTAAGTCTTATGGAGATTATTAATTGTAGCAAAACGAATCATTAATGTCCAAATTGTGAGTGAGATCAATTTATTGAGAATTTCATCACAATTTGGGGATTGGATTGATGATCTTTCTTGCTAAAGGCTAGATAAGAATGGCAATCAATGAAAGGACAAGGGACAATGAAGGAGAAACCCTACTTTCTTCAAGAGATCACTAATCCTCATTGGTAGTCATCGATCTAGTGTTAATTCTACCAATATATAAGATGAATCATTTTGAATAGTCATCCATGGTTACCAATTCCGTTCGAATTCTACAAGCCTTATACAATTTTCTTGATAACTAAATCTTGAATATTTTCTTGAATTTTCTTTCTTGAAAATAATTTCTTGAAACTATTACTTCAATCAAATCTTAAAACAATTTCTTGATTTTCTTTATTAGTTCTTTCGACTCAACTAAAGCAAGAATTTACGAGTTCCACGAATCTTACAGGACCACCCGTACTCACTAACGCTCGCTACATGCGACAACCTTGTTAATTGCGGTTATTACACGACTAAAACATTACATCACTTCTTTATTGCTACATCTTTTATTTAAAATCAAAGAGGTGAGAATCCAAAAATAGATCGATCAAAATACTTAAACAAATAAGATTCATCCCAGAAAAAATGCTTTACTCGGGATAGAAATCGATGTTTGTCTTGTTTAGACCAAGTCATTCGCAGATGTGTCCTTAATGATGAATTCAAGAGTATTTTATCTTTCTGTCATGATATGCATGTGGTGGTCACATCGGTTCATATAAGACGGCGGAGAAAGTTTTGCAATGTGGTTTTTACTGACCAACATTTTTCAAAGATGCATTTGAACATAGCAAGACTTGTCCACGGTGTCAACACTCGTGTCGGATTTCTTGGAGAAATGAGATGCCACTCCAACCTATCTTGGTTGTAGAAATTTTTGATGTTTGGGGTATTGTTTTTATGGGTCATTTTCCCAACTCTTTTGGGAATTTGTATATCTTGTTAGCGGTTGAGTACGTCTCAAAATGTGTGAAAGCAATACCATGTCGCACTAATGACAACAAAGTTGTTATTAAGTTCCTTAAAGAGAATATCTTTTCGCGATTTCGACACCTTTGTGCTATAATTAGCGACAATGGGACACATTTCTGTAATTGGTCTTTCAAGACTTTCATGCAGAAATATTCAATCAACCATAAACTTTCTACACCCTATCATCTTCAAACAAGTGGGCAGGCTGAGATTTCCAAAAGGCAAATCAAACAAATTTTGGAGAAAATAGTTTCTAAAAACCGGAAAGATTGGTCAACCAAATTGACAGATGCTCCTTATCGTCTAGTGTTTGGAAAGGCTTGTCACCTACCTGTCGAGATTGAACATAAAGCAATGTGGGCCATTAAAGAACTTAACTTCGATTTAAATTAACCCTGCAACTTTCGGAAGATGCAATTAAATAAGCTAAGTAAACTCCGCGATGAAGCTTACGATAATGCGGTTATAATAAAGAACCGGACTAAGGTATTTCACGATAAAAATATTTTAAGAAAAACTTTTATCCCGGGACAACATGTCCTTCTTTACGATTCCCGTCTCCATCTTCATGCGGGTAAGCTAAGGTCTTGTTGGAAAGGACCATTTGTGATGCGGTATGTATATCCGTACGGGGCAGTTGAAGTTGAAAATATTTAAAACGGTTGTATTTTTAAATTGAATGGGCATAGATTAAAACCGTATTTTTCCACAGACCCTACGGAGGAGCTCCTGTTTTTACAGGAGCCGATTTATTGTAACTAAATTTCTTCCGCCTCACCTCCATGTCTCGATAATATTGTATCATCACAAGAATGGAGGTGTGTTAAAAAGGACAAAATTGAATATCCATATGATTAAAGATAAGTTTGGGGGAGATTTTCACGTTCATTCATTCTTGTCCCCGTTAATAACTTTTCCTGCCAAGTCAACAGGTTTTTGAGATTTAAAAGATAAAAACAGTGAGGAAACTGCTGTAAATAGGTTTGGGGGAGGTTTGTGCTTACTTATGCATTACCTTGTTTTACACATTGCATAAGCTTAAAAATTTCAAAAATTTTCTTTTATAATAAAAGATTTTGAAGTGAAAAATTACATTTAAAAGATTGGAAGAATTTAAGAAAACCAAGAAAGTTAGATGTTTTCTTAAACGAAACTAGCAATAAGTGTTGGGTTATGGCAGCGTCCCGGCTATCAAACCGTTGCCAAATGTGGAACAAAAATTTACTAAACTGGCGCTACCATTACCCGATGTCCCGATCTACCCTAAACCCTAAAATAGAAAGCTTTATAAAGAAGTTAGAATGGTTATACCGAGTTGATCCGTGTCTTTCGGTCTTCAACCAACATCCCCAAGCTCCTAGTGAGTCCTTGATAGATTTTGGTTGCGGCCTTCCTCCATCTATGATGATCCACCCGAAGGAAATGGCGCAAGCTTCAGCCTCATCGAACGAGGCAACCGACTCTCCAAGGTTGCTAGCAATGGAGAGTGGAGGTGTAGGAATGTGTCACTATATTTTTCTCTCATCACTATTGCTCAATGAGTAACTCAAGAAGATGGAGGTGAGGAAACATGTGGCATGAGCAACTAAAGAAATGTGCTAAGTGTTTTCAAGTGAGCATGAAAGAGTGGAGAAAAGAAAGTGAGAAAATTAAGTGGAAAAACAAATGAGCCTTGCCCCTCCAAGTGAGATGGCTGGCCTCCCTCTCTCTCATCTCAATAATCAACACAAAAAAATATCTCTTTTTCTTTTTGCAATAAACAAATAAGACCCATGCCTCTCTACATGTCCAAGACCCAAGCTCATGCCAACTCACCCTCCACCTCATTTCCAAATTAATTTTCTAAAAATAAAATCAATTAATGAGGTGGCCACCATCTAAAAGTTATTCCGTATAAATACGGAATACTTCCCGGTACACTATCGAAATACATATACGCGTATTCGTACAAAAATACGAATAGCTAAGAGAAAAAACGAATAGTGAACAATACACTAGAATGCATATATATAAATACATATATAAATTATTAAATCAAAACCTGATTTAATAATCCGGCTTAATCCTAAGCCGCTAGTATTATCAACCGCCCGATTAAAGTCTGCGCAGCTTGTGCACATATTTAATCGGACACCTGTAAGTACCAACATACGTCATCTACATCATATCGCCTAAACCGTAAAAACCGTCTGTGTGGGACTCTAAAGACTCGTAAATACGCTGGCAGTGGGTTACCACAAGTACGTCAACGGCACTAACTGTACGTAACGGCTACCCAGGTATTGAGCGAAAGAGAGGCCGATGAGCAAACTCATTCTGAACGCCTACTGAGCCTGACAGTGACAATATCCGTACAGTCCAGTCTGTTCGTCTAAGAGTATCACATATCGAGTCTAGGGGGTGGATAAAGTCAGACCCCTAACAACGCGACATTTAGTGTCGGCATGAAACCCATCACCATCTGAGAAACTATCGATCCTGAATCGGTAATTCTTGTCCACCATGGCTATGGATTTCTGGTGATGACCACCCGTGCACAACGCGACATCAACCCCCAATACCGGGAGAGGCGAATCCCCGACGATCCGATCTCTGCCTCCATGTGGCTTTGGACTGTACCCAAATAAACCTGTTTGCACGACTCGTTTGAGCCGTGGTAGGGTAGTAATCAAAGTACAGTAGGAACTCACACGAGACAAATGACGATCTCAGGTCGACAGACTAACCTGTACACATTTCACCTGGGAACTGCTATCAAACAATAGATATAATACCAACTAGCAGGTTCTCGGCGAGTCCGTCCAGTGTACTCATAACCCAATGGGCACATGTATACTATCTTAGGTGAACAAACTAACACCAATGGCTTGTGAGACCTGGCCAGCGCCCCTCGTCGGGGTCTCGATCGGTATACACTAGTCTATACTGGAGTATCGATGCCCAGTCTCAATAATCCCACGACTAGGGACATTTAAGGATGTGCTTATAGAACCCCAGCTCCAACGTATATGATCGCCATAATAATGCCGGTAGTCAAGCATAAATCCTATGGGCTCTATCAACATATAATAGTGATCTGTAATACCACATATAGCATGTACATAATGATAAAGGCAAACCAGATAGCATACTATCATCTTGAGTAACATTGTTCTACCGGTATAGGTCCTCCCTCAATCATCATAATCACCTACCTGCGACTTTGATAATTGCCTTGAGGGAACTATAGCCAACAATCTCCCACTTGGACTTAAGGCCAATTATTGCGGTGTCGCATACTCACAGCTCGTGTGATACCGAAACTTCTCTAGTAATCTGTTTCGCAAAGCCCGTTTGCGAAACTATTGCGTTCGAGAAATAGCCTTAGCGAATGGATCTGCTCCAGTGTTTCTTTCTGTATCTCTCTATATCTCCACTTCGCGGAGAAAACTATCTCCTAAAATGAGCAATACTTTTCTTAGAATTTGTCTGGATATCTGATAGGACCCAGTTCACAAATGAACTCCAAATCCAACAAACTTCTTAGACTGTATCATCCACTGAATTTAATCAGTATCCTGTGTAAGTTCATGTCACGCACCCCACGTGTTCGTGGGGAGGAATAATATATGAAAAACAATTATCAAAGCTTCGTAACATGGACTTGAGCACACGGATCGTGTTTAAACCATTACTAGCAAACTACGAGAGGTTTAACTACTCGGATTCAAAGTTATACCTCACGTTTCTTGTCCTTCGGGTCTTCATCGTTGTCCTCCACACCTCATAGGCTCTATGGAACATGGGCACCTCAACGTCCTCCTCGAGTCAAAGACGATCCACCCGAGATTCTATAGTCTGAGCTCCTATATCGAATCTGAGATAACTTCGGCTTCTAGTTTGCTAATCTAGAAGTCCTAGAGGGTGTAAAGTATTTAGATGGATTATTTTGTCACTTAAACCCTAGGATTCTCAACTCATGAGAGCTTTTAGGGTTTGAGGAAGAATATGAAGACTTGAGAAGAGAGAAGTGTTTTGTGATAATGAAAATGAATAATACTCATGCTAGAATAATATGAAGCATAATAATATCTCTCTTGATAATATCAAGATAATATCTAGCATGCTTCATTTAATTTTAAGGGTGAATCACCTCATGAGTCATTAAGCATTTAATGTAAACATACACCTCATTCTCCACTTCATTTAGTTAAAATCCTAAACGGAAATAAACACAAATGAGTCACCTTCTTCTAGAAGCTTCCCAAAAATTACGACACTACCCCTCCCATCCGTATTTCAGAAAAACACGGATAACCTTTGACTGAATATATCCATCTGTATAATACTAGGATCCGTCTTAAACCAAAGCCCACTAGTATTATCTGCCCGATCATAGTACGTGCACAAGTGTACATAAGTGATCACGGCCCTGCCGTAAAACCATACGGCCTCTACACCTTTTTCCCGGTGCAGGGAAACTCTCTGTATGGGACTCTAAAAACTCGACACTACGCTGGTAATGGGTTTAACCACAGGCCGCAAGCGATACTAGCTGTACGTAACGGCCCCCAGGTAGATGTCGATAAGAAAGACGATGAGGAAACTCATCCGAACTCCCACTAAGCCTGATGTGACAATCTCCGTATAGTCCGGTCTGTTCGTCGAGGACTATCGCATATCGGTCCTAGGGTCGGCAAGCATCAGTCCCCTAATAGCGGTCTAAGTCGTGTCGGAGTGAAGCCCATTACACCTTAAGAAACTACTGAAGCACCTACCAGTAAATCTTGCTTGCCCTGTTCAGGGACCTTGCGTAATGGCTCTCCATACACAGCGCGATATCAACCCTCAATACCGGGAAAGACGAATCCTGTCTAACCGCTACTGCCTCCAAGTGCTTCGGGACTGCACCCAACTACTACCTGTTTGGACGACTCCTTTGAGCCGTGGTAGGATAGTAATCTAAGTACAGTGGGAACATACTCAAGGTGAAGTAGCAATGTCAAGTCGACGAACTAAGCTGTACTCATGTCACTTGAGAACTGCAATCTGACGATAGGTATAGTACCAACCTGCAGTTCCCGGCGAGTGATGTCCGGTGTACACGTAACCTAACGAGCACCTGCATACTATCTCCAGTGCGACGTACTGATGGTTGTGGGACAGACCATCTCTCCAGCTGGGATGAGAAGCGTATACACCAGTCTACTACGGAGTATCGATGCCCCGTCTCGATAATCCAATGACAAGGGACCTGTATATGATGTTGCTTATAAACTACCCAGCCCCCACAAGTGTGACTGCCATCACAACGCTGGTAATTAAGCAAAGATCCTAAGGGCTCTACTAATATGTATAAGCGATATATTAAAAAAAACATATGCACATATTAAAGTAAAAACAAACCAAGTAGCATACTACCATTTTTAGCAAGACTGTCAATACAACTGTGAATATCCCAAGCTTCCATTAAGTAATATACAAACTAGTATGATACAGTAATGGCCTCTAGGGCATAAACACTAACAATTTCCCACTTGCACTAGGGCCATGTACTGGCATATCGCAGACCTATCATCTCGAATAGCCTCTCGAACTGCGTCTGAGGAATGGCCTTTGTGAATGGATCAGCAGTGTTATTCTCCGTATCTACTCTCTTCACCTCGATCCCCCGGCGATCTACAATCTCCCTGATCAGGTGATACCGCCTTAAGATGTGTCTGGACATCTGATGGGACCTGGGTTCCTTCGCTAAAGCTATAGCGCCATTGTTGTCGAAATACAGAGGTATTGGATCAACACTGGTAGGAACCACCTGAAGTTCTGTGAAGAACTTCTTCATCCAGACAGCTTCTTTTGCGGCATCGCAAGCAGCTATGTACTCCGCTTCCATTGTTGAGTCAGAAACGGTGTCCTGCTTGGAACTCTTCCAACAGACCGTCCCTCCATTGAGGGTAAAGACATAACCCGTCATGGACTTAAAGTTATCCGTATCACTCTGGAAGCTGGAGTCAGCAAAGCCCTCGATTTGGAGGTCATTTCCACCATACACCACGAACATCTCCTTAGTCCACCTCAGGTACTTGAGAATGTTATTTTCTGCTATCCAGTGCTTCTCCCCTGAGTTTTCCTGATACCGGCTTACAACGCTCAATGCGTATGCTACATCTGGTCTGGTACATAACATCACATACATTATAGAGCCTACCGCAGAAGCGTAGGGTATAATCGACATGCGAGCCCTTTCTAAATCAGTCTTGGGAGACATCTCTTTGGAGATGGTGATTCCGTGACAAGCCGGTAGGTTACCGCGCTTAGAATCTTCCATGCTGAATCTTTTCAATATGGTGTCTATATACCTAGACCGCGAAAGTCCCAACATCCTTTTTGATCTATCACGATAGATCTGGATCCCCAGAATATAGGTGGCATCACCCAGGTCCTTCATGGAAAACTTTTGTGACAAGAATCCTTTGACTGACTGTAGCATAGGAATATCATTTCCTATTAGGAGAATTCCTTCCACGTACAAGACGAGGAATACTACAGCTCTCCCTACAATCTTACTATATATGCATGGTTCATCTGGAATTTTGATAAAGTCGAATTCTTTGACAGTATGATCAAAACAGATGTTCCAACTCCATGATGCTTGCTTTAGTCCATAAATGGACTTAAGCAACTTGCACACTTTACCGCTGCTCCTACTCTGAATGAATCCCTCTGGCTGATCCATATAGACGCACTCTTCCAATTACCATTTAGAAAGGCCGTCTTTACGTCCATATGCCAGATCTCATAATCGTGGAAGGCAGCAATGGCAAGAAGGACCCGAATGGATTTGAGCATATCCACTGGAGAAAAGGTTTTGTCATAGTCCAAACCAAGTCTTTGACGAAAGCAATTTGCAACAAGTCTAGCCATATAGGTTTCAACCTTTCCATCTACACCAATCTTCTTTCTGAAGATCCATTTGCATCCTAAGGGTTTTACCCCATCTGGAGCAATGTCCAAAGTCCATACTTTGTTAGTGTACATGGACTCCATTTCGGTCCGCATTGCATCCAGCCATCTTACTGAGTCGCCGCTCTGAATGGCTTGCTGGAAGCTAGTAGGGTCATCATTGTCAATGATGCAATCTTCTTTATACCCGTCTATGAGAAAACCGTAGTATCTCTCGGGCGGATGAGACTGCCTACTACTTCTGCGGATAGGCGCTGGGATGTCCCTTTCTTCTGAAACTTCTGGTTCTACCATAATTTCAGTAATAACTTATGGTTCTGGAATTTCTTCCAGTTCTATTGCGTTCCCACTCTTCTGATTTTCTAAAAATTCAGCTTCCAATAAGTAGGCATGACGAGAAACAAATACATTTTGTTCCTCTACGTAATAGAAATAATACCCTTTGGATTTCTTTGGATATCCCACAAACTTACAATGTACTGAGTGTGCCTCGAGCTTGTCCGCATGCTGCTTTTTAACAAAAGATGGACATCGTCATGTCTTTAAGTACTGAAGATAGGGTTTCTTCCCACTCCGCATCTGATATGGTGTGGTAGACACAGTCTTCGTTGGAACCTTGTTCAAAAGATATGCAGCTGATTCTAGTGCATAACCCCAGAAAGATCACGGTAACTCAGCCTTACTCATCATGGAGCGAACCATATCAAATAGGGTTTGATTCCGCCTTTCCGATACACCATTGTGTTGTGGTGTTTATGGAGGAGTAAGCTGAGAGAGAATTCCATTCTCTTTTAAGTAAGTCAGGAACTCGGCACTTAAGTATTCACCACCTCGATCAGATCTCAGTGTCTTTATACTTTTTCCTGTTTGGTTTTCCACTTCATTCTTGTATTGCCGGAATTTCTCAAAGGCCTCGAATTTCTGCTTCGTCAAGGAGATGTGTCCATACCTAGAGAAATCATCTGTAAAAGTAATGAAGTAGGAATAACCACCTCTTGCATGTGTAGACATTGGACCACACACATCGCTGTGTATAAGTCCCAAGAGCTCGCTCGCTCTTACTCCGTGTCCAGTAAACGGAGTCTTTATCATCTTTCCCATGAGACAAGATTCACAAGTAGCATAAGATTGATATTCGAACGGATTCAAATATACTTCTCTATGTAACTTAGTCAACTGTGTTTCATTGATGTGACCTAGTCTACAATACCATAAGAAAGCCAGATTTATTTCTGGAGACTTTCTTTTAAGTGTGTTCTGGACATTGAAAACCGGAGATTGATTCAATACGTATATACCGTCATCTAATATACAGGACCCAATCAGAACTTGATTTAGGTGGAGTGAACCACATCGCTTACGAATGTAAAATCATATCCCTCTCTCGAAAGTAAGGACACTGATATTATATTACAAGTCAAACTAGGTACATACAAACAGTTACGTAGAATCAATATCTTCCCACTTGTCAAACCAAGGCGATATTCTCCCACGGATTCAGCGTCCACGCTTATTCCGTTTGCAACTCTGAGAGACAAATCGCCTACCCTGATAACTCTACGGTTTCTCAAAACATGTAATGAATTACAGATATGAGATCCTGCTCCGGTATCTAGTACCCAGGAAATATAGTTAATTGACAAACAGTTCTCAATCACAAACACTCTCGAGGCCGAAGTGTCACGACCTGAAATTGGCACGTGACGGCACTAATACTACGCAACGTCTACAGGCGTAACGCGGTAAAAGAAAGCCAAAACCCAGAAATCTACACCATTAAAAGACAAGAAAAGATAAGAAACATTTTTAAAACCTTTGAAATCGCAACCCAAATTCTTTAAAAGTCCAACTTTATTACCTTTAAAATTTTGGCAGCACCTCCTTTGTAAAAACTAGCCCCAAAAATGGGTACAACATAAATATAAGTAAAGCATCCCCAAACGGGAGCAAATACAAGCCCAAAGGAGGAAAACAACCACCACAACAGATATACGACGACGTATCGAAGAAATAAAAGACGATAAAAAGAAAACTGTATGAAAGACAACTAAGTCACAAAATAAAATAGAATATCGTTCTCACCAAGTCTCTAAGTAAACATCAAAGTAGTAGATGGAGAGTACAAGGATACAATGAATATACAATACAACAACGAATAACCACAAAACCCATCTAAGCAAAACTGCACACTGTGAGCCGATGCGGTATCCGCAGCAAAAGATAATAAGATAGATGAATATAGCCCTGCCTCTGACTACTCTGAGGAAGACCTGCAAAACACTGTGGCACAACGGGGGTGAGTTGCCAACCTGTGAATAGTAAATAACATATGCAGGTAATCGCAAGTATGCACGTACAGCGCGAATCTAACATATGCAATTAATAGCAATGAAAGGTCATATGAATGCAATAATCATGAAAAGTACACTAACGGTTACTAAAAATACATGAAGCAATAATATGACAATCGGTATGCAATAATCATACAATAATGATATGAAAAAGTACATATGCAACTGTTATGAAAGGTACTCTAGCAGGTACAACTAACACATGAAGTAATGCATATAAATAAAGGTATGTAAATGCAACAGTCATGAAAGGTACACTAACAGGTACTACTAATATATGAAGCAGTTCATAACCAATAAATGTGGAGTATAGAATGAAATATGTCATTTCCACGGAATCCTGACATCGTGGTAGGATCAAAATCCATTAAGACAATCTAAATCCTAATTTCCTCAAATCAGCTCCCAAATTGGCTCTCATATCATATAAGTTTCACAAATCCTTAATGTACAACATCAAGTAAATATCATATATCCTGAATGTACAAAATCAAATGAATCTCATATATCCTTTATGTACAATATCAAGTAATGTCAAATGTCCTAAATCCAATATCAAGTGAATCTCTTATATCCTAGGTATATTTGCATGAATAAATATGATGAAGTATATGAATTTATATGTATACATATATATTAGCGTCCCATTCCACAAATATATACATACATAAATATATATATATATATGCATATATAACAGCATCCCATTCCACTGTTATATATACTTAGAAGTTAAATATCATGAAAACAATGTGTCAAGTATCGATACAGAAAGGCTGATCTATCGGGTGCTGTCACCACGACTGGCACCCTAATAGGTACGTATCATATGCTATACCGAAAGCTCGAGTGCATAGCTCTGACCCTCACCTCTCTACGTATCCATACGTACATGACTCCCGTCGGTATCACCATGATAACCGCCGAGTCATAGGTACTGTCACCGGTAGGTACTAGCCCACCTTCCAGGCTCAATCGGCATGGACCGTCGATCATCTTGCCGATGGGAACCGTACCGGTCCCCACAATGTACCCTCATATCGCCCACGACTCCTCGAATGGGGTATATATATCAGAACCGATAAATCTCATGGTGGATGCTGAAATATCATATCAAGAGAAACCGGGTTTTTCAAATAATGCATAATTTCATGAAAGTACCGCTGTCCCCAAATCCAGAAAACATCATGAATAATCCATATCACAATGCGAAAATCCATGAATATAATATATGCAACATAAAACTGAAATGTAAGCATATAAAGGAAAAGCCTCTAATTAACTGCAACAAGTTAATATAAAATATCATGCGGTTCCTAATTTTCCAATCCTAAATAACATCAAGTAAAGGTAAACATGTAGCTATAACCAGATATACGTGTAAACATAAAGGTATAGCTAGGTATATGTATCTACATATAAGTAATGATGTAATATACCCCTGGGTATAAGTGAAGTATGTGTGCAAGATATACATGTAGCTATGTCATTAAGTGTGTATGTACCCATCGCTATTGGTACAATACTCTATAGGTATACATGTAACTAGCATGTAAGTATGTTAAGGCATTTGTATAAGCATGTAGGTATATAGGTATGCTATATGTCATATGCGTGAAGAAATATAAATCAAAGTCTCAATGTCCCTAACCAAACAATATAATTTCTATATGTGGGTTGTGCGTGACTTGGCAATTATTGATGGTGTGTGTGGTATACAATCAGTGCTCGTGCAACATGAACCATCAATAATATGTGCAGTGTCCTAAGGGTACTAGTCCAAACACAATAATATCTAAGCAATAAAGTGTAGTCGCAATTCTAAATATGAAATAGAATATGCGACAAGTCATGTTATTTCTAGACCAGACGCATAACGCCATGCGGGCGATTCCTCTTTGATGTTAAATCTACTTACCAACGCTCCTGGCTAAGTGAAGCCAACCACCTGTTTTCCCTTTGTAGCAGTGTCCGAAGTCTCCGCCTGCGAACCTATAACATTAAAACAATAAAACAAGTGTATATTAGTAAACGACCTAAAACACGTACAAACTACATTTGACCGACGCAGCAACACAAAACTTACTATCAAGTATCTGTATTGTGGCTAACGTGCGTAGCGACATGATGAAAACAATTTAAGAGCAAAACCACACAAAGTGCACGATCCGTGTTGTATAACATATCGCGCTTAAACGAAACACAAGAAACTACCTATGTGATCCCAGATTTTGTATACTGAGAAAACTCAACAAACAAACAGAACCAAACGCACCCAAACCATATAATAGAGTTACCCTAAAAAACCCACACCCCAACTACTCTCAAAAACCGGGGTCGCCGGATCTCCCTTCAGACATCGCCGGCCGTGGTCCGAGCAGGGGGTCTCGTTCTTCGGGTGATGCCCTATGGTCTCAGGTACAACACAACTAGATTGTTTTGTTTTCTAGTAAAATCTCCGGGTCACAGCAGAACAAAGATATCATACACGACACTAAAAATACGATATTATGCACAAAACATAACTTTAAACACTCTAAACTAAAGATAATAAGCTAGGCTACAAAAAAATAACATAAACAACAGAAAGAGATCATTACCTAACCAAAAGAACTCAAAGATCCAAGCTTTGCATGCTCCAAGGCATCCAAGAGGCAAATCCAAGAAAAAGGTGTGATTTTTGTGATATTTGTGAAGGAGTTGAATTGAATTGGTGATGGAAATGGAGAGTTCTCAGTTTAGAGTTGAGAGAGATAGAGAAATATGAAAGAAATTAAGTGAGAAAGAATGAGAGAGTGTGAGGAAATTAGAGAGGGAGGTGAGTGTTGGGTGAGGTTAGAGGTGAGTGTAACCAATGCATTAATTCCTCATTAACGCCTTCACACACACCTCACATTGCCACCTTTCACTCAACAAAAGAAATATCTTCTCTCTTCTCATAAAATATCAAGGAATGGCTAAGGATTAGGGTTAAGCAAAGATTTGGATAAGGCAAAGGGATTAGATTAGGTTAAGTGTCATGGTTGCTAAGAACTAAATTATAAAAACAAACCCTCACAATTACGTGCACACGTGCGTTCATGTCCATAACAAATAATAATAAATTATTAATTAAATGTTATAAAATGTGAGGAACCCGAATTGGTAAACTTTTTACAGTAAACCCGCATTAACGTCTAAACGAACACTAACCGAAATCTATGGCTTTACAATCTCCCCCCTTATAAAAATTCGTCCCCGAATTTAAAATTCTCACTAAGTGAACCATCAAAGAGAAGATTGCAAAACTCTCATATCTCGCTCGCAGCCTCCCAAGTTATTACCTCACATACGGCTACGTCCAAGAAAACCCTTCACAGATGGCAAGACCCTTGACCGAAATTTCTCCAACTGCCGAGCTATTAACACAATTGGCTATTGGTGAACGAAAGATCGCGTCCAAGCTAAATGGTCTGGTGCTGAATCATGTTAGAAAGGTCATGAAGGTAATTGCAAAGTATCGACACAATGAATACGCGGTGAATACTCAATAATTTGGGCAGAAGTGCAAAATTAAAGGCAACGAAACTAACTCGCTTTAAGGGTCTCAAAATGTCCTACAATCCTGGGATATGCTTCCCAAAACTCAACACGTCATTCATCGGAAAAATCCGTAGGAATACATGATCTCCTACTGCGAACTCAAGTCTGCGACCACCACGGTCAACATAAGACTTCTGTCTGCACTGGGCTGTTCCCATCCTGACCTAAAACAACTGGATCATCTCCGATGTCTCTAGACTAGCTGGGGTCCAAAAATCCTACTTACGCAGTGTTAGAAAAACAGACTGGAGATCGACACGACCTAACAACTAAACTTTAAGGTTGCCAATTGGAGTGCCACCTGATAACTGTTATCGAAGGAGAACCCTAACAATGGCAAGTGACGATCCCAACTGCCGACACAATTAGTACGCACGTACAAGCATATTTTCCAGAGTCGGTGTAGCCCACTCTCATAAAACCATCATCCTGCGGATGGAAAGACGGAGCTAAAGCTCAACCAGTACCCAAGGCTTTCTGAAGCTCCTGCCTAAGACGGCAAGTGAACAGGGTGCCCTCATTGGATAGGACCCATGAAGGAACTTCGTGCAACGCACAAACATAACAAGAACAACTGAGTATAACCGGACAAAAAGCATCCGAATGGAGTCACACCTTGACAAACCCTAGGTAGACACCACAACGAATATTCATGGAGATCTGCTCCCACTCCGACTTCGGAACGGTTAAAGGTCGCAACTCTCCAACCGGTCTCAGATACTCAACCAAAGCACACCACAAGACAGACACTTTGAAACGAAACACGAAACTTCTCTTTACATACCTTCCCACCCGTAACTATCTCACAAGTCACGTCAAATGTTTGTGGAACTTGGATGAACACAGAGAGTTGACAGATGTGCCCGCTCTTGGATTTCTCGTCTCTGCCCATCAGCAACAGGTACACACAAACGTGTCCCTAAACGTAGCACATCTGGTCACAAATCAAGGACTCCGAATCATTACCCAACCGAGTATGCTCAAGAATATCTGACGAACGAGCATCGGCGGGCTGTGTCTCGCGAAAGCAATTAAGGAAAAGTGGTCGGGCGCAGACATGAGCAAGCCTTCCCCTCAGTAGAGAAGAACTTAAGCTGTACTCAACGATCGCACAAGAACTGTAAATCTGCAGAAGACTATCTCAACAATCAAAACCCGCCGCAGGAAGATGTACATTATGCTCTGGTGGTCCGTGAAAACCTGGCACGACTCTCCAAACAAGTAGTCTCTCCAAATCTCCAACGCACGACCACCGCGGCCATCTCCAGATCATGAGTGGGATATCCTGCTCGTACTTCCTCCAACTGTCGGGAAGCAAAAGCGATTACTCTATAGTGCTACATCAACGCAAAATCAAGCCCTACTCGCGAAACATCACAGTTAAACAACAAGGTCGCCCGAACCAGACAGCAAAGAAAGAAATGATGCAGTTGTTAACCGAGTCTTCAACTGTCGAAAACCCCCCACTCATGCCTCAGTCCAAGGAAAAGGAACCTCCTTTCCGGTCAGTCCAGTCAATGGTGCATCACTATACTAGCAATCCTGCACGAAACGGCGGTAAAAACCTGCTAAGCCCAAAAATCTGCGGACCTTCGTCCCGTACACAAGTCTGGGCCAAAGCTGTACGGCCTCGATCTTATTCGGAACCATATGAAAACCGTCTCCCGTAACTAAAAGACCTAGGAGTCAACACAAACAAGCCTGAAGGAACACTCCGAGAATCTTGCAAACCGCTGGGGCTCTCCCAATGTCTGCAAAACAAATCCTCAAGTGCTACTCCTGTCCCTCACGACACATTGAATATAACAGAATGTCGTCAATAACACAACAATAACTGGTCGAGGAACAGCCTGAAGAAATATGGTTCATCATATCTACGAATGCTGCTAGGGCATTGGTGAGTCCAATGACACCACCAAAACACACCCAAAGCCCATAGCACGCACAAGGCAGTCTTCGGAATGTCATCACTCCGAACCCGCAACAATGATGACCTGATCCCGAACAAACTTAGAAAAATATCTCGCACTCGGGAGCTGATCAAGAAATCGTCAATGCTAGGTAAAGGATACATATCCACACCGTAAGCCGGTTAAATTGACGATCAATCGATAAACAACCTCAACTGCCGTCCTTCTCCTTAAGGAACAGAAATAGGAGCTCCTCAAAGAGAAACACTCAGACACACAAGCCCCCCAACAAACAACTCTGCAGCTGATCCTTAAGCTCCTTAAGCTTCGCCGGCTCATCTAGAACAACGTCAAAAAACCCTCGCACGAAAGAAACCCGGTCCAACAAACCCACTGTGGCTCCGGTATCATGAATGAACTCCAAGAATCCTCGACATTCTCTCCTCAAAAGCCGACTAGCGAAAAATGATGAATTCAAGCTGTGAGAGGCGGCTCCACTGTCCCCCTACACAACAAGAACTGACTCGCCGGGAAAAACAACACCTGATTGTTTTCTCACGGTAGTCTACCGACGCCTAGCACGTAGCTAACCCATCCGTTCCCAGGAGAACGTCAAATCCAACATCTCTAGAAGGATCAAAGTGACGGACGAATCTCTATCTCCTATCTGATTGGCACACGACTAAAATACGTATCGCGTAACAAAAGAATCGCTGACAGAAGTTAACACAACAAACGTCTGATCTAGCTAACATGACTCTCCTTATCCCAAACCTCTGCTACTCCCGCGACGGTCACGAAAGCTGTTTTGACGACAAGGCCTCTGTCTCTGGGCTGGTACACCGGTACGAGTCCTCCACGGTTCCGGAACTCTCAAAGTCTTTGGAAGACGTGTCTCGTAAACTGGGGCTGCATCTACTGGTGCTATATAGGTGACGGAATGCTGTGTGCTGATTGCAAGGAAGAACTGGTTAACAGGGGTGAAAACCTCCTGTCGCTGCGCTCGAATAGCCTCAACCAAAGAACTCATCGTTTTGTGCATGTCCTGCATCTCTGCCACAAGCCTAGCGATACTATCTGTCGAAGGCGGATCCGTCCGCTCTTAGGCAACGAGTGTGCCATCCTTGTCAGTCCTCGTCCTACCCGAGTCAATTTTGACCTCGACCCTCGCTGCACCTCTTTGAGTCCCAATAGTCGTCGGCGGCAAAGGTTATAATTAGAGATAGGATTCGATATGAACACGGAAATCGAATCACAAGGATATGAATCATCGAGGAAGGAATTTCAACCAATTTGTACTTAGGTCACTTTAGGCGGAGCACCGCAATGTGAGTATGCTGCAGACATACACACTTTACGATACTCTGCTTAAGTTACCTACTCCATCATACCAAGGTCATTCTACACTCCGAAAGGTAAAACCTAACGCTCTGATAGCAACTTTGTCACGACCCGAAATTGGCACGTGACGGCCCTAATACTACGCAACGTCTCCAGGCATAACACAGTAAAAGAAAGCCAAAACCAAGAAATATAAACCATTAAAAGACAAGAAAAGACAAGAACCATTTTTAAAACTTTTGAAATCACAACCCACATTCTTTAAAAGTCCAACTTTATTACCTTTAAAATTTTGGCAGCACCTCCTTTGTAAAAACTAGCCCCAAAATGGGTACGACATAAATATAAGTAAAGCATCCCCAAACGGGAGCAAATACATGCCCAAAGGTGGAAAACAACCACCACAACAGATATAAGACACCGTAGCGAGGAAATAAAAGACGATAAAAAGAAAACTGTATGAAAGACAACCAAGTCACAAAATAAAATAGAATATCATTCTTACCAAGTCTCTAAGTCAACATGAAAGTAGTAGATGGAGAGTACAAGGATACAACGAATATACAATACAACAACGAATAACCACAAAACCCACCTAAGCAAAACTTCACACTGTGAGTCGATGCGGTATACGCAGCAAAAGATGATAAGATAGATGAATATATCCCTGCCTCTGACTACTCTAAGGAAGACCTGCAAAACACTGTGGCAAAATGGGGATGAGTAGCCAACTCATGAATACTAAATAACATATGCAGGTAATCGCAAGTATGCACGTACAACGCGAATCCAACATATGCAGTTAATAGCAATGAAAGGTAATATGAATGCAATAATCATGAAAAGTACACTAATGGTTACTACAAATACATGAAGCAATAATATGACAATCGGTATGCAATAATCATGCAATAATGATATGAAAAGGTGCATATGCAATAGTCATGAAAGGTATTCTAGCAGGTACAACTAACACATGAAGTAATGCATATAAATAAAGGTATGTAAATGCAACAGTCATGAAAGGTACACTAACAGGTACTACTAATATATGAAGCAGTGCATAAACAATAAATGTGGAGTATGGAATGAAATATGTCATTTCCACAGAATCCTGACATCGTGGTAGGATCAAAATCCATTAAGACAATCTAAATCCTAATTTCCTCAAATCAGCTCCCAAATTGGCTCTCATATCATATAAGTTTCACAAATCCTTAATGTACAACATCAAGTAAATATCATATATCCTTAATGTACAAAATCAAGTGAATCTCATATATCCTTTATGTACAATATCAAGTAATCTCAAATGTCCTAAATCCAATATCAAGTGAATCTCTTATATCCTAGGTATATTTGCATGAATAAATATGATGAATTATATGAATTTATATGTATACATAAATATTAGAGTCCCATTCCACTAATATATATATATATATATATATATATATATATATATATGCATATATAAAAGCGTCCCATTCCACTATTATATTCTTAGAAAAAAAATATCATGAAAACAATGTGTCAAGCATCGACACAGAAAGGCTGATCTACCAGGTGCTGTCACCACGACTGGCACCCAGATAGGTACGTATCATACGCTATACTGAAAGCTCGAGTGCTTAGCTCTGACCCTCACCTCTCGATGTATCCATACGTACATGACTCCCGTCGGTATCCCCACGATAACCGCCGAGTCATAGGTACTGTCACAGGTAGGTACTTGCCTACCTTCCTGGCTTAATCGGCATGGACCGTCGATCATCTTGCCGAGAGGAACCATATCGGGCCCCACCATGTACCCTCATACGGCCCCCGACTCCTCGCATGGGGTATATATATCAGAACCGATAAATCTCATGGTGGATGCTGAAATATCATATCAAGGGAAACCAGGTTTTTCAAATAATGCATAATTTCATGAAACTACCACGGTCCCTGATTGGTAGAGTGTTTGCGTGCTTAGTTAATTACCGCAATCAAGACGGTTTCGCTTGTAGCTAGCCGGTTGAGTACGGGTCGTCCGCAGCGAGATGGGAATCTTTTTCTATGTGCTTTAACGAGTTAAGTCCAAATGTCCATATTTGTTTTGAGATTAACTATGTGTTAAAATGTTATATAAAGAGAGCTTGTTAGGGTTAGGATTAGGTTAGTTTGAGTGAGGAGTCGCTCACTTCTTTCGTTGCCACCCTAAATATCGGCGTTACGGTAATCGGCAACAACGGGGATTAGCACGATTAGGAAGGAACTTGCGAGTATAAGCTAGGCTTTCCAACGCTTATGTTCTTCCTTTTGGTGCTTGTCCGTCCGTTCTTGGCTCTTAGCCTTAACCTCTGGTTAATTCAACCACAACCGGTCTCACTAAGGAATCACCGCTATCATGTAGGATAGGGTGCCGTAGGGAGCGGATTGTGGTTCAATTAACGGGAGTCCGAATTAAGATGTTGGGCAAGAAAAGAGTGAGAGGGATTTCCTTCTCTCAAACTTTCCTTATCCTACCCTAACAAGTGAGAAAACTACTCACCCATTACAAGAAAAAGGAAAATAAAACAAAGGAGGAAGATAGAAAGAAAGAGGTTAGAAGATTACAACTAGCTATTTGAGACCTCACTTTGGCAAGGATCAAGCTTAAGCATTATTGTTGTTTAAGGATAAAGAAAAAGAGAACAAGAAAGAAACAAAAAACAAATAACAACAACTAGATTAGCAAATGAAAAATACAAGCAATTATAATTATCAAAAAAACAAGACAAGCATGGTAACAAAAAGAACTCCTGTATTCATCCTTCACTCACAAAAGCTCACTATAAGTTTTTAATGGAGAAGAGATGAGAAGAGGAAGAAGAACAACAACATGTATTCTAAAATCTAAATACAAGAATAAGCACCCTTGGCTTTGGCAAGATCTGGACTATTTATAGGCAGGCAGCAGAAACTCTAGGGCAACATTCAGAACAAAAATGAAATGACCAATCTGCCCCAAAAGATAACCTTCTGCCGAGGCCGTACGGCCACGGTTCCGCGGCCTAAGCATGCTTTTTGGGGTTTTAGGCCCTTAGGTTTGGACGGATTCCCTTGTTTGCTGTTATCTTCAGTTTGGTATAGTACTTTTCTCAGAAGCTCTTCAAAGTTCTTCCAGAATTTTAGTAGATCAAAAGGTGATGTGATGTGGATCTTTTGCTATGATTTCCTCGAGCTCCGCGTAGATATGTTGGATCTTGTGTTGACATTGAGCATTGTGCATGAAAATGACATCGATTTGACATTTTGTCCCTTAAACTGGTGTGCGGCAACATACGGATAGAGAGCGGAGATCCGTGTTTTATTTGTGGTTGGCAGTAATTCGGAATTTGTCGTGTTTTTCCATGAATTTCACTGTTCAGAGCTGAGAACCTGTATCCTGCAATTGACTAGCAAACAAGGCTCAAGAGTACCTACCGATAAGCAATGTGATAAAAATTGGGCGGTATAAAAATGCAAAAATCTGATATGAACAAATACCCCCAAACTTATAAATTTGTTCGTCCCGAGCAAAGCCAATTTATTCATAAAAAATTCCAAACCTCACTTTCGCAGGGATCGCGATTGCACTGAGCATGTGCAACAAGCCGTTAAACCTCTAGGTGTCCCTAGTAGGAGGAGTGTTGTCTCCTGAGGGTTTTCAGCGGATACTACCCACAAAATCCGGTCAAGCAAGATTTGGAAAATAACTATGATTCAAACCCTAAAGTTTTGTTTCAGAAAATAACAATTCTATCTTCCTAAGTCTAGACTATCGAACCTTTATTTTTCACACCTCACTTCTTATTTAACTTAAGATTTTCTATGTCTTTACGTGCAGTGCATATAGTGTCGTTAAGTTCCAGAAGGATCGATTAAAGTCATCATGTTACACAATAAAGCCCAGATAAAATTTTTAAAAGGATCACATAAGTTTTATAAAGAGTTAAGCATTTTTTCAAGTTTCGTTTTCCAGTAAAGTTTCATCTTCAGAATTTCTATCTTCCCTAACAGGAAACTAGGTCTTAATTTTCACTCCACCTTTTTCTTGTTTTCATTTCATACACACCTCTGTGAACGTGCAATAGTCTTTATCATAGAATAAAACCTTCATATCTCCGCTAGAAATATTTTTTTTTAAAAACCTGTCTTTTGTGAAGATTATTCTCACACAAAGAACCATTAGGAATTTTAACTAGGAGAGAACACTTGCTTGACTTTGTTTTAATCTTGAATTTTTAGGCTTCTTTACGAGCTTTGGGCCAATACGCCCAAACCAGTTGGCTTTAGGGCATTAGGTGTAGAGACACCCAGCGGACTTAATTACTCAAGTTACCTATGCCCAAAAACAAAAGACAATTTAGCGTGAAAATCATGATGATTCAATGCGAACGGAGATATAACCGGCAGTTCAATTATTTATTTGGATAAAAGACGTGTTTAGTGGGTTAGGTGTGTAATCATTCCAAACAAGTTTCAGATGGGTTATTTTTCAGAATTAGTTCCAATTAAGGTATCAATAACATTCTTTCATATTCGCTTCACTTCATAAACTATTCTTGATATTACTTATTTCAGAACAAACCTATTTAATCCTCAGAAAATCATTTATCCATTTAAAAGTTTTTAGACATAAAAGACTTGTCATCTAATTTCCAAAACTCACGACACGTGTAGTGTGATGTAAAGACGTATAACAGCTATAGTTATCTTCAAAGGAGAGTTATCTTTCAGTTTTTCAAAATCTAAAAATAAGATTTAGTTATTCTTATCTTATCAGACAAAACCGTCGAAATGTTGAATCAGAGTTCTCCCACTAGCTAACTTGACAGAAAAGTTTTTATGTTTTTAGAATTTTTTTTTATTTTTATGGGTTTTAAATAAGGTATGCAAATGCAAAATTTACATATGAATGCGAAATTTAGAAATGCGTACCGAGCGTTCTCCCAAACTTAAACTGGACAGTATCCTCACTGTCATTGCATGAAGAGATCATTTGAAGGGTCAAAATTGTCGGTTAAATATACACAATTTTTTTTGTTTATGTTTTTGTTTTTAAAGAAAAGAAGAATACTAAAAATGGAAAAGAATATCCACAAAAATATACAAAATGGTATATACATACCCCCAAACTTATTTGGAACAGTGTCCACTGTTCTTGGCTAGATAACCGAAGTTTGGTGGTAGGCAGAGGAAGATTATGCAGGGTAAACCGGCTCCTGTAAGACCAGGAGCTCCTCTGTTGGTTCGGCACTAAGGTACGGTTTAAGTCGGTGTCCGTTTACTTTGAAAAATGAACCGTCCTTTGGATTCTCCAAATCCACAGCGCCATGCAGATACACATTCCGCACAAAATACGGCCCTTTCCAGCGAGATCTGAGCTTTCCTGGATGGAAGTGTAGCCGGGTGTCGTAAACAGTACCTGTTGACCAGGTACGAAAGTTTTGCGCAAAAGGTGTTTATCGTGAAACACCTTCGTTCGGTTCTTAACGACAACCGCGTTATCGTAAGCCTCATCACTAAGCTCGCTCAATTCGTTCAACTGCAGCTTCTGATGGCTGCCCGCATCTTCGAGAGACAGATTCAGCTCCTTTATCGCCCTAAATGCGCGATGCTCTATTTCCACAGAGAGGTGGCAAGCCTTTCCGTACACAAGACGATAGGGAGACATGCCAAGATCGGTCTTATAAGCAGTTCGAAATGCCCAAAGGGCATCAGTGAGTTTCAGCGACCAATCCTTACGGTTCTTGGAAACTGTCTTCTCTAGTATCTGCTTGATTTGTCGATTTGAAACTTCGGCTTGCCTACATGTTTAGGGGTGGTAGGGCGTAGATAGCTTATGATTAATGGAATATTTCCGCATCAAGGCCTCAAAAGTCTTATTGCAGAAATGAGTTCCATTGTCGCTTATGATCGCTCGGGGATGCCCAAAACGGGAGAAAATGTTTCCTTTAAGAAACCTAACAACAACCTTGTTGTCGTTAGTCCGGCTGGGCACAGCCTCGACCCATTTAGAGACGTAATCAATAGCGAGAAGGATGTACAAGTTCTCGAAAGAGCTGGGAAACGGCCCCATGAAATCTATCCCCCAAACGTCGAAAATCTCCACAACCAAGATTGGTTGGAGCGGCATCTCGTTCCTCCGGGATATCCGGCCCAATTGTTGGCACCGGGAGCAAGTCTTGCAATAGTCATGAGCGTCTTTGAAGAGTTGTGGCCAGTAGAAACCACATTGCAAGATCTTCTCAGCTGTCTTTCTGGGGCCAAAATGCCCGCCACATGCTTGATCGTGGCAAAATGACAGCACACTCTTGAATTCATCGTCAGGGACACACCGACGAATAATCTGGTCGGGATAGTACTTGATCAGATAGGGTCTGTCCCAGTAAAAGTGTTTTACTTGGGATAAGAATCGAAGTCTGTCCTGACTTGACCATTCAGTCGGTAGTAGCCCTGTGGCCAAATAGTTCACAATATCTGCAAACCGGGGTTCGCGAGATACTGTCATGAGTTGTTCATCCGGAAAAACGCCGTTGATCGGAAGTTGAGGCGACGACGAAGAAGGAAGTCGTGAGAGATGGTCGGCGACTACGTTTTCACATCCTCTTTTGTCCTTGATGACAAGGTCAAACTCTTGAAGCAAGAGGATCCAATGTATTAGCCGAGATTTTGCATCTTTCTTCGCAAAAAGATGGCGCAGAGCAGAATGGTCTATGTAGACAATGACTGGAGAGCCGATGAGGTAGGGCCTGAACTTTTCTAAAGCAAATACAACAACTAAGAATTCCTTCTCTGTTGTTGTATAATTAAGTTGGGCATCGTTCAGGGTTCGGCTAGCATAATAGATTACGTGCGGCATCTTGTTGATGTGTTGTCCAAGGACAGCACCAATGGCAAAGTCGGATGCATCGCACATAATCTCAAATGGGTGCGTCCAGTCAGGTGAAGAAAGAACGGGAGTAGAAGTGAGTGAGCTTTTTAATGACTCGAACGCAGTCACACAGCTCGAGTTGAAGTCGAATGGCGTGTCCTTGGCCAGCAAAAGAGTCAAGGGCCTAGCAATCTTGCTAATGTCCTTGATGAACCGTCTATAGAAACCGGCATGGCCAAGGAAGGCTCGGATGTCTCTGACGCATCAGGGAGGAGGGAGATTGGAAATGACCTCAATCTTCGCTTTGTCAACCTCTATGCCATTTTGCGAAATGAAATGTCCTAAGACAATACCTTCGCGCACCATGAAGTGGCACTTCTCCCAATTCAAAGTGAGGTTCTTGTCCTTATATCGGGTAAGGACAGCGTCAAGATGCAGCAAACACTCGTTAAAGGAATCGCCGAAGATGGAGAAATCGTCCATGAAGATCTCCAGGAATTTTTCCACCATGTCTGAGAAGATTCCCATCATACACCGCTGGAAGGTAGCGGGCGCATTGCATAACCCAAAGGGCATGCGAGGATATGGAAACGTGCCGAAAGGACAAGTGAATGTGGTCTTGTCCTGGTCTTTTTCGGCGATGGGAATCTGATTATAGCCGGAGTAACCATCAAGAAACCAGTAGTACTCCTGTCCGGCCAATCGTTCAAGCATTTGGTCAATGAAAGGTAGCGGAAAGTGGTCCTTCCGCGTTGCGGCGTTCAATTTTCTATAATCGATGCATACTCGCCACCCAGTTTGGGTGCGAGTAGGGATTAACTCGTTTGCCTCGTTAGTGATGACCGTTATGCCTGATTTCTTAGGGACAACGTGAATGGGGCTAACCCACTGGCTATCAGAGATAGGGTAAATGATACCACTATCCAGACACTTTACGATTTCCTTTTTCACAGCCTCCTTCATGACTGGGTTGAGTCGCCTTTGTGGATCCCTGGATGGTTTGGAATCATCCGTCAGATGAATGTGATGTTCAACGATCAGGGGACTAATCCCCTTGATGTCCGCCATGGACCAGCCAAAAGCTTGCCTATTGTTGTGCAAGACCGCAAGAAGGGCTTTCTCTTGCTCTGGAGCTAGAGAAGCAGAGATGATAACAGGGAGGGTCTCTTTCTCACCCAAGTAGGCGTACTTAAGGTGAGATGGCAAAGGTTTGAGTTCGAGCGTTGGAGGTGAAACGATTGAAGGCAAGATTGGTGAAAAGGTCTCGAACTCAAAGGATTCCAGCAAAGGTTCAAAACGAGTGTATGCGACTGAGTTGGAAGGTTCAGGTAACTCATCCGGAAATTCGAAGGATTCAAACTTGGGTGGTGAGTGGCTAAGATCGTTCGAGATAGTGAAACACTCGTAGTCATTGTCGGGCGTAGAAACAGCAGCAGGTTCGAAGAGGAACGCACTAGTAGCATTAAGGTTATCGTGATCGAACAAAAACTCCTCGAATTCACACTCTTCTGGGGTGATCTCCTGGATTGAGCAAACGTCTAGTATATGAGCATTAGGTTCGGAGGGCTGATTCCCCAACCTAAAAATGTTGAGTTCAATTGTCATGTTTCCAAAAGATAGGTTCATCGAACCATTTCGACAATTGATCACAGCATTTGAGGTTGCAAGGAATGGGCGACCGAGTATCACCGGAATTTGATTCCGGGGGTTAGCTACAGGCTGTGTGTCTAATACAATGAAGTCAACGGGGAATATGAAGTCCCCGACCTTGATTAATACATCCTCTAGCTCACCCCTAGGATGGGTGATTGATCGGTCGGCCATTTGGAGAGTACAATGTGTCGGTTTCAGCTCTCCTACACCTAATTGCTCATATACTGACTACGGAAGCAGGTTAACACTGGCACCAAGATCTAATAATGCGCGTTTGATGTTCTTATCCCCAATGGTAATAGAAATCGTAGGACAGCCAGGGTCCTTCCGTTTTTGCGGTAAAGATTGGGTAAGAGCATCACTCACAACACTAGCCAAGAAAACTTTCTTGGGTACCTGAGACTTCCTCTTTTTCGTGCACAAGTCCTTTAAGATTTTCGCGTAGGATGGGACTTGTTGGACAGCATCTAAAAGGGCAATGTTGATGTTAACCTGCTTAAACAACTCCAGAATCTTCTCCATTTGTGGATTTTGTTTATTGGACCTCAACCGGTTTGGAAATGGAACGTTTTTAAAAGTGGTTGAGTCCAATGCTTGTGGAGGAGATTGTGGAGTTGGAACGGATCCCAGAGCCGGTGTTTTCGTGGAGTGAGAAGTGGGTTCGTTCATAGCAGAAGAAGAAGAAGAAGAAGAAGAGCCATTTGACGAATGGAGAATAGGCTCAGAAGACGAAGAAGAAGAAGAGGCCGGGGTGTCATTATCCTCAATTGTTGTGCCGATGTTGTTGTGCAGCATCCTTCCTGATCTCAATGTAGTCACGGCACTCACATTATTGTTCTGTTGTTCAAGAGTAACATGTACATTATGTGGGTGACCGGGATTTGAGAGTGGTTGAGATGGAAGCTTCCCCTTTTCTCGCTCGCTTAACGCCGCATTCAGCTGTGCAATCTGGGCTTCGATGGTCTTGATGCTTTGACCGTGTGCAGCAGTGTGTTGCACCAAAGATTGAATAGACGACTGGATGTTGGCGGTGGATTGTGTCGATTGTTTAATGAACGCCTCCAGACTTCGTTCTAGCGAGAAAACCTTATCGTTGTTTGATGGAACAAAGTTGTTTTACGGAAAAGAATTGTTGGGTGCAAAGTTGTTCGTCTGATTTTGAAAAGGTTGGGGTTGGAAAGGCTGCTGAAACTGATGTTGAGTTTGTTGTTGCGCTTGTTGTTGCGGAGGAGGGGGCCTATGGAAATTGTTGCCTTGGAATTGATGCTGATTCTGATTCCAGGAGAAATTGGGGTGGTTCCTCCAACCGGGATTGTAGGTGGAAGTGTATGGATCATTTCTCGGTCTTTGCTGAAATGCAGCATTAACCTGATCCTGTCCTTGAGATGGTGGATTGTAAGGACACTCTTCGGTTAAGTGAGAAGGATCGGAACAACAAGCATAAATGGTACGAAGGGGAAGAACAGGGGCGGCAGGAGTAGGAGATGAAAATTTGCTCTCTATCGCTTCAAGTTTTCTCGTTATTGCAGCCATTTCAGCTTTCATCGCAATAGAGACATCGAGTTGGTGAATTCCTACCCTAGACCGACTAGTAGAAGTAGAGGAAGAAGAAGAAGAAGTTGGTCTGGTGCTCTCCCATTGAAGCGTTTGTTCCGCAAGGTCGTCGAGGAATTGCCATGCTTCCTCGTCAGATTTCGATAGGAAGTGGCCCGGACAAATGGTTTCCAACAACTGCTTGGTTGCTGGGTTCAGGCCCTCGTATAAGATTTGGCAAAGTTTCCATTTCTCGATACCATGGTGAGGGCACTGAACAAGAAGGTCTTTATACTGGTCAAAGCACTTCCAGAAGGGTTCAGTAGGAAGCTGAGAGAATTGATTGATTTCGTTACGGATCCTTACGGTTTTATGATTCGGATAGAATTTCTTGAGAAACGCTTTCACAAACTCGTCCCAACTGATTATGGAGTAGGAAGCAGTGCTATACAGCCACTTTTTAGCAAGATCGTACAAATTGAATGGAATGACCCATAGACGTATTGCATCGTCCGACAGCTGGGTAGTTTTCATCATGGCACAAACATTTTGGAACTTGTTGATGAAGATATAGGCATTTTCAGACTCAAGCCCATGAAATTTCGGAAGCATGTTAATGAAGTGGGGCTTAATTTCAAAATTATCCCCATTGGCCGGTGGAAGGGAAAGACAGGTGGGGAGTGTAGAGCGGGTGGGATAGAAACGATCCTGAAGTGCGATTCGCTGTGGCACTACGACAGGCGGTGGTGGTGGGTTATTCGCATCCATAGGAGGTGGAATCAATCCCGGGGGAGTCAAAGAGATGTTTGGATTAAATCCTGACATCGCGGAAGAAGAGGTTGGTGATGGTGAAGGTGAGGATGTATGAACAGAATTTCGGTCAACGTCGGAGTTGGCCGGCAAAGGTAAGGGTGAAAGAGGCGTGGACGGAGTTTCGACGTCTGAGTCGATCGCGTTGTCGGTAGCGACTAACGTAACGTGGACTAGGCGGACGCTAGTGTCCCGAGTCCAAGCGGACATACACTAATCGAGTTTAGTATAGTCAAAGCGGAGATGGTGAGGGTAAGAAAACGTCAATGGAGAAATAGGATGGGTGGTGGGTGAAAAAATGGGATTTTGGCGCCAAAGGGCAAGTTTTTATAAAAATTTTTGGTTTTGTGTTTTTTTTAGAAAGAGCTTTACAGAAATATGTACGGACTTACGGCTTCAAGAAATCACAAACAAGATATGCACAATCACACCTAGATCTAGGGTCACCTAGGTCAGCTAGACAGCTCTTAACTGTTCCAAAGGGCTAGAAATAGGACCTCAAACCGCCTCTTCTCCGCCAATTGCGACCAGGTAAGTGCCAGGTAAGTGGGAGGCTACCCACTACGTAAGTAGTGGTCCTAATTAAGTAACCACTTGCCTTGGACAAACTTGCCTAGACACCGCAAAGTCAGGATAGGATAAACGGCCCATGCCTATAACTAGTCCTCTGTCCTATTGAGCGCGAAGTCCTTAGGGCTGAGTCTAGTATTTTTTAATTAAACAATGGTCAATGCATATGCTTTTTGTGATTTCTGGGGTCCTGGGAAGGGTGATGAAATCCCCACCCAATCTGGATTGGTTTCAAGCCCCTTAAAGTCCGTATTAATAAATGCAAAGCAGCAACAATCAACCTCAATCATTTTTTATTTTTTAGCGCGGCGCAAAGAATTCTGCACAAAAACAATTTATTGGAAGAAGGAAGAGAATTTGCGCAAAGAATGCTGCAGAAAACACAGTTCAGTGGAGTTCAGAGGAGTGGGGAGAGAGGAATAAAGACTCACAGAAAATTTGAGACCCTGACGACACCAAGTGGCCGCGGTTCCGCGGCCTAAGCCTACTTTGTTAGTTATGTATATTCCCTAGATGCCATTGTTGTACATATGATGTATATTATAATGGATGCTTGGATATATATAGAGAGGACTTTCTTGCTCGTCATGATAGTATGCTATTTGGTTTCACTTTATCTTAACATGTTGACTTGTAATGGTTTACTGTCTTACTCTCACATGTTGATAAAGCCCTTAGGATCTGTACTCGACTACTGGGACTTTGATGAGATCATACTAGTGGGGCCATGATAGTCGATGAGTACATCCTATAACTGTTCCAAGTCGAGGGTATATCGAGACAGGGCATCGATACACCAGAGTAGACTAGCGTATACGCATCTTGACCCATATGATGGGCGATAGATGATCCCATATCCATCGGTGTTTGACATCAGAGATGGTGTACGGGTGCTTAGTGGAGCCTGGGTATACTGGACGGACTCACCGAGAACTCCCAGATGGTGATATACCATACGTCAGATGGCAGTTCTCCGGTGACACTGGTACAGGGTAGTCTGTAGACCCGAGATCGTCATAGAGTCTTGTATGATTCCCACTGTGCTTTGATTTCCACCTTACCACGTCCAAGAGGGCGTGCAAAATGGTGGCTTTTGGGTACAGTCCCGAATCACATGGAGGCAATGAGCGATAGGAGGGGATTCGTCTCTCCCGGTATAGGGAGTTGATGTTGTGCTGTGTTCGATTGGCTATAAGTGGAAGTCCCTGGCCAGGGCTGATATAGAGATTTACTGGTAAGTGTTACTAGTAGTTTCTCGACCCGTTATGAGCCACACATCGACACTACTTATCGGTTACTGGGGTCTGACGTTTACCACCCCTAGACTTGATATGCGACATATCAGACGAACAGACCGGACTGAACTGGAGTGTTACTGATTGGATTCACAGGAGAACGCATAGGCTAGCTTGTTGATCTTCTGATCGCTCAATACCTGGGTGGCTGTTACGTTTAGCTGACCACTTGCAGCTTATGGGTGTTTGATATGATCATCACCTGCAACCGGCGTATTGACGATTCTTTAGAGTCCTACACAGAGGTTTCTTGGCTCTGGCGAAACGGAGTAGAGGCACATATGTGATATGTGCAGGACCGAGAATAATGCGATATGAGATACCATATTATATTCTCGCGATATTTAGATATGAACCGGGTCATCGGATCAAGTGTTGATTCGATGAATCGGTACATGATATATTAGTCGGTAATATTCGATATAGCCGGATCGTCGGATCAAGTGTTGATTCGATGATTTAATGTATAATAATATATATGATATATTGTATTACATTATCTAATATTGGCTCGCTTTATTATTTCATTTTCTCACTGGATGATACATTGATATATGTTAAATGTATTATTTTCTTTTGTTGCAAATATATAATATATATGTGATATATATTATTGTGACATTATATGATTTATTATTAAACATGTTTAAGGATGATTAAAAGGGATTAGGGTTTGATTAGGGTTAGCTTCTTCTTGCAGCTTCTAGAAGCTTTGTTTTTGTCATGCTTAAGATATTATGGTTGATATTTTTGCATGACTCATAACTTAACCTAACCAAACCTTAACTCTAGTTTATTCTCGATAAACTCTTAGCCACTCATCCTTGACCATGGTTGATATATCAATCATATAGTTTTCTTTTCTATTCATCACAAAAGGAATTATCATTATCATTTTTCCATTATCTTTTTCTTCTCTCTTGATTTTGAGTTCACTAGAAATTCCATTTGTGATGATAAATTGTGAGAAAGTGAATTAAAAAGAAAGCATAAATACTACTCCTTCAACCTCATCTCATCTAGCCCATGAGATTAGTGTGTTCATCTCTTTAGAGTGAGAAAACTTGAGTTATTGAAACTTCGACGTAGATCATCGGAGATTTGGAACACTTCAAGCAAGCATGGATCGTTCGAGTCGTGGAGCCTCTCTTGAGTCCGGGAGATCATGGATCGCGGCAAAGGGACTTCTACTCGGAGCTTGTGAAGCGAAGGAGCGGACTACAAAGGTTGTAATCCCTCACACTTAGATAAAAAGTTGTTATCTTGCATGCTTAACCCTAATAATCTAGCAAAGATCCTGTCTTTGGATTGTTCGGCACGTCTAAATTTTTATCCGGGCATGTTTGATGCCTTATGAACCTTCACAAGAGTGCCTAGGAACCCTTACAGTGGTATCAAAGCCTAACTAGAACATTAGGCGTCATGTTTATGAAGTTAAAACTCCGATCGAACCCGGGCCGACAAAATTTATCCCCTCTCTGGAAATTTTTCAAAATCTGGGATTTTTTTGAATTAAAAATACGTAAAAAAAGCAGCAGGGAATTCTAAGAATTACCATGAAACACGGGCCCACAACTCCACTAAATCACCGCGGAACCGCGGCGGGAACATGCTTCCCGCGGCGGTTCCGCGGCCGATTTGTGTGATTGTGACACGTGGCTTCGTGGTAATATCCGTAGGTGCTTGTTGATGCTTCTGGGTATTTTTAAAAGTGATTCATGTGTTGTTTAATCTGGGGTTTATTTGGTAATCGTAGATTCGATCGGAAAATTTAAATTCGTTGTTTTTCCAGATATTTAGAAATTGTTAAAAAGTTCGAATGGATATCATTAACTCACTTTTTCGCGGCGCGTAAAACTTTCAAGTGTTGAACTTTTATCGGGTTTAAATCTTTCGAAAAAATTGTACAAGTTAAGCGGTGGACCTTCTAGAAGACAACAAACCTTAACTCGATTATGTGACCGTCTTGAACTGCCTTTTGAATCTTCGGGTTTGGGGCAGTACGGCGTGCCACATGTGAGGCGTGACCCTTCTACGACTGGATCACCGATACTGTGACATATTCTGGGATTATTTGAACTCCGCTCAAGTGTTGAGCAATTTAGGAAATTTTGGGTATTTGATTATCTATTCGAAAAGTTTAATACTGTCTATTTATCTGGAATGTGATACAATATGTGGAATTCATATAGTTAGGCATGAAATGCGAAGTATGTGATATTTCGGATTTACGTTGTCTAAAGTGATTATGGATTCCAAATATTGTAGTTTTACACTTTCTTTTCTGTGACCGTAAGTGTAATATGTGATATCGCCGGTTTCGTTGCTATATGTCAACGACAATTGGGATGCGCATATTTACTTACGTTGATGATATGTGATATTATGTGTTGCTGTGATATGTTATATTGGATCGTCGTGTTCTGAATAGCCGGGGGTTTTATGTGAGATGAGGGTTTTTATTTTCATTCATGTAAAATTCATTTGTAATGTAATATTCTTTTATTTAGGGCACTTCCAGGTTGAGGTTGATGTCACCCTTGTATATTATTTACTTTTCCGCATTAGGTAGACCCAAGGTGGGGAGCACAAGTAACCGGGTTCTAGGGTCCAGTGGGAGGCCATCTCGAGGAGTCGAGACCGGGTCTCCTAACCCTAGAATTGGCAGTGTTACTTGCCGCTCTCGTAGGGGTCTTGGGATGTGGGTTTGGCTATTCGTCGCGACCGTGGAATCTGTGTTTTATACAGGCTCGTAATGAAAACACGGACGTCCTAGTATATCCAATATTTCATATATGTTATTCTGCTGCAATGTTCTGTGATGAGATCATATTACTGCCTGAGACGAATGCTTATACTATATATATATGCTGATATATAAATATTACTGCTTTCGTTTCTTCTGTGATGCTTAGGAAGCATAAGCTGATGGGATTTTTATTAATGAGATTAATAAAAAGAAAAGAAACCTAAAGATGTTGTAGAATCAAAACTTTATAAAAAGGGTAGCAACAGTTTTGCTTTGCACAGTGATATATATGATATATCATGCACCTTATTCGATGAGGAAAGAGCCGACGATCCCTTCACCGGGAGTGACATCTTTAGCGAAACTGGCAGATGCTACAAAACTCGGTTTGTATTTTGATTGCTTTAAGTGTTTTGCTTTGCACAGCGGTATATATGATATATCCTGCACCTTATTCGATGAGGAAAGGGCCGACGATCCCTTCACCGGGAGTGACCCCTTTAGCGAAACTAAGAAAAGCCTAAAAAACACTCATTTTCAAAAACACTTGATTCTACGATGATATCAAGTTCATTACGCTCAGGGTTTTCTGAAAAACCTGCGTAGCCCTCCGTCATTTCAGATAAAGACTATTTAGTATTCGTGCTGCGTTTGTTGGCCTTTGTCAAGGCGTAGTGTGCGGTAGCTAACTGGTACTTATCTGTTTAAACATATGATGTGATTGGATTAGGGTATTCGTACGACCTTGTTGGCCTTTGTCAAGGGTCGTGCGGGTGGGTTTAATTTCAATCAAGAAATAACGGGTTGAACTTGACTAGCTTCCTATGGTTTGATGGCCTTTGTCAAGGTCATAGGGGTTAGGGGCAAAAGCATTATCGGGAATTTCAAGTGTTGAAATTTGCAATGAGATTGCATACCTCCTATGAGATAGTTGGATCCCGATACCCACAGCGATTAAGTGTTACTCCTGGGAGAGTTTTACACAGGACAATTAGCTGATCAAGTAGGTGTCTAGAAAAGTGTTAACGGGGTTACGCCTCTGGGAAAACGAGGTTTACTTTAATTAGGTCCGTGCGAAAGCACGGGGAACCTCCCTCAAAGTACCGAAACTGATCTGGCTGAAAGATTGACGAAATTGTAGGGTGTAATTAATCCCGGCTAATCTTACCTTTTAGGGTTTGATGGTAGATTTGATAAAAACAGTGGGAGACATCCTGATTAGATAAGATAATAACCAATCTAATCTTGCAAGAGCATACGCTAAAGTGTTTTTCTTCTCTCTCTCTCCAGGTAGCGACCATGTCAGGCCATAATCAAGATAATAATATGGATGTATTGACTGAACCCGCTTATTATACTGAGCAGGGGAACGTTGGACCCGTTCTTTCTTATAAGAGTTATAAGACTGAACAGGAAACAGGAGAATGTCTGGATTCTCATGCCGCCCAAAAGAACATGCATATTGATGCATCTTCTTCAGGTGTGTTAGTTATTGAGATCTGTTTCTCAGTTCACTCAACGTCCTGGGTATTAGATACCGGATCAGGATCCCACATATGTAAATTGTTACATGGGCTACGAAAAGGTAGAGAACTGGGAAAAGGTGATCATTCCGTTCAAGTAGGGAATGGTGCATGTATTGGAGCCAAAGCAGTTGGCGAATATCACCTAGTATTACCAAGTCGTAATACACTGATTCTGAATGAGTGTTATTATATACCGAACATGATGTGCAATATTATATCAGTTTCTTTATTGAGTAAAGAAGGATATAATTTTGTAGTAAAGGATAATGTTATGAACATATTCCTAGATCAAAAGTTAATTGCATCAGGCTCGTTACATAATGGCATATTCATTCTAAATCAGAATACAGTCCTCAATATACAAAACACACACAAGAGGAAAAGTTCAGAAATGAACGAATCCTTCTTGTGGCATTGTATACTTCGTTATATCAATGCGACACGACTGGCTAAGTTACATAAGGAAGGTTATTTGAATCCGTTCGAATTATCATCTTATGATACTTGCCATTCATGTCTCAAAGGAAAAATGACCAAAGCTCCGTTTAGTAGACACGGAGAAAGAGTTACCGAACTCTTAGGACTGGTACATAGTGATGTATGCGGTCCCATGTCTACGCATGCCAGGAACGGTTCTTCCTACTTCATTACATTCACTGACGATCTCTCTAGATTCGGACATGTGTTCCTGATGAAACACAAGTCTGAAGCTTTTGAGAAATTCAGAGAATATAAGCACGAAGTAGAGAATCAAACGGGCAAAAGTATTAAGATTCTTCGATCTGATCGAGGAGGTGAATACTTAAGCAGTGAGTTCCTCGATTATCTAAAAGAGAATGGGATTCTCTCTCAGCTTACTCCTCCTTATACACCACAGCACAACGGTGTATCTGAGCGGAGGAATCGCACCCTATTAGATATGGTGCGCTCGATGATGAGTACAGCTGAGTTACCAATTTCCTTCTGGGGGTATGCACTGGAGACAGCAGCATACCTATTGAATCATGTTCCAACTAAATCTGTATCTACCACACCATATGAAATTTGGAGTGGGAAGAGACCATGTCTTAAACGAGTTAAGATATGGTGTTGTCTGGCCTATGTCAAAAGGCAAAATCCAGACAAATTCAAGGCACGGTCAGTTCTATGCAAGTTTGTGGGATATCCCAAACATTCACATGGATATCTTTTCTACCATCGCGAGGAACAAAAGGTGTTTGTTTCTCGACATGCCACCTTTTTAGAAAAGGAATTTCTTGCAAAAGAAATTAGTGGAGAAGAGGTAGAACTGGAAGAAATTCCAGCTACACAAACTCAAACTGAAACTGAAGATTTGGTAGAACCGGAGGATTCAATAGTATCCAACGAACCCCAGCCTCTCCGCCGATCTAGTAGGGTTTCTCGTCCACCTGAGAGATACTACGGTTTTCTCAATGATGGTGGAAGCGAGGATTGCATCATGGATGATGATGACCCGACTAGTTTCGAGCAGGCCATCACGAGTGCTGACTCTGTGAAATGGCTAGAAGCAATGCGATCTGAGATGGAATCCATGTACACCAACAAAGTATGGACTTTGGAAAATGCTCCTGAAGGGGTAAAACCCATAGGGAGCAAGTGGATCTTTAAAATGAAATTTGGTGTAGATGGAAAAGTTGAGACTTTCAAAGCTAGACTTGTAGCAAAGGGTTTTCGTCAACGACCAGGTGTGGATTATGACGAAACATTTTCTCCAGTGGCTATGCTTAAGTCCATCCGGATCTTACTTGCCATTGCTGCATACCATGACTACGAAATCTGGCAAATGGATGTTAAGACCGCCTTTCTAAACGGTGATTTGGAAGAGTGCGTGTACATGACTCAGCCAGAAGGCTTCGTAGACAGTGGGAGCAGCGGAAAGGCGTGCAAGCTTCTTAAATCCATTTATGGGTTAAAGCAAGCATCGCGGAGTTGGAACATCTGTTTTGATGTTGTAGTCAAAGAGTTTGACTTCATCAAAAATATAGATGAACCTTCTATCTATAAGAAGGTAGCAGAGGGTAAGGTTGTCTTCCTCGTATTGTACGTGGATGACATACTCTTGATAAGAAATGATATTCCTATGCTGCAATCAGTCAAGCTCTTCTTATCACAGAGATTCTCAATGAAAGATCTAGGTGATGCCTCCTGCATATTGGTAATCATGATCTATAAAGATAGATCTAAACGGATATTGGGATTGTCCCAATCCAGGTACATTGACACCATACTAAAGAGGTTTAGTATGGAAGAATCCAAGCGTGGGAACCAACCCATGATCTCTGGACTCACTCTCTCCAAAGAGATGTCTCCCAAGACTGATTTGGAGAGAGCTCCCATGAAAGGGATACCCTATGCTTCGGCAGTAGGCTCTATCATGTATGCGATGCTATGTACCAGACCCAATGTAGCATACTCACTAAGTGTAGTGAGTCGGTATCAAGCAGATCCTGGAGAGAGTCACTGGACAGCTGTGAAGAACATTCTCAAGTACTTACGAAGGACTAAGGAGATGTTCTTGGTGTATGGTAACAGAGAACTCCAGGTGGAGTCCTTTACCGATTCTAGCTTCCAAAGTGATAAGGACGACTCTAAGTCGCACTCGAGATTTGTCTTTACCCTCAATGGAGGGGCAGTATGTTGGAAGAGTTCCAAACAGGATACCGTTGCAGACTCGACGATGGAGGCTGAATACATCGCTGCCAACGATGCTGCCAAAGAGGCTGTCTGGATAAAGAAGTTCATTAGTGAACTTGGTGTGGTTCCATCCATTGAGCATCCAATACCTCTGTATTGCGATAACAATGGAGCTGTGGCTTTGGCCAAGGAACCCAGATCCCATCAGAAGTCCAGACATATTCTGAGGCGGTATCACCTGATCAGGGAGATAGTTGATTACCGGGAGATCTAGGTCAGGAGAGTAGATACGAAGGACAACACTGCGGATCCATTCACGAAGGCTATTCCCCAGATACAGTTTGAGAGATTATTCGGGATGCTAGGTATGAGATACTACAGCAGCTGGCCTTAGTGCAAGTGGGAGATTGTTAGTTATGTATATGCCCTAGAGGCCATTGTTGTACATATGATGTATATTATAATCGATGCTTGGATATATATAGAGAGGACTTTCTTGCTCGTCATGATAGTATGCTATTTGGTTTCACTTTATCTTAACATGTTGACTTGTAATGGTTTACTGTCTTACTCTCACATGTTGATAAAGCCCTTAGGATCTGTACTCGACTACTGGGACTATGATGAGATCATACTAGTGGGGCCATGATAGTCGATGAGTACATCCTATAACTGTTCCTAGTCGAGGGTATATCGAGACAGGGCATCGATACACCAGAGTAGACTAGCGTATACGCATCTTGACCCATATGATGGGCGATGGATGATCCCATATCCATCGGTGTTTGACATCAGAGATGGTGTACGAGTGCTCAGTGGAGACTGGGTACACTGGACGGACTCGCCGAGAACTCCCAGATGGTGATATACCACACGTCAGATGGCAGTTCTCCGGTGACACTGGTACAGGGTAGTCTGTAGACCCGTGATCGTCATAGAGTCTTGTGTGATTCCCACTGTGCTTTGATTTCCACCTTACCACGTCCAAGATGGCGTGCAAAACGGTGGCTTTTGGGTACAGTCCCGAATCACATGGAGTCAATGAGCGATAGGAGGGGATTCGTCTCTCCCGGTATAGGGAGTTGATGTTGTGCTGTGTTCGATTGGCTATAACTGGAAGTCCCTGGCCAGGGATGATATAGAGATTTACTGGTAAGTGTCACTAGTAGTTTCCCGACCCGTTATGAGCCACACATCGACACGACTTATCGGTTACGGGGGTCTGACGTTTACCACCCCTAGACTTGATATGCGACATATCAGACGAACAGACCGGACTGTATGGGAGTGTTACTGATTGGACTCACAGGAGAACGCACAGGCTAGCTTGTTGATCTTCTGATCGCTCAATACCTGGGTGGCTGTTACGTTTAGCTGACCGCTTGCAGCTTGTGGGTGTTTGATATGATCATCACCTGCTACCGGCGTATTGACGATTCTTTAGAGTCCTACACAGAGGTTTCTTGGCTCAGGCGAAACGGAGTAGAGGCACATATGTGATATGTGCAGGACCGAGAATAATGCGATATGAGATACCGTATTATATTCTCGCGATATTTAGATATGAACCGGGTCATCGGATCAAGTGTTGATTCGATGAATCGGTACATGATATATTAGTCGGTAATATTCGATATAGCCGGATCGTCGGATCAAGTGTTGATTCGATGATTTAATGTATAATAATATATATGATATATTGTATTACATTATCTAATATTGGCTCGCTTTATTATTTCATTTTCTCACTAGATGATACATTGATATATATGCGATATATGTTAAATGTATTATTTTCTTTTGTTGCAAATATATAATATATATGTGATATATATTATTGTGACATGATATGATTTATTATTGAACATGTTTAAGGATGATTAAAAGGGATTAGGGTTTGATTAGGGTTAGCTTCTTCTTGCACCTTCTAGAAGCTTTGTTTTTGTCATGCTTAAGATATTATGGTTGATATTTTTGCATGACTCATAACTTAACCTAACCAAACCCTAACTCTAGTTTATTCTCTACAAACTCATAGCCACTCATCCTTGACCATGGTTGATATATCAATCATATAGTTTTCTTTTCTATTCATCACAAAAGAAATTATCATTATTATTTTTCCATTATCTTCATCTTCTCTCTTGATTTTGAGCTCACTAGAAATTCCATTTGTGACGATAAATTGTGAGAAAGTGAATTAAAAAGAAAGCATAAATACTACTCCTTCATCCTCATCTCATCTAGCCCATGAGATTAGTGTGGTCATCTCTTTAGAGTGAGAAAGCTTGAGTTATTGAAACTTCGACGCAGATCATCGGAGATTTGGAACACTTCAAGCAAGCATGGATCGTTCGAGTCATGGAGCCTCTCTTGAGTCCGGAAGATCGTGGATCACGGCAAAGGGACTTCTACTCGGAGCTTGTGAAGCGAAGGAGCGGACTACAAAGGTTGTAATCCCTCACATTTAGATAAAAAGTTGTTATCTTGCATGCTTAACCCTAATAATCTAGCAAAGATCCTGTCTTTGGGTTGTTTGGCACGTCTAAATTTTTATCCGGGCATGTTTGATGCCTTATGAACCTTCACAAGAGTGCCTAGGAACCCTTACATACTTATGCCGCGGTTCCGCGGCAGTAAGGTGGTGGTGGGTTTTGAAATTCCTGTGGTATGCTAAGATGGGTGTCCTCTTCTTGTCTGGAGCTCCTGAATCTTGATTTGCTTACTGGGTTTGCTCCAAAATTTCACAGTAGACCGTTGGTTCTGTTTTGATCAAACGCGGTGTAGCCGTGAGATATGGGTCTAACTTCACACGTCTTTGGCACTGAACTCGACCTTCTTTTTATCCTGCACACTTGCATAAAAACTAATCAAAAATAACAAGATGGTTTTTTACAATGTATATTTTTTTGGGTTTTTCTTTTATATTTATATTCACAAATTAACCCGAAATTACACAAAGAAATAAACTACCGTCTCTCCGGCATCGGCGCCATTTGATTGGTAGAGTTTTTGCGTGCTTAGTTAATTACCGCATTCAAGACGGTTTTGTTTGTAGCTAGCCGGTTGAGTGCGGGTCGTCTGCAGGGAGATGGGAATCTTTTTCTATGTGCTCTAACGAGTTAAGTCCAAATGTCCATGTTTGTTTTGAGATTAACTATGTGTTAAAATGTTATATAAAGAGAGCTTGTTAGGGTTAGGATTAGGTTAGTTTGAGTTAGGAGTCCCTCAATTCTTTCGTTGCCACACTTAATATCGCTGTTACGATAATCGGCAACAACGGGGATTAGCACGACTAGGAAGGAACTTGCGAGTATAAGGCAGGCTTTCCAACGCTTAAGTTCTTCCTTTTTGTGCTTGTCCGTCCGTTCTTGGCTCTTAGCCTTAACCTCCGGTTAATTCAACCACAACCGGTCTCACTAAGAAATCACCGCTATCATGTAGGATAGGGTGCCGTAGGGAGCGGATTGTGGTTTAATTAACGGGAGTCCGAATTAAGAGTTGGGCAAGAAAATAGTGAGAGAGATTTGCTTCTCTCAAACATTCCTTATCCTACCCTAACAAGTGAGAAAACTACTCACCTATTATAAGAAAAAAGGAAAATAAAACAATGGAGGAAGATAGAAAGAAAGAGGTTAGAAGATTACAACTTGCTATTTGAGACCTCACTTTGGCAATGATCAAGCTTAAGTATCATTGTTGTTTAAGGATAAAGAAAAAGAGAACAAGAAAGAAACAAACAATAAATAACAACAACTAGATTAGCAAATGAAAAATACAAGCAATTATAATTATCAAAATAACAAGACAAGCATGGTAACAAAAAGAACTCATTTATTCATCCTTCACTCACAAAAGCTCACTACAAGTTTTTAATGGAGAAGGGGAAGAAGAACAACAACATGTATTTTAAAATCTAAATACAAGAATAAGCACCCTTGGCTTTGGCAAGATCTGGACTATTTATAGGCAGGCAACAGAAACTCTAGGGCAACATTTAGAACAAAAATGAAATGACCAATCTGCCCCCAAAAGACGACCTTCTGCCGAGGCCATACGGCCGCGGTTCCGCAGTCTAAGCAAGCTTATGTCGCGGTTCCGCGGCCTTTTTTGGGGAGTTGGGCCCTTAGGTTTGGACGGATTCCCTTTTTTGCTGTTATCTTCAGTTTGGTATAGTACTTTTCTCAGAAGCTCTTCAAAATTCTTCCAGAATTTTAGTAGATCAAAAGGTGATGTGATGTGGATCTTTTGCCATGATTTTCTCGAGCTCCGTGTAGATATGTTGGATCTTGTGTTGACATTGAGTTTTGTGCCTGAAAATGACATCGATTTGCCATTTTGTCCCTTAAACTGGTGTGCGGCAACATACATATAGAGAGCGGAGACCCGTGTTTTATCTGTGGTTGGCAGTAATCTGGAATTTGTCGTGTTTTTCCATGAATTTCATTGTTTAGAGCTGAGAACCTGTATCCTGCAATTGACTAGCAAACAAGGCTCATGAGTACCTACCGATAAGCAATGTGATAAAAATTGGGCGGTATAAAAATGCAAAAATCTGATATGAACAGTCCCCAAATCCAGAAAACATCATGAAAAATCCATATCTCAATGCGAAAATTCATGAATATAATATATGCAACATAAAACTAAAATGTAAGCATATAAAGAAAAAGCCGCTAATTAACTATAACAAGTTAATACAAAATATCATGCGGTTCCTAATTTTCCAATCCTAAATAACATCAAGTAAAGGTAAACATGTAGCTATAACCAGATATACGTGTAAACATAAAGGTATAGCTAGGTATATGTATCTACCTATAAGTAATGATGCAATATACCCCCTAGGTATAAGTGAAGTATGTGTGCAAGGTATACATGTAGCTATGTCATTAAGTGTGTATATACCCATCGCTAATGGTACAATACTCTATAGGTATACAGGTAACTAGCATGTAAGTATGTCAAGGCATATGTGTAACATTTCAGAAAATAAAAAATATTATTTTTGGGAATTTAATATTAAAATAATATATTTCCCGAAAACTGCCGATTTGCGAAATTGGGGTTTTCGAAAAAGGGTATAAATATATACTAATAATTGTGAAATAAATAGAAATTAAAATGATTTATTCATTTAAAAATATATTTAAAGGATTTGGAAATTTTAAAATTTATTATATGCAGTTTCGATAAAAACCAGATTAGTGCACTCATAATCGCGATTAAGCCAAATCCGCGTTTTTACAGTTTCCATGGTTAGTGCACCATGACATGTTCATTTTGTTACATGTTTCATTTCAATTGGGCTTTATATTAGGGTTTATTGGTGTAGAGAAAAGAGAAATGATTAAAGGAAAAGTCAAGGAGACATAATGATTATGTTAGGTGAGCTTTCGAGAGAGAAAGAGAGTGTGAATTAGTGAGAGAGAGAAGGGGGGTTGCTGCCAATTCTTTTTCCCTATCTTTTTTTTGAAATCATTCATCTCCCTCAACTCCACAACTCTCCACTAAAACCCTAGATCTGTCTCCAACCATGCCCCAAAACTCTACACTCCCTTCACAAAACTTTATCCCCTTTTCGACCTCTACACATGAAACCAACAAAAATGGGATTTTGGCGACGTTGGGAAGTTAGTGCTGCCTAGAGTGGACTAGATGAGGTATAATTTCTTCCCTTTAGATTAGTTTTGTGAGATATCATGTTTAGATGTCGTTTTGTGAAGATTAGTGGACATTGGGAAACACTAGTGACTGTATGAGTGTTTGTTTGAATTGGGTGATGCCTAGTAGCTGTTAACTAAACTTAGGTGTTGTTTAGCGACCTAGACCAGACCTTAAAAATCCCAAAACACGTATTTAGAAACCCGACATCGGATAAATGTGTGATCTGTGGAGGTATTTTGGAATCTGGAGCAACCCGGGGACAGTAGAATTGATTTTGGGATTACTGGGAGTCGTGCAGGCACCTAGGAAGCTACCACTGAGACCCGAGCCCCTAATTCAAATCCCAGGCCGTAGATTTAATCATTCTGGCCGCAATTTGCGGCCAGAGTAGAAGGGAATGGGTTCATATTTGTTCTAGGGCTCATTTTGTACTAAATTAGACCCCTCCTATATGCAGTTTTGGCTAATTTATACCTGGGGAAAATCTGGAAGCTTTTTGGTGTGTTTTAGGCTGTGTTTTCCGTATTTTAAAATGCACTTTCTCGATAATTGGATTTGTATTTGGTTGTCGGGTGTTTGTACATCGACAACAGGGGTTGTTTGATTGATTTGCACGTTTAGGCCATAGGTTCTAACCTATGAGCACACTGTGCGCTGTATCGGTTTTCTGCATCGATTTTAAAACGTATTGCGATTGGTTATTATTGTAGGTACTCTCGCATGGATTCCGAGGTGAAGAAGCGTGGCGTCATCGATTTCGGCAAGCGAAGACCAGATGAGTAGATCTATATCAACCGGGGAAGTCGGGTGGATGGCGTATAGCACCCCCGCAAACTTCTGATGGAAAACCGATTTATAGAGTATGGTTAGGAAACCTAGATTAGGAAACTAGGGTTAGAATATAGATAGCTATGTAGTCATATTAGAAAGTAGAGGATAGTTAAGTGTGGTATGCAACTATTACTACCCTAGGATAACGTTTAGCGATATTACCGCTTAGGGTTCTATGGACTAGACAGTCGATGTAGATGCGTCATCCGAACCATACCTTTTTCTAAACCAAAGAATCTTATGTAGCTTTTAAATGTATATCTTGAGGGATGTTGCGGATTTTCAAATGATATCTTTTCTTTAAAAACACCGTAACCCCTGTTTTCAAAACTCTGATTCACTTCTTTAAAAGTCTGATTGTATCGTTCGGGTGTGTTTGTTAGATTAGATACTTATACTTAGTAGAGATAGCATGTTTATGTAACTTGACATGATATGAGACATAAATGCGACGAAAGAATACAAGGCGAATTTGATGATATGATGATATGATATGATGGTATACGGATGCGAGTCGATCGAGATGATTTATACCCTGTCGGTCCCCTGATATGAGATTGTTGTAGATGTGACCTGGGACATAAGTATATAGGGTTATATATATTTATAGAATGTTGTGAATCATGGATGATAGGCCGTATGTGATATTAGGCCGTACCCTCATTTGTCTTATAGGATGATAGGATCCCTTTTAGTATAATGCCGCCGCACGATGATATTCCGTGCGTGATGAGTTGACTTGATGATTGATCCTTACCCTTGAATAGAGGTTTCCGTACGATGGATTATACCGTACGCGGTGTTATTGGGCTAGATGCCGATTGATAGATTCACCGACTCGGACATATGATAGTTATGTATACCTTTTAGCTGTTAGCTGATGATTTACTTGCTGCATTCATGATATTATTATTGCATTGCATATATCTATGATAGTACACTTGAACCATTATCGATGATGCGTATGTTACACGTACACATATTTGCCGGCTCACACACTTCATCATCGATAGTTGCCATGTCACTACACAGTAGGGTTGCTGCATGATGACATATACATTTGTATACCCATATTTGTGCACATATACATTGGTACATCTATACTTGCGTATATACATATTGTACCTATATAGATAACTGGTTTTATTATGAAATTGGGAACCTCATGTTATATTTTAAAAACTGGAATCATTTTAAAAGAGAAGTTTTCCCTTAATATGTCATATCACTGTTCCATATTGCATGATACACGGATATGCTCGCATTTCTTTTTATAGGTCGCATACATCATGCTCTATTATTTTACGCATTGGAATATGTTGTTTTTATGAGATTTCTGGATTTGAGAACCGTGGACATTTTAAAAGAGATTATGGGTTGTTTTTAAAACCCGGTTTCTCTTGATATGATATTTAAGTGCGTCCACCATGCGTTTTCTCGGTTCTGAGAGTGGCATGTGAGACCCGATTCGAGGAGTGGTAGGCACCGATTGCGGGTATATGGTGGACCCGATATGGTTCCCCGGGGCAAGAGCGGATTGCTGTGTAGTAGACGGTGAGCCTGGCAGAGGGATTACTACCTACCGGTGATAGTATTTGGACTCAGCGGATATCCGAAGGATACCGACCGGAGTTGAGAAATGATATGGGCTGATCCGTACTGACGGAGCCCTTGGGCCGATCCGGACTGACGGGGCCCGAGATATGAGGATTTACGTGCCGATGCTGGGCACGGTTTTCATGATGTTTTCGGGTGTCGATGCTAGGCACCCAGGTTCCATGATTTTAATGTGTCGGGAGGGACACCGTTGATATATATATATATATATATATATATATATATATATATATATATATATATATCCTCATGCTTTCATGCACGCCCTTTTATGACATTTACGTGCATACAGACATTGATATTATGGTCGGACGAGATCCACCAGCATACATACACTGATTTCATGGGTGGACGAGATTCACAGGCATACAGGAATTGTTTATTATTGTTGGATGTTATCCGCATGTACTTAGGTAGTGACAACCTTGTTGGCACATATACGTCCCGGTCACCCGAGACATCATAGCATTACCTTATGATATAGTTGATCCAGGAGTCGTTGTTTATTCGATTTCTACTTGTAGGTATATTTCTATTCACGAGTTGGAAATTCACCCCCGTTGTGCCACAGTTCTTACAGGTTGACCGCTTGGATCAGTAGCGGCTTCGCTGGCACACAGTTACATTTGTGTGTTTTGCATTGGTAGGTTGGACACTTGTATCATTCCCACTCTTATATCTATATTCATATTGTATCTAGTTAACACCATCAATCAATCAAAAGTTGTAATTGTATAAGTGATGAGACTTAGTGAGACTTGTAGTTGCGAGATTTGAGCGATGGGTTTTATTTTCCTTTTGGGGTTATATCTTGCTCATTTCTTTGTCTTTTTGTGGTGAACTTCGCCGTTGGGCGTCGTATACTTATTTATGCTATATTGCGTGGTTGTGATCCGCCGTTTGGCGAAGAGCTAGCTCCCTCTTGGGGATGCCATTATCATTATTATGTATTTGTGGTTTTGGATCAAAATATACAAAGGAGGTGCTGCCAATTTTTTTTTCAAAAGGCGAAACAAGTTTTCAAACTAGAAATTTCACTTGCATCATTCATGTTCTTTCCTATGCATTAAGAAAACTTGTTTTCATTATACCTTTATTTCAAAACCTCACCTCTTATTTTTCATAAAAGGTTTAGATTTCTGGGTTTCAGCTTACTTGAATTCCGTTACGCCTTTAGACGTTGCGTGATTCAAGTGCTGGTCACGAGCTAATATTTCGGGTCGTGACAAAGTTGGTATCAGAGCACTAGGTTTAACCTTTGTTCGAGTCTATGTTTGACTATGCGGAGTCTAGGGCGGTTATGTATTTCGGAACTTAGGCTTGACCTTACGGAACTTAGACTTGAACGGGGGGGGGGGGTATTAGACCCGAACTTTCGTTTCATAGGCTAACCCTGATTGATGGAGTAGGTAGCTTGAGTAGAGTGACGTACCGTACGTATGTTCCGCGGCATATTTACGATACGATACTCCACTTAAGAAACCTTAGGATGTACATATTTTTGAGACCAGTGATTCTCTTCGTATCCATGATTATACATCTATTGGAGATCATCGTTTCTATTAGTTCCATGATCATACTTTCATTGATGTTGTTCTTTCTTATGATCATGTATCCATTCTGGATTTGTCCTTTCCTCTGATGCCGTTGATCTGCTCTCTTTATACTCGATTGAGGTTCCTGTCACCATCGTTTGAGCGCAGTTTGAGCTGCTGCTAGTGTTGCGGTCCGGGCGAGCTCGTTTGATACGAGGGCCAACCATTGTGTTTTCTGGTGACATGAGAATGTCTCGAGTTAGTATTTTGTTGTGGACTCTTGTAGAGGTGAGTGCTTGGTTTTACACCGGATGATCGGGCCATTGTTGGAGCTGCTAGTTGAGAGAGGACTGTTGATGTACAGCATACCTCAGGGATTTTGATGCCGCCTACCGTGCGGACAGATGACCCAGCTGTTACTGAGATTGATAGGATGTCGCTTCCGGAGCTTACGAGCTGAGATTGCTGGAGCTTCCAGGCAGATATGAGACAGTTGATAGCTAGTCTACCCCGATTTGAGAGACGAGAGTGATTCGTCTGATTTATGCGCCGGAGAAGGCCCAGTTGAGTTGAAGATTTCCAGTGTAGAGAGTCTTACTCAGATCTAGAGCAGACCGATTTAGAGACGACCGCCAATGTATCGCCTTTCCTGGAGGATTGAGGCGCAGCTCAGCGTACAAACGAATGATCCAGTCGTTGCTGCAAATGACGAGGTATCGCCCAGAGGTTGGAGCTACTGCAGCATAAGTATATACTTAGAGATATGATGGAAGGTCGCTAGCCACCCAAAGGTGAAGGACTGGGACATATGGTTCATTCTCTACCCGATGCGAGGTCATCAGATAGATTGATTCCAGCTAGAGACGACTTCACGCAGATTCGTTGAGAGTCGATAGAGACGATCGAATGTCAGGAAACCATATTGCAAGTTTAAAGTATTCGGAAAGACGTGCAAGCAATTCTATGGACCCTCTAGAAGAATGAAACCCTAACTCGACATAATGACCGTGTGAAAGCCTTTGAACCTTAGGGTTTGCGGCAGTTCCACGGCGCCATTAGCGTGGCTTGGGTTTGCCCTTCTACGGCTGGACCACCGATGATGTGGCATGTACTCGATACTATTAAACTGTACCCAAGATGTTGATCTCTTGATGGATTATGAGGTTTTGACATATCGATCGGATGGTTCGACATCATTCGGATATCTTGTGATAGGATACATTGCTTGGGAGACTCCAGATACGAGCATAGCCCTTGGAGCGCAGTCCATGCAGCCACGAAACGACGAGTCCGAATCAGTCGACATTGGAGCCGAGTGAAGTGAAGAGTTCGCATGAGAATTCGACGAGGTGACGTTCCACTCCGCTGACATCATAGATGCGATACGCATGACGAGGCGTTGTATATGGATATACATTCCAGAAGGAGTCGCGAGGAGTATGCAACCGTTCCGGAACAAGAAACAGATATAGAAAAGATAATAACTTTCGGGCAATTCTGCAGAAACGAGATTTGAGAGAGACCTCGAGAGGACCTTTCTGGAATACTATATGAGAAGACCTAAACCCAGGAGTGGTCATATCGCGCGCACCCAGAAACCGAGGATGCCAGACTGTGAACAGGAGGCAAGAGGATGTTCTTGTTCTGCCAGTTTCTAAGCGCACCGATTCATTTTTTGACATTGTAGGAGGTGTACCTCGATGTCCTTTGTTGTGATTCGCGTTGTGATCTGAGTATCACACTTATATCGCTTGAATTTGAGTTTTGATGACGAGTTTCCTGATACTGATTTTGTGCACCATGGCTGCACCTACTGGGTATTTACATTTGTGCATAGTTATTGCACTTGAGATATGTTTTATAGACCATTGTATTGGTTGTTGATTTGTGCATATTTATCGCACTTGATATCGGTTTTGTGCCTTAGTTGCACATGTTTATGATTTCATGGATTTCATACGGTTGATATGATTTTGCACGTATGGTACACACTCGATTTGATGTTTGCACTCGGTATAGCTTATATGTGCTTGTAATGCATTGATATGCGTTTTGTGCACGCAGTTGCACACATTTACGATTTTATACACCTTGGTGTACTCGGTGTTGCTGTTTATGAATTTGAGTTATTGATCGGTATTTTGTCCACATGATGCACTGTATTTGTATTTCGTGCACTGGATGCACTGTATTTGTATTTTATGTACTAGATTGCATTCTGCATTTGTTTCACCGGATGGGTAATTATCCGTTGTCGCACTGGATTTATACCCCGTACCTAGGTTGCACCCGATTTATATCCTTGAGCGTTCGTTTTACCAGATTTGTATTTTCGTGCGCGTTGGCACTTGCCGTTCGTTTTCGTGCATATTACTGCACTATATGATTTTACGGACCTGATTCGTTTTGGTTGGATTTTTGCGCTTATTAGGCGCTTGATTTTGGATTTTGTGCGCACCGGATGCACTTGAGTGAGATTTTACTCGTGCATGTGGGATGCTCTTGATTTGGATTTTCTTCCGTGCATATTGGATGCGATTTCATTCGTGCGGGACATATGCACTTGAGATGGATTTTCGCGCATGTTGGGCGCATGATATGAGATGTGATTCTATGCACAGAAGATGCATGGGATTGAGATTTTAGTGCACTTTAGATGCACTTGGTATGGTTGTCGTGCACACCCGTTGCACTGGACTGATGTTTTGTGCACACCCGTTGCACTTAGTTTTGCTTGTGTGTATTATAGCACCTGTATTTGGATTTAATTTCCATGCGCACCAGACGCATGTGATTATTGGATACGCCTTTTGAGGCTGATTTTGCTTTTGAGCACTTTGTTTTCATGTTGGGCACTATATTGTGTAGTAGCCAAACAGGACTGATCCGAGGACAGTGCCTAAGTACTTTGCATGTATTAAAAATTTACCAAGGGGTTTTTTGAAACATAGGAGCTATAGTCTCGCTATTTTCTACGTGTCCGTGAGCGACACGAACATTTTTATGGGAAAACCTTTTGGGATATTTTGAAAACGACGGAACGTGTATTTAAGAAACATATATGGACATATATTATTATTTTAAAATGAGCGTCCGTCAGTTATGCCATGGGTTACGCAATCCCGCGATGATTTATAAAAGGTTTTGCATGTGTTTTATTCAGATTTTGGAGTTTCAAGGATGCGTACTATGCACGTATTATAGTATTTGACTAGTGTATATTGGATTTCAATGGTGGATTTCGAGATCTGTATCTCTATTGTAACTCCGAGGATATGCGTGCAAATCCGATGATTTGCATGACGCTTGACGGAGTTTGGTTTTGTGTTTTGCACTCGTTCCATGCGCACTTGAAGTGCAATGTTATTTCTGCGTTTTCCATGACTTCGGAGCCCCGTTGTTTTGAGCCGATTATTGAAATGTTTTAGATTTTTGGGGTTTAAATTTAAATTCGGGGACCGAATTTATATAAGGGGGGAAGATTGTAACATTTCAGAAAATATAAAATATTATTTTTGGGAATTTAATATTAAAATAATATATTTCCCGAAAACTACCGATTTGCAAAATTGGGGTTTTCGAAAAAGGGTATAAATATATACCAATAATTGTGAAATAAATAGAAATTAAAATTATTTATTCATTTAAAAATATATTTAAAGGATTTGGCAATTTTAAAATTTATTATATGCAGTTTCGATAAAAACCCGATTAGTGCACTGCTAATCGCGATTAAGCCAAATCCGCATTTTTACAGTTTCCATGATTAGTGCACCATGTCATGTTCATGTTTCATTTCATTTGGGCTTTATATTAGGGTTTATTGGTGTAGAGAAAAGAGAAATGATTAAAGGAAAAGTCAAGGAGACATAATGATTATGTTAGGTGAGCTTTGGAGAGCGAAAGAGAGTGTGAATTAGTGAGAGAGAGAAGGGGGGTTGCTGCCCATTCTTTTCCCCTATCTTTTTTTTGAAATCCTTCATCTCCCTCAACTCCACAACTCTCCACAAAAACCCTAGATCTATCTCCAACCATGCCCCAAAACTCTACACTCCATTCACAAAACTTTATCCCCTCTTCGACCTCTACACATGGGACCAAGAAAAATGGGATTTTGGCGATGTTGGGAAGTTAGTGCTGCCTAGAGTGGACTAGATGAGGTATAATTTCTTCCCTTTAGATTAGTTTTGTGAGATATCATGTTTAGATGTCGTTTCGTGAAGATTAGTGGACATTAGGAAACACTAGTGAATGTATGAGTGTTTGTTTATATTGGGTGATGCCTAGTAGCTGTTAACTAAACTTAGGTGCTGTTTAGCGACCTAGACCAGACCTTAGAAATCCCAAAACATGGATTTAGAAACCCGACATCGGATAAATGTGTGATCTGTGGCGGTAGTTTGGAATCTGGAGCAACCCGGGGACACTAGAATTGATTTTGGGATTACTGTGAGTCGTGCAGGCACCTAGGAAGCTACCACTGAGACCCAAGCCCCTAATTCAAATCCCAGGCCGTAGATTTAATCATTATGGCCGCAATTTGCGGCCAGAGTAGAAGGGAATGGGTTCATATTTGTTCCAGGGCTCATTTTGCACTAAATTAGACCCCTCCTATATGCAGTTTTGGCTAATTGTCACCTGGGGAAAATCTGGAAGCTTTTTGGTGTGTTTTAGGCTGTGTTTTACGTACTTTAAAATGCGCTTTCTTGATATTTGGATTTGTATTTGGTTGTCGGGTGTTTGTACATCGACAACAGGGGTTGTTTGATTGATTTGTATGTTTAGGCCATAGGTTCTAACCTATGAGCACACTGTGCGCTGTATCGGTTTTCTGCATCGATTTTAATACGTATTGCGATTGGTTATTATTGTAGGTACTCTCGCATGGATTCCGAGGCGAAGAAGCGTGGCGTCATCGATTTCGGTGAGCGAAGACCAGGTGAGTAGATTTATATCTACCGGGGAAGTCGGGTGGATGGCGTATAGCACCCCCGCAAACATCTGATGGAAAACCGATTTATAGAGTATGGTTAGGAAACCTAGATTAGGAAACTAGGGTTAGAATATAGATAGCTATGTAGTCATATTAGAAACTAGAGGATAGTTAAGTGTGGTATGCAACTGTTACTACCCTAGGATAACGTTTAGCGATATTACCGCTTAGGGTTCTATGGACTAGACAGTCGATGTAGATGCGCCATCCGAACCATACCTTTTTCTAAACCAAAGAATCTTATGTATCTTTTAAATGTATATCTTGAGGGATGTTACGGATTTTCAAATGATACCTTTTCTTTAAAAACACCGTAACCCCTGTTTTCAAAACTACGATTCACTTCTTTAAAAGTCTGATTGTATGGTTCGGGTGTGTTTGTTAGATTATATACTTATACTTAGTAGAGATAGCATGTTTATGTAACTTGACATGATATGAGACATATATGCGATGAAAGAATACAAGGCGAATTTGATGATATGATAAGATGGTATACGGATGCGAGTCGATCGAGATGATTTATACCCTGCCGGTCCCCTGATATGAGATTATTGTGGATGTGAACTGGGACATAGATATATAGGGTTATATATATTTATAGAATGTTGTGAATCATGGATGATAGGCCGTATGTGATATTTGGCCGTACCCTCATTTGTCTTATAGGATGATAGGATCCCTTATAGTATAATGCCGCCGCACGATGATATTCCGTGCGTGATGAGTTGACTTGATGATTGATCCTTACCCTTGAATAGAGGTTTCCGTACGATGGATTATACCCTACGCGTTGTTATTGGGCTAGATACCGATTGATAGATTCACCGACTCGGACATATGATAGTTATGTATACCTTATAGCTGTTAGCTGATGATTTACTTGCTGCATTCATGATATTATTATTGCATCACATATACCTGTGATAGTACACTTAAACCATTATCGATGATGCGTATGTTACACGTACACATATTTGCCGGCTCACACACTTCATCATCGATAATTGCCATGTCACTACACAGTAGGGTTGCTACATCATGACATATACATTTGTAAACCCATATTTGTGCACACATACATTGGTACATCTATACTTGCGTATATACATATTGTACCTACATAGATAACTGGTTTTATTATGAAATTAGGAACCGCATGTTATATTTTAAAAACTGGAATCATTTTAAAAGAGCGGTTTTCCCTTAATATGTCATATTACTGTTCCATGTTACATGATACATGGATATGCTCGCATTTCTTTTTATATGTCGCATATATCTTGCTCTATTATTTTACGCATTGGGATATGTTGTTTTTATGTGATTTCTGGATTTGAGAACCATGGACATTTTAAAGGAGATTATGGGTTGTTTTTAAAACCCGGTTTCTCTTGATATGAAATTTCAGTGCGTCCACCATGCGTTTTCTCGGTTTTGAGAGTGGCATGTGAGACCCGATTCGAGAAGTGGTAGGCACCGATTGCGGGTACATGGTGGACCCGACATGGTACCCCGGGGCAAGAGCGGATTGCTGTGTAGTAGACGGTGAGCCTGGCAGAGGGACTACTACCTACCGGTGATAGTATTTGGACTCGGCGGATATCCGGAGGATACCGACCGAAGTCGAGAGATGATATGGGTTGATCCGGACTGACGGAGCCCGTGGACCGATCCGGACTGACCGAGCCCGAGATATGAGGATTTACGTGCCGATGCTGGGCACGGTTTTCATGATGTTTTCGGGTGTCGATGCTAGGCACCCAGGTTCCATGATTTTGATGTGTCGGGAGGGACACCGTTGATATATATATATATATATATATATATATATATCCGCATACTTTCATGCACGCCCTTTTATGATATTTACGTGCATACAGACATTGATATTATGGTCGGACGGGATCCACCGGCATACATACACTGATTTCATAGGTGGACGAGATCCACATGCATACATGCATTGTTTATTATTGTTGGATGTTATCCGCATGTACTTAGGTAGTGACTACCTTGTTGGCACATATACGACCCGGTCACCCGAGACATCATAGAATTACCTTGTTATATAGTTGACCCAGGAGTCGTTGTTTATTCGATTTCTACTTGTAGATATATTTCTATTCACGAGTTGGCAACTCACCCCCGTTGTGCCATAGTTCTTGTAGGTTGATCGCTTGGATCAGTAGCGGCTTCGCTGGCACACAGTTACATTCGGGTGTTTTGCATTGGTAGGTAGGACACTTGTATCATTCCCACTCTTGTATCTATATTTCATATTGTATCTAGTTAACTCCATCAATAAATCAAAAGTTGTAATTGTATAAGTGATGAGACTTAGTGAGACTTGTAGTTGCGAGATTTGAGCGATGGGTTTTATTTTCCTTTTGGGGTTATATCTTGCTCATTTCTTTATCTTTTTGTGGTGAACTTCGCCGTTGGGCGTCGTATACTTATTTATGCTATATTGCGTGGTTGTGATCCGCCGTTTGGCGAAGAGCTAGCTCCCGCTTGGGGATGCCATTATCATTATTATGTATTTGTGGTTTTGGATCAAAATATACAAAGGAGGTGCTGCCAATTTTTTTTCAAAAGGCGAAACATGTTTTCAAACTAGAAATTTCACTTGCATCATTCATGTTCCTTTCCTATGCATTAAGAAAACTTGTTTTCATTATACCTTTATTTCAAAACCTCACCTCCTTTATTTTTCATAAAAGGTTTAGATTTCTGGGTTTCAGCTTACTTGAATTCCGTTACGCCTTTAGACGTTGCGTGATTCAATTGCTGGTCACGAGCTAATATTTCAGGTCGTGACAATATGTATAAGCATGTAGGTATACAGGTATGCTATATGTCATATGCGTAAAGAAATATGAATCATAGTCTCAATGTCCCCAACCAAACAATTTCATTTCCATATGTGGGTTGTGCGTGACATGGCAATTATTGACGGTGTGTGTGGCATACAATTAGTGCTCGTGCAACATGAACCGTCAATAATATGTGCAGTGCTCTAAGGGTACTAGTCCAAACATAACAATATCTAAGCAATAAAGTGTAGTCGCAATTCTAAATATGAAATAGAATATGCGACAAGTCAAGTTATTTCTATCCGAGATGCATAACGCCATGCGGGTAATTCCCCTGTAGATGTTAAATCTACTCACCAACGCTGCTGGCTAAGTGAAGCCAACCACCTGTTTTCCCTTTGTAGCAGTGTCCGAAGTCTCCGCCTGCGAACTTATAACATTAAAACAATAAAACAAGTGTATATTAGTAAACGACCCAAAACACGTACAAACTACATTTGACTGATGCAACAACACAAAACTTACTCTCAAGTGTCCGTATTGTGGCTAACGTGCGTAGCGACATGATGAAAACAACTTAGGAGCAAAACCACACAAAGTGCACGATCCGTGTTGTATAACGTATAGCGCTTAAACGAAACACAAGAAACTACCTATGTGATCCCAGATTTTGTATACTGAGAAAACACAACAAACAAACAGAACCAAACGCACCCAAACCATATAATAGATCTACCCTCAAAAACCCACACCCCAACTCCTCTCAAAAACCGGGCAGATCTCCCTTCAGACATCGCCGGTCGTGGTCCGAGCAGGGGGTCTCGTTCTTCAGGTGATGCCCTATGGTCTCAAATACAACACAACTAGATTGTTTTGTTTTCTAGTAAAATCTTCGGGTCACAGCAGAACAAAGATATCATACACGACACTAAAAATACGATATTATGCACAAAACATAACTTTAAACACTCTAAACTAAAGATAACAAGCTAGGCACATAAACAATAGAAAGAGATCATTACCTAACCAAAAGAACTCAAAGATCCAAGCTTTGCATGCTCCAAGGCATCCAAGAGGCAAATCCAAGAAAAAGGTGTGATTTTTGTGATATTTGTGAAGGATTTGAGATGAATTGGTGATGGAAATGGAGAGTGCTCAGTTTAGAGTTGAGGGAGATAGAGAAATATGAAAGAAATTAAGTGAGAAAGAATGAGAGAGTGTGAGGAAATGAGAGAGGGAGGTGAGTGTAGGGTGAGGTTAGAGGTGAGTGTAACCAATGCATTAATTCCTCATTAATGCCTTCACACACACCTCACCTTGCCACTTTTCACTCAACAAAAGAAATATATTCTCTCTTCTCACAAAATATCAAGGAATGGTTAAGGATTAGGCTTAAGGAAAGATTTGGATAAGGCAAAGGGATTAGATTAGGTTAAGTGTCATGGTTGCTAAGAACTAAATTACAAAAACAAACCCTCACAATTACGTGCACACGTGCGTGCAAGTCCATAACAAATAATAATAAATTATTAATTAAATATTATAAAATGTGAGGAATCCGAATTGGTAAACTTTTTACAGTAAACCCGTATTAACGTCTAAACGAACACTAACCGAAATCTCTGTCGTTACAAGAAGCTACAACATGCTTCGAATCCTGGCCACTGGCTTCCAAAGCCCTGCAATCCTTCTGCCAATGCCCATTCCCATAACAATCGGAACATCCCTCCTTCCATACACCAAGTCCCGAAACTTTTGCTCTTCCCTTTCCTTCTAGTTTACTGACACCGTATATCGGCTTTGTGGAAGTCTTCTTCTTTTCACCCTTTGGTTTCGCCCTGGATGCAAAAGAAGAATGTCCCCCATTAAGTAGAGCGGGTGTCTCCCTGGATTCCTTCAGGGTGTAAGTAGAGGGTAGGGACTGTGGAAATAAGTCAGCATATGACCTGTTTCCCAACGTGGTCTCCAGGTCCGTGAGCTCATTAATATAGCTAGTCATCGTAAGGACGTCTCCCCTACAGATGACCCGACAGCCATTCTCGCTTGAAGCAATTCGTTCGAGATCTCATATCTTGTGATACGAGATTGCTCTCTAGATAAATCTTTGGTATAGAGGAAGATGGAAACTAAGTCTATCTTCTCGTGCTGCTTCTGGTATACACTATCAACTGAAGCCAACACGAGGCACTTGGCATTCACACTGTCCTTTTCCCTTGTCTGACGGATATCCATATCCGCGAGGGTGGAAACTAGACCTGGGACGGTGGGGGCTTGAATAGTAATAGGGTGGTCCATCTTGTCATAAGCAATGGACATCTGGAAAGACCTTTGCCAGTCATAAAAGTCAGATTTAGTCAACTTGTTATCTGGATGTAACCTAGTCATGGTCACAGGGTCGTTGTAGTTGAGAGAGAGAAGTAAACACTTTAGCAGGATGATCTTGCAAGTTTAGATTGGTTTTTAGTTTATCTGAACTGGATGGCTCCCACTTTTTCTCGAATCCTTCCTCAAACCATAAAAGAATAATTAGTCAGGACTGATCTCACCGTACAATACTTGCTTAACCGTTCAGCTAGGCTAGTTTTAGTACCTCGAGGGAGGTTTTACGACGCTTTCGCGAAGTTCCTTAATTAAATAACCTCTTTTCTGTGGAGGCGTAGCCCCGCTGACACCGTTCTAGACTCTTACTTGGATTATAGCATTGATCGTTAAGTGACGAATCTCCTGATGAGTAGCATATACTCACAGTAGGATCGAGATCCAAATATCATCGTGTGATAATGCTGAAGGAATCCTACCAACATAATCAAACTCCAAATGGTATGCAATACCAACAAGTTTCAGTTTCTTTAGAAACTCCCGATATGGATTTTTGCCCCATGCTCTTATGACCTTGACGAAGGCCAACAAATCATAAGTCACATGTCAAGTTATTCCCATCATTATACTTATAAATTTGAACCCACCCGTTCATACCCTCGACGAAGGCTAACAAAGTAATATGACTGTCCCAAACCAACGCATCTATCAATGCTACATATAAATACCCCAACAGCTACCAAACACTATGCCTTGACGAAGGCCAACAAACATAGCTTGAATACTACTGACCATCCATATGAAATGGCGGAGGGCTACGACTGGTTTTGGCGAAACCGTGAACGTAGTGAACTTGATATAATCGAAGGAACCTAATAGCTTTTTAAAAAAGGAGTGCTTAAAGCTCCGCAATTTAAAATTATGCTCTTTTTAAAATAACCGAGTGGCTTCTTTTAAATTTTTTCCAACCATTCAGCTTTGGTTTGTTTTATTAGCATTAAAATATTGTGTCCCATCATTTATCTTATCATCACAGAAAACAACAAAAATACAACGTCCGCTGATGCCATCCGCATTCGCCACTGGGCCCCTTCATTCACCCGTTAGGTTACTTAACTAACGACAGAGCGGGGGATGGGCTAGCGGGGATGCAAAACATAAGCAACGCCTACTAGATATCATATATAGATATTGTACATTCGTCAGACATAATAATAGGCATTCCTGATCACAGATGAACATATTGGATATACTAGGAATCCGCGTTTCGTTTGAGCCTGCAACAAAAAACGGATTACACGGTCGTGATGAATAGCCAAACCCCGCCCTATACCCCTACGGGTGCTGCAAGCTACCCGCCTAGTAGCAGAAGTGAAACAGTCTCCAACGACGTGAGTAGGCCATTAAACACTTCAATATACCCGGTAGTTTGTGCACCCATCTTGGGTCTATCCTAGGAGCATAAAACAGTAAATGAAATAATACAACGGTGGCTACAACCTCAACCCGGATGTGCCCCGCAAAAGAATATTACAACATATAACAATTTACATCGAATGAAAGATAAAAACCCTCATCTCACATCCCCGACTATTCATCCATGACGATCCAATAGAGTTCATATACACAAACCAATATCCATCACAGAAATGTGCAACCCCCAACTAACCGACATACTAGCAATTAGTGGAGGTTTACGAACACATTAAACATCACAGATAAAACTTGATTAGCAAATAACTTAAAATTCCGATCGACAACCTTTTTCCGTGTCTACCCCAAATGCAAGCCAACACCGAAAGGACCTGGGCAGAAACAAAATATACAGGAAAACTAAATACCCAAAAATAAGACAAACTGTGTAAATACGAGTCAACTCGGAGTCGACTCGGCCGCGGATCCGCAGCGAATTGCACCAACTTGCCGCGCTTCCGCGGTCGTCTAACCGAGTTAAGGTCTCGTATTTCTCCAGTATTCTTATAATTCCCTGCTGTGAATTTTCAAGCCTCTGAAATAATTTTTTTCGACAGGTTTAAAATCGACAGAAACCTGAGGGTTCCGGGGTTAAGTTTTCGTGTTTTTCCGACGATCGAAGTTCTAATAAGTTTTTAACAAGCTAGTAAAGGTTCAGTAGGCTCTGATACCACTGTATGCCCATTTCACGCACCCCACGTGTTCGCGGGGAGGCGGAATATATGAAAATCAATTATCAAAGCTTCGTAACACGGACTTGAGCACACGGATCGCGTCTAAACCATTACTAGCAAACTACGAGAGGTTTAACTACTCGGAATCGAAGTTATACCTCACGTTACTAATCCTTCGGGTCTTCATCGCTGTACTCCACACCTCGTAGGATCTATGGAACATGGGCACCTCAACGGCCTCCTCGATTCAAAGGCGATCCACCCGAGAGTCTATAGTCCGAGCTCCTATCTCGAATATGAGATAACTACGGCTTCTAGTTTGCTAATCTAGAAGTCATAGAGGGTGTAGAGTATATAGATGGATTACTTAGTCAATTAAACCCTAGGATTCTCAACTCATGAGAGCTTTTAGGGTTTGAGGAAGAAGATGGAGACTTGAGGAGAGAGAAGTGTTTTGTGATAACGAAAATGAATAATACGCATGCTAGAATAATTTGAAGCATAATAATATCTCTCTTGATAATATCAAGATAATATCTAGCATGCTTCATTTAATTCTAAGGGTGAATCACCTCATGAGTCATTAAGCATTTAATGTAAACATACATCTCATCCTCACCTCATCTAGTTTAAATCCTAAAAGGAAATAAACACAAATGAGTCACCTTCTTCTAGAAGCTTCCCGAGAAATTACGAGACAACCCCTCCCATCCGTTTTTCAGAAAAACACGGATAATCTTTGACTGAATAAATCCATCTGTATAATACTAGGATCCGTCATAAACCAAAGCCCACTAATATTATCTGCCCAATCATAATACGTGCACAAGTGTTCGTAAGTGATCGCGGCCCTGCCGTAAAACCATACGGCCACTATACCTTTTGCCCGGTGCAGGGAAACTCTCTATGTGGAACTCTAAAGACTCGACGCTACGCTGGCTGTGGGTTTAACCACAGGCCGCAAGCGGTACTAGCTGTACGTAATGGTCCCTAGGTAGATGTCGATAAGAAGGACGATGAGGAAACCCATCCGAACTCCCACTGAGCCTGATGTGACAATATCCGTACAGTCCGGTCAGCTCATCTAGGACTATTGCATATCGGGCCTAGGTGGCCGGCAAGCGTCAGTCCTATAATAGCGGTATAAGTCGTGTCAGAGTGAAGCCCATTACACCTTGAGAAACTACTGGAGCACCTACTAGTAAATCTTGGTTGCCCTGGCCAGGAACCTTGCGTAATGGCTCTCCATACACAGCGCGATATCAACCCCCAATACAGGGATAGACGAATCCTGTCTTACCGCCACTGCCTCCAAGTGCTTCGGGACTGCACCCAACTACTACCTGTTTGCACGACTCCTTTGAGCCGTGGTAGGGTAGTAATCTAAGTACAGTGGGAACACACTCGAGGCGAGGTAGCAATGTCAAGTCGACAGACTAAGCTGTACTCATGTCATCTGGGAACAACAATCTGACGATAGGTATAGTACCAACCTGCAGTTCCGGGCGAGTCCTGTCCAGTGTACCCGTAACCTAATGAGCACCTGCATACTATCTCCAGTACGACGTACTGATGGCTGTGGGACAGACCATCTCCCCAGCTGCGATGAGAAGCATATACACCAGTCTACTTCGGAGTATCGATGCCCCGTCTCGATAATCCTATGACCAGGGACCTGTATAGGATGTTGCTTATAAACTACACAGCCCCCACTAGTGTGACTGCCATCACAACATTGGTAATTATGCAAAGATCCTAAGGGCTCTACTAATATGTATAAGTGATATGTTAAAAGAAACAGATGCACATATTAAAGTAGAAACAAACCAAGTAGCATACTACCATTTTTAGCAAGACCGTCAATACATCTGTGAATTTCCCAAGCTTCCATTAAGTAATATACAAACTACTATGATACAGTAATGGCCTCTAGGGCATAAACACTAACATCTTGCACCATGCCTTTCCTTAGTATCCGCTTGGACCACCTCTCCAACATATTGTCCCTCAAAAGAGGGAAAACTATAACTCTGACAGTACTCTGTCATCAAGGTCACCTTGGAAGCCTGAAATGATAACTGTCTCCCGAAGGAGGCTGCCATTACCATAACCCTAGAACATCCATTTATCTTCAAAAACTGCTTCCTCACGTTTCTCCATGATTGGATTAATATATGTTTATTGCAGCTAGTGCGAAAACAACATCTGGTGTGGTACTTGACATTTCATGATTAACTCAATTGCCTAAGAAAGTGATATGCTAATCATGCAGATCCCTCTCTTTTTTAGTCTGTAAGACACCTTTAGAGAGAGTGACTCCATCACCTGTAGGTTCACCACCATGTCAGGAGTCGTCCATTCTAAAATCCCTTTAGAATAATGTCAAAGTACCCAGATTGGGATTCTTCCCAAATCTAGATCTAAAACCATAGATCTAGTAACCAGAAATCCTGATATTATATCCATATCATATGTGGAGAAACAACATTGTGACGACCACGGTATAACCGATCGTAGTATAGGAAGATCACTTCTTATAAAGTGCATGTCATCCCAAATAACAGGATATCACACTCTACTACCTTCTTACCAGATCCATCTCCTAATCTGATGAAGTCAAAGCCTATGACTGTCACATCAAAAATAGATGGTCTATTTCCTCTATACCTTCTTTAGTCTATAAATAGACATAAGATACTTGCCCACTATACTTCCGCTGCTCCCACTGACTACAACAACCCTCTGGCAGAGTCATATACACGTGCACTTCCAAAGCTAGTTTAGAACGACGTTATACTCATCCTCCTGCCGGGTCTTATAGTCTAGAACAGCAGCAATGGCAAGTCTGGGTAAACGAGAACCTCCCTGTCACCATCTTTGAGAAGACCGAAGTACCTCTCGGGTGCCTGAAGTTACCCACCAAATCTGCGGAGTGGCTAATGGAATGTCAAAACTAATTGATTCCTTAGGTTCTATTAAATCTTCAATGATCATTTGTGGTTCTGGAATCACTTCCAGTTCTACCATACTCCCACTTCGGTTTTCTGAAAAAATCCATTTTACTAAAACTGTGGCGAGTCAAGAATAATATAAATATTGATCTTCCTGATTGTAGAAAGTTAACCCTCGTCAAAGCCCGGGATAACCCACAAACTGCCATTACTGAAACGTGCCTCGAGTTTATCTGGATTCTGGTTTTAAGCAGCAGCCGGACAACACTCTATACCTTAACATCGTTAAGATATAAATTTATTTTATATATCCAATATAGAAAGAAAAGAACTAATTTAATTGGAACCAGATTCAAAATCATGCAGCTGTCTTCAGTGCATGTCAACCAAATGGAAAGATGCCAATCAGCATTACTTATCTAGGAGTGCATCTATATATGAGTGACCTGAAAGAGAAGCAAGTTCTCAAAACCATTACTATCAACGGAATACCTAACACAAGTATCTACATCTTCGACTTCAATGAAGAATCCTGATACTTCCAACAAATGGTTCTCTTCTTTATTCTTATACCTATAACTTCTCAAAATCTAAACCGTGTATTTCAACGAAATACATGTCTAGAACTAGAGAATTTATAAGTAAACGGAATATAGTACGAGTACCAACCCCATTATCCTAATGGACACCGGAAAATATACAATATTTTGTATAAGTCCACTAAGTTTAAAAACTCGAACCTTGTACGTCGTATGTTGAAAAACTGTACCATGGTTTAGAAGAATTACACCGCTGTTGAATGCACCTTACCTAACCATCAACTGATATAGGTAAATTTCACAGACATAATTTCGAAAAGTTATATCTCACTTTATAAAATAAATGTACAGATATATCAGTTTGAAATTGGTGCAAAACTACGGATATTCAAAACCAAATATTTGTCGTCCGGCAAAAACCCAGGTGATTTCCTCAAATATCACCAATTACAACGAATTTTGATATAATGAGGATCTAATCACTCAATTCCCAATATCTTACTCCCACTCACTATCTGTAATAACATACAGATGTGAGAAACAAATCTGGTAAATACATACCCTAGAGTTAGATTCCAAGTGGGAAAACAGTTTTCAATTAATACCGCACTGTGAAACTGAAACATGAAAATGTTTCGAAGGGGTAACCGGGTATTCCTAGTAACGCATCTTCCATTATCCTGATTCATGATAGTAACCATATACTTACCTGCCCTCACTCCAATCCCTTTATTATTTTTTTACTTATTACCTTCTGTACACCACCTTTAGGCAAATTAGTTTTCTTCCTTCCCTACCCCTCGGCACCAGCCTAAGGTTTGGAAGAAGACTATCCAATAAGCATAATTAGTGTACTCTCCTAATCCTAGGAGCTCTTGCAACCTGAGAGAAGGTAATGAGAAAAGACATATGAATAATCCTATTCTTTTTCTCCTGAACTAGAAACCATCCTCGAATATGGAACGAATTCCTTCGAGTTCGTATGTAACTATACGATAGCATATCCAATAGGAGTGGATATCCATAGTGATACGGAGTGTTATGGAGAAATCCAAAGTGGATGGGGGAGTGGGATGGGTATACATGGTTTTGTCGTGAATGATGGTGGTCGCAATTTTCTTTGCTTTAATCTAATACCTTTATATGTCTTTGCTTGTTACCTTATGTACACTACACTTAGGCTTAATTGGTTTTCTTCCTTCCTTACATATCGGCACCTGCCTATGGTTTGGAAGAAGACTATCTAATAAGCTCAATAGGTGTACTCTCTCCTAATCCTAGGAACCCTCAAAACCTGAGAGAAGGTAAAGGGAAAAGACAACCGAATAATCTTATTCAATCTCTCCAGAACCAGAATCCATCGTCGAATCTGGAACAAGTTCCTTCGAGTTCATATGTAACTATACGATGGATTTATCCAATAGAAGTGGATGTTTTTAGTGATACAGGGTGTTCTGGAGAAATACAAAGGTGATTTAGAAGTGGCAATGATATTTGCGACACCGTGACATTCCAAAAACCAAAGTGTTTTAAGAAGGTTCGGTTAACTTGGTTTATAAGTTTTAATCAAGGGTCGGGCCATGGTCGCTGCCAAAGAGAGAGAGAAAAGAAACACTCAGCGTGCACTCTAACCTAGATCAGAATGGTTAATCACTTTGTCTAATCAGGATGGCTCCGACTATTTCCTTAAATTCTCCTCCAAACCCAAAAGAAGAATTAGTCGGGATCATCTAAAATCACCCGAGGAGTAAACCTACTCATCAGTGGGAATCGGGATCCAACTCTCATCGCATGATAACTTGATGGAAGCCACTCAAGTCACCATACTCCAGAAGGTATGCGCATGCCTGGCAAGTTTCCTATATGTTTGAAACTCCCGATGTGTGTTTTTACACCTAGGACCCAAGTGACCTTGACACAGTCAACAAATCAAAGAGTCCTAGTCAAGTTCAACCCGTCATTATCCAGGATTGCATTAAACCCTCCCGTACGAGCCCTTGACACAGTCAACAAGGCCGCACGACTGTCCTAACCAATCGAATTAATATGCCACAAACAAGCACTACTTAGTTACTGCACACTACGCCTTGACACGGTCAACAAAAACATCATGAATATTAAGCAATACTTGTAAGAAATGACGGAGGGCTACGACTTGTTTTTGGAGAAAACCTTTAACATAATGAACTTGATATCGTTGAAGAAACCAAGTGGTTTTACAAATATATAGTTGCGAAAAACCTTTGCTAAAGAGGTCACTCCCGGTGAAGGGATCTCGGCTCTTTCCCCGTCGAATGAGGTGCAGGATATTCCAAACTGAATACCACGATTCAAAGAAAAAATAATCGACTATAGTGAAGTTATTACATTGACGCAAACTTTTACTCAAGGGGTCACTCCCTATGAAGGGATCTCGGCCATTGCCTCGTGGACTGAGGGGCTGGATATTCATAACCGAATACCATTATGCAAAGCAAAAGAGAACGTCTGTAATGTCAATTTTTAAAAAACTTAGTTCCAACAACATCATATAGGTTTTTTTATCCTTGCATTGATCAGAATCAATGCAGTCCCATCTATTAATCACACGAGAAAAGAACGAAAATAAAATATACGTATATGCCATCCACATTCGCCACTGGGTCCCGTCATCACCCGTTAGGTTACTTAACTAATGACAGAGCGGGGACTGGACTATCGCGGGTGCAAAACATATACAACATCTACTAGTATATATATATATATATATATATATATATATAACATTCGTCCCAGGCATGATATAAAGCAACACGACAGAAGCATCACAGAAGAAACACAGAATGGTGGAAAATCTTGGAGCCCCGAGTTTCACTTGAGCCGCAAATGAGACCCGACGTTCCCTATCATGTGGATAGCCAGTGCAATGATAACCTAGACCCCTACGAGCGCGGAAAGTTACCCTCCAAAACCAAAAGTGAGGCAACCCCCTTCAACAACGTGAATGGGCCACGTAGCACTTCCCGGAATCTGGTAACTAGAGCACCCTCCGTGGCTCAACCTATACCCCCTACGAGTATGGCGAATAGCCTGCCAATTCTAAAGTAAGGTCCCCTCCGTCTCAACACCATGAGATGCGGACCCGTGGCCTTCTAGAACCTGGCTATTCGTGCACTACACCACGGGATAATCTTAGTACAGAAAAGATAATAATAATATACAAGGGTGGCATCGACCTCATACCGGTCGTGCCTTAAACGAATAATATACAAACCGGCAGTGACGGAAGTCCACATGTCGGACACTCGCCCTGCAATATCAAATGTACAAATGAAACTAAACTGTACTAACATTGCACCATAGCTATCAACCATGATGATCCAGCCAACTTCACAGCACAACACAGAACATCAATGTGAATGTCACGTTCGCAAACCCGTCTAAAAGAATTATAACAATTAGACAAGTTGTACCGATCTAATGACACTCGCCGTCGTAAATAGTAATGTATGTACCGATAAACATTTAAACAGTGCTAAATTATCGACTTCGAAACACCCCGAATTGCCCCTGAACAATAGATAACATACTATCCAAAACGGGCAAAACTAGCAATACCATCGAACCAACATTCCAGAGACCAAATAACACCCAAAATACGAACCCTAAAGTCCTTAATCTGGCCGGCCTCCTCGGATTTTTGAGCAATGTGCTTAGGTCAATTTTGTTGGAATGGGTTCGTATTTGGGGTATGTTCTAGTGGCCATAAAAGTAGTCTTCTGCAATTGCTAAAATATTTTTTTGAAGATTTTGAAAATCGACAGAGAATGGAATCAGCAGTGCACTGTTATCGGGTTGTTTCGATTTTGATACTTTAACATTGTCTAAACAAGCTAGTAAGGGGTTTAAAGGCTAGCTCTGATACCATGTTGGGTTACGGCAGCGCCCCGGCCATCAAACCGTGGCCAAATGCGGAACAAAAACTTACTAAACTGTCTCTACCATTACCCGATGCCCGGATCTACCCTAAACCTTAAATTAGCAAGCTTTATAAAGAAGTTAGAATGATTATACCTAGTTGATCCGTGTCCTTGGGTTTTCAACTATCATCCCCAAGCTCCTGGTGGTTCCTTGATCAAGTTTGGTTGCCGGTCTTCCTCCATATATGATGATCCACCTGAGGAAAACGGCGCAACCTTCTGCCTCGTCGAACGAGGCAACCGACACTCCAAGGTTGCTAGCAATGGAGAGTGGAGGTGTAGGAATGTGTCACTATATTTTTCTCTCATCACTTTTGCTCAATGAGCAACTAAAGAAGATGGAGGTGAGGAAACATGTGGCATGAGAAACTAATGAAATGTGCTAAGTGTTTTCAAGTGAGCATGAGAGAGTGGAGGAAATCAAGTGGAAAAACAAATGAGCCTTGCCCCTCCAAGTGAGATGGCTGCCCCCCCCTCTCTCATCTCAATAATCCACACACAAAAATATCTCCTTTTCTTTTTGCAATAAACAAATAAGACCCATGCATCTCTACATGTCCATGACCCATGGTGATGCCAACTCACCCTCCACCTCATTTCCAAATTAATTTTCTAAAAAGAAAATCAATTAATGAGGTGGCCACCTTCTAGAAGCTATTTCGTATAAATACGGAATACTTCCCGGTATACGTATCGAAATACATATATGCGTATTTATACAAAAATACGAATAGCCAAGAGAGAAAATGAATAGTGAACAATAATACTAAAATACATATATAAATTATTATATCAAAACCTGATTTAATAATCCTGCTTAATCCTAAGCCGCTAGTATTATCAACCGTCCGATTAATGTCTGCGCAGCATGTGCCCATATTTAATCGGACACGTGTATGTACCAACATACGTCATCTACACCATATCGCCTGAACCGTGAAAACCCTCTGTGTGGGACTCTAAAGACTCGTCAATACGCTGGCAGTGGGTTTAACCACAAGCACGTCAACGACACTAGATGTACATAACGGCTACCCAGGTATTGAGCGAAAGGGAGACCGACGTGCAAACTCATCCTGAACCCCTACTGAGACTGACAGTGACAAAACCCGTACAGTCCGGTCTGTTCGTCTAAGATTATCGCATATCGAGTCTGGGGGTGGTGGATAAAGTCAGACTCCTAACAATGCGACATTTAGTGTAGGCATGAAACCTATCACCACCTGAGAAACTATCAATCCTGGATCGGTAATTCTCGTCCACCATGGCCATGGATTTCTGGTGATGGCCACCCATACACAACAAGACATCAACCCCCAATACCGGGAGAGGCGAATCCCCGACGATCCGATCGCTGCCTCCATGTGGCTCGGGACTGTACCCAACTAAAACCTATTTGCACGACTCCTTTGAGCCGTGGTAGGGTAGTAATCAAAGCACAGTAGGAACTCACACGAGACAAATGACGATCTTAGGTCGATAGAATAAACTGTACACATGTCACCTGGGAACTGCTATCTGACAATAAGTATAATACCAACTAGCAGGTTCCCGGCGAATCCGTTCAGTGTACTCATAACCCAATGAGCACCTTTATATTATCTTAGGTGAACAAACGAACACTAATGGCTTGTGAGACCTAGCCACCGCCCCACGTCGGGGTCTCGATCAGTATGCACTAGTCAACACTGGAGTATCGATGCCCAGTCTTGATACTCCTAGGACTAGGGACATTTAAGGATGTGCTTATAGACCCCCAGCTCCCACGTATATGATCGCCATCATAATGCTGGTAGTCAAGAATAAATACTATCGGCTCTATCAGCATGTAATAGTGATCTGTAATACCACATATAGCAAGTACATGATGATAAAGTTAAACTAGATAGCATATTATCATCTCGAGTAAGACTGTTCTACCGGTATATGTCCTCCCTCAATCATCATAATCACCCACCTGCGACTATGATAATTGCCTTGAGGGCACTATAGCCAACAATAAGTCGTTATGAGCCGTTGTCCCAAGGGTTAGTATGATGAAGGAAGTCACTAATCTAAAAATAGTTACTATTCTAGAAGCCAAACATCTGAACGTTGATACCCTACTGTACGCACTTACACACGTCTCGAAACTCGGGATAGTAGAGGGTTCCTTAAAATGCTCTTGTCTAAAAGCCAAAGTACGAAAGTGAAAAAATGTAAAATAAAAGTATAAAATGGTGAAGAAAAATGAACACTAGTTTTGTAATCACCAAGGAAGCAAAAAAAAATATAGCGAGGGTGCTTCATCACCTAGTGCCTTAGACCAACTGGTTTGGGAGTCATTGCTAAGCCTTAGGTGTTGCTGTTAGTGTATATGCCCTAGAGGCCATTACTGTATCATACTAGTTTGTATATTACTTAATGGAAGCTTGGGATATTCACCTTGTATAGACAATCTTTCTCAATATAGTAGTATGCTACTTGGTTTGTTTCTACTTTAATGTGTACATGTGTTTATTTTAGTATATCACCTTTACACATTAGTGGAGCCCTTAGGATCTTTGCTTGATTACCAGCGTTGTGATGGAAGTCACACTCGTGGGGGCTGGGTAATCTATAAGCACATCCTTATGCAGGTCCCTAGTCGTAGGACTATCGAGACAAGGCATCGATACTCCGGAGTGGACTAGCGTATGCGCTTTTCATCCCAGTGTGGGAGACGGTCTTTCCTACAGCCATCAGTACGTCGTACTTAAGATAGTATGCGGGTGCTCGTTAGGTTATGAGTACACTTGACAGGACTCGTCGGAAACTATTGGTTGGTACTATACCTATAGTCAGTTATCAGTTCCGAGGTGACATGAGTACAGCTTAGTCCGCTGACTTGACACTGTCACTTCGCCTCGAGTGTGTTCCCACTGTATTTAGATTACTACCCTACCACGGCTCAAAGGAGTCGTGCAAACAGGTAGTAGTTGAGTGCAGTCCCGAAGCACTTGGAGGAAGTGACGGTTAGACAGGATTCGTCTCTCCCGGTATTGGGGGTTGACATCGCGCTGTGTCTAGGAGAGCCATTACACGAGTAGCCCCTGGCCAGGGCAAGCGAGATATACTGGTAGGTTTCCAGTGTTATCTCAGGGTGTTCTGGGCTACACTCCGACACGACTTGTACCGCTAGTAGGGGACTGACGTTTACCGCCCCCCTAGGCCCGCCATGCGATGTATCAGACGAACAGACCGGACTGTACGGAGATTGTCATATTCAGACTCAGTAGGAGTTCAGATGGGTTTCACCTTATCAGTCTTCTTGTCGGCATCTACCTGGGGACCGTTACGCACAGCTAGTGCCGCTTGCGGTCTGTGGTTAAACCCACTGCCAGTGTAGTGTCGAGTCTTTAAAGTCCCACACAGAAAGCTATTCGCCATTAGGCAAAAGAGTAGAGGTCGCATGGTTTTGCGACAGGTCGCATGGTTTTGCGACAGGGTTCGGTCACATCCGTGCACTTGTGCACGTTTGGTGACCGGACAGATAACACCAGCGGGCTTTGGTTTAAGCCAGATCCTAGTGTACATTTTGGGATTGGTTTTATCTCATTTGTATTCGTGTTCATCGGAACGCGGATGCGGGTGTGTATGCACAGTTGACAGAGAGACCGAAGCAGAGGATTCTCATTGGGGTTGTTGACTGTTGACTGTTCAGTGTTGACCATTGACTTTTGCTAAACCCTAATGAGAATAAGAAATATGATTAATGATAATATTAATTAAGTATTATTGTGTCATGGTTGAGATGAGGGGTTGACTTTGTTGACTTGTTGACTTTGTTGACCGGTTGACTAGGTTGGACTAGTTGAACATCATCATTGCAATAGCTATCATTTCATGGCAAAGACTTTTTCTTATTTGTTTGTTTTTGCAAAATGAGTGCATGAAATGATATGGCCATTTTGACTTGAACCATCACATAATACTCAATTACTGTTTTGAGTAATCATGGTTTTGGATTATGAGAGCTTGGATGGCAAAAGACTTACTCATTCTCTCATTTGCTTTCTCTCTCTTGCTTGAGCTCTCCTTCTTGCTCTTCCTCTTGCTCTATCTCTAGCTCAAGGCAACACCCTCTCATGAGTTGAGAAACATTGCCTTAGAGATAAAAGAAAACCCATATCACTTCTCTACTCATTCTAGTTCACAAGATTTAGCAAACCAAGTGTTCTAGTTTCGTCAAGTTCGAAGAAGAAGCCAAAGGTAGAAGCTTTCAGGTGGTTCCATCTTCGGCGCAAGGAGACATCGAGGTGAAGCCGATCCGTACACCGCAAAGAGTTGAAGACGAAGGAGTTCAAGAAAGGTATAACCCCCTAACCGAGTAGGTAAAGCTCTTGTTAGGTTTGTTAGTTAGTTGTTTAACAAAGATCCGTATTTTGAGTCCATGTTACCACCTCTTGAAAAATCGTTTTTCATCATTTCCGCAAGCCCGTAAGTATCGGGAGAGGCAACGTGGACTTACAGTGGTATCAGAGCCTAGTTAAACACTATCTAACATGTTAGCAAAGTAACTAGAAATTCGATCGGAGAAAAAGTCGCGAAAAACGCCCGAAAAGTATACTTTCTGCCGAATTTTTTTTCTGTCCAAAAAATGATAAATCTTATCTTAAAATTCGGCTCAGGGTTTATATAACAAACTGTAGAAAAATGGTCCAGTGAACCGATCAACGCGCCGCGGAACCGCGGCAGGAGCATGCTCCCGCCGTAGATCCGCGGCCGAGTTGACTCGGCCGTGGACGATTTTTCATGCAGTTTGTTTAGTGGGGTGTTTTGTGATTTTTACAATATGTTTTTTCTGCCCAGATTTTCCGGAAAGAAAAATTAGTTTTTGGGGCTTGAAAATCCGTATTTTGATCGAACTTCTAAAGACTTAAGCTGACGGGTATATATCTGTGATGTGTTATATGTATTGAACGTCTGCTAATCGCTATACGTCGATTAGTGGGGGTTATACATATCTGTGATCTGTAATGTTGATGGTATGTGTATATGAATTCATTGGATTGTCGCGGATGAATAGCCGGGGGGTTGTGAGATGAGAGTTTTTCCTTTTATCTTTCAATTCATGTAATATGTAAATTGATGTAATATTATTTTTGGCCGCACAACCGGGTCGGGGTTGTAGCCGTCATTGTATAATTTCTTTTTACTGTTTTTGCTCCTAGGATAGACCCAAGGTGGGGTGCACAAACTACCGAGTATCTCGAAGTGCCGAGTGGCCTACTCACGTCGTTGAGGGAGTTTGCTCCTCTTCGGATATTTGGCGGGTAGTTTGCCGCACCCGTAGGGGTCTAGGGTGGTGTATTGGCTATTCATCGCGACCGTGTAATCCGCTTTTCGTTACAGGCTCGTATGAATTGCGGATTCCTAGTATATCCAATGTGTTCATCTGTGATCTGGAATGGCTATCATTGCATGTGACCAATGAGTATATCTATATATGATATCTTTTTAGGCGTTGCTTATGTTTTGCATCCGCGCTAGTCCAGCCCCCGCTCTGTCGTTAGTGAAGTAACCTAACGGGTAATGACGGGGCCCTATGGCGAATGCGGATGGCATAAGCGTACGTCATATTTTCGTTTTTTTCTGCAATGGTAGGATTAAATGATGGGACACATTGGAATTAATGCAAGAAAAAATAAACTAAGTAAAAGTCGTTGGAACACTTTCAAAACCACTCGGTTTCTTTTCAAAAATAACTTTTAAAAGCGGAGCTTAAGACACTCCTTTTAAAAGCTATCACGTTCCTTCGATTATATCAAGTTCACTACGTTCACGGTTTCGCCAAAACCATTCGTAGCCCTCCGTCGTTTCACAAGAATGGTCAATAAGTATTCAAGCTATGTTTGTTGGCCAAAGTCAAGGCATAGTGATTGGTAGCTATTGGGTATTCATGTGCAGCATAGATAAATGTGTTCGTTTGGGGCAATCGTTCTACCTTGTTGGCCAAAGTCAAGGGTATGTGCGGGTGGGCTCAAATTAACCTGGAGAATGACGGGTAGAACTTGACATGTGACTTATGATTTGTTGGCCAAAGTCAAGGTCATAAGAGCATGGGGCAAAAATCCACATCGGGAGTTTCAAAAGAACTGAAACTTGCTAGAGCTGCATACCATTTGGAGTGTGATGATTCTGGTAGGATTCCTTCAGTTTTGTCACGCAATGATATTTGGATCCCGATCCTACTGTGAGTATATGCTACTCCTCGGGAAATTTCTCACTTAACGATCAAAGCTATAAACCAAGTAGGTGTCTAGAAAGGTGTTAGCGGGGCTACGCCCACAGGGAAAAGAGGTTATTTAATTAAGGAACTTCGCGAAAGCGTTGGAAAACCTCCCTCGAAGTACCGACACCAGCATGGTCGAACGGTTAAGCAAGTATTGTACGGTGAGATTGATCCTGACTAATTCTTCCTTTTTGGTTTGAGGAGGGATTCAAGAGACAGTGGGTGCCATCCTGTTTAGACAAATTAAAAACAACTTTAAACTTGCAAGAGCATCATGCTAAAGTGTTTCTTCTCTCTCTCCTAATTGCAGCGACCAAACATCATGACCGGACTTAAGTTACCACTAGATAAAAATATACTGACAGGGCCAAACTAAAAAAATTGTCTCAGGAATGTCAAAATGGCAATCACTTTTGACAAGTTGGGGTATCTCCTTGCCACCAAAGCTCCCCATGTCCCAGGTCCCAAAACCAGCGTCGCGGATAGGGAAATCCATAAGACCTGGAAAATCGATTGCGCGAAGGCCAAGTGCCTCGTGCTTGCCTCTATGAACAACGAACATCAGAGGAGGCACGAGAATATGGACCTTGAATCCATATTTCTCCATACAAAAGAACTGTATGGAGAGCAATCTCGTATCGCCAGATACGAAGTGTCGAAAAAGCTGTTTTCGGCATGGTTGGCCGTCGGATCATCGGTAGCGGAACACGTGCTTAAGATGATTGGCTTCATTGAGGAGCTCGCGGAACTTAGGACTACGTTAGAGAACGAGCTCTACATGGACTTGATTCTCCAGTCCCTTCCTTCCACTTACGCCCAGTTTATCCTGAACTTCAACTTGCAAGAAAAAGAAGTTGAACTTTCAGAACTCCTCAACATGCTGAGGTGTGCAGAGGTCACCCTACAGAAAGGTAAGGAAACATCCACTTTGTTTGTAGGAGGATCTTCCTCTTCTAGGTCCAAGGCGAAAGCCAAGGGAAAGAAGAAGAAAGCCCCTGCCAAACCAAGGGCCGGTGTTAGTAAAGTGGATATGAAGGGAAAGACAAAAGCAACAAAGATATAGAGGAAACTTGTGGGGAAGGAAGAGTGCTTTTATTGTCATAAGAGTGGGCACTGGAAGAAAGATTGCAGGGCTTGGAAAGCCAGAACACAGGATCTGAAGCAAGTTGCGGCTTCAGCTTCAGGTGTGTATGTTATTGAAAACTGTCTATCAATAAACTCTACTTCCTGGGTATTGGATACCGGATCAGGATCTCATATCTGTAATTCCTTGCAGGCGTTGAGAAACTGTAGGTTTTTGAAGGCAGGTGACATGACCCTCAAAGTTGCAAACGGAGCTAGCATGGATGCTAAGGCCGTGGGGGACTATCACCTAGGAATATCAGATGGACATGGATTGGTTTTATGTAATTGCTTTTTTGTACCCAACGCAACTTGTAATATCATTTCTGTATCTTTGATTTCTAAAGAAGGTTATGAATTTGCGTTTGTAAGTAATGTTGTAAACATTCACCTTAATAAAGTTCTGATTGGGTCAGGTACATTAAGCAATGGTATATACGTACTAAACCAACCACAGATTTTCATTGTCCAGAATACACACAAAAGAAAGTCTCCAGAAATAAATCAGACTTTCTTATGGCATTGTAGACTGGGTCACATCAATGAGACAAGGTTGACTAAGTTACATACAGAAGGATATTTGGATCCGTTCGAATATCAATCGTATGCCACTTGTCAATCCTGTCTCAAAGGAAAGATGACAAAGACTCCGTTCACTGGACACGGAGTAAGAGAGAGCGAGCTCTTGGGACTCGTACACAGCGACGTGTGCGGTCCAATGTCTACACATGCGCGAAGCGGTTATTCTTACTTCATTACTTTTACGGATGACTTTTCAAGGTACGGTTATGTCTTCTTAATGAAACATAAATTCGAAGCCTTTGGAAAATTCCAGGAATATAAGAATGAAGTAGAAAAACAAACCGGCAAAAGTATCAAGACACTGAGATCGGATCGAGGTGGTGAATACTTGAGTGCCGAGTTCCTGGATTACTTAAAAGAGAATGGAATTCTCTCTCAGCTTACTCCTCCATACACTCCGCAACATAACGGTGTATCGGAGAGACGGAACCGAACCCTATTGGATATGGTATGGTCCATAATGAGTAACGCTGAGTTACCGCGATCATTCTGGGGATATGCACTAGAATCAGCTGCATACCTTTTGAACCGAGTTCCAACTAAGACTGTGCCTACTACACCATATCAGATGTGGTGTGGGAAGAGACCCTATCTTAATCACATTAAGACATGGGGATGTCCAGCTTTTGTCAAAAAGCAGCATGCGGACAAACTCGAGGCACGCTCAGTATAGTGCAAGTTTGTGGGATATCCAAAGAACTCCAAGGGATATTTCTTCTATTGCGAAGAGGAACAAAAGATTTATGATTCTCGTCATGCCCACTTCTTGGAAACTGAGTTTTTGGAAAATCAGATAAGTGGGAGCGCAATAGAACTGGAAGAAATTCCAGAACCACAAGCTATTACTGAAAGCTTAGTAGAACCAGAGGGTTCGAAAGATCATGGCATTCCTACGCCGCTTCGCAGGAGTAGTAGGCAGTCTCATCCGCCCGAGAGATACTACGGTTTTCTCATAGACGGGGATAGAGAAGATTGCATCAGTGATAGTGATGAGCCGACTAGCTTCCAGCAGGCCATTCAGAGCATTGACTCGGTAAAATGGCTGGATGCAATGCGGACCGAATTGGAGTCCATGTACACCAACAAAGTATGGACGTTGGACGTTGCTCCAGATGGGGTAAAACCCGTAGGATGCAAGTGGATCTTCAAAAGGAAGATTGGTGTAGATGGACAGGTTGAGACCTATAAAGCTAGACTGGTTGCAAAGGGTTTTCGTCAAAGACCTGGTTTGGACTATGACGAGACCTTTTCTCCAGTAGCTATGCTGAAATCCATTCGGATCCTTCTTGCCATTGCTGCCTTCCACGATTATAAGATTTGGCAGATGGACGTAAAGACCGCTTTTCTAAATGGAAATTTAGAGGAGTGTGTTTATATGGACCAGCCAGAGGGTTTCATTCAGAGTGGGAGTAGCGGAAAGGTGTGCAAGTTGCTTAAGTCCATCTACGGACTAAAGCAGGCATCGCGGAGTTGGAACATCTGTTTTGATGAGACGGTCAAAGAATTTGGCTTTATCAAAAATCCAGATGAACCATGCATCTATAGTAGATTTGTAGCGAGAACTGTAGTATTCCTCGTTTTATACGTGGATGATATTCTCTTAATAAGAAATGACATTCCTATACTACAATCTGTCAAAGGGTTCTTGTCACACAGGTTCTCCATGAAAGACCTGGATGATTCCTCAGACATTCTGGGGATCCGGATCTATCGTGACAGATCCAAGAGAATACTGGGACTCTCACAGTCCAGGTACATCGACACCATACTGAAAAGATTCAGTATGGAAGATTCCAAGCACGGTAATCTACCGGCTTGTCACGGGATCACCTTTTCCAAAGAGATGTCTCCCAAGACTGATTTGGAAAGGGATCGCATGTCTATTATACCCTACGCTTCTGCGGTAGGCTCTATAATATATGCAATGTTGTGTACCAGACCAGATGTAGCTTATGCACTAAGTGTGGTAAGTCGGTATCAGTCAAACCCTGGGGAGAAACACTGGATAGCAGTAAAGAACATTCTCAAGTACCTGAGAAGGACTAAGGAGATGTTCTTGGTGTATGGTGGAAAAGACCTCCAGATCGAGGCCTTTGCTGACTCCAGCTTCCAGAGTGACAAGGATGATTCCAAGTCCATGTCGGGTTATGTCTTTACCTTCAATGGAGGGGCGGTGTGTTGGAAGAGTTCCAAACAGGAAACCGTTGCTGACTCGACGATGGAAGCAGAATATATCGATGCTGCATATGCCGCAAAAGAAGCCGTCTGGATAAGGAAGTTCTTAACTGAACTTCAGGTGGTTCCAGCCATTGTTGATCCAATACCTATGTATTGCGACAACAACGGGGCTATAGCTTTAGTGAAGGAACCCAGGTCCCATCAGAGATCTAGACACATCTTGAGGCGGTATCACCTGATCAGGGGGATCGTGGGTCGCCATGAGATCGAGGCTCGGAGAGTTTCTACGGAAGATAACACTGCTGATCCACTCACAAAGGCCTTACCCCAGACTCAGTTCGAGCGGCTGATCGAGATGATAGGTTTTCGATACGCCAGTACATGGCCTTAGTGCAAGTGGGAGATTGTTAGTATATATGCCCTAGAGGCCATTACTGTATCATACTAGTTTGTGTATTACTTAATGGAAGTTTGGGATATTCACCTTGTATAGACAATCTTGCTCAATATAGTAGTATGCTACTTGGTTTGTTTCTACTTTAATATGTACATGTGTTTATTTTAGTATATCACATTTAGACATTAGTGGAGCCCTTAGGATCTTTGCTTGATTACCAGCATTGTGATGGCAGTCACACTCATGGAGGCTGGGTAATCTATAAGCACATCCTTATGCAGGTCCCTAGTCGTAGGACTATCGAGACAGAGCATCGATACTCCGGAGTAGACTAGTGTATGCGCTTCTCATCCCAGTGTGGGAGACGGTCTGTCCCACAGCTGTCAGTACGTCATACTTGAGATAGTATACGGGTGCTCGTTAGGTTACGAGTACACAGGACAGGACTCGTCGGGAACTGTTGGTTGGTACTATACCTATCGTCAGTTATCAGTTCCCAGGTGACATGAGAACAGTTTAGTCCGCTGACTTGACACTGTCACTTCGCCTCGAGTGTGTTCCCACTGTACTTAGATTACTACCTTACCACGGCTCAAAAGAGTCGTGCAAACAGGTAGTAGTTGGGTGCAGTCCCGAAGCACTTGGAGGCAGTGACAGTTAGACAGGATTCGTCTCTCCCGGTATTGGGGGTTGACATCGCACTGTGACTAGGAGAGCCATTACACGAGTAGTCCCTGGCCAGGGCAAGCGAGATATACTGGTAGGTTTCCAGTGTTATCTCAGGGTGTTCTGGGCTACACTCCGACACGACTCGTACCGCTAGTAGGGGACTGAAGTTTACCGCCCCCTAGGCCCGCCATGCGATGTATCAGACGAACAGACCGGACTGTACGGAGATTGTCACATTCAGACTCAGTAGGAGTTCAGATGGGTTTCACCTCGTCAGTCTTCTTGTCGGCATCTACCTGGGGACCGTTACGCACAGCTAGTGCCGCTTGCGGTCTATGGTTAAACCCACTGCCAGCGTAGTGTCGAGTCTTTAGAGTCCCACACAGAAAGCTATTCACATTTAGGAAAAAGAGTAGAGGTCGCATGGTTTTGCAACAGTTCGCATGGTTTTGCGACAGGGTTCGGTCACATTCGTGCACTTGTGCACGTTTGGTGTCCAGACAGTTAACACTAGCGGGCTTTGGTTTAAGCCAGATCCTAGTGTACATTTTGGGATTGGTTTTATCTCGTTTGTATTCGTGTTCCTCGGAACGCGGATGCGGGTGTGTATGCACGGTTGACAGAGAGACAGAGGCAGAGGATTCTCATTGGGGTTGTTGACTGTTGACTGTTCACTGTTGACCATTGACTTTTGCTAAACCCTAATGAGAATATGAAATATGATTAATGATAATATTAATTAAGTATTATTGTGTCATGGTTGAGATGAGGGGTTGACTTTGTTGACTTTGTTGATCGGTTGACTAGGTTGGACTAGTTGACCATCATCATTGCAATGGCTATCATTTCATGGCAAAGGCTTTTGCTTACTTGTTTGTTTTTGCAAAATGAGTGCATGAAATGATATGGCCATTTTGACTTGAACCATCACATAATACTCAATTACTATTATGAGTAATCATGATTTTGGATTATGAGAGCTTGGATGGCAAAAGACTTACTCATTCTCTTATTTGCTTTCTCTCTCTTGCTTAAGCTCTCCCTCTTGCTCTTGCTCTTGCTCTCTCTCTAGCTCAAGGCAACACCCTCTCATGAGTTGAGAAACATTGCCTTAGAGATAGAAGAAAACCCATATCACTTCTCTACTCATCCTAGTTCACAAGGTTTAGAAAACCAAGTGTTCTAGTTTCTTCAAGTTCGAAGAAGAAGCCAAAGGTAGAAGCTTTCAGGTGGATCCATCTTCGGCGCAAGGAGACGACGAGGTGAAGCCAATCCATACACCGCAAAGAGTTGAAGACGAATGAGTTCAAGAAAGGTATAACCCCCTAACCGAGTAGGTAAAACTCTTGTTAGGTTTGTTAGTTAGTTGTTTAACAAAGATCCGTATTTTGAGTCCATGTTACCACCTCTTGAAAAATCGTTTTTCATCATTTCCGCAAGCCCGTAAGTACCGGGAGAGGTAACGTAGACTTACAGTTGCAAGACAAGGAAATTGCTAATTACGCCTAATAAGTGAGCACATTTAGTAATCGGTCGATTGGTACCTCAAGAAGTATTAACGTTCGCATGAAGAATGTGTGAGCAGTTCCATCCAAAATATTCACCGACTAAAAAGAACTGAGGTAGATGGATAAGAGTATGATAGCTTGAATTGAATTCTCCGAGGGTAGGGATGTCTTTTACACAGACGTAGGTGTATATGATCGGTGTTTGGAAGAAAGGTAGGGATGAAGAATAAAGGCATTGTTTTATTGAGGGGTGATGTGATTTCTAACATTTTTTCATGACTATTAAGATTGGGCTCATGACAACCGAAAAGCTAGTGTAGTTGAAAACATTGATTTTCAAGTTTTTTCTTTTATAGTTCTTATCTTTATATATAACTTTCACAATCATTCTTTTATTATGCGATTTTGTGGGTGCAATCCTGTCATGACCCGAATTTAGTTCATGACCGGCACTTAAATCACGCAACGTCTAAAGGCGTAACGTAAATTAAGTAAACCGAAGCCCAGAAATCTAAACCATTTAAAGAAAATAAAAGAGGTGAGGTTTTGAAATAATGGTATGAGGAAATCAAAAGTTTTCTTAAATGCGTAGATAATGGAATATGAAAAAATGCAAGGGATTTTACTTGTTGAAAAACATGTTTCGTCTTTTAAAAATTTAGGCGGCACATCCCTTGTATATTTTGATCTAAAACCGCATATACATGATAATATAAAAGGCATTCCCAAGCGGGAGCTAGCTCTTCGTTAATCGGCGGAATCACAACCACGCAATACAGAATATATGTATACGATGCCCAACGGCGAAGATCAACACAAAGAAAAATGAATAAAGTAAGACATCAACCCAACAAGCGAACGTATACCCCATCGCTCTAAGCCTCACAACTACAAGACTTGCTAAGTCTTACTACATATACAAAACTAGTTTCTGATTGATGGAGTTGACTAGATACAATAGGATTAATAATACAAGAGTGGCATAATCCAGTATGTACCACCTACCAAAGCAAATCACCCGAATCCAAGTTGTGTGCCAGCGATGCCTCTACTGATCCATGCGGTCAACCTGCATGAACTGTGGCACAACGGGGGTGAGTTTCCAATTCGTGAGTAGAAAACATCATCAGGTAGAAATTGAACAAAACAATGATTCCTAGGTCAACTATATCGTAAAGGTGATATTATGATATTTAGGGTGACCGTATCTACATATGTGCCAACAATATAATCAAAGCCTATCTGAATGTGGATAACATCTACGTGTCCATCAATGACACAACAACAACATGCATGTAAATATCATGAAAGCATATGCATGTAAATATGAGGATATCAACCAACGTGTGTCCATCAACGACACATCAAAATCATGGAACCTGAGTGTCCAACATCGACACTCGAAACATCATGAAACCCGTGTCCAACATCGACACGTAAATCCCCATATCTCGGGCTCCGTCAGTCCGGATCGGCCCATAGGCTCCGTCTGTCCGGATCAGCCCGTATCATCTCCCGACTTCGGTCGGTATCCTTCGGATAACCGCCGAGTCCAAATACTATCACCGGTAGGTAGTGCTTCCCTGCCAGGCTCACCGCCTAACTGTATGAGTCTTCTTGCCCCGAGATACCTCACCGGGTCCACCATGTACCCGCAGACGGTGCATACCACTCCTCAAATCGGGTTTCACATTCCAATCTCAGAACCGAGAAAACACATGGTGGACGTCTCGAAATATCATATCAAGAGAAACCGGGTTTTTTAAACAATACATAATTTCCTTTGAAATTTAACCACGGTTCTCAAATCCAGAATCTCATGAAAACAGCAAATCTCAATGCGTATAATAATAAAGCATGATGTATGCAAACATATAACAGAAATGTGAGCATATCAAGTATATCATGCGACATGGTATAGTGGTGTGAACATAGCAAGTATATCATGCAACATGGTATGGTGATGTGAACATAGCAAGTATATCATGCAGCATAGAATAATGATGTGAGCAAAGCAATATATCATAGCATGATGTAGCAATTCTACTGTGTAAGTGACATAGCAATTATCGATGATGAAAGTGTATGAGCCGGCAAATCTGTGTAAGTGTAACATACGCATCATCGATAATGGTATAGGAAGTAGCTGCTGATATATTTCTTCTTCTTCTTCATCTTCTTCTTCCATGAAGAAAAGCTAGTGACCATCAATGGCAACTAGTGATATCAAGTGAGAAATCCAATTCTAAAGTCTACCCACTTCCTATTTCTTCATCCTCTATCTCTTGCCAAGTTGTATAGGGTGTTTCCTTCACAAGTTTTCAAGGCTTGGTGAAGTTGGAGCTTGTTCTTCTGATGCCTCGACGTAGATCATCTTCGGCATCGAACCGACGATCAAGCCCGCCCATTTCTTCGATGAAGCCGATGCTAGTGTTCGGGATTCGATTTGGACAGCGGAGGGAGATCATCGCGGAGCTTAGGAAGTGGTGGACCGGATCTACAAAGGTTGTAGCCCCTTTCCCTTAGCATTTAATTCGATTACATGCTTGCATCGCCTATATATCTAGTTAACGATCCGTATTAGGTTTTCTCGGCACATGTAAAATTTCAATTGGGCATGTTTGATCACTTGTGACACTCCATTAGTGTGCCTAGGAACCCTACAGTGGTATCAGAGCCTAGCTAGAGCCTTAGGCGATGCGTTGACGGAGTTAGAACTCCGATCGACTCAAAACCCCGACTTTAAAATGCTCTCTGGACAATTCTGTAAAATGTGGATTTTTGAGAATTAAAAATATGCAGAAAACCCAGCAGGGAATTCTAAGAATTACGATGCAAAAGTTTTTCCATGATACCTCTAATGCGCGGCGGAACCGCGGCAGAAGCCTGGCTTCTGCGGCTGTTCCGCGGTCACGTGACTTGATTTGCCTTCAAGCTTTGCACAGTAATTCATGCTTTCTGGTGCTGGTTTTCCTGGGAATATTTTAATATTTATTCCAGAGTTGTATTTTCTGGGTTGTATTGGGGACTCGGTGTATTCGATCGGACTGTCTAATTTTGTCGGTGTGCTTTTCCGGGTATTTCTAGAATATGTTAAAAAGTTCGACCGGATATAAATACCCAATTTTTCCCTGTCGGGAAATTTCCAAGCGTTGGATTTTTCCGTTGTTTAACGACGTTCTAAGTAGTGCAAGTAACGCGATGGTCCCTCTAGAAGACAACAAACCTTAACTCGATTATGTGACCGTCTTGAACTGCCCTTTGAACCTTCGGGCTTGGGGCAGTACGGCGTGCCACATGTGAGGCGTTGGCTTGACCCTTCTACGGCTGGAACGTTGGTACTGAGGCACGAACTGAATGCTGTTAGACTTATTTCATGTGTTGAGCTGTATCGGGAAAACTTGGGTGTTTGATTGTTCGATCGGAAAGTTTAACATTTTGTATTTATCCGGAATGTGATACAATACTTGGAATTCGCAAATAGTTATGAGATAACTGAATGAATGTTATAAACATAGCAGTTTAGTCTCACTTGATCGGTTGCCACGGAATTTTGATGTGATCAAAAGTCCGTCGCAATCACGTAGCGTACGCGGATACTCGCCGGGTAAACTTAATAGACAGCCTCACTCCATAGCCCCGACCAAGTGACTGTAGGAGAACCCCGTCGCCGAAAGCATCCGTTCGGGTGCTCGCGGCAGCGGTGTTCCGCCTTGGTGCACTTCGTCGGCGGCATCGGGGGTGCGGCCGCCTACTAAAGTTTGCGACGAGCATTCGATCAGTTTTTCGGGAATCTTGTTGAATTGCCCGACTTGATATTGAAAAGTGTTTTCGATAACGAGACTAAAATGCAGGGTTTATAATTGTTACGCATGCGATGTCTAAGGAATTCATTTGATTAGGCATGCGATGTCTAAAGAGATTGTGGATTCCAACTGTTGTAGTTTTACACTTTCTTTTCTGTGACCGTAAGTGTAATATGTGATATCGCCGGTTTCGTTGCTATATGTCAACGACAATTGGGATGCGCATATTTACTTGCGTTGATGACATGTGATGTTATGCGTTGCTGGATATGTTATATTGGATCGTCGTGTTTGAATAGCCGGGGGTTTTTATGTGAGATGAGTGTTTTTCATTTTCATTCATGTAAAAACTTGTATGTAATATTCTTTTATTGGGGCACTTCCAGGTTGCGGATGTTGTCACCTTTTGTATATTATTTAATTTTCCGCACTAGGATAGACCCAAGGAGGAGTGCACAAGTAACCGGGTTCTGGAGTCCATTGGGAGACCAACTCGAGGAGTCGAGTCCGGGTCTCCTAACTCCAGAATTGGTAAGGTTGCTTGCCGCTCTCGTAGGGGTCTAGGGGTGTGGGTTTGGCTATTCATCACGACCGTGGAATCCGTGTTTTATACTGGCTCGTATTGAAAACACGGACATACTAGTATATCCAATATTTCATATGATATTTTCTGCTGCGTTATTTGTGATGTGATCATGTGATGTTCTGTGACAGATATAGTATATAGTATATATGATATATTATATAGACGTTGCTTATGTTTTACACCCGCGCTAGCCCTGCCTCGCTCTGCCTTTAGTTACCTGACCTAACGGTGCAGACGGGACATCGAGGCGAATGCGGATGGCATAAGTGTACGTTATATTTATCTGTGATGTTTAGGTGGACTTAAATGATGGGATATTCATTAATGTGATTAATGAAAGAAAATAAACCTAATTGATGTTGTGGAATCGAATTTCAAAATAAAAACAGGTAGCTACAGTTCTTGCTTTGCATCGCGGTGTTCCTTATAGAACATCCTGCACCTTATTCGATAGGGAAAGGACCGAGATCCCTTCACCGGGAGTGACTCCTTTAGCAATAACTGGCAGATGCTACATCACTCGGTTTGTCTTTTGATAGCTTCTATAGTTTCCGCTTTGCACAGTGATATATATGATATATCCCGCACCTCATTCGACGAGGAAAGGGCCGACGATCCCTTCACCGGGAGTGACCCCTTTAGCAAAACTAGAAAAGCCTCAAAAACATTCTATTTAAAAACCATTTGATTCCACAACGAGATCAAGTTCAAAGCGTTAAAGGTTTTCACAAAAACCATTCGCAACCCTCCGTCATTTTAGGAAGTAGAGTACTTAGTATTCGTGCTGTGTTTGTTGACCATAGTCAAGGCACAGTGTACGGTAGCTAAGTAATGTCTTCCTACACCGCATATGATGCGGTTAGTTAGGACAGTCGGGTGACTTTGTTGACCTTAGTTAAGGGTCATATGGGTGGGTCTAATTAATCACGAAATGACGGGTAGAACTTGACTATTACTTATGATATGTTGACCTTAGTTAAGGTCATAAGTGCTAGGGGAAAAAACCATTATTGGGAGTTTCAAGTGTTGAAACTTGCAATGAGATTGCATACCTTCTATATGATAGTTGGATCCCGATACCCACTGCGAGTAATTGTTACTCCTGGGAGAGTTTTGCACTTTGCAATTAGCCGATCAAGTAGGTGTCTAGAAAGGTGTCAACGGGGTTACGCCTCTGGGAAAACGAGGTTTACTGTAATTAGGTCCGTGCGAAAGCACGGGGAACATCCCTCAAAGTACCCACACTGGCCTGGCTGAAAGATTGGCGAACTTGTAGAGTGTAATTAATCCCAGCTAGTCTTTCCTTTTAGGGTTTGAAGGAAGATTTGATAAAAACAGTGGGAGCCATCCTGATTAGATAAAATATATAACCAATCTAATCTTGCAAGAGCGCACGCTGAGTGTTTTCTTCTCTCTCTCTCCAGGTAGCGACCATATCACGCCTTAATCAAGATAATAATATGGATGTATTGACCGAACCCGCTTGTTATACTGAGCTGGGGAACGTTGGTCCCGCTCCGACTTATAATTGTTATAAGACCAAGCAGGAAATAGGGGAATACCATATTTCCTATGCCGCCCAAACGAAGAAAGTGCATATGATGCATCTCCTTCGGGTATGTTCATTATAAAGAACTGTTTCTCAGTAATCTCTGCATCCTGAGTATTGGATACCGGATCAGGATCCCAGATATGTAATCTGTTACATAGGGCTACAAAAAGGTAGAAAAACTGAGAACGGGTGATAAGTTTCATGAGACAGAAAACGGGGCAAGTGTTGCAGCCAAGTCTGTTGGTCACTGTCATCCTGTATTACTGATACATTGATTCTGAACAAATGCTATTAGATACCAAACCTGATATACAAAATCATATCAGTCTTTTTATTAAAGAAATGATATAATTTTGTATTGATGGATAATGTTTTGAACATTTCCTATATCAAAAGTTGATCGGTTCAGGCACGTTGTCTAAAAGCATTGAAGTTCTAAATCAAACTACAGTTCCTAGTATACAGAACACACACACAAGAGGAAGAGTTCAGAAATGAACGAATCATTCTTGAGGCATTGTAGACTGGGTCACATCAATGCGACCCGACTGGCTGAAATTACATTTTAGATGCATATTTAAATCAGTTTGAATTTACATCTTATGAAACTTGCCAGTCATGTCACAAAGATATAATGACACCAGCTCTGTTTACTGGAAGCAGAGAAAGAGTTAATGAACTCTTGGGACTGATATATGATGATGTATGTGAAGTCTCCTGTCTACACATGCCAGGACTTGTTCTTTATACTTCATTGTATTCTCTGATAATCTCTCAAGATTCAGTCATATGTTCCTGTTGAAACATAAGTCTGAAGCTTTTGAGGTATTCACAGAATATAAGTTAGAAGTAGAGAACCAAAATACGGGTATAAGTATTATGTCCTATGATAAGATCAGGGAGGAGAATACTTGTGCATGGCATTCCTGGACTATTCTAAAAGAAAATGAGATTCTCTCTCAGCATTACTCCTCCGTATAAACCATAGCACGATGGTATATCGGGGCGGAGCAATCACACCCTATATGATAAGGTGTGCTCTATGATGAGTACTACTGAGTTACCTATTTCCTTTTGGGGTTATGCGCTTGAGAAGCCGCGTATCTATTGAATTAGGTTCGAATCAAATCAATTGCCTACCGCTTCATATGTGATATGGAAAGGGAAGAGCCCATGTCTTAAGCTAGTTAAGATTTGGGGTAGACCGGCCTATGTCTAGATGCATATTCCGGACAAGCTCGAGGCAAGGTCAGTTATGTAGAACTGGAAATGTTCCAGCTATACAAACTGCAGCTGATGATTTGACAGAACCAAAGGATTCAATAGTTCTAGACGAACCTCAGCCTCTCCGCCGATCTAGGAGGGCTCCTCACCTGCTTGAGAGATACTTCAGTTTCTCGATGACAGTGGGAGCAAGGATTGCATCATGAGATGATGACCCAACTAGTTTCGAGCAGGCCATCAAGAGTAGGGACTCTGTAAGAATGGCTGGATGCTTAGCGATCTGAGATGGAATCCATATACACCAACAAAGTATGGACTTTGGTTGCTATATCTGAAGGGTTAAATCCCCATCAGAAGCAAGTATATCTTGAGAAGATTACTTGGTGTAGATGGAAAAGTTGAGACTTTCAAAGCTAGACTTGTTAAAGGTTTTTTTCATCAACCAGGCACGGATAATGATGAAACCTTTTCTAGGGAATATGCTTGAGTCCATCCAGATCCTACTTGCCACGGCTACATACCATGACTACGGTATCTGGTGGTTGGGTGCCATGACTACTTTTCTAAATAATGATTTAGAAGAGAGAGTCTATAAGAACACAACCAGAGGGCTTCGTAAATAGTGGGAGCAGCGGAAACATGAGCATGTTGCTTTACATAATGAAGCAAGCATCGCAGAGTTGGAACGTCTGTTTTGATGTGATAGTCAAAGTGTTTGACTTCATCAAAATGGTAGACGAACCTTGTATATACAAAATGGTAGTAGAGAGTAAGGTGGTCATCTTCGTATTGTACGTAGACAACATACTCTCGATAGGAAAAGAGTTTCCTATACTACGATCGGTCAATCTCCTATTATCACAAGCATTCTCCAAACAGGATCAAAGTGATACCTCCTAAATCCTGAGTTTTCATCTATGAGATAGATGTAATTGGATGCTAGGATTCTCACTAGATATAGTGAAATGGTATCAATCGATCCTGGAGAGAATCACTGGAAGAGTTCCAGGGTGATAAAGACGACTGAATGTCAGTCACAGGCACTGTCTTTACCCTCAGTAAAGGGACGGTATGTTGGAAGAGTTCCAAGCTAGATACCGTGGCAAACTAGACGATAAAGGCTGGTAATATCGCTATTGAAGATACTACCAAAGAGGAAGTTTGGGTGTATATTGGTTCATAAGATGAACTAAGTTCCTGCCATTGTATGACAATGGAACTGTGGCTTTGGCCCTGGAACCCTGGTCCCATCAGTGACCCAGACAAATTCTGAGGCAGCGTCACCTGATCATGGAGATTGTTGATCTCCAGGTTGATCGAGGTTAGGAGAGTAGATTTAGAGGACAACACGGCGGATCCACTCACGAAGGCCTTTTCCCAAAGAGAGACTTTTAGGGGATGGTTGAGTATGTGATACTGCAACCACTGCTACAGATGGCCCTAGTGCAAGTGGGAGATTGTTAGTTATATGTATGCCCTAGGGGCCATTACTGTACATTGGATGTATATTGTAGTGGATGCTGGGACATATATAGGTAGGCATTTCTTGCTCGACATGATAGTACGCTATCTGGTTGCTCTTTATCTTAACGTGTATACTTTCTGTCTCTCTGTTTCATGTTGATAAAGCCCTTAGGATGTGTACTCGACTTCCAGGACTGTGATGCAGATCATACTAGTGGGGCCTGGATAGTCCATGAGTACATCCTTGAAATGTTCCTAGTCGAGGGAATATCGAGACGGGGCATCGATATTCCAGAGTAGACTAGCGCATATCTTCTCGACCCATGTGATGGGCGATGGATGATCCCATATCCATTGGTGTTTGACATCGAAGATGATATGCGGGTGCTCAGTGGAGACTGGGTACACTGAACGGACTCGCCGAGAACTCCCAGATGGTATTATACCTCACGTCAGATGGCAGTTCTCTGGTGACACTGGTACAGCTTAGTCTGTTGACCCGAGATCGTCATAGAGTCTTGTGTGTCTCCCACTGTGCTTTGATCTCCACCCTACCACGGCTCTACTGAGTTGTGCAAACAGGTGGTTTTTGGGTACAGTCCTGATTCACATGGAGGCAATGAGCGATAGGAGGGGATTCGTCTCTCCAGGTATTAGAGGTTGATGTTGCGCTATGCTCGACTGGCCATAACAGGAAATCCCTGGCCAGGGTTGCAGTGACCTACTGGTAAGTGTTATCAGTAGTTTCACACATGTCATGGACTTCACGTCGGCATGACTTATCGAGCTATTGGGGTCTGACGTTTACCACCCCTAGGCGAGATATGCGACATATCAGACGAAAAGACCGGACTATACGGTAAGTGTTACTGGTTGGATTCACAGGAGTATGAGCGGGCTTGCTCGTCGATCTTCTGATCGCTCAATACCCGGGTGGCCGTTACGTTTAGCAGACCGCTTGCGGCTTGTGGGTGCTTGATATGATCATCATCTGCTACCGGCGTATTGACGAGTCTTTAGAGTCCTACACAGAGGTTTCTTGGCTCAAGCGAAACGAAATAGGAGCGGATATGAGATATGTGCGGGACCGAGGATAATTCGTGTATGTGATACCGTATTCCATTCTCGCAATGAATGTATCGATTGGTTATATGCGATATAACCTAGTTATCGAATTAAGGATTGATTCGATAAGCCGATACATTGGATACTAGTCGGTTATATGCGATATGACCGGATCGTTAAATCAAGTGTTAATTTAATGATTTAATGTATAATTATATATTTGATATATTACTTTGCATTAACTAGTATTGGTTCACTTTAAATGGATTTACTCACTTGATATGCACAAGTTGTATATGTGATATACTTTTGTGCACAAGATTGTATCATGTTTGAAGATACATGCAAGCTAGGGTTTGTGTAAAGAATTGACCATGGTTATATGAATGGTTAGGGTTTCATTTTATTTGCTTATTTATTTATTCATTTATTCTTTATTGAAAGAAATAAAATGGTGGCTAAGTTTGGATAATCTTTGAAGCTTCATGAAGCTTTGAATGGTTGACTATTTTGTTTCTTTCCTTAACCCTAACCATTCACTTCAACCTTAGTTTGTTCTCTACATCTAACCATAGTTGACATTATGATAAGAATGATCTATTTTCTATTTTCTAATATACTTATCATATATTTCTTCTTCTTCTTCATCTTCTTTATCTTCTTCTTCCATGAAGAAATGCTAGTGACCATCAATGGCAACTAGTGATATCAAGTGAGAAATCCAATCCTAAAGTCTACCCACTTCCTATTTCTTCATCCTCTACCTCTTGCCAAGTTGTATAGGGTGTTTCCTTCACAAGTTTTCAAGGCTTGGTGAAGTTGGAGCTTGTTCTTGTGATGCCTCGATGTAGATCATCTTCGGCATCGAACCGACGATCAAGCCCGCCCATTTCTTCGATGAAGCCGATGATAGAGTTCGGGATTCGATTTGGACAGTGGAGGGAGATCATCGCGGAGCTTAGGAAGTGGTGGACCGGATCTACAAAGGTTGTAGCCCCTTTCCCTTAGCATTTAATTCGATTACATGCTTGCATCGCCTATATATCTAGTTAACGATCTGTATTAGGTTTTCTCGGCACATGTAAAATTTCAATTGGGCATGTTTGATCACTTGTGACACTCCATTAGTGTGCCTAGGAACCCTACAATAGGTGTACCAGTAGAGGTACATATATAATAAGATGAGAATATCACGAACGTAGCAGCAAGTAAATCGTAAGCTCAATGCTATAAGGTCTACGTATCTACAACATATCCGAGTCGGTGAATCTGTCAATCGGCATCCAGCCTCACAATATCACGTACGGTATACTACATCGTACGGCATCCTCTTGTCTTAGGTATGGATAAATCATTAGATAAAACTCATCACGTACGGTAAATCATCGTACGGCGGCATTAAACAATTATGGATTCTATCAACCTATATGACTATGAGAATACGGACCTTACGTCTCGTACGGAATATCACTCATTATATATATCTATATATCTATATCTCAGGTGACATCCACATCAATCTCATATCATGAGACCGACAAAGGTATCAATTATCTCATATCGACTTGCATCCGTATAACGACATTTCAAACCAAGTCATCTGTACGGTTACTAGGCACTGTCACAAGGGTCTACAAGGTATCAACCATGCCCGATTCAAAAATTAGACGTGCCGAACAACCCTAACCAAGATCGTATACTAGAGATTATGCGAAAATTATAACCAAGTAAACAACTTTACTTCTATGAGTTTGGGATTACAACCTTTGTAGTCTGGTCCTTCACTTCTAAAGCTCCGTGTTGACGTCCTTTCGCTGCGATCATCGGGATCCCGGACTCTTGTGATGGTTTCCTCGGAGAAATGAATGGGCTAGCCCATTAACATCGAGGCCGAAGATGATCTACGTCGAGGAGACTCAAACTCAAGCTCCATCTTCACTAGGTCATGAACTTTGTGAAGAAAAGACCCTAAACTAAATGGCAAGTAGTAGAGGATAATGAAACAGGAAGTGGGTTCAATTTGGATTTGGATTTCTCACTCTATTTCTTCACTTGAAAATTTCTAGCAAGCTTTTCTTCTTCTTGAAGAAGAAGAAGAAAGAAAAGAATAAAAATAAAATGAATTATATGAATAGAATAATCAAGTGCAGTCTATCATAATGCAACCATGGGTGAGTTAACCTTTGTAGAGACTAAACCATAGTTTGAGTTAATAAAAATCTTATGCAAAACAAAATTAGTGGACTTTGTCAAAGATACTTAAAAGCTTCATGAAGCTTCAAGCCAAGACAAAGAAAGCCACCATTTTGTTTTACCAATTTAAATAAAAACTCAAAACATTATCTTAAATATGGTGTAAGTCATACACACACCCAAGTTTGCATGTATCATCAATCATGATACAAACTAGTGCAAAAACATATATCACATATACAACTTGTGCACATCAAGTGAGAAAATCAATCTTAAGTGAACCAATACTAGTTAATGTAAAGTAATATATCAAATATATAATTATACATTAAATCATTAAATCAACACTTGATTTAATGATCCGGTCATATCGCATATAACCGACTAATATCTAGTGTATCAATATATCGAATCAACACTTGATTCGGTAACCCAGCTATATCTCATATAACCGACCGATGATACAAATTGCGAGAATAGAATACAGTATCACATACCAGTATTATTCTCTGTCCCGCACATATCTCATATACGCTCCTATTTCATTTCGCATGAGCCAGGAAACCTCTGTGTTGGACTCTAAAGACTCGTCAATACGCCGGCTGTAGGTGGTGATCATATCAATCACCCACAAGCCGCAAGCGGTCTGCTAAACGTAACGGCCACCCGGGTATTGAGCGATCAGAAGATCAACGAGAAAGCCTGCTCACACTCCTGTGAATCCAATCAGTAACACTTACCGCACAGTCCGGTCTGTTCGTCTGATATGTCGCATATCTCGCCCAGGGGTGGTAAACGTCGAACCCCAGTAGCTTGATAAGTCATGCCGATGTAAGGTCCATAACAAGCATGAAACTACTGATAACACTTACCACTACAACCCTGGCCAGGGGTTTCCAGTTATGGCCAGTCGAGCATAGCGCAACATCAACCCCCAATACCGGGAGAGACGAATCCCCTCCTATCGCTCGTTGCCTCCATATGAATCGGGACTGTGCCCAAAAACCACCTGTTTGCACGAATCAGTAGAGCCGTGGTAGGGTGGAAATCAAAGCACAGTGGGAGACACACAAGACTCTATGACGATCTCGGTTCAACAGACTAAGCTGTACCAGTGTCACCAGAGAACTGCCATCTGACGTGATGTATAATACCATATGGGAGTTCTCGGCGAGTCCGTTCAATGTACCCAGTCTCCACTGAGCACCCGCATACCATCTCTGATATCAAACACCAATGGATATAGGATCATCCATCGTCCATCACATGGGTCGAGAAGATATATGCTAGTCTACTCTGGAATATCGATGCCCCGTCTCGATATTCCCATGACTAGGAACATTGAAGGATGTACTCATGGACTACCCAGGCCCCACTAGTATGATCTGCTTCATAGTCCTGCAAGTCGAGTACACATCCTAAGGGCTTTATCAACATTTAACAGAGAGAAAGTAAGTATACATGTTAAGATAAAGAGCAACCAGATAGCGTACTATCATGTCGAGCAAGAAAGTCCTACCTATATATGTCCCAGCATCCACTACAATATACATCTCATGTACAGTAATGGCCTATAGGGCATACATATAACTAACAATCTCCCACTTGCACTAGGGCCATCTGTAGCAGTGGTTGCACTATCTCATACTCAACCATCCCATAAAAGTCTCTCTCTGGGAAAAGGCCTTTGTGAGTGGATCCGCCGTGTTGTCCACTGAGTCTGCTCTCCTAACCTCGATCTCCCTGGAGATCAAATATCTCCATGATCAGGTGATACTGCCTTGGAATATGTCTGGGTCACTGATGGGACCAGGGTTCCTGGGCCAAAGCCACACCTCTATAGTCACACAATGGTAGGAACCTAGTTCATCTCATGAACTAATATACACCCAAACTGCCTATTTGGTAGTATCTTTGTTAGCGATGTCACCAGCCTTTATCGTCTAGTTTGCCACGATATCTTGCTTGGAAATCTTCCAACATACCGTCCCTGCTCTGAGGGTAAATACAATGCCTGTGACTGACATTCAGTCAACCTTACCACCCTGGAACCATTCCAGTGATTCTCCCTAGGATCAATTGATACCTTTTCACTACTACTAGTGAGAGTCCTAACATCCAATTAGATCTATCTCATAGATATAAAACCTAGGATTTAGGAGGTATCACTTTGATCCTATATGGAGAATCCATGTGATAAGAGGAGATTGACCGAGCGTAGCATAGGAAACTCCTTCCCTATCAAGAGTATGTCATCCACGCACAATACGAGGATCACCACCATACTCCCTACTACCCTTTTGTATATATAAGGTTCATATACCATTTTGATGAAGTCAAACTCTTTGACTACCACATCAAAACAGACGTTCCAACTTCGCGATGCCTGCTTTAATCTGTAAAGCAACTTGCACACGTTTCCGCTGCTCCCACTGTTTACGAAGCCCTCTGGCTGTGTTCTTATGGACGTTCTCTTCTAAATCAATATTTAGAAAAGCAGTCATGACACCTAACCACCAGATATCGCAGTTATGGTATGCAGCAATGGCAAGTAGGATCCGGATGGACTTAAGCATAGCCACTGGAAAAGGTTTCATCATTATCCACGCCTGGTCGATGACGAAAACCTTTAACAAGTTTAGCTTTGAAAGTCTCAACTTTTCCATCTACACCAAGTAATCTTCTCAAGATATACCTGCTCCTGATGGGGATTTAACCCTTCAGATATAGCATCCAAAGTCCATACTTTATTGGTGTACATGGATTCCATCTCAGATCGCTAAGTATCCAGCCATTCATACAGAGTCCCCACTCTTGATGGCCTGCTCGAAACTAGTTGGGTCATCATCTTATGATGCAATCCTCGCTCCTACTGTCATCGAGAAACCGAAGTATCTCTCAGGCAGATGAGGAACCCTGCTAGATTGGTGGAGAGGCTGAGGTTCGTCGGAGACTATTGAATCCTTTGGTTCTATCAAATTATCAGCTGTAGTTTGTAAAGCTGGAACTCCTTCCAGTTCTAGAGAACTGACCTTGCCTCGATCTTGTCCGGATTTTGCTTTTGACATAGGCCGGATAATTCCAAATCTTATCTTACTTAAGAGATGGGCTCTTCCCATACCATATCTCATATAGAGTGGTAGGCACTGATTTGATTGGAATCCAATTCAATAGGTTTGCATCTTCTAAAGTGCATAACCTCCAAAAGGAAATAGGTAACTCAGTAGTACGCATCATAGAGCACACCATATCACAGGGTGCGATTGCTCCACCCCGATACACCGTTGTGCTGTGGTGTATACGGAGGAGTAATGCTGAGAGAGAGTCTCATTCTCCTTTAGAATAGTCCAGGATCTCCATGCCTAAGTATTCTTCTCCCTAATCTCATCAAAGGACATAATGCTTATACCTGTATTGGTTCTCTACAACTTTCTTATATTCTTTGAAGTTCTCAAAAGCTTCAGACATGTGTTTCAACAGGAAAATGCGTCCGATTCTTGAGAGATCATCAGTGAATGTAAGGAATTACAAAGAACCAGTCCGGGCATATGTAGACTGGGGACCTTCATACATCACTATGTATCAGTCCCAAGAGTTCACTAACTCTTTCTCCTTTTCCAGTAAACGGAGCTATGGTAATCTTATATTTGTGACATGACTGGCATGTTTCACAAGATGTAAATTCAAACTGATTTAAATATGCTTCTAAATGTAACTTAGCTAGTCGGGTCGTATTGATATGACCTAGTCTACAATGCCTCAAGAAGGATTCGTTCATTTCTGAACTCTTGCTCTTGTGTGTGTTCTGTAGGTTAGGAACTGTGGTTTGATTTAGAATGTATATGCTTTTAGATAACGTGCCTGAACCGATCAACACTTGATATAGGAAATGTGCAAAACATTATCCAACAATACAAAATTATATCCTTCTTTAATAAGGAGACTGATATGATGTTGTATGTCAGGTTCCGTATCTAATAACATTCGTTGAGAATCAATGTATTTGGTAATACAGGTTGATAACTGCCAACACTTTGGCTGCAACAATTGCACCATTTTCAACTCTTGAAACTTATCAACCATTCTCAGTTCTCTACCTTTCTGTAGCCCATGTAACAGATTACATATTTGGGATCCTGATCCGTTATCAAATACCCAGGACGTAGAGGATACTGAGAAACAGTCCTATGTAACGAACACACCCGAAGGAGATACATCAACAAGCATTTTCTTCGTTTGGATAGCATGGGAATCCTGGTATTCCCTTAATTCCTGCTCGGTCTTATAACAATTATAAGTTGGAGCGGGACCAGCGTTCCCCAGCTTAGTATAAGAAGCGGGTTCGGTCAATACATCCATATTATTATCTTGATTAAGGCGTGACATGGTCGCTACCTGGAGAGAGAGAGAAGAAAACACTCTGCGTGCGCTCTTGCAAGATTAGATTGGTTATATATTTTATCTAATCAGGATGGCTCCCACTGTTTTTATCAAATCTTCCTTCAAACCTTAAAAGGAAAGACTAACCGGAATTAATTACACTCTACAAGTTCGCCAATCTTTCAGCCTGGCCAGTGCTGGTACTTTGCGGGTGGTTCCCCGTGCTTTTGCACGGACCTAATTAAAATAAACCTCGTTTTCCCACGGGCGTGACCCCGTCGACACCTTTCTAGACACCTACTTCATCGGCTAATTGCAAAGTGCAAAACTCTCCCAGGAGTAACAATTACTCGCAGTGGGTATCAGGATCCGACTATCTCATAGAAGGTATGCAATCTCATTGCAAATTTCAACACATGAAACTCCCGATAATGGTTTTTACCCCTAGCACCTATGACCTTGGCTATGGTCAACAAATCATAAGCACTAGTCAAGTTCTACCCATCATTTCGTGATTAATTAGACCCACCCACATGACCCTTGGCTATGGTCAACAAAGACACGTGACTATCCTAACTAATCGCATCATATGCTGTGTAGGAAGACATCACTTAGCTACCGCACACTACGCCTCGGCTATGGTCGACAAACGTAGCACGAATACTAAGTACTCTACTTCCTAAAATGACGGAGGGTTGCGAATGGTTTTTAATAAAACCTTAAACGCTTTGAACTTGATCTTGTTGAAGAATCAAATGATTTAAAATGGAGTGTTTTTGAGGCTTTTGCTAGTTTCACTAAAGAGGCCACTCCCGGTGAAGGGATCTCGGCTCTTTCCTCGTCGAATGAGGTGCAGGATATCCACAATACCACTATGCAAAGCAATAACTAGAAAAGCAGTCAAAAGGCAAATCGAAGGTTGTAGCATCTGCTAATTATTGCTAAAGAGGTCACTCCCGGTGAAGGGATCTCGGCTCTTTCCTTATCGAATAAGGTGCTGGATGTTCTACAAGGAACACCGCTATGCAAAGCAACAACTAGAGCTACCTAATTTTTTGAAATTCGATTCCACAACATCTTTTAGGTTTATTTTCATTCATTAATGAATGTCCCATCATTTAAGTCACCTAATCATCACAGATAAATACACCGTACGCTTATGCCATCCGCATTCGCCTCGATGTCCCGTCATGCACCGTTAGGTTAGGTAACTAACGGCATAGCGGGGCAGGGCTAGTGCGGGTGTAAAACATAAGCAACGTCTATATAATATATCATATATAGAGTATATAGAGTATCTATCTGAACATATCACATGATCACATCACAGATAACGCAGCAGAAAACAATATATGAAATATTGGATATACCAGGACGTCCGTGTTTGATTTTGAGCCTGTATAAAACACGGATTCCACGGTCGTGATGAATAGCCAATCCTGCACCCCTAGACCCCTATGTGTGCGGCAAGCAACCCTACAAAGTCTAGAGTTAGGAGACCCGGACTCGACTCCTCGAGATAGTCTCCCACTAGACTCTAGAACCCGGTTACTTGTGCTCCCTCCTTGGGTCTATCCTAATGCGGAAAAGTAAATAATATACAATGGTCACATCATCCTCAGCCCGGAAGTGCCCCAATAAAAGAATATTACATACAAATGAATTTTACATGAATGAAAAAGAAAAACTCTCATCTCACATAAAAAAAACCACGGCTATTCAAACACGACGATCCAATATAACATATCCAGCAACACATAACATCACATATCATCAACGTAAGTAAATATGCGTATTCCAATTTTCGTTGATGTATAGTAACGAAACCGGCGATACACCACATATTACACTTACGGTCGCAGAAAAGAAAGTGTATAACAACAATAGTTGGAATCCTTAACTTCCTTAGACATCGCATGCTTAACCAAATGAATTCTTTTGACATCGCATGCCTAACAATTACAAACCCCGCATTTTAGTCTCATCATCGAAAACTCTTTTCAATATCAAGTCGGCCAATTCAACAAGATTGCCGACATCCTGATCGAATGCTCGTCGAAAACTTTAGTAGACGGCCGCACCCCCGGATGCCGTCGACGAAGTGCACTAAGGAGGAACACCACTGCCGTGAGCACCCGAACGGATGCTTTTGGCGACGGGGTTCTCCTACAGTCACTTGGTCGGGGCTATGGGGCGTGGCTATCTATTAAGTTTACCCGGCGAGTATCCGCGTACGCTACGTGATTGCAACGGACTTTTGATCGCATCAAAATCCCGTGGCAACCGATCATTTGAGACTGAACTGCTAGATTTATAACATTCAAATTAGTTCTCATAACTACTTATGGATTCCAAATATTGTATCACATTACAGATAAATAGACAACGTTAAACTTTCCGATCGAATAAACAAACACCCAAGATTTCCCAAATAGCTCAACACTTGAGCGGAGTTCAAAAAAATATCCATCACATGCCACAGTACCAATGGTCCAGCCGTAGAAGGGTCAAGCCAACGCCTCAGATGTGGCAACGCCGTACTGCCCCAAATCCTAAGGTTCAGAGGCAGTTCAAGACGGTCACATAATCGAGTTAAGGTTTGTTGTCTTCTAGAGGGTCCACCGCGTTACTTGCACGACTTAGAACGTTTTTAAACTACGGAAAAATCCAACACTTGGAAATTTTCCGGCAGGGGAAAAAGTGAGTTATTGATATCTGGTCGAACTTTTTAACATGTTCTAAAAATTACCCGGACCAACTAAACGAAGTTAAATTATCCGATCGAATCAACGAATACAAAAGATCTCCAGAAAACTCAACACTTGAGTATAATTAAAAATACCCAGAAATATGAGGATACACCTAAGGACATTACTGTATGAAAATAAAACCCTAATCCCAAGAGACGACCGCAGAACCGCCGCTTAAGCAAGGGTCTTGCCTCGGTTCCGCGGCGCTTTAATGGAATTAGAGGGTCGTATTTTACAAGTATCCTTTGAATTTCCTGCTGATTTTTCTGAGTATTTTTAATATGAAAAAATCAACATTTTAGAAAAATTTGCAGAGAAGGGTATAAATCGGGGTTTCCAGGTTCGATCGGACTTTGAACTTCGTCTAGACTTCGCCTAAAGCTCTAGCTTAGAGCTGATACCACTGTAGGGTTACTAGGCACTGTCATAAGGGTCTACAAGGCATCAACTATGCCCGACTCAAAAATTAGACGTGCCGAACAACCCTAACCCAGATCGTATACTATAGATTATGCAAAAACTATAAGCAAGTAAACAACTTTACTTCTAAGTGTTTGGGATTACAACCTTTGTAGTCCGGTCCTTCACTTCTAAAGCTCCGTGTTGACGTCCCTTTGCTGCGATCATCGAGATCCCGGACACTTGTGATGGTTTCCTCAGAGAAATGAACGGGCTAGCTCGTTAATTTCGAGCTCGAAGATGATCTACGTCGAGGAGACTCAAACTCAAGCTCCATCTTCACTAGGTCATGAACTTTGTGAAGAGAACACCCTAAACTAAATGGCAAGTAGTAGAGGAAGATGAAATAGGAAGTGGGTTCACTTTGGATTTGGATTTCTCACTCTATTTCTTCACTTGAAAATTTCGAGCAAGCTTTTCTTCTTCTTGAAGAAGAAGAAGAAGAAAGAAAAGAATAAAAATAAAATGAATTATATGAAAAGAATAATCAAGTGAAGTCTATCATAATGCAACCAAGGGTGAGTTAACCTTTGTAGAGACTACACCATAGAATGAGTTAATGGTTTGGTTAATAAAAATCTTATGCAAAACAAAATTAATGGACTTTGTCAAAGATGCTTAAAAGCTTCATGAAGCTTCAAGCCAAGACAAAGAAAGCCACCATTTTGTTTTACCAAAATAAATAAAAACCCAAACCATTATCTTAAATATGGTGTAAGTCATACACACACCCAAGTTTGCATGTATCATCAATCATGATACAAACTAGTGCACAAATATATATCACATATACAACTTGTGCACATCAAGTGAGAAAATCAATCTTAAGTGAACCAATACTAGTTAATGTAAAGTAATATATCAAATATATAATTATACATTAAATCGTTAAATCAACACTTGATTTAATTATCCGGTCATATCGCATATAACCGACTAATATCTAGTGTATCAATATATCGAATCAACACTTGATTCGGTAACCCGGCTATATCTCATATAACTGACCGATGATACAAATCGTGAGAATATAATACAGTATCACATACTGGTATTATTCTCGGTCCCGCACATATCTCATATGCGCTCCTATTTCGTTTCCCTTGAGCCAGGAAACCTCTGTGTAGGACTCTAAAGACTCATCAATACGCCGGCAGTAGGTTGTGATCATATCAATCACCCACAATCCGCAAGCGGTCTGCTAAACGTAACGGCCACCCGGGTATTGAGCGATCAGAAGATCAACGAGCAAGCCTGCTCACACTCCTGCGAATCCAATCAGTAACACTTACCGCACAATCCGGTCTGTTCGTTTGATATGTCGCATATCTCTCCTAGGGGTGGTAAACGTCGGACCCTAGTAGCTTGATAAGTCATGCCGATGTAAGGTCCTTGTTCATACCAGAATATTGCATTTTATACCGCCCATTCTTACGCTCGTTTGTTTATAGGCAGGTGCTTTTGATCAGTGTTTGCTACATATTTGCACAATACTGGTTTTTAGCTCTAAACAGTGAAATCCATGGTAGAGTACGACAAATTATGGATTACTGCCAACAACAGATAAAACACGGGTCTCCTCTCTCTATCCGTGTGTTGCTACATACCAGTTTAAGGGACAAAATGGCAAATCGATTGTCATTTTCATGCACAAAGCTCAATGTCAACCCAAGATCCAAGAAATCTACGCGGAGCTCGAGGAAATCATGGCAAAAGATCCACATCACATCACCTTTTGATCTACTGAAATTCTAGAAGAATTGTGAAGAGTTTCTGAGAAAAGTCATATACCACACAGAAGAGAACCACAAAACATGGGATACGACAAAAGATGAAAGCACAAGCTCTCTAAATCGCCGCGGTTCCGCGGCATAAGCTCGCTTAAGCCGCGGAACCGCGGCCGTACAGGCTCTTCAGAGGGTGATTTTTCATGGGCTGTTTGGTAATTTTATGTGGAGCCCGATTCTTGCCCTAGGTTTTATGTTCCCTGCCTATAAATACCCCAGTTCTGAGCCAAGCAAAGGAGTTCATTCTTAAGCCACTTTTTTTGTTAGTTTTTAGTCTTCTTCTTCTTCTTCATTCTTTTCTCCATAAAAATGTAGTGAGAGCATTGAGTGGATGTTAAATGAAGATGAGGGTTTTTGTATCATTCTTTTTGCTTAGCTTCCCCCTTGAGCTCTCTACCTTAACTTGATCTTGCAACCTCTTAAGTGAGCTTGCAAGTTTAAGCTTTTGTCATTGATCTCAAAGGGTTGTATCATTTTGTTCACTCTTTTGTGCTTTATTTCACATGAGTTCTTTACCCTTCTCTTGATCTTGCAACCTCTTGATTAAGCTTGCAAGTTTAAGGGTTGGCTATTGATCTCATGGCTTGTCTTGAGTTCTATGGTTCTTAGTGTTACTTTCTTGCTTATCTCTTTCTTGAATTTTTCATTCTTGTCTTTTATTACTTGCAATTTATTACCATGCACTTTAATTACTTGCTTGTAATCTTTTCTTTTCTTTGTTTATCTTTTTGATCTCTCTCTTTGGTTCGTTTTGTGAATGGTTGTAATTATTGTTGTTAAGAATAAATACGATATTGTAAGTTAATGTTTCTTTGCTCATTTCCTTTTCCCGTTATTTTCCATTGAACTCCGCCCAAACGATACGCAAGCGCTCCGTTAGGCACCCTACCCTACCAAGGTAACGGTGATTCCTAACCGCGACCGGTTGCGTTCGGTTTGGCCGGAGGCGAAAGCAAGAGACAAGAACGGAAGGACAAGGGTAAATAAGCCGGATTCCACGAATACCGTTATTAAATCCCCTAATCCACGTTGTTGCCAATTGCTCTAGCTTCAATTGGTCAAGACTTGGCTCAAAGGTTTTGAGTGCGTATTTCTTTAGTTTACACTTTCGTATCTTTTTCTTAACAACTTTATACTTGCATATATCACTTAGAATAGAACTGAACAAACATATACACATTCTTTATTGACTCGTCTAAAACTCGAACGTACATACAACCATCTCCCTGTGGATCGACCCGTGCTCAACCGGCTAGCTGCATAGCGACACCGTCCTGATCGCGGTTATACTTTAGAACTTTGAACATCCGACACGCCAAAAGCGTGCGATCAGTCCATAACAAGCATGAAACTACTGATAACACTTACCAGTAAATCACTGCAACCCTGGCCAGGGATTTCCAGTTATGGCCAGTCGAGCATAGCACAACATCTGTTGGAGATAGTGCCCTCAGAGTCAATTATTGGATCATAGGCACGTGATTGCAATGATTGATGGAGGTCCTATCCCGATAGGACAGTCTTACTCAAGATGATAGTATGCTATCTGGTTTATCTTTATCATCGTGTGCTGCTTTAGGTGACCTTACAGGTCACTATTGCACGTTGATAGAGCCCCTAGGATTCTTGCTTGACTGCCAGCAGTATGAGGGCGATCATATACGTGGGAGCTGGGGTCTATAAGCACATCCTTAAAAGGTCCCTAATCGTGGGAGTTTCGAGACAGGGCATCGATACTCCAGAGTAGACTAGTGTATACAGTCGAGACCCCGACGAGGGGCGGTGGCCGGTCTCACAAGCTACTGGTGTCAGTTGGTTCACCTAAGATGTATACAGGTGCTCATTGGGTTATGAGTACACGAGACAGGACTCGCCGGGAACATACTAGTTGGTCTTATACCAGACGTTAGATAGCAGTTCCCTGGTGACATGTGTACAGGTTTGTTCATCGACCTGAGATCGTCATTTGTCTCGTGTGAGTTCCCACTGTGCTTTGATTACTACCCTACCACGCTCAAAGGAGACGTGCAAACAGGTTTTAGTTGGGTACAGTCCCGAGCCACATGGAGGCAGTGAGCGGATCTGTAGGGGTTCGTCTCTCCCGTTTTTGGGGATGAGGTCGCGCTGTGTCTAGGAGAGCCATTACACGAAGTCCTTGGCCAAGGCAGGAGATTTAGTGGTAGGTATTCCAGTAGTATCTCAGGGTGTTCTGGACTACACTCCGACACGACTTGTACCGCTTTTAGGGGTCTGAATTTTACCAACCCCCTCGGCCCGCCATGCGATGCTCATAGTCGAACGGACCGGACTGTACGGATATTGTCACTGACAGGCTCAGTAGGGTGTCAGGATGAGTTCGCTCATCAACGTCCCTTTTCGTCAATACCTGGTAGCCCGTCACGTATAGGCTAATACCTCTGAGGAGATAGTGGTTAAATCAACAGCCAAAGTTTTGACGAGTCTTTAGAGTCCCCCACAGACCGGTTTCTCAAGTTTCGGGCAAAACGCTGTAGAGGCCGTATGGAGATATGGCAGGGTTCGATCAGATACGTGCGGTATTGCACGGATCATGGTCGGACGGATTTTACTAGCGGGCTTTGGTTTAAGCCGGATCCTAGTATTAGACAGTGTAGATTTTGTCTCTTTGCATTTGTATTCTGTGGGAATACAAATGCGGGTATGTATATACAGTCGCGGGGTTTTCCTGTAATTTATTACGGGATTAGTTTTCTGAAGTTGCAAGTTTGTATTCCGTTCCGGCCAGTTTTCCTTTGTTCCTTCACGGCCGGATTTTTCTGATGGAGGGGCTAGTTTGCAAGTTTGCAAATTAGCATTTGTGGAGGGGTTTCTTGCATTTGAGGGATTATGATGGTTTAAGCATCTTTGCTTTTTCTTGTGATCATTTCTTGCATTAATGAGAAAAGAATGGATTAGAAATTGATATGACTTTGTTATCATCACTTTTGGATGTGGTCACCTCTTTTAATTCCTACACTCACCTCCCTTCATGTATTATTCTTTTTCCCTCCACCATTTTTGAGATAGAGGGGCCGACCACTTTGGATGAGAGAGAGGTTCATTTGTATGCTTGAAAAATGAGAGCTCCATTCTTTTTCAAAGATCATTTCTTCTCTCTTCCATCATCAAAGGGAACTTCATAAACCCCAAGAGACAATACATTCTACACTTCACCTACAGCACCCTTGGGCACGTCGACTCGCCAACTTCATGCCCGAGTTGCCTCGGTCCAGAGGTGGGAGCCCGTAATTGAACCCAGCGTTATGGTGCCCACTCCGACGAGAAGATGAAGACCGGAGGTTTCGCGAGGAGATCGGAGTAGAGGCGATGACCGAAAGACACGGATCGCTTGGTATAGCTTCTCTACTCCTTTTCTAGTTTGCTAGAGTTAGCTTAATGGCCGGATCCGGGATTTTAGTGCGCGGTGGTGCCGGTTTTCTAGTTTGAAAAGTTTTTCATTTCCGCATTCCGGCGTCGGATTGACGGCCGGGGCGCCGCCGTGCACTTACACTGGTATCAGAGCCACGCCATTAACCTTGTCTAGCTTGGTCTAATGTGTTTAAAACCTCGATCGAACATTTATCCCAAAACCGCGTTTTCATTGCATTAGTTTCTGTCGAAATTTTTTTGGGCTCTAAAAATTTTTCAGGTTGTTGCAGAAATGTGTGCTGGGTATTATGGGAACACTGAAGAAAATTGGTACCATGATTCCACTGTAGCACCGCAGAACCATGGCAAAAACCCCCATTTTGGCCTCGGTTCCGCCACCGAACAGTGTCTTCACTTAACTAAATTTCTTCAGTGGGTCTCTTTCATGAAAATGGGGTTTTTGGTATATTCTTTTTGGGCCCAGATTTTCTGTGAGAGCTATAGTAGTGCTTGGGGCCCACTTCGATAAATTTGATCGATCGAAAATTTTAAACATGTTAGTTCACAGTATTTACATTATATCTGCGACCGTGAATGTCATTTGATCGGTAAATCCTGTCTAACTGCTATATCCCTTTTAGACGGATTTGCGAACGTGACATTCACGTTGATGTTCTGTGTTGTGCTGTGATGTTGCGGATTGGTCGTGGGGGATAGCCTGGTTGCAGTGGTAGTACAGTTTTGTTTTATATGTATATTTGATATTGCGGGGCGAGCGTCCGACATGTGGAATGCCATCACTGCCTGTTTGTATAATATTCTTTTGGGGCACGACCGGGTCGAGGTCGATGTACCCGTTGTATGTATATTTTACTTTCTGTACTAGGATTACCCCGCGGAGGGGTGCACGGATAGCCAGGTTCTTGAGGGCAAAAAGCCCGCATCTCATGGCGTAGAGACGGAGAGGGCTTTACTCTAGAATTGGCGGGCTATTCGCCGCACTCGTAGGGGGTACAGGTTGACCCAGGAGGGGTGCCCAAGTTACCGGATTCCGTGAAGTGCTGGGTGGTCCATTCACGTTGCTGAATGGGGCTGCCTCTCTTCAGGTTTTGGCGGGTAACTTGCTGCGCCCGTAGGGGTCTAGGATTTCATTGCACAGGCTATCCACACGACCAGGAGAACGTCGGGTTTCAGTAGCAGCTCTATGAAACCCGGGGATCCCAGATATCTGTATTGTTTTGTGATGCTTATTACATTTCTGTGATATTGCATTTTATCACGCCTTGAGCGAATATTATATATTGATATATATACTAGTAGATGTTGTATATGTTTTGCACCCGCGCTAGTCAAGTCCCCGCTCAGTCGTTAGTTAAGTAACCAAACTGGTGATGACGGGACCCAGTGGCGAATGCGGGTGGCATATACGTACATCGTATTTTCGTTCTTTATTGGTGTGATTAATTGATGGGACTGCATTGATTTGGATCAATGCAAGCTAAACAAACCTATTTTGATGTTGTTGGAACATTTTTCAAAAAGCTGTTTTTGCAAGGGCGTTCTCTTTTGTTTTGCACAGTGGTATTCAGTTGGAATATCCTGCACCTCAGTCGATGAGGAAAGGGCCGAGATCCCTTCACCGGGAGTGACCCCTTGGACAGAAGTTTGCATCAGGGCAATGACTTCACTATAGCCGTTTACTTTTGCTTTGCATCGTGGTATTCAGTTGGAATATCCTGCAACTCATTCTACGGGGAAAGAGTCGAGATCCCTTCACCGGGAGTGACCTCTTTAGCAATGGTTTTCATCACTATATTTTATAAAAAGCTATCCAGTTCCTTCAATGATATCAAGTTCATTACGTTAATGGTTTTCGCCAGAAACCATTCGTATCCCTCCGTCGTTTCATATGGATAGTCAATAATATTCAAGCTGTGTTTGTTGGCCAAAGTCAAGGCACAGTGATTGGTAGTTGTTCGGTATTCATATGCAGCATAGATAGATGCGTTGGTTTGGGATAGTCGTACTGCCTTGTTGGCCAAAGTCAAGGGTAGGTACGGGTGGGTTCAAATTAACCTGGAGAATGACGGGTAGAACTTGACAGGTGACTTATGATTTGTTGGCCAAAGTCAAGGTCATAAGAGCATGGGGTAAAAATCACATCGGGAGTTTCTAAAGAAACTGAAACTTGCCAGATATGCGCATACCTTCTGGAGTGTGATAATGTGAGCGGATTCCGTCACGTTATCATGCGATGATAGTTGGATCCCGATTTCCACTGATGAGTTGGTTTACTCCTCGGGTGATCCCGACTAATTCTTCTTTCAGGTTTGGAGAAGAATTTGACGTTACAGTGGGAGGTTTCCTGATTAGATAAATTGATAATCATTCTGATCTAGGTTAGAGTGCACGCTGAGTGTTTCTTTTATCTCTCTCTTTGGCAGTGACCATGACCCGACCGTTGACTATGACTCAGTGACCAAGATTAACCGAACCTTCTTATAAGATTGGCTTTTGGATTGTCATAGTTGCATACCTCATTGCCACTCATACTTTTACCCTTTTCTCCAGGACACCCCGTATTACTACGAACGTCCACTTCAATTGGACAAAACCATCGTATGGTTATATACGAACTCGAAGGAATTTATTCAAGGATGGTTTCTGGTTCTAGAGAAAACGAATGGGACAATTCAGTTGTCTTTTCCTTTAACCTTCTCTCAGGTTGCGAGTGCTCCTTGGATTAGGACGGTACACCTATTACGCTTATTGGATAGTCTTCTTCCAAACCATAGGTAGGTGCCGACCGGTAGGGAATGAAGAAAACCAATTAGCCTAACGATGGTGTACATAAGGTATTATGTAAAGACAAATAAAGGGATTAGTAAGTGGGCAAAGTAAATTGTGACTGATATTCACGACCAAACCAAATATTTCATTACCACTCCCATTTCACCTTTGTATTTCTCCAGGACACTCCGTATCACTACGAAGATCCACAGTTATTTGGATACTCCATCGTATGGTTATATACGAACTCGAAAGGAACTTGTTCCAGTTCGGGGATGGATTCTGGTTCGGTAGAAATAGGAATAAGGTTTATTCGGTTGTCTTTTATCTTCACCTTCTCTCGCATTGCGAGTGCTCCTAGGATTATGACAGTACACCCATTATGCTTATTAGATAGTCTTCTTCCAAACCATAGGCTGGTGCCGAAAGGTAGGGATGGAAGAAAACCATTTAGCCTAAGAGGGTGTACAGAAGGTAATGACTAAAGACATATAAAGGGATTTGGAAAGATGGCAAAGAAATATACGGTTACAGTTGTGAATCTGGATAATGGAAGAGGCATTACTAGGAATACCCGGATACCCTTATGAAACATTTCAATGTTTTAGTTTTCCTGTGTACTGTTAAAAGAAAACTGATTTCCCAATTAGCCCTTGCTCCAGGGTATGTATTTACCAGGTATGATTCTCACATCTGTATGGTTTTACAGATGATGAGTGGGAGTAAGTTATTGGGAATTAGGTGATTATCCTCATTATATCGGAATTCGTTGTAATTGGTGATATTTGAAGAAGTCACCTGGGTTGTTTGTCGGATCGCAAATATGTTTTGAATATCCGTTGTTATGCACCAATTTCAAATTGATATATCTGTACGTCTATTTTTATTGAGTGAGATATACCTTTTTGAAATTATGTCTATGAAATTTACCTATATCAGTGGATGGTTAGGTAAGGAGCATTGAACAGCGGTGTATTCTTCTTAACCATAAGTACAGTTTTCAACCTACGACACACAGTGAATGAGTCACTAGACTCAGGGGTCTTATACAATGTACTGTATATTGTCCAGTGTCCATTAGGACAGAGGGGTTGGTCCTCGTACTATATTCATTTTACTTATGACTTCTCTAGTTTTTAGACAAGTGTTTCGAAGAAACACAGGGTCCAAGTTTTGAGAAGTTATAGGTATAAGAGTAAAGTAGAGAACCAGGTATTGCAAGTATCGGGATTCTTCAAGGTGATCGAAAATGTAGATACTTGTGTGTGGTATTCAGTTAATAGTAAGGATTAAGAGAACTTACTTTTCTTTCAGATTACTCATAATTGGAAGCACTGCTAAGTTGAGTAATGTTGATCGGCCTCTCTCCATTTAGTTGACATACACTGGAGACAGCTGCTTGATTTGAATCTGGTTCAATTAAATCAGTGCCTCTGTTTCTATATTGGATATAGAACAGTTCATATCTTAACGATGTTAAGGTACGCGGAGGTGTCCGGCTTATGCTTAAAACCAGACTCTGGATAACTCAAGGCACGTTTCTGTAATGGCTGTTTATGGGTTGACCCAGGCTATGACGAGGGTTGATTTTCTACCATCTGGAAGATCAATAGTGATATTGTTCTTAACTCGCCACAGTTTTAATAAAAATGGATTTTTTCAGAAAACAGTAGTGGGAGTATGGTAGAACTGGAAGTGATTCCAGAACCGCAAACGATTACTGAAGATTTGATAAAGAACCTAAAGATTTAATCTGGTTTGACATTCCATTGGCCACTCCGTAGATGTGGTGGGTAACCTCAGGCACCCGAGAGATACTCCGGTAGCCTCAAGGACGGTGACAGGGAGGTTCTTGTTTACCCAGACTTGCCATTGCTGTTGTTCCAGACTGTGAGACCCGGCAGGAGGATGACTATAGCGTCGTTCTAAACTAGCTTTAGAAGTGTACGTCTATATGACTTTGTCAGAGGGTTGTCGTAGTCAGTGGGAACAGCGGAAGCATTGGTGGACAGGTGGCTTGTGTCTATTTATAGACTAAAGCAGATATAGCGGAGATAGATCATCTATTTCTGATGTGACAGTCATAGGTTTCATTTCATCAGAATAGGGGATGGATCTGTTAAGAAGGTATTAGGGTGTTATGTCCTGGTATTTGGATGACATAAACATAGTAGGAAGTGAAATTCCTATACTACGGTCGGTTATACTTTGGTTGTCACACAGTGGTTTCTCCACATAGGACTTGGATATTATATCAGACATTTTTGTTACTAGATCTTTGTTTTTAGATCTAGATTTGGGTAGTTTCCCAATCTGGGTGCTTAGACAGTATTCTAAAGGTATTTAGAATGGACGACTCCTGGCACGGTAGTGTACCTGCTGGTGATGGAGTCACCCTCTCTAAAGGTGTCATACAGACAAAAGGGGAGAGGGATGTGCATGATTTGCAGATCACTTGCTTAGGCAATTGAGTCAATCGTGAAATGTCAAGTACCACACCAGATGTTTTTTTTGCAGTAGATGCAATAAGTTGATATTGATCCAATCCTGGAGAAATATTCGGAAGCAGTTTTAGAACATAAGTGGATATTCTAGGGATATGATAACGACATCCTCCTTAGGGAGACAGTTATCATTCCAGGCTTCCAAGGTGACCTGGATGACAGAGTGGCTGTCAGAGTTATAGTTTTCTCTCTGACGAGGGGCAGTATTTTGGACAGATGGTCCAAGCGGATACTGAGGGAGGTGTGGCGCAGGGATACTGATTAAGTTCAGCTGACGATACAGTCTAAGAAGTTTGGATTTGGAGTTCACTTATGGACTAGGTCCCATCAGACATCCAGACACATTCTAAGACAGGTATTGCTCTTTTCGAGAGATGGCTTTCTCCGCGAACTTGAGATATAGAGAGACATAGAAAGAAACATCAGAACGGATCCACTCACTGAGGCTATTCCTCGAACGCAATAGTTTCGCAAACGAGCTTTGTGAGACTGACTAGTAGAGGAGTTGGGTGTTCAATATCACACGGGCTGTGAGTATGCGACATCGCAATAATTAGCCTTGAGTGCAAGTGGGAGATTGTTGGAGATAGTGCCCTCAGAGTCAATTATTGGATCACAGGCACGTGATTGCAATGATTGATGGAGGACCTATCCCGATAGGACAGTCTTACTCAAGATGATAGTATGCTATCTGGTTTATCTTTATCATCGTGTACTGCTTTAGGTGACCATACAGGTCACTATTGCACGTTGATAGAGCCCCTGGGATTCTTTCTTGACTGCCAGCAGTATGAGGGCGATCATATATGTGGGAGCTGGGGTCTATAAGCACATCCTTAAAAGGTCCCTAGTCGTGGGAGTTTCGAGATAGGGCATCGATACTCCAGAGTAGACTAGTGTATACAGTCGAGACCCCGACAAGGGGCGGTGGCCGGTCTCACAAGCCACTGGTGTCAGTTGGTTCACCTAAGATGTATACAGGTGCTCATTGGGTTATCAGTACACCGGACAGGACTCGCCGGGAACATGCTAGTTGGTCTTATACCTGACGTCAGATAGAAGTTCCCTGGTGACATGTGTACAGGTTAGTTCATCGACCTGAGATCGTCATTTGTCTCGAGTAAGTTCCCACTGTGCTTTGATTACTACCCTACCACGCTCAAAGGAGACATGCAAACAGGTTTTAGTTGGGTACAGTCCCGAGCCACATGGAGGCAGTGAGCGGATCTGCAGGGGTTCGTCTCTCCCGGTATTGGGGGTGAGGTCGCGCTGTGTCTAGGAAAGACATTACACGAAGTCGTTGGCCAAGGCAGGAGATTTACTGGTAGGTATTCCAGTAGTATCTCAGGGTGTTCTGGACTACACTCCGACATGACTTGTACCGCTTTTGGGGGTCTGACTTTTACCAACCCCCTAGGCCCGCCATGCGATGCTCATAGACGAACGGAACGGACTGTACGGATATTGTCACTGACAGGCTCAGTGGGCTGTCAGGATGAGTTCACTCATCGAAGTCCCTTTTGGTCAATACCTGGTAGCCCGTCACGTATAGGCCAATACCTCTGACGTGCTAGTGGTTAAATCCACAGCCAAAGTATTGACGAGTCTTTAGAGTCCCCCACAGACCAGTTTCTCAAGTTTCGGGCGAAACGCTGTAGAGGCTGTATGGAGATATGGCAGGGTTCGATCAGATACGTGCGGTATTGCATGGGTCGTGATCGGACGGATTTTACTAGCGAGCTTTGGATTAAGCCGAATCCTAGTATTAGACAGTGTAGATTTTGTCTCTTTGCATTTGTATTCAGTGGGAATACAAATGCGGGTATGTATATACAGTCGCGGGGTTTTCCTGTAATTTATTACGGGATTAGTTTTCTGAAGTAGCCAGTTTGCTTTCCGTTCCGGCCAGTTTTCCTTTGTTCCTTCACGGCCGGATTTTTCTGATGGAGGGGCTAATTTGCAAGTTTGCAAATTAGCATTTGTGGAGGGGTTTCTTGCATTTGAGGGATTATGATGTTTTAAGCATCTTTGCTTTTTCTTGTGATCATTTCTTGCATTAATGAGAAAAGAATGGATTAGAAATTGATATGACTTTGTTATCATCACTTTTGGATGTGGTCACCTCTTTTGATTCCTACACTCACCTCCTTTCATGTATTATTCTTTTTCCCACCACCATTTTTGAGATAGAGGGGCCGACCACTTTGGATGAGAAAGAGGTTCATTTGTATGAGGGAAAATTTATCATCTCATTCCATGCTTGAAAAATGAGAGCTCCATTCTTTTTCAAAGATCATTTCTTCTCTCCTCCATCATCAAAGGCAACTTCATAAACCCCAAGAGACAATACATTCTACACTTCACCTACATCACCCTTGGGCATGTCGACTCGCCAACTTCATCCCCGAGTTGCCTCGGTCCAGAGGTGGTAGACCGTAACAGAACCCGGCGTTGTGGTGCCCGCTCCGATGAGAAGATGAAGACCGGAGGTTCCGTGAGGAGATCGGAGTAGAGGCGAAGACCGATGGACACGGATCGCTTGGTATAGCTTCTCTACTCCTTTTCTAGTTTGCTAGAGTTAGGTTAATGGCCCGATCCGGGATTTTAGTGCGCGGTGGTGCCGGTTTTCTAGTTTGAAAAGTTTTTCGTTTCCGCATTCCGGCGTTGGATTGACGGCCGGGGCGCCGCCGTGCACTTACAACATCAACCCCCAATACCAGGAGAGACGAATCCCCTCCTATCGCTCATTGCCTCCATATGAATCGGTACTGTACCCAAAAACCACCTGTTTGCACGACTCAGTAGAGCCGTGGTAGGGTGGAAATCAAAGCACAGTAGAAGACACACAAGACTCTATGACGATCTCCGGTCAACAGACTATGTTGTACCAGTGTCACCAGAGAACTGCCATCTGACGTGAGGTATAATACCATCCGGTAGTTCTCGGCGAGTCCGTTCAGTGTACCCAGTCTCCACTGAGCACCCGCATACCATCTCTGATGTCAAACACCAATGGATATGGGATCATCCATCGCCCATCACATAGGTCGAGAAGATATACGCTAGTCTACTTTGGAATATCGGTGCCCCGTCTCGTTATTCCCACGACCAGGAACATTGAAGGATGTACTCATGGACTACCCAGGCCCCACTAGTATGATCTGCATCATAGTCCTGCAATTCGAGTACACATCGTAAGGGCTTTATCAACATGTAACAGAGAGACATTAAGTATACATGTTAAGAGAAAGAGCAACCAGATAGCGTACTATCATGTCGAGCAATAATGCCCTACTTATATATGTCCCAGCATCCACTACAACATACATCTCATGTACAATAATGGCCTCTAGGGCATACATATAACTAACATTATCATATCTCATCGTATACTCTCATCACATCAATATCTCACATCAAGTCATTTTACATATACATTCTATCTTATAGATCTCATGTCATGCTACTTTAAATCTCATACTTATTCTCGTGAACTACATCTATTTATATATCGTGATTCACATTTACATTTCACATCCTTATATATCACTTCGAGACATCCTTATCAATCATATTGATAAGTCGAAAATACCGCATCTCTTAACCGGCAATTTCCCTATCATTTGCATTCATATAGAAGTGTTCGGCATTCATATCGCACATATTAGCAAATCAGTCGTTAAATATCAGATTGCATGTGTTAGACTCTAAAACCGGCACTATAAAGAAAATTGACTGCATTTCATAGCATGGCATCATTCCTATATATCGCAACTTGTGTTTCGAAGTTTGTGCAGGAAAATCCAGAAGAATGGTCAATTTACAAAACAAAGACTACGAAAGAATACGCCAACTCAGGGATTTTTTGAATCTGGTATTGATCTAAAAAGAATTCAGAGATTCAACATAGCAGGAAATACATTAAAAGACAACACAAACCAACAGAAGAAGCTTGAAGCCCTAAGGCAGCCAAGTGGCCGGGGAACCGCGGCCGGAGCCGCCTTGCGCCGCGGTTCCGCGGCGGCTTGTCTACATCACTGCCTCAATTTCAAGCCATAACTCCTATCTCAGTGCCTACACTTCAGCAAGATACATCAAATTCCAGAATACTCAAGAAGCTTCTGCCAGTTCAGCAAACTAGGGTTTCTATGCTAAAACATTCCTAGCTTAAAGCCTAAGCTAAGTTCCTAACTAACTTACAACAAACTTTTGGAGGGAATTGCAAATTCAAACCTAGGCCTAGGGTTTGGGAAACCTATAAATAGACCCCTAGACTCACTTATCAAAATCATCTATCATCTAGATCTAATCTCAACTTAGAAATCAATTTTGGGGGTTAGTTGTTAATGAGAAACCCTAGTTCTTCATCTACCTACATTCTTTCCACCTCAAAACCCTAACCCTAATCCAATCAAGAAATACCCAATTCAAGATCCATGGAGTTCAAGCAAAGCAAGTCTTCAAGCAACCTTTAGAAGCAAAGCCGGTATTCAACGGAGCACGAGATCAAAGCGATCCAAGTCTCAAGAAGCCGAGCGATGCAAGATTCAACGAGCGAAGTTCCTACCTCTTGTAAATATCGAGAGTTGTAACTACTTGTTGTTGTAATAAAGGTGAAGATTCTTTAACTTGTTTACATTTCAATTCAAGCATTATGATTCATTTAGATTCTTGAATATGTACTTTGTGATGATGCTTGGATAAAACTCCGCTCGTGGAGGAATCGAAACAATTGTAAAATGATGATGTTGATGAATTGGTAAATGTTTTCTTAAGTCTTAAAGCAATTGTAAATTCTTGAAAATCGATTGATCGATGATCTAGATCGATGCGAATGTGTTCTTGATTCCTTTCGCACGATCTAGAGATCGATAATCGATCGTTCGACTTTCAAGAAGCTATCTAGTGAATGTTATTCATTGAAAGGACAAAGGATATGATGAGGAACCCTAATTCCTCGCAAGATCCTTGATCCTCGATGAATTTGACATCGATTTAGCATCAATTTGTTATTAGATAAGAAATCGTAATCTTGAATCTTCATCACATCTACAATTTACTCGATTCCTACGAGTTTTACTTCAAATCTTGAAACCCTAAAGTGATTGGAATTCTATCGAAACTCGATTCTCTATTTTTATCATTTTCTTGATTCTTGATTAGAATAGTGACACTTGAAACCCATCGATAAAAATCTTGAATCATGTTTTCTTTTCTTTTCTATTAACTTTTCAATTCAAACAAATCAAACATACAAACGAATCGCACAATCCCTGTGGACGATCCGCACTCGCTAACGATCTACATCTGACACCGTAGTTGATTGCGGTCAAATAATTCTTTGATTGTGAATTTTATTCATTTTCTAAATACCGACACAAAGAAACTTATTCGAGTTACACGACACAATCGGAATTAAGAATCAATCAAATTGCGCCGTTGCCGGGGATCGCGCGCTAATTCGTTTTATATTGAAATTTGAATTGAAAGATTTATTCCATTGTAATTTTTGTGATCAAAATTCGCGCAAAACCCTAAACGATTTGTTGTGGTTCATTGCAAGGAGATCTGGAGCTTGCTGTGAAATTGGAAATTTTTTTGGAGAATTCCAGAGAGCAGAGGGAGTCTACTGAGCCTCTCTGGAAAATTTTTATGCAGTGTTCCTATTATACGACCGCGGAAGGGCGGCATTAAGCAGCTATTGCGGCGGAACCGCGGCCTCTTCAAGGCATCTCTGCATAAAAATTCTCAGGTAACTTCTTACTTTCTTATCTCTGTAACGTTTCAAAATATTAAAATATTAATTTTGGAGAATTTTTATAATTTAATATATTTTAATGAATATTTTAATATTCCGGTATAATTAAATACAAATAAATGGGGAAAATTATGGAATATTCAAAAATAGGGTATTTTATGGAATTATGCCATTTTAAAGTTTTTATGATTTGTTTGACACTAATTTAGTGTTAATCGCGATTAAAAATCGCTAATCGGATTTTTGCATTTTTGTGCAAAACATGCACATATCTTTTTCTACACTTGTGTTACATTTTTCTTGCCATGGTTGTTCATTTCGGTTTACTATTCGGGTGAGAAGGAATATGGGTTAAAGAAAAGAAAAGAAAAAGGAAAAGGGAATATATTATGAAGCATGGTGAGAGAGAGAAAGAGTAGGTGAGGTGTGTTGACTTGAACCATTCCTCCATCATTCTTCTACTCATTTCTCCCTCCCTCTTCTTCAGTTGCAGCTGCTGCTGCCACCTTGCTCTTCCTCCTCACTAAAATCATCTCCATCACAATCAAATCAACTCCAAAACCCCATCTTCCCTTCACTAAAAAGGTGCACGAGCTCGAGAGGAACGCTTTGGACTAAGGAAGAGTGGATCTTGAGGACTTTGAGCAACTCAAGAATTTTCTTAAGTTGCCAAAGGAGCTAACTTCTGCATCCTCGAGTAGTATTTCAATTTCCTTGTTCATCAATTCTAGTTTCATATCGATATTGTGTCGTTTTGTGGACTTTGGAGAATTCAAGTTAGGGTTTAGGGTTAGACCTGAAATCAAAGTGAAATTGAGGCTTGTTGTGACCTTAGAACCCCTTATGTGATGCTAATTTGGACCCAAACCTGAACATGAAACCAGAATACGGATTTACGGAATCGATATCGGGGAAAACTGTGAATCTGTGATCGTATTTAAGAATCTTCTATCACCCCGAGACCTCAAAAAATAAAACTGAGTTGAGAGTGAGAAGTGCAGGCACCATGGAACCACCACACAAAGCACTAGCCCCTAATTCATTGTTTGGGCCGCAGATTTAATCCCTCTGGCCGCAAATTGCGGCCAGAGCAGGTTGGAACCCCTTCGTTTTTGTTCTGTAGCCTTTTGCCCTATAAACTTGACCCTGGGTATGTCTAATTTTGACTGATTCTAGTTAGGGTAAAATCTGGGTTGTTTTTCTTGAGTTGGCGTATGATTTATGACTTGATTTAGCATGGATTTTTGTATTTGGTGATTCATTTCTGTTGGGTGGCGTTTGGACGTCAACGACAAGTGGATATTGAACGTGTTTACATGCGAGACGATAGGTTTTTACCTATGCGAGTAGCGTGTGCTATTTTGGTTTCCGATGTGATTTTCATGTGCTTTAGCATTGTGATATACTTATAGGTATCCTACATGATGTTGAGGCGAAGAAGATGAAGATGGCGACATTGGCATCGGCACATGAGAAGCAAGGTGAGTAAATTTATATCTACGTGGAGAAGTCGGGTGGATGGCGTAAAGCACCCCCGCAGTCCGTGGTGATGTATACGAATACGTATACACACATATATTTATTATGTGTTGTTAGGACTATTGATGGTAATAATGGAATTATTGATGATAAGGATGTATTGGTTTAGTAGTGCGAAACCCTAGAGTAGTGGGTGCACTCACACATACACACATACACACATATTTGCATAAATTCTTTCATTTATCTGTGCGCATATGTTGGTGTGTATATCTACACATGGGTATGGGACTATGTGTTCATATACGAGATTTGAAGATGATACGTGGGATTGAGATGAGTCGATGAGATTCGATTGAGGCCGTGAGATTTGGCGACATGACAGAGTTCGTATTGGAGATGTGATATGATGGTAGTGATCTTGTTATGTGATAAGATAATATGATATTGACTTAGATTTTGGTGGTTTTCTTACCCCTCCAGATTGACTTGACTGTTGGGTCCGTAGTTCGCATAGTAGGTGTTAGACGAGACCCGAGTCATACCTATTTCAAAACTAACGAATCGGGGATATTTTAAAAATAGGCAAAAAGGGATTCTACGGATATTTTCAAACGACATATTTTTTTTTTAAAACACCGTAGCCCTTATTTTACCAATAACCCTGATTCGTCTTATTTCAAAAGGCAAGGCTGCATGATATATTTATTGAGATAGATTCTTTACTTTTGCGTTGATTATTCGATTCCGCATACTCATGCTATTTGCATTGCATTGCTTGTGTTTATCGATATATATATTACAGTCATGCTGCTAGGACACCAGCACCATTATCGATGATGTGTATGTTCCACGTACACTTGTTGCCGGCTCACACACTTCATCATCGATAATTGCCATGTAACTACACTGTAGTACTGTTGCATTCGGTATATGATTCTTGCATGACAGATTGATATGCTTACATTTCTTTTACATGTCATATACATCATGCTTTCTGATTATACGCATTGAAAGTTGCTATTTCCATGATGTTTCTGGATTTAGGAACCGTGGGTATTTCAAAAGAGAATATGTCATTGCTTTAAAAACCCGGTTACCCTTGATATGATATTTCAGTGCGTCCACCATGTGTTTTCTCGGCGCTGAGAGCGACATGTGAAACCCAATTCGAGGAGCGGATGAGCCGATTGCGGGTACATGGTGGACCCGGTATGGTTCCCCTCGGCAAGATGATCGAAGGATTTTTCCGATTTAGCCTGGAGGCGGCCGAGTACCTACCGGTGATTGGTTGGACCAGGCGGTTATCCGGAGGATACCGACCAGAGTCGATAGATGGATATGGGCGTACTGCTGGGGCTGAGGGCCGATTCCGTAGACGGAGCCCGTGGGCTGGTCTGGACTGACGGAGACCGATATATATAAGGATTTATGTGCCGATGGTGGGCACAGTTTTCATGATATTTTCGAGTGTCGATGTTGGGCACTACGGTTCCATGATTTTGACGTGTCGCGAGGGACACAGGTGGTTTATATCCTTATATTTCCATGCATATGCTGATGATATTTACATGCATGATGGTTATTGTCATTGGGTGATGAGTGGATGGGATCCACGTACATGCAGATTTGATTACATTGATTATACCTCACATTTATGATATGCTATTACCTGAGGCACTGGAACGAGCACTTGGCACTACACTCATGTATAGAGATTACATTGCCAGTTTAGCATGCTTTAGACTTATTCATATTGAGGTTTATTTATATATGATCGTATTGACCTAGGATGGGTCATACATTCGATCTCTGCTTGTAGATATTTTCTATTCACGAGTTGGCAACTCACCCCCGTTGTGCCACAGTCCTTGCAGGTTTTTGCCGTACAGATTCCATAGCTGCATTTCTGGCACACTGCTTCCATATGGGTGACTTGCATTGGTAGGTGGGTTCTTTTGTATCAGAACCGCCATTGTTCCTGTATTATTCATTGTATCTAGAAATTCCATCAACCAAAGCTTGTATATTGTTTCAGACTTAGAAAACAGTGTTGTATTATTTCGACCTTAGAGTCGCGCTTGTAGTATTACGGTTTTCTGGCTGTTTTGAGTACTTTTTGGGTTTTGATCCTCGCCCTTTTAGCGTTGTATATTATTATTGCTTGCGTGGTTGTGACCATCGATTGACGAAGAGCTAGCTCCCGCTTGGGGATGCCTTTTATCATTTCATATATGTGATTCTTGTTGTACCCCGTTCGGGGTCATTTTTTACAAAGGAAACTCTGCCGAAATTTTCAAGAAAGGTTACACATTTTAAAAATGCATATTCGGCTTAGTTATTTAAAAACGTTGATTTTCGAAACATGATTTCTTTACTTCTTAAACCAGTTTTCCTTACTTACTCTTTAAATGGTTTTAGATTTTTGGGGCTTTTGGCTTACTTGGATCAGATGGGGTCCTATAGACTTCATATGGTTCAAGGGCCAGTCACGTGCTCTTTCGGGTCATGACAAAGTTGGTATCAAAGCACTAGGTTGACCTTGGTTCGAGTCTAAGTTTGACTATGTGGAGCCTAGGGCGTTATCTATATACGGAACTTAGGCTTGACCTTACGGAACTTAGACTTAGTCGAGGGGGTATTATACCCGAACTTTCGTCGCATAGGATGACCCTTGGTTGATGGAGTAGGTAGCTTGAGTAGAGTGACGTACCGTACGTATGTTCCGCGGCATGCTTACTACACGCCACTCCGCTTAAGAAACCTTAGGATGTAAATTTCCTTGCATAGTATTATATTCATTCCTATGATCTATCCTCATCGATATTGGTTATGGTTTTGCTGCCACGATTGCACGGGCAGAGTGAGCTACGGCTTGAGTTGCGTCAGCATGAGCTCGTCGTGGACGAGGACTGACCAGGGCGTGATTCCAGAGACATACAATTGCATATTGAGGCGTCGTCTTATTGTGTTTTCGCGCCATGAGCGTTGGATTGATCGCTTTTACGAGATTTCCCGGATGTGCTGATCGGCACTAGAGGATTGAGCCACTGATAGAGGCCAGCCAGGATGTGATGACCGTTGATGTATCGCTTATCCAGGACGATTGAGGCGTTGTTTAGCGTATAGAAGAATGAGCCAGTTGTTGCTGCGAGTGATGAGATATCGTCCAGATGATTGGAGCTACTGCAGCATGAGCATATACTTAGAGATATGACGGGGAGTCGCTAGTCACCGAGGATGAATGACCAGGGCATGTGGTTCGTTCGCTTATCCCGATGCGAGGTCACCTGATAGATTGATTCCAGCTAGAGGCGACTTCACGCAGATTCGTTGAGAGTCGATTGAGACGATCGAATGTCAGGAACCCATTTTCCAAGTTTAAAGTATTCGGAAAGACGTGCAAGCGATTCTATGGACCCTCTAGAAGAATGAAACCCTCACTCGACATAATGACCGTGTGAAAGCCTTTGAACCTTAGGGTTTACGGCAGTTCCGCGGCGCCATTAGTGAGGCTTGGGTTTGCCCTTCTACGGCTGGACCACCGATGCTGTGGTATGTACTCGATACTATTAAACTGTACCCGAGATGTTGAGCTCTTGGGGGATTATGTGGTTCTGACGAGTCGATCGGACGATTCGACATCATTCGGATATCATGTGATGGGACACTGCTTGGGAGACTCCAGATACGAGTATAGCCGTTGGAGCGCAGTCTGTGTAGCCACGATGAGATGAGTCCGGATCAGTCGATATTGAAGCAGAGTGGAGTAAAGAGTTCGCATGAGATTTCGACGAGATGACGTTCCACTCCGTTGACATCAGAGATGAGATATGCACGCTGAGGACGTGTTCGGCTAGATATCTTCTACTGAGTGATGAAGATACCGAGTTCGTGATTTCGAGTCCGTGTGAGGGACTTCGGATGGACCGTGGCCGAGGGCATTGCAGTGCGCAGATAGAGACGCGACGTCGAAATGGATGATGATGCAGACGAGCTGTTATTACACCCCGTTAAGATTAAAGGTCGGATATGCATACAGAGGCGCAGGGATGCGACCAGCTTTCGAGTAGATGTTGTATTAAGGACGCAGATGTCCAGAGAGCGAGAAAGGATTACGCTAGAGTACCAGCCTCCGTACAGTTTGGCTTAGGCGAGATCAGAAGAGACCTTGAGCAGGATTCCTTCCTGTACACTGCTGCAATAAGATTTGCACCAGGAGCAGATGTGTGATGTGCATTCAGAGGAACCAGAGGCAGAGGACGCCAGCCGCGAGCAAGAGGCAAGTAGATATCTTTCGCCGCTAGCATTGGATGTACCGGCACCTTCTCGACTTCGAAGGAGGATATACCGACGGCGGTATTTATGATTTGTGATTTTGTGATTTGACTATCACGTATCCGTCACTTTGGATTTCGGTATTTTGGGCGATCTATTTACATGATTTAGTCTTGATGACTGAGTTCCATGGAATTTGTTTTCTTGCACCATGGTTGCACCTTCTGGGTATTTATACCTTGCGCATAGTTATTACTCTTGAGGTATTGATTATGATTTCATGACTATTTTATGCCGGTGATTTGATTTATGCTTCCAGCATAGGTTTCATGTACTTTTAGTGTTTTGATTTGATTTGTGCACGCTGATGCACGCGGTTGTGAGATTTTCCATCGCGGTACACCTGATTTTGATTAAGTCGCATTGTATATAGTTTCGTGCCTTGGCTGCACCTGATTATGACTTCATGGATTTCATACGGTTGATTTGAGGTTGTGCATATATTACGCACACGATTTGATTTTTCACTCGGTATAGCTTATATGTGCTTGTAGTGCATTGATATGTGTTTTGTGCACGCAGTTGCACATGTTTATGACTCCTTTATACCTGGGTACACTTAGTGTTATTGCTTGGTATTTGTGCATGGGATGCACCAGTTCTATACTTCGTGCGTTTGTCGCACCAGTTTTATGTTTCTTGCGTTTATCGCATCAGATTTATATTTCATGCCTTGTTGCACCGGATTTATATTTTGTGCACTACGGTTGCACCTGACTTCGATTTGATGTCATTCGATATGTCGATTTTGACCCTGATATTGATGATTGATTCCTACACTCCGTGCTTTGATTGGACTTACGCACGTTCGGCGTTGCTATTGGATTTTGTGATTCCGTGCATGATGAGTGCGCAAGGTTTAGATTTTCATTCGTGAACAATGGATGCACCGACTTGGATTTTCGCGCATGTTGGGCGCATGTTTTGAGATACGATTTTGGTGCACACCAGATGCACTAAATCGAGATTCTTTGTGCATGTCAGATGCACCTGGTTTTGCTGTCAGGCACATCGGTTGCCTATGACAGATACTTCGTGCACACCCGTTGCACCTAGATGTTGTTTTGTGCACCTATATGGCACATATATGGATTTTGATCTCCGTGCGCACCAGACCCATAGGGTGGTGTTATGTGTATTTTTGGGATTTATTCCTTTGGGAGCAGTACATTTTTGTGATATTGGATATCTGTTTTCATACTGAGCAGGACTAGTCAGAGGACAGTACCTGGATATATTTTGCATGCATTGATAGTTATCGAAGGGATTTCCAAAGAGCGAGCTATAGTCTCGGCATATATACCTACGTGTCTGATATGACACGAAACGTTTTAAAAACAAGGAAATCCTTCTAAATTGTTTTCAAAACGGCGGAACGTACATAGTAAACAAAGTATATATACGTATATAGTTATTTTTCTTATGAAAAGCGTCCGCCATTGTGCAGTATTACGTGCATCGCACGGCGAATTAAAAAGATTTGGCATGCATTTACATCAGCTATTCACATGTATAGACTGGATGTCTATATGTATAGTTCTGATCTATATCATATTGGTTTTGTATTGGATTTGACATTTGTGTCTTTACCATTACTCCGATGATTGCGGGATGCTTGACGGAGTGTTGCTTTTGAGTTATCTGCTCAGTACTCATGCGCATGCATTGTGCTATGATGTTTTATGTATAGATGATTTCGGAGCCCCGATGACTTGAAATTTGTATTAAAATATTTTAGTATTTGGGGGTTTAAATTTAAATTCGGGGACCGAATTTCTTTAAGGGGGTAGATTGTAACATTTCAAAATATTAAAATATTAGTTTTGGGGAATTTTTATAATTTAATATTATTTTAATGAATATTTTAATTTTCCGGTATAATTAAATACAAATAAATGGGGAAAATTATGGAAAATTCTAAAATAGGGTATTTTATAGAATTATGTCATTTTAAAGTTTTTATGATTTGTTTGACACTAATTTAGTGTTAATCGCGATTAAAAATCGCTAATCGGATTTTTGGCATTTTTGTGCAAAACATGCACATATCTTTTTCTACACTTGTGTTACATTTTTCTTGCCATGGTTGTTCATTTGGGTTCACTATTGGGGTGAGAAGGAATTAGGGTAAATGAAAAGAAAAGAAAAAGGAAAAGGGAATATATTATGAAGCATGGTGAGAGAGAGAAAGAGTAGGTGAGGTGTGTTGACTTGAACCATTCCTCCATCATTCTTCAACTCATTTCTCCCTCCCTCTTCTTCAGTTGCTGCTGCTGCTGCCCCCTTGCTCTTCCTCCTCACTAAAATCATCTCCATCACACTCAAATCAACTCCAAAACCCCATCTTCCCTTCACTAAAAAGGTGCACGAGCTCGAGAGGAACGCTTTGGACTAAGGAAGAGTGGATCTTGAGGACTTTGAGCAACTCAAGAATTTTCTTGAGTTGCCAAAGGTGGTAACTTCTGCACCCTCAAGTAGTATTTCAATTTCCTTGTGCATCAATTCTAGTTTCGTATCGATATTGTGTCGTTTTGTGGACTGTGAAGAATTCAAGTTAGGGTTTAGGGTTAGACCTGAAATCAAAGTGAAATTAAGCCTTGTTGTGACCTTAGAACCCCTTGTGTGATGCTAATTTGGACCCAAGCCTGAACATGAAACCAGAATACGGATTTACGGAATCGATATCCGGGAAAAATGTGAATTTGTGATCGTATTTAAGAATCTGCTATCACCCTGAGACATCCAAAAATAAAATTGAGTTGACAGTGAGAAGTGCAGGCACCATGGAACCACCACACAAAGCCCTAGCCCCTAATTCATTGTTTGGGCCGCAGATTTAATCAAATTGCGGCCAGAGCAGGTTGGAACCCCTTCGTTTTTGTTCTGTAGCCTTTTGCCCTATAAACTTGACCCTGGGGATGTCTAGTCTTGACTAATTCCAGTTAGGGTAAAATCTGGGTTGTTTTTCTTGAGTTGGCGTATGATTTACGACTTGTTTTAGCATGGATTTTGGTATTTGGTGATTCATTTCTGTCGGGTGGCGTTTGGACGTCAACGACAAGTGGATATTGAACGTGTGTACATGCGAGACGATAGGTTTTTACCTATGCGAGTAGCGTGTGCTATTTTGGTTTCCGATGTGATTTTCATGTGCTTTAGCATTGTGATATACTTATAGGTACCCTACATGATGTTGAGGCGAAGAAGATGAAGATGGCGACATCGGCATCGGCACATGAGATGCAAGGTGAGTAGATTTATATCTACGGGGACAAGTCGGGTGGATGGCGTATAGCACCCCCGCTGTCCATGGTGATGTATACGAATACGTATACACACATATATTTATTATGTGTTGTTAGGACTATTGATTGTAATAATGGAATTATTGATGATAAGGATGTATTGGTTTAGTAGTGCGAAACCCAAGAGTAGGAGGTGCACTCACATATACACACATACACACAAACTTGCATACATTCTTTCATTTATCTGTGCGCATATGATGGTGTGTATATCTACACATGGGTATGGGACTATGTGTTCATATACGAGATTTGAGGATGATACGTGGGATTGAGATGAGTCGATGAGATTCGATTGAGGCCGTGAGATTTGGCGACATGACAGAGTTCGTATTGGAGATGTGATATGATGGTAGTGATCCTGTTATATGATGAGATAATATGATATTGACTTAGATTTAGGTAGTTTTCTTACCCCTCCCGATTAACTTGACTGTTGGGTCCGTAGTTCGCATAGTAGGCGTTAGACTAGACCCGATTCATACCTATTTCAAAACTAACGAATCGGGGATATTTTAAAGATAGGCAAAAAGGGATTCTACGGATATTTTCAAACGACACATCTTTTTTTAAAACACCGTAGCGCTTATTTTACCAAAAACCCTGATTCGTCTTATTTCAAAAGGCAAGGCTGCATGATATATTTATTGAGATAGATTCTTTACTGTTGCGTTGATTATTCGATTCCTCATACTCATGCTATTTGCATTGCATTGCTTGTGTTTATCGATATATATATATTACAGTCATGCTGCTAGGACACCAGCACCATTATCGATGATGCGTATGTTCCACGTACACTTGTTGCCGGCTCACACACTTCATCATCGATAATTTCCATGTCACTACACTGTAGTACTGTTTCATTCGGTATATGATTCTTGCATGATAGACTGATATGCTTACATTTCTTTTACATGTCATATACATCATGCTTTCTGATTATACGCATTGAAAGTTGCTATTTCCATGATGTTTCTGGATTTGGGAATCGTGGGTATTTCAAAAGAGAATATGTCATTGCTTTGAAAACCCGGTTACCCTGGATATGATATTTCAGTGCGTCCACCATGTGTTTTCTCGATGCTGAGAGCGACATGTGAAACCCAATTCAAGGTGCGGGCGAGCCGATTGCGGGTACATGGTGGACCCGGTATGGTTCCCCTCGACAAGACGATCGAAGGATTTTGCCGATTGAGCCTGGAGGCGGGCGAGTACCTACCAGAGATTGGTTGGACCTGGCGGTTGTCCGGAGGATACCAACCAGAGTTGATAGATGGATATGGGCGTACTGCTGGGGCCGAGGGCCGATTCCGCAGACGGAGCCCGTGGGCTGGTCCGGACTGACGGAGCACGATATATATGAGGATTTACGTGCCGATGCTGGGCACAATTTTCATGATATTTTCGAGTGTCGATGTTGGGAACTCCGGTTCCATGATTTTGACGTGTCGGGAGGGACACAGGTGGTTTATATCCTCATATTTCCATGCATATGCTGATGATATTTACATGCATGATGGTTATTGTCATTGGGTGACGAGTGGACGGGATCCACGTACATGCAGATTTGATTACATTGATTATACCTCACATTTATGATATGCTATTACCTGAGGCACTGGCACGAGCACTTGGCACTACACTCATGTATAGAGATTACATTGCCAGTTTAGCATGCTTCAGACTTATTCATATTGAGGTTTATTTATATATGATCGTATTGACCAAGGATGGGTCATACATTCGATCTCTACTTGTAGATATTTTCTATTCACGAGTTGGCAACTCACCCCCGTTGTGCCACAGTCCTTGTAGGTTTTTGCCGTACAGATTCCATAGTGGCATTTCTGGCACACTGCTTCCATATGGGTGACTTGCGTTGGTAGGTGGGTTTTTTTGTATCAGAACCGCCATTGTTCCTGTATTATTCATTGTATCTAGAAATTCCATCAACCAAAACTTGTACATTGTTTCAGACTTAGAAAACAGTGTTGTATTATTTCGACCTTAGAGTCGCGCTTGTAGTATTACGGTTTTCTGGCTGTTTTGAGTTCTTTTTGGGTTTTGATCCTCGCCCTTTTGGCGTTGGATATTATTATTGCTTGCGTGTTTGTGACCGCCGATTGACGAAGAGCTAGATCCCGCTTGGGGATGCCTTTTATCATTTCATATATGTTATTCTTGTTGTACCCCGTTCGGGGCCAGTTTTTACAAAGGAAACTCTGCCGAAATTTTTAGGAAAGGTTACACATTTTAAAAATGCATATTCGGCTTAGTTATTTAAAAATTTTGATTTTCGAAACATGATTTCTTTACTTCTTAAACCAGTTTTCCTTATTTACTCTTTAAATGGTTTTAGATTTATCGGCTTTTTGCTTACTTGGATCAGATGGGGTCCTATAGACTTCATATGGTTCAAGGGACAGTCACGTGCTCTTTCGGGTCGTGACAATCTCCTTCTAAAATCTGCTCCAATTAACATTTTGTGCAGGTTTCTTTGCAAATAAATCGCAGAGCGCAAATAGCAAAATTACATTGTGCTTGTTTTGATTCTTGTGGTTGTTTGCATAATTAATACGGACATTAAGGGGCAAAGACCAAATCCAGATTAGGTGGGGAGTTCATTACCCTTCCTAAGCCCCGAAAATCGTAAAACTTGCATCCGCATTTAACCCAATTAACTAAAAAAGATCTAGAGATGACTCTAAGGACCGTCGCGCTCACTTAAGACAGAAGAAGGCCGTGGGTAATTCATTGCTTATCCGCGTTTCTCTTTTGGTGTCTAGGCAAGTGTGACGAAGGCTAGTGGTTACTTAATCAGGCCCACTACTTACATAGTGGAGAACCTACCACTTACCTGGCACTTACCTGGCCACAGGAGAGACAAAGAGGCAGTGGAGGATTTATCCTGCGTCTTGTCTTCTGGAAGTTAGGAGCGGTCTAGATATCTGACCTAGGCGACCCCTAGAATTAGGGTTTTGTGTGCTGCATTTGTTGTGTTGCAACATTTTTTTTCAAAAATCCGTCCAATTTTCAAAACAAACACCGCATTCATTCATTCGTTACCCCTAATTATAAAGTCAACGCTGCCACTTGTACTAACCCTTTTTAGTATAAGATAGGCTGGACACGTAATTCTAGTGCCCGTTTAGTCCGCGAACCCTTTATCGACTCCGAAGTCGGTATTTCTCCATTTACTTCTTCTTTACCCACTACCACACCCACATCGATGGATCCACCTCCATCAAACTTCTTTAACCCTAATCTGCCGCCGTCCGTTGGTGCGCAGAATCCACTCTGCATCTCTCTTGGTATTTCTCCATTTACTTCTTCTTTACCCACTACCACACCCACATCGATGGATCCACCTCCATCAAACTTCTTTAACCCTAATCTGCCGCCGTCCGTTGGTGCGCAGAATCCACTCTGCATCTCTCTCCAAGAGAGGTGCTACCCTATTCGAGGTCCTCTTTCGACTTGCTTATCCATTCCACCAGCCAACGGGGATAATTTTGAAATTAAACCCCAATACATCAACCTTTTACCCAAATTCCACGGACACGAGACTGAGGACGCTTACATTTTCATTACCAAATTTGAAAACGTATTCGCAATGATGGGTACGTCACAACTTTCAGTGGATGCTATGCGTCTACGACTTCTTCCATTTACTTTGTGCGATATAGCCGAGAAGTGGCTATATAACACTACCGCACACTCAATCACGAATTGGGAAGAATTCGTCGCGGCATTCCTTAAGAAATTTTACCCATTGCAAAAGACAGCTCGAATCCGTAGCGAACTGAACCAATTTACCCAGCTCCCTACTGAACCATTTTCAAAATGCTTTGAACGTTTCAAGGATCTATTGGTTCAATGTCCTCATCACGGCATCCCGAGATGGGATCTTTGCCGAATCATATATGAGGGCATTAACCCAAACACTAAACAGAACCTTGAAAACATGTGTCAAGGTACCTTTATGACCAAGGATGATAGGGAAGCTTGGAAATTTTTAGAAGAGTTCGCTGAAAAATCACTATAGTGGGAGAGTGGAACCCAATCATTGAATAGGGGTGGCGTACACCAAATAGATGTGTCCATAGGTGTTCGAGCTGAGATGGCAGCAATGCAAAAGAAGCTCGACGCTACGGAACACAAATTTTCTGCAGCCTCCCTAAACCCAATGTCGCTCCCCAAAACTGTATGCGGTTGCTGTTCTGATCCGTCTCATTTAACTGAAGAATGTCCATTAAACTCTGTGTTTCAAGGTCATGAGCATACAAATGCCACATTTCAAAGACCTAGAAATGATCCATATTATTTCACGTACAATCAGGGTTGGAGGAATCACCCGAATTTTGCTTGGAACCAACAACAATCTCAAAACATGGTTCCAAGCCAAAATAATTTTCAAAGGGCTCTACCACCACAACAGCAACCACTTCAACTTACTCAGCACCCTTACCAGTCACAAAATTTCCACAACCAGGTCATCACTCCTGCACAGTCTAATCCTATGCAGTTGACCGGTTCTGACGAACTCTCTCAATTCACTCAAACCATGAAATCACTCTTGTCAAATTTCATAGAGGTTTCGGCCGAGGTTAGAACTTCCGCCAGTGAGATAAAGAAAAACTCAGCGTCCCAAGCTGAGAGTATCAGATCGATGGAAGCTGAAATCGCACGACTTAAAGCCGAGATGAGTGCGAGAGAAAAAGGGAAACTTCCTTCTCAACCCCTACAGAATCCTGGGCATTACAATGTAAATGCCATCACAACGTTGAGATCGGGAAGAGTGCTGAACAATCATGTCGGGGAAGGAATTGATGATATTGAAAATCCTATCAATAACACCCCGGCTGAGAACTTTCCTCACACACACACTTCTACTTTTGATCCTTGTTCTTCTACCCCACCACCTTCTCGCGAGCCTATTCTCCATTTCCCACTAGGCTCGACAACTCAGCCCAACCTTTATAGTTCACCACAGACGGTCCCCACTCCTCTTTTGGGATCTCGTCTACCCCCTCTTCCTTCTCCTATGATGGACCCCGCGCTTATTGCGAAAGCTCCTTACCCGAATCGGTTAAGGGGTAACAGAACGAGTCCTCATATGGAGAAAATTATGGAAATGTTCAAACAGGTTAACATCAACATCCCTCTCCTAGATGCGATTCAACAAGTCCCCGCTTATGCGAAAATTCTTAAGGACTTGTGCATTAGGAAGAGGAAGACTCAAGTGCCAAAGATGGTCTTCATGTCTAATAATATTAGCACTGCTTTTATCCCCCAGCTACCAAAGAAACGAAAGGACCCAGGATGTCCTACAATATCGATTTCTATTGGGGGTAAAAACATAAATCGTGTTCTTTTAGACCTTGGCGGAAGTGTTAACCTACTTCCATATTCTGTATATGAGCAACTAGGGATTGGAGAGTTGAAACCTGCTCACTGCACTCTCCAAATGGCAGACCGTTCAATCACCAAACAAAGGGGTGAACTAGAGGATGTGTTGATGAAGGTCGGGGAATTTGTTTTCCCTGTAGACTTCATTGTGCTCGACACACAGCCTGTAGCAAACCCCGGGGCCAAATTTCGGTGATTCTGGGTCGTCCTTTCCTTGCCACTTCCAACGCGGTTATAAACTGTAGAAATGGTTCGATGAACTTATCATTTGGAAATATGACCATTGAACTAAACATCTACAAAGTTGGAAGTCAGCCATCAGAACTCTCTGCTCATATTCTAGATGTGTGCTCTGTCCATGAGATCGCTCCCGATAGTTGCGGAGCTGAGGAACTTTGCTTTACAGATCTCGACGACATTACCACATCTCTGTTTGACTTTACACATGATCTTAGTGAGGACACTTTTCCTACACTTGAGTCCTGCACTCCTGATTTTTCTCCACCTGAGTCTGTATCTTTCACAGGCTCTGAGCTTCTTTGTAAATCCAAAAATCACTCGATGATCTCTCCTTCTATCATTTCTCCGCCCGAATTAGATCTAAAAATTTTACCTTCTCATCTAAAATATGCTTATTTAGGTGAGAAGGAGTCTTTACCGGTTATAATATCCGCTTCTCTAGCATCAGAGCAAGAGAATGCACTTTTATCGGTATTGAGATCTAACAAAGAGGCGTTCGGTTGGAGTATGGAGGACATCAAAGGGATTAGTCCCTTGATTGTTGAACATCATATACATGTGATGGATGATGCCAGACCAACCCGAGAACCACAGAGACGATTGAATCCCGTCATGAGGGAAGCGGTGATGAAAGAGATCGTCAAATGCCTAGATAATGGTATTATATACCCCATCTCCGATAGCCAATGGGTGAGTCCTATACATGTCGTCCCTAAGAAATCCGGCATCATTGTTATTACCAATGAGGCAAATGAGTTGATTCAGACACGCTCCCAAACTGGGTGGCGTGTATGTATTGATTATAGAAAACTCAATACTGCCACGAGGAAAGACCACTTTCCTCTACCATTCATTGATCAAATGCTGGAACGCTTAGCAGGACAAGAGTATTATTGTTTTATGGACTGATACTCAGGCTATAATCAGGTCCCCATCGCCAAAAATGATCAAGATAAAACAACTTTTACTTGTCATTTTGGTACCTTTGCTTACAGTCGCATGCCCTTTGGGTTATGCAATGCTCCCGCTACCTTTCAGCGGTGTATGATGGGGATATTCTCTGATATGGTAGAGAATTTTTTTGGAGATCTTTATGGACGATTTCTCGATTTTTGGAGACTCTTTTTCTGAATGCCTATCGAATCTTGACGCAGTTCTTACTCGTTGCAAAGAGAAAAACTTAACTTTGAACTGGGAAAATGTCATTTCATGGTCCAAGAAGGAATTGTACTTGGACATGTTATATCACAGAAAGGCATTGAGGTTGACAGAGCTAAGATAGATGTCATTCAAAACCTCCCTCATCCCAAAAGCGTCAAAGATATTCGATCTTTCCTTGGCCATGCGGGCTTTTATAGGAGATTCATTAAGAACTTTAGCAAAATTGCTAGACCTTTAACTCTTCTCCTGGCCAAGGATACGACCTTCTATTTTAACTCGGACTGTGACACAGCTTTCGACTCACTTAAACACTCACTCACTTCAGCCCCCGTTCTATCGTCTCCAAATTGGGACTACCACTTTGAGCAGATTTGTGACGCATCCGACTTTGCAGTAGGTGCAGTCTTAGGACAGCACATCGAAAAGATGCCACACGTGATATACTATGCAAGTAAGACCCTGAATGATGCACAAATCAATTATACAACCACCGAAAAAGAACTTTTAGCGGTTTTATTTGCATTAGAAAAATTCAGGCCTTAGTTAATTGGCTCTTCTATAGTTGTGTACACTGACCATTCCGCCTTAAAACATCTTCTGGCGAAGAAAGATGCAAAAGGTCGACTAATACGTTGGATCCTTCTGTAACAAGAATTTGATCTTGTTATCAAAGATAAGAAAGGATGTGAAAACGTAGTAGCCGACTATCTTTCACGCATCTCTTCTTCCCCTGTGACCCTGCCGATCAATGATTTGTTTCCAGACGAACAACTCTTGAGTGTATCCAATGAACCATGGTTCAGGGATATAGTGAACTATCTTGTCACGGGACTTATACCCAGCGATTGGTCAAAACAGGACAAATACCGCTTTCTATCCCAAGTAAAACACTTTTACTGGGATGATCCATACTTGTTTAAGTATTGTCCTGATCAGATCATTCGCCGGTGTGTCCCGAAAAAAGAGTTCAAGAGTGTTCTTTCTTTTTGTCATGATCAGGCCTGCGGGGGTCACTTCGTTCCTAAAAAGACGGCAGAGAAGGTTTTGCAATGTTGATTTTATTGACCGACCTTATTCAAGGACGCATTTGACTATTGCAAAACCTATACACAATGTCAGTACACGGGTAGAATCTCCCAGAGAAAAGAAATGCCTCAGCAACCCATTCTGGTTGTTGAAATATTCGATATTTGGGGCATTGATTTTATCGGTCCCTTTCCCGACTCCTTTGGGAATTTGTACATACTGCTGGCAGTTGATTATGTCTCAAAGAGGGTTGAAGCCATTCCATGTCGCACTAATGACAGGAAAGTTGTCATTAAGTTATTGAAAGAGAATATCTTTTCGCGATTTGGACACCCACGCGCTATTATTAGCGATAATGGGACACATTTCTGCTACAGGTCTTTCGAGACTCTGATGCGGAAATACTCAATCAACCACCGACTTTCTACACCCTATCATCCCCAAACGAGCGGGCAGGCTGAAATCTCAAACAGACAGATCAAACTTATCCTGGAGAAGACTATTGCTAAGAATAGAAAAGACCGGTCGACCAAACTGACGGATGCACTTTGGGCATTCCGAACTGCATTTAAAACCGACCTAGGGATGTCTCCATATAGGATAGTGTTTGGGAAGGCATGTCACTTACCCGTCGAAATTGAGCATAAAGCATTGTGGGCCATTAAGGAAATAAATTTTGACCTAAACCAAGCCTGCAACTTTCGGAAGCTGCAACTTAATGAGCTAAGCGAACTCCGCGATGAAGCTTATGATAACACTGTAATCGTAAACAATAGGACTAAGGTTTTTCACGATAAAAACATTTTGAGGAAAACATTTTAACCTGGTCAACAAGTCCTTCTTTATGATTCACGATTACACCTTCATGCGGGTAAGCTCCGATCTCGGTGGAAGGGACCTTTTCTTGTGCGGACTGTATACCCACACGGGGCAGTAGAAGTCGAAAATGTTAAAACGGCACATTTTTCAAAGTGAATGGACATAGACTAAAGCCGTATTTTTCCACTGACCCCACGGAGGAGCTCCTGTTCTTACAGGAGCCATTTTATTTGGATTAAAAATTCCTCCGTCTCACCTTCATATCCTGCATATCACTGCATCATCTTTTTGAATGGAGGTGAGTGAAAAGAGTAAGTTTGGGGGAGGTTCTTCACTTATATATGTTTCCCCCACTAATAATTCCTCCAGACTTACAGGTTTTGTAGATATAGCTGTTGGCAACAGTGAGGACACTGTTGAAAACAAGTTTGGGGGAGGTTTGTGCTTATTTTTGCATCATTTGCATATCATTTGCATAAGCACAAAACATTTCTTTAAAAACTTATAAAAATTTAAATTTTTCAAAAAAATATAAAAATATTTTAAATTTAAAACATTTTTTGTACATAAATAAGATAATGAAAGTTTAGATAGTGAAAAATTACATCCATGAGATTAGAAAAATTTAAGAAAATCAAGAAAATTAGAAGTTTTCTTATACGAACTAGTAATAAGTAGTTATGAGCCGTTGTCCTAAGGGTTAGTAAGATGAAAGACGTCACTAATCTGAGGATAAAAATAAGTCTGAAAAATAGTTTCTATTCTGGAAACCAAACATTTTGAACGTTGATACCCTGCTATTCGCACTTACACACGTCTTAAAGCCTGGGATAGTAGAGGATACCTTGAAATGCTCTTGTCTTAAAGCCAAAAGTATGAAGGAAATATATAAAAAAAATTTGAAATGAAGAAAATATAAAGTGGTGAGAAAAATGGACACTGGTTTTTGTTATCACCGAGGGCAATAAAAAAATATATAGCGAGGGTGCCTCTTCACCTAGTGCCCTAAGGCCAACTGGTCTGGGAGTCACTGCTATGCCTGAGGTGGTGCAAGACGAGGAAAATACATCAAGTAAGCAAGCACAGGAGTATTCGGTCAGTTAGTACATCAAGAAGTATTAACGGTTGCATGAAAGTGTGTGAGCAATCCCATCTAAATATTCATTAATTAAAAAGAACTGAGGCTGATTGGCAAGAGTATGATAGCTTGAATTGAATTCTCCGGGTGTAGGGATGTCTTTACACACACGCAGGGTTATATGATCTGTAGGGTTCCTAGGCACTCACAAGAGGTCTCACAAGGCATCAACCATGCCAATTTCAAAATTTTAGGGGTGCCGAGAAACCCTAATACGGACCGTTGGCTAGAAGTTTAGGCGATAAAGCGAGCTAGTTTACAACTAAACTATAAGAAAACGGAAATACAACCTTTGTAGATCCGGTGCTCCACCTCCATAGCTCCGCAATGAAGTCTCCTCACTGTCCAAGTCGAACCCCGGGCTCTAGCGTCGGCTTCATCGGAGAATGGACGGGCTAGGTCATCGACGACGATGCCGAAGATGATCTACGTCGAGGCATCGCTAGATCAAGCTTCAACTTCACCAAGTCCAAAAACTTGTGAAGAAAACACACTCTACTACTTGGCAAGAGGTAGAGGATGAAGAAATAGGAAGTGGGTAGACTTTAGAATTGGATTTCTCACTCATTTTCATCAATCACCATTGATGAAGTGAAGGTTTCTTCATTGAAGAAGATGAAGAAGAAAAAGAAAGAATATCATAAGTATAATCTAAAATGAATAATAATATGAAAACTTATCATATCCTAACCTTGGTTAGGTGTAGAGAATAGACTAGGGTTAAATGGAGTGGTTAGGGTTAAGCATGAGACAAAATGGTCACTTTGGTCAAATGTTCAAGAAGCTTCAACTAGAAAACAAACAAAGCCACCATTTTCCTTTTATGCTTATCATTTTCAAAATGAATATCTAAATAAGATAAATCAAAAAGAAAACAAAACCCTAACTATTCATATAACCATGGTTTAGTCTTTACACAAACCGAAGTTAGCATGCATCATCAAACATGATACAATCTTGTGTACAAAAGTATATCACATATACAATGTGCACAATCCAAGTGAGAAAATCCATTTAAAGTGAACCAATACTAGTTAATGCAAAGTAATATATCAAATATATAATTATACATTAAATCATTAAATCAACACTTGATTTAACGATCCGGTCATATCGCATATAACCGACTAGTATCATATGTATCGTCTTATCGAATCAACGCTTGAATCGATAACTAGGTTATATCGCATACAACCAATCGATACATTCATCGCGAGAATGGAATACGGTATCACATACACGCATTATTCTCGGTCCCGTACAAATCTCATATGCGCTCCTATTTCGTTTCGCTTGAGCCAGGAAACCTCTGTGTAGGACTCTAAAGACTCGTCAATACGCCGGCAGCAGGTGATGATCATATCAAACACCCACAAGCCGCAAGCGGTCTGCTAAACGTAACGGCCACCCGGGTATTGAGCGATCAGAAGATCGACGAGCAAGCCCGCTCACACTCCAGTGAATCCAACCAGTAACACTACCGTACAGTCCGGTCTGATCGTCTGATATGTCGCATATCTTGCATAGGGGTGGTAAACGTCAGACCCCAATAGCTCGATAAGTCGGGTCGATATGAGGCTCATAACGGGTCGAGAAACTACTGGTAACACTTACCAGCAATTCTCTGATCAGCCCTGGCAAGGGACTTCCTGTTATAGCCAATCCAACACAGTGCAACATCAACTCCCTATACCGGGAGAGACGAATCCCCTCCTATCGCTCATTGCCTCCATGTGACTCGGGACTGTACCCAAAAACTACCGTTTTGCACGCCCTCTTGGACGTGGTAAGATGGAAATCAAAGCACAGTGGGAACCACACAAGACTCTATGACGATCTCGGGTCAACAGACTACTCTGTACCAGTGTCGCCTGAGAACTGCCATCTGACGTAAGGTATAATACCATCTGGGAGTTCTCGGCGAGTCCGTCCAGTGTACCCAGTCTCTACTGAGCACCCGTATATCATCTCTGATGTCAAACACCGATGGATATGGGATCATCCATCGCCCATCTATATGGGTCGAGAAGGTACACGCTAGTCTACTCTGGTATATCGATGCCCCATCTCAATACACCCACGACTAGGGACTTTGAAGGATGTACTTATGGACTACCATGTCCCCACTAGTATGATCCGCATCATAGTCCAGGTAGTCAAGCTCCTAAGGGCTTTACCAACATGTAATAGAGAGACAGCCTGTGTACACGTTAAGGTAAAGTGCAACCAGATAGCATACTATCATGTCGAGCAAGAAAGTCCTCCCTATATATATCCCAGCATCCACTACCATATACATCCAATGTACAGTAATGGCCTCTAGGGCATACATATAACTAACAATCTCCCACTTGCACTAGGGCCACCTGTAGCAGTGGTTGTAGTATCTCATACTCAACCATCCCATAAAAGTCTCTCTCTGGGAATAGGCCTTCGTGAGTGGATCCGCCGTGTTATCCTCTGAGTCTGCTCTCCTAACCTCGATCACCCTGGAGATCAACTATCACCATGATCAGGTGATACTGCCTTAGAATAAGTCTGGATCACTGATGGGACCGGCGTTCCTTGGCATAAGCCACAACTCCATTGTCTCACAATGGTAGGAACATAGTTCATCTCATGAACCATTATACATCCAAACAGCCTCTTTGGTAGCATTTTAAGTAGCGATGTATCCTGCCTTTATCGTCTAGTATGTCACGGTATGTAGCTTGGAACTCTTCCAACATACCGTCCCTCGATTGAGGGTAAAGACAATGCCTGCGACTGACATTCAGTCGTCTTTATCACCCTGGAACACTTCCAGTGATTCTCCCCAGGATCAACTGATACCATCTCACTACAGCTAGTGAGATTCCTAACATCCAATTAGATCTATCTCATAGGTCCAAAATCCAGGATTCAGTAGGTATCACTTTGATCCTATTTCGAGAATCTTTGTGATAATCGGAGATTGATCGAGCGTAGCATAGGAAACTACTTCCCTATCAAGAGTATGCAATCTACGTGAATCGCCACCATACTCCCTACTACCTTTTCGTTTATACAAGGTTCATCTACCATTTTGATGATGTCAAACTCTTTGACTAATCCATCAAAACAGATGTTCCAACTCCGCGATGCCTGCTTTAATCCTATAAAGCATCTTGCTCACGTTTCCGCTGCTCCCACTGTCTACGAGGCCCTCTGGCTGTGTACTTATAGACACACTCTTCTAAAACATCATTTAGAAAAGCAGTCAAGACACCCAACCACCAGATATCGTAGTCATGGTATGTAGCCGTGGCAAGTAGGATCTGGATGGACTTAAGCATAGGTACTGGAAAAGGTTTCATCATTATCCATGCCTGGTCAATGACGAAAACCTTTAACAAGTCTAGCTTTGCAAGTCTCAACTTTTCCATGTACACCAAGTAATCTTCTCAAGATATACTTGCTCCTGATGGGGATTTAACCCTTCAGATATAGCAACTAAAGTCCATACTTTGTTGGTGTATAAGGATTCCATCTCAGATCGCTAAACATCCAGCCATTCTTACAGAGTCCCTACTCTTGATGGCCAGCTCGAAGCTAGTTGGGTCATCATCTCATGATGCAATCCTCGCTCCCACTGTCATAGAGAAACCAAAGTATCTCTCAGGTGGGTGAGGAACCCTACTAGATCGGCGGAGAGGCTGAGGTTCGTTGGAATCTACTGAATCCTATGGTTCTGTCAAATCATCAGCTGCAGTTGGTATAGCTGGAACATTTTCAGTTCTACATAACTGACCTTGCCTCGAGCTTGTACGGATTTTGCTTTTTAGACATAGGCCGAACAACCCCAAATCTTAACTAACTTAAGAGATGGGCTCTTCCCTTTCTATATCACATATGAAGTGGTAGGCAACTGATTTGATTTGAACCCTAATTCAATAGGTATGCAGCTTCTCAAGTGCATAACCCCCTAAAAGAAAATAGGTAACTCAGTAGTACTCATCATAGAGCACACCATATCAAATAGGGTGTATCTGCTCTGCCCCGATATACCATCATGCTATGGTGTATACGGAGGAGTAATGCTGAGAGAGAATCTCATTCTCCTTTAGAATAATCCAGGATTTCCGTGCTCAAGTATTCTCCTCCTTGATCACATCAAAGGACATAATACTTATACCCGTATTTTGGTTCTCTACTTCTAACTTATATTCTGTGAATATCTCAAAAGGTTCGGACTTGTGTTTCAACAAGAACATATGTCTGAATCTAAAAAGATCATCAGAGAACGTAATGAAGTATAAAGAACCGGTCTTGGCATGTGTAGACTGGGGACCTACATAAATCAACATGTATCATCCCAAGAGTTCACTAACTCTTTCTCTGTTTCCAATAAACAGAGCTATGGTCATCTTATCTTTGTGACATGACTGGCAAGTTTCACAAGATGTAAATTCAAACTGATTTAAATATGCATCTACATGAAACTTCAGCCAGTCGGGTCGCATTGATATGACCTAGTCTACAATTCCTCAAGAAGGATCCGTTCATTTCTGAACTCTTCCTCTTGTGTGTGTTCTGTTTACTAAAAAACTGTAGTTTGATTTAGAACATCAATGCTTTTAGATAACGTGCCTGAACCGATCAACTTTTGATATAGGAAATGTTCAAAACATTATCCAACAATACAAAATTTTATCATTTCTTTACTAATAAAGAGACTGATATGATTTTGTATATCAGGTTCGGTATCTAATAACATTCGTTCAGAATCAATGTATTGTAATACAGGGTGACAGAGACCGACAGACTTGGCTGCAACTCTTGCCCCGTTTTCTGCATCATGAAACTTATCACCCGTTCTCAGTTCTTGACCTATCTGTAGCCCATGTAACAGATTACATATGTGGGATCCTGATCCGGTATCATATACCCAGGACGTAAAGGACATTTGAGAAACAGTTCTGTATAATGAACACACCCGAAGATGATGCATCATATGCACTTTCCTCGTTTGGGCGTCACGGGAAATCTGGTATTCCCCAATTTCCTGCTCTGTCTTATAACAATTATATGTTGGAGCGGGACCAACGTTCCCCAGCTCAGTATAACAAGCGGGTTCGGTCAATTATCCGTATTATTATCTTGATTAAGGCGTGACATGGTCGCTACCAGGAGAGAGAGAGAGAAGAAAACACTCAGCGTGCGCTCTGTCAAGAATAGATTGGTTTTTATTTTATCTAATCAGGATGGCTCCCAATGCTTTTAATCAAATCTTCCTTCAAACCCTAAAAGGAAAGACTAGCCGGGATTAATTACACACTACAAGTTCGCCAATCTTTCAGCCAGGCCAGTGTCGGTACTTTGAGGGAGGTCCCCCGTGCTTTCGCACGAACCTAATTAATGTAAACCTCATTTTCCCAGAGGCGTAACCTCGTTAACACCTTTCTAGAAACCTACTTGATCGGCTAATTGTAATGTATAAAACACTCCCAGGAGTAACAATTACTCGCAGCGCGTATCGGGATCCAACTATCTCATAGAAGGTATGCAATCTCATTGCAAATTTCAACACTTGAAATTCCCGATAATATTTTGCCCCTAGCAGCTATATGACCTTAACATAGTCAACAAATCATAAGTGCTAGTCAAGTTCAACCCGTCATTTCCCGATTGAATTAAACCCACCCGCACGACCCTTAACATAGTCAACAAAGTCGCACGACTACCCTAATCCAATCACATCATATGCTTATGCAGATAAGCACTAATTAGCTACCGCACACTACGCCTTAACATAGTCAACAAACGTAGCATGAATACTAACTAGTACTTATCTGAAATGACGGAGGGCTACGACAGGTTTTTCAGAAAACCTATTGCGTAATGAACATGATATCGTTGTAGGATCGAATGAATTTTGAAATGGAGTGTTTTTTAGGCTTTTCTAGTTTTGCTAAAGGAGTCACTCCCGGTGAAGGGATCGTCGGTCCTTTCCTCGTCGAATGAGGTGCGGGATATATCATATATATCACTGTGTAAAGCAAAAACTCTTAAAAGCAATCAAAAGACAAACCGAGGGTGTAGCATCTGCCAGTTATTGCTAAAGGAGTCACTCCCGGTGAAGGGATCTCGGTCCTTTCCTAATCGAATAAGGTGCAGGATATATCATATATACCACTGTGCAAAGCAAAAACTGTAGCTACCTATTTTATTTTGAAATTCGATTCTACAACATCTTAGGTTTCTTTTATTTCATTAATCACATTAATGAAGTCCCATCATTTAAGTACCTAAACATCACAGATAAATACGACGTGCACTTATGCCATCCGCATTCGCCTCGATGTCCCCTCTTGCACCGTTAGGTTAGGTAACTAACGGAAGAGCGGGGCAGGGCCAGCACGGGTGTAAAACATAAGTAATGTCTATATAATATATCATATATACTATATACTGTATCTATCACAGAACATCACATGATCACATCACAGATATCGCAGCAGAAGAAACATATGAAATATTGGATATACTAGGACGTCCGTGTTTTCAATACGAGCCAGTATAAAACATGGATTCCACGGTCGTGATGAATAGCCAAACCTACACCCCTAGACCCTTACGAAAGCGGCAAGCAACCCTACCAATTCTGGAGTTAGGAGACCCGGACTCGACTACTCGAGTTGGTCTCCCACTGGACTCCCGAACCCGGTTACTTGTGCGCTCCTCCTTGGGTCTATCCTAGTGCGGAAAAGTAAATAATATACAAAAGGTGACAACTTCCGCAACCTGGAAGCGCCCCAATAAAAAGAATATTACATACATGTTTTTACATGAATGAAAATGAAAAACACTCAACTCACATAAAAACCCCCCGGCTATTCAAACACGACGATCCAATATAACATATCCAGCAACACATAACATCACATGTCATCAACGTAAGTAAATATGCGCATCCCAATTGTCGTTGATATATAGCAACGAAACCGGCGATATCACATATTACACTTGCGGTCACAGAAAAGAAAGTGTAAAACTACAACAGTTGGAATCCGCAACCACCTCAGACATCGCATGCCTGACCACATGAATTTCTTAGACATCGCATGCCTAACAATTATAAACCCCGCATTTTAGTCTCAAAATCGAAAACACTTTTCAATATCAAGTCGGGCAATTCAACAAGATTCCCGACATCCTGATCGCATGCTCATCGCAAACTTCAGTAGGCGGCCGCACCCCCGATACCGTCGACGAAGTGCACCAAGGCGGAACACCGCTGCCGCGAGCACCCGGACGGATGCTTTCGGCGACGGGGTTCTCCTACAGTCACTTGGTCGGGGCTATGGAGTGAGGCTGTCTATTAAGTTACCCAACGAGTATCCGCGTACGCTACGTGATTGCGACGGACTTTTGATCACATCAAAATTCCGTGGCTACCGATCAAGTGAGACTAAACTGCAATTTTTATAACATTCATTCAGTTATCTCATAACTTATTATGAATTCCAATTATTGTATCACATTCCAGATAAACAGAAAATGTTAAACTTTCGGATTGAACATTCAAACACCCAAGTTTTTCCGATACAGATCAACACATGAAATAAGTCTAACAACATTCAGTTCGTGCCTCAGTACCAACGGTCCAGCCGTAGAAGGGTCAAGCCAACGCCTCACATGTGGCACGCCGTACTGCCCCAAACCCGAAGGTTCAAAGGGCAGTTCAAGACGGTCACATAATCGAGTTAAGGTTTGTTGTCTTCTAGAGGGTCCATCGAGTTCCTTGCACTACTTAGAACGTCTTTAAACTATGAAAAAATCCAACACTTGGAAATTTCCCGACAGGGGAAAAATTGGGTATTTATATCCGGTCGAACTTTTTAACATATTCTAAAATTTATCCGGAAAACACATAGACACAGTTTGATAATCCGATCGAATATACGAAGTCCCAACACTATCCCAGAAAACTCAACTGTTGAGTAAATATTAAAAATTTCCAGAAGACTCAGCACTACAAGACAAGAATTACTGTGCAAGCCACGTGGTGTAACTCAACAAAGTGGCCGCGGAACCGCCGCGAATCCCATGGTGGGGGCCGCGGTTCCGCGCCTCTTTAGTCGAGTAAGCATCACGTGCTTCACAATAACTCATACAATTCCCTGCTGAATTTTTTGGTAATTTTTAATCTGGAAAAAGCCCAGTTTTTAGAAAAAGTCCAGAGAGCTATTTTGGGGTTAGGTTTTCGGTTCGTCCGGCTTTCAAACTCCGTCTAGACTTCGCCTAAGGCTCTAGCTAGGCTCTGATACCACTGTAGGGTTCCTAGACACTCACAAGAGGTCTCACAAGGCATCAACCATGCCAATTTCAAAATTTTAGGGGTGCCGAGAAACCCTAATACGGACCGTTGGCTAGAAGTTTAGGCGATAAAGCGAGCTAGTTTACAACTAAACTATAAGAAAACGGAAATACAACCTTTGTAGATCCGGTGCTCCACCTCCATAGCTCCGCAATGAAGTCTCCTCGCTGTCCAAGTCGAACCCCGGGCTCTAGCGTCGGCTTAATCGGAGAATGGACGGGCTAGGTCATCGACGACGATGCCGAAGATGTTCTACGTCGAGGCATCGCTAGATCAAGCTCCAACTTCACCAAGTCCAAAAACTTGTGAAGAAAACACACTCTACTACTTGGCAAGAGGTAGAGGATGAAGAAATAGGAAGTGGGTAGACTTTAGAATTGGATTTCTCACTCATTTTCATCAATCACCATTGATGAAGTGAAGGTTTCTTCATTAAAGAAGATGAAGAAGAAGAAGAAAGAATATCATAAGTATAATCGAAAATGAATAATAATATGAATACTTATCATATCCTAACCTTGGTTAGGTGTAGAGAATAGACTAGGGTTAAATGGAGTGGTTAGGGTTAAGCATGAGACAAAATGGTCAGTTTGGTCAAATGTTCAAGAAGCTTCAACTAGAAAACAAACAAAGCCACCATTTTCCTTTTATGCTTATCATTTTCAAAATGAATATCTAAATAAGATAAATCAAAAAGAAAACAAAACCCTAACCATTCATATAACCATGGTTTAGTCTTTACACAAACCCAAGTTAGCATGCATCATCAAACATGATACAATCTTGGGTACAAAAGCATATCACATATACAATGTGCACAATCCAAGTGAGAAAATCCATTTAAAGTGAACCAATACTAGTTAATGCAAAGTAATATATCAAATATACAATTATATATTAAATCATTAAATCAACACTTGATTTAACGATCCGGTCATATCGCATATAACCGACTAGTATCATATGTATCGTCTTATCTAATCAACGCTTGAATCGATAACTAGGTTATATCGCATACAGCCAATCGATACATTCATCGCGAGAATGGAATACGGTATCACATACACGCATTATTCTCGGTCCCGCACATATCTCATATGCGCTCCTATTTCGTTTCGCTTGAGCAAGGAAACCTCAGTGTAGGACTCTAAAGACTCATCAATAAGCCGGCAGCAGGTGATGATCATATCAAACACCCACAAGCCGCAAGCGGTCTGCTAAACGTAACGGCCACCCGGGTATTGAGCGATCAGAAGATCGACGAACAAGCCCGCTCACACTCCAGTGAATCCAACCAGTAACACTACCGTACAGTCCGGTCTGATCGTCTGATATGTCGCATATCTTGCCTAGGGGTGGTAAACGTCAGACCCCAATAGCTCGATAAGTCGTGTCGATATGAGGCTCATAACGGGTCGATAAACTACTGGTAACACTTACCAGCAATTCTCTGATCAGCCCTGGCCAGGGACTTCCTGTTATAGCCAATCGAACACAGTGCAACATCAACTCCCTATACCGGGAGAGACGAATCCCCTCCTATCTCTCATTGCCTCCATATGACTCGGGACTGTACCCAAAAACCACCCTTTTGCACGCCCTCTTGGACGTGGTAAGATGGAAATCAAAGCACAGTGGGAACCACACAAGACTCTATGACGATCTCGGGTCAACAGACTACTCTGTACCAGTGTCACCTGAGAACTGCCATCTGACGTAAGGTATAATACCATCTGGGAGTTCTCGGCGAGTCCGTCCAGTGTACCCAGTCTCTACTAAGCACCCGTATATCATCTCTGATGTCAAACACCGATGGATATGGGATCATCCATCGCCCATCTATATGGGTCGAGAAGGTACACGCTAGTCTACTCTGGTATATCGATGCCCCGTCTCGATACACCCACGACTAGGGACTTTGAAGGATGTACTTATGGACTACCATGTCCCCACTAGTATGATCCGCATCATAGTCCAGGTAGTCAAGCACACATCCTAAGGGCTTTACCAACATGTAATAGAGAGACAGCCTGTGTACACGTTAAGGTAAAGTGCAACCAGATAGCATACTATCATGTCGAGCAAGAAAGTCCTCCCTATATATGTCCCAGCATCCACTACCATATACATCCAATGTACAGTAATGGCCTCTAGGGAATACATATAACTAACATGATCGATGTTTGGAAGAGAGATAGGAATGAAAAATAAGACGATATTTTATTGAGGGAGGACGTGATTTCCGAAATCTTTTCATGACCATTAAGATAGGGCTCATGACAACCGAAAAGCTAGCTTAGTTGGAAACCCTAATTTTCGAAGCCTTTCTTTTACAATTCTTTTCTTTAAATGTAAATTTCATGATCTTCCTTTTATTATTGGATTTTGTGGGTGTAATCCGCTGAAAACCCTCAGGAGACAACACTCCTCCTACTAGGGACACCTAGAGGTTTAAAGGCTTGTTGCACGTGCTCAGTGCAATCGTGTTGTCTACGAAAGTGTGCTAGTTAGTTTTTCTCTTTCTTTATTTTCTTCTTCTTTTTAATAAAAATTTCGCTCGAGACGATCGAAAATAAGTTTAGGGGAATCTGATCAGTCGAAAATACTGCATCTCTTAACCGGCAATTTCCCTATCATTTGCATTCATATAGAAGTGTTTGGCATTCATATCGCACATATTAGCAAATCAGTCGTTAAATATCAGATTGCATGTGTTAGACTCTAAAACCGGCACTATAAAGGAAATTGACTGCATTTCATAGCATGTCATCATTCCTACATATCGCAACTTGTATTCCGAAGTTAGTGCAGGAAAATCCAGAAGAATGGTCAATTTACAAAACAAAGACTATGAAAGAATACGCCAACTCAGGGATTTTTTGAATCTGGTATTGATCTAAAAAGAATTCAGAGATTCAACATAGCAAGAAATACATCAAAAGACAACACAAACCAATAGAAGAAGCTTGAAGCCCTAAGGCAGCCAAGTGGCGGCGGAACCGCGGCCGGAGCCTCCTTGCGCCGCGGTTCCGCGGCGGCTTGTCCACGTCACTGCCTCAATTTCAAGCCATAACTCCTATCTCAGTGCCTACACTTCAGCAAGATACATCAAATTCAAGAATACTCTAGAAGCTTCTGCCAGTTCAGCAAACTAGGGTTTCTAAGCTAAAACATTCCTAGCTTAAAGCCTAAGCTAAGCTCCTAACTAACTTACAACAAACTTTTGGAGGGAATTGCAAATTCAAACCCAGACCTAGGATTTAGGAAACCTATAAATAGACCCCTAAGCTCACTTATCAAAATCATCTATCATCTAGATCTAATCTCATCTTAGAAATCAATTTTGGGGGTTAGTTGTTGATTAGAAACCCTAGTTCTTCATCTACCCACATTCTTTCCACCTCAAAACCCTAACCCTAATCTAATCAAGAAATACCCAATTCAAGATCCATGGAGTTCAAGCAAAGCAAGTCTTCAAGCAACCTTTAGAAGCAAAGCCGGTATTCAACGGAGCACGAGATCGAAGCGATCCATGTCTCAAGAAGCCGAGCGATGCAAGATTCAACGAGCGAAGTTCCTACCACTTGTAAATCTCGAGAGTTGTAACTACTTGTTGTTGTAATAAAGGTGAAGATTCTTTAACTTGTTTACATTTCAATTCAAGCATTATGATTCATTTAGATTCTTGAATATGTACTTTGTGATGATGCTTGGATAAAACTCCGCTCGTGGAGGAATCGAAACAATTATAAAATGATTATGTTGATGAATTGTTAAACATTTTCTTAAGTCTTAAAGCAATTGTAAATTCTTGAAAATCGATTGATCGATGATCTAGATCGATGCGAATGTGTTCTTGATTCCTTTCGCACGATCTAGAGATCGATAATCGATCATTCGACTTTCAAGAAGCTATCTAGTGAATGTTATTCATTGAAAGGACAAAGGATAGGATGAGGAACCCTAATTTCTCGCAAGATCCTTGATCCTCGATGAATTCGAAATCGATTTAGCATCAATTTGTTACTAGATAAGAAATCGTAATCTTGAATCCTCATCGCATCTACAATTTACTCGATTCCTACGAGTTTTACTTCAAATCTTGAATCCCTAAAGTGATTGGAATTCTATCGAAACTCGATTCTCTATTTTTATCATTTTCTTGATTCTTGATTAGAATAGTGACACTTGAAACCCATCGATAAAAATGTTGAATCATGTTTTCTTTTCTTTTCTATTAACTTTTCAATTCAAACAAATCAAACATACAAACGAATCGCACAATCCCTGTGGACGATCCGCACTCGCTAACGATCTACATCTGACATCGTAGTTGAATGCGGTCAAATAATTCTTTGATTTTGAATTTTATTCATTTTCTAAATACCGACACAAAGAAACTTATTCGAGTTACATGACACAATCGGAATTAAGAATCAATCACATATCATTCCATACTAAACCTTTAATCACATCCGTGGGTTCCTCGTATAGGTTTCTCCGACCATATTCATATATATCGGTTTCCATTTTATAATTGCGGGGGAGCTATACGCCATCCACCCGACTTTCCCCGTAGATATAAATCTACTCACATGCGGAACTCCTTGTTCAACCGTGATCGATATGCTTCGTCGTCTCGGAATTCACGCGAAGGTAGCCACAATAAATACACAGTCGCAATGCTATTAAAATCAAGTTCGGAAAAACCAATACGGTACACGGTGCACTCATAGGTTAGAACCTATAGCCTACGCATCCAAAATAATCAAACAACCCTTGTTGTTGACGTACAAACGCCCAACAACCAAATTAAATCTCAAATATCAAAACCAAGAAATCCCAATATCAGAAAACATAACTAAAACCACCCCAATATGCTCCCAGATTTATCTCAGGTTAAATTGGAACTAAACTAGCATGTATAGGGAGTTGTTTATAGGGGTTAGGACCTACAGTCAAAAACCCAACACCAGAAACCACTAAAAATCCGGCGACATCACCCATTTTTCCAAGCTCGCCGGCCATATGGAGGAATTGGCATCTTGTGCTTGGGTGGTGGTCTTCTGGTCATTTTCCTAGGTCTATGGACTTGCTAGATTTTCTCATAATTTCCCCAGATAGCTCCAGATACCCTGTAGGCTATAAAACACCATAAAACCGACATGGAACAATTCTAATCTTGGGTTTTCTATTCAAAGTGTTGGTCAAGAAATACCCTAACAAGCTTGTGGTCACTAATTACACCTTAGCAAACTATAAATACCCTAAAAGCTCATCTTGGAAATTTCCAAGATCACAAGTCCTCACTAAACCAATTCTAAACTAAAATAGAAATTAAAGAAACTAAATTACTAAGCTAATGGTGTAGAAAATACCCCATTTGGCAACTCAATAATTTTCTTGAGTTGTTCAAAGTCTTCAAAATCCAACTTTGAAAGCTCCAATGGGTGTAGGATGAGGTGGGGATCAACTTTAATGAATGGATTATAGGGTTTTGAGAAGGAAATTGAGATGTTGCTTGGAGGTGGAGGTGGAGGTGGAGGGAATATGAGTTGAAGAAGAAGATGAAGCAAAAAAATGGGGTGATGAAATGGGGCTGCCCTCTCTCTCTCTCTCTCTCACCCTCACTCTCTCACCCTCACTCTCTCTCTTATGCTCTGCTCCCAATTATCTTCTTTTGTCTTTTAGCTTCCCTTTTCTTTTCTCTTTTTCTTTTAAGTCAAATATCAACAACCACAAATGAAACAACATACAACCAAATGCAACATGTCATGGTGCACTAACCATGGAAAAATGTAGAAACATGGATTTAGGTTAATTGCGATTAGTAGTGCGCTAATCAATTTTTATTCAAATTGCACATAATTAATTATAAAAATTCCAAATTCGATAAATATATATTTTAAATGAATAAATCAATTTAATCTTCAATTATTTCACAAATATTGGTATATATTTATACCATTTTACAAAAGCCCCAATTTCGCAAATCAGGTAGTTTTCACGAAATATATTATTTTAATATTAAATTCCAAAAATAATATTTTTTATTTTATGAAATGTTACAATCTTCCCACCTCAAATAAATTCGGTCCCTGAATTTAAATTTAAATCCCCCAAATGCTAAAACATTTCAATAATCAGCTCAAATCGACGGGGCTTCGAAATCACGGAAGATATAGAAATACCACAGCGCAATGTGTGCGCCTAAAAACGAGTACAAAACTCATAATCGAACTCCGTCAAGCGTCACGCAAATCATCGGATTTGCATGCAAATCATCTGAGTTAAAATGGAGATACAGATCTCAAAATTCACTACTGAAATTCAATATGCACTAGTCAAAAACTATAATATGTGTGTAGTACGCATCCTTGGAAAAATCTCCTAAAACAGAATAAAACACATGCAAAAAATTTTTATGAATAGCCGCGCGATGCGTAGCTCACGGTACAAGTGACGGTCGCTCATTTGTAAAATGATAAATATATGTTCAAATACGTTTTGCTCAAATATACGTTCCGCCCCTTTAAAATATCCTAAAAGGTTTTCCTTTGTAAACGTTCGTGTCGCTCACGGACATGTAAGAAATAGAGAAAATATAGCTCCTTTTTGAAAACCTCTTCTTAAACTATTTATGGATGCAAAGTACTCACGTACTGTCCTCAGATCAGTCTTGTTCGGCTATTACATAAGAAGTACCTTCATGAAAATAAAGTGCTCAAGAGCAAAATCAACCCCAACAGGCGTATCCAATAATCATGTGCGTCTGGTGCGTACGGAAATAAAATCCAAATACAAGTGCCACAATATGCACCAAAGCAAAACTAAGTGCAATAGGTGTGCATGAAAGCATCTGTCCAGTGCAACGGGTGTGCACGACAATAATATCTAGTGCATCTACTGTAAGTGCACGGCGGCGCCCCGGCCGTCAATCCGACGCTGGAATGCGAAAGCGATGGTTTTCTTTAACTTTTTATACTGGCACCACCGCGCACTATAAACCCGGATCGTGCCATTAAACTAGTCCTAGCTAGCTAGATAGGGGGTAGAGAGATATACCGAGCGATCTGTGTCCTTCGGTCTTCTCGTCGTCATCCCGATCACCCCGCGGAGTCTCCGGTCTCCACCACGTCGCCGGAAGGGCACCACGTCGCCTGCTTCTTATACGGGCTCCCACCTCTGGACCGAGGCAACTCGGGCACGAAGTTGGAGAGTCGACGTGCCCAAGGTTTGCTGTAGAATAGTGTAGTGTTGTGTCTCATTTGGGGTTGTAGGATGTTGCCATTTTGTGGAGGAATTGATATATACTTTTGGAGGAGGAGCAATATGGTTTTGCAAAGCCAATGAGATACCAAAATCCTCACTCTAAAAATTGGGACAGCCCCATCTCATAGTGGCCGGCCTCAAGTGATGAAGAGGAGTGGGTCAAAGTCCAAAGGGGGAGGTGTATCTCAATAATGCAAGAGAGAGTGTGGAGTTATCATGAAGCATGATCATAAGACAAGGTCCAACACTCCACCAACAAATCATCACAAACAAAAGTCAAGCAATCATGAGGTTAGGAAGTCAATGGTGGAGCAACAATCATGACACTACAATATGCAAAGACAACCCTCCAAAATGCTTATTTGCACAAATGCAAATAAGCCCTCCTCCACCAATCTTCGGCCAATGAAAGATACAAAGAAATATGGCCGAAACGGAAAGCAAACTGGCAACTCCAGAAAACTGATCCCGTAATAAATTACAGGAAAACCCCGATACAGTGTATACACACCCGCATCTGTGTTCCGACCGAATACAAATGCAATGAGACAAAATCTACACTGTACTATACTAGGATCCGGCTTAAACCAAAGCCGGCTAGTATTATCCGTCCGATCCTGATCCGTGCAATACCGCACGTATCTGATCGAACCCTGCCATATATCCATACGGCCTCTAGTATTAACAGTCCGATCCTGATCCGTGCAATACCGCACGTATCTGATCGAACCCTGCCATATCTCCATACGGCCTCTACAGCTTTTCGCCCGAAAACTTGAGTAACAGAATTAGGGGAATCTAATAACTCGTCAGTACTATGGCTATGGATTTAATCACTAGCACGTCAGAGGTATTAGCCATACGTGACGGGCTACCAGCTATTGACCAAAAGGGACATCGATGAGCGAACTCATCCTGACACCCTACTGAGCTTGTCAGTAACAATATCCGTACAGTCCGGTCCGTTCGTCTATGAGCATCGCATGGCGGGCCTAGGGGGTTGGTAAAAGTCAGACCCCCAAAAGCGGTACAAGTCGTGTCGGAGTGTAGCCCAGAACACCCTGAGATACTACTGGAATAACTACCAGTAAATCTCCTGCCTTGGCCAAGGACTTCGTGTAATGGCTCTCCTAGACACAGCGCGACCTTACCCCCAATACCGTGAGAGACGAACCCCTGAAGATCCGCTCACTGCCTCCATGTGGCTCGGGACTGTACCCAACTAAAACCTGTTTGCACGTCTCCTTTGAGCGTGGTAGGGTAGTAATCAAAGTACAGTGGAAACTCACACGAGACAAATGATGATCCTCAGGTTGATGAACTAACCTGTACACATGTCACCAGGGAACTGCTATCTGACGTCAGGTATAAGACCAACTAGCATGTTCCCGGCGAGTCCTGTCCGGTGTACTCATAACCCAATGAGCACCTGTATACATCTTAGCTGATCCAGCTGACACCAGTGGCTTGTGAGACCGGCCACCGCCCCTCGTCGGGGTCTCGACTGTATGCACTAGTCTACTCTGGAGTATCGATGCCCTGTCTCGAAACTCCCACGACTAGGGACCTTTTAAGGATGTGCTTATAGACTACCAGCTCCCACGTATATGATCGCCCTCATACTGCTGGCAGTCAAGCAAGAATCCTAGGGGCTTTATCAACGTGCAATAGTGACCTGTAAGGTCACCTAAAGTAGTACACGATGATAAAGGTAAACCAGATAGCATACTATCATCTTGAGTAAGACAGTCCGACCGGAATAGGTCCTCCCTCAATCATTGCAATCACGTTCCTGTGATCCAATAATTGACTCTGAGGGCACTATCTCCAACAATCTCCCACTTGCACTTAAAGCTAATTATTGCGATGTCGCATACTCACAGCCCGTGTGATACCGAACACCCAACTCCTCTACTAGTCAGTTTCACAAAGCTCGTTTGCGAAACTATTGCGTTCGAGGAATAGCCTCGGTGAGTGGATCCGCTTTGATGTTTCTTTCTATGTCTCTCTATATCTCAAGTTCGCGGAGAAACCCATCTCCCGAAATGAGCAATACCTGTCTTAGAATGTGTTTGGATGGCTGATGGGACCTAGCTCATAAATGAACTCCATATCCAAACTTCTTAGACTGTATCGTCAACTGAATTTAATCAGTATCCTGCGCCATGCCTCCCTCAGTATTGCCTTGGACCACCTGTCCAAAATACTACCTCTCGTCAGAAGGAGAAAAACTATAACTCCGACAACCTCCTTGTCGTCCAGGTCACCTTGGAAGCCTGAAATGATAACTGTCTCCCGAATGAGGCTGTCGTTATCATATCCATAGAACATCCACTTATGTTCTAAAACTGCTTCTGACTGTTTCTCCTTGATTGGATCAATGTCAACTTATTGCATCTAGTGCAAAAGAAACATCTGGTGTGGTACTTGACATCTCATGATTGACTCAATTGCCTAAGCAAGCGATCTGTCAATCATGCACATCCCTCTCCCCTTTAGTCTGTAAGACACCTTTAGAGAGGGTGACTCCATCACCTGCAGGTACACTACCGTGCCAGGAGTCGTCCATTCTAAATACTCTTAGAATGCTGTCTAAGTACCCTTAATTAGGAAACCACCCAAATCTAGATCTAAAACCATAGAGCTAGTAACCAGTATGTCTGATATAATGTCCAAGTCCCATGTGGAGAAACCACTGTGTGACGACCAAAGTATAACCGATCGTAGTATAGGAGTTTATTTTCCTATTCTGTGTATGTCATCCAAATACCATGACATCACACCCTACTACCTTCTCAACAGATCCATCCCCTATTCTGATGAAGTCAAACCTATGACTGTCACATCAGAAATAGATGATCTTTCTCCGCTACATCTGATTTAGTCTATAAATAGACAAAAGCCACCTGTCCACCAATGCTTCCGCTGCTCCCACTGACTAAGACAACCCTCTGGCAGAGTCATATACACGTACACTTCTAAAGCCAGTTTAGAACGACGCTATACTCATCCTCCCGCTGGGTCTCGCAGCCTGGAACAACAGCAATGGCAAATGTGGGTAAACAAGAACCTCCCTGTCACCGTCCTTGAGGCTACCGGAGTACCGCTCGGGTGCCAGAGGTTACCCACCAAATCTGTGGAGTGGCCAATGGAATGTCAATCCAGATTGAATCTTTAGGTTCCTTATCAAATCTTCAGTAATCGTTTGCGGTTCTGGAATGACTTCCAGTTCTACCATACTCCCATTACTATTTTCTGAAAAAATCCATTTTTATTAAAACTGTGGCGAGTCTAGAACAATATCACTATTGATCTTCCAGATGGTAGAAAGTCAACCCTCGTCATAGCCTGGGTCAACCCACTAACAGCCATTACAGAAACGTGCCTTGAGTTATCCAGAGTCTTGTTTTAGGCATAAGCCGGAAAACTCCACGTACCTTAACACCGTTAAGATATGAACTGTTCTATATCCAATACAGAAACAGAGGCATTGATTTAATTGAACCAGATTCAAATCATGCAGCTGTCTCCAGTGCATGTCAACTAAATGGAAGGAGGCCGATCAGCGTTACTCAACTTAGGAATGCTTCCAATTATGAGTAACCTGAAAGAGAAGCAAGTTCTCTTAATCATTACAATCAACTGAACACCATACACAAGTATCTACATCTTCGATCACTTTGAAGAATCCTGATACTTGCAATACCTGGTTCTCTACTTTATTCAAATACCTATAACTTCTCAAAATTCGGACCCTGTGTTTCCACGAAACACGTGTATAAAAACTAGAGAAGTCATAACTAAACCGAATATAGTACGAGGACCAACCCCTCTGTCCTGATGGACCCTGGACAACATACAATACTCTGTATATGTCTCTTGAGTCTGATAACTCATTCACCGTGTGTCGTAGGTTGAAAACTGTATTTATGGTTATGAAGAATTACACCGCTGTTTAATGCTTCTTACCTAACCATCCACTGATATAGGTAAATGTCACAGACATAATTTCAAAAAGGTATATCTCACGTACAGATATATCGATTTGAAATTGGTGCATAACAGCGGATATTCAAAACCAAATATTTGCCGACCGGCAAACAGCCCAGGTGATTTCCTCAAATATCACCAATTACAACGAATTCCGATATCTTGAGGACAATCACCTAATTCCCAATAACTTATTCCCACTCATCATCTGTAAAACCATACAGATGTGAGAATCATACCTGGTAAATACATACCCTGGAGCAAGTGTCTAATTGGGAATTCAGTTTTCCTTTAACAGTACACAGTGAAATTGAAACATTGAAATATTTCGATGGGGTATCCCGGTATTCCTAGTAATGCCTCTTCCATTATCTAGATTCATAACTGTAACCGTGTAATTCTTTGCCACCTTTCCTAATCCCTTTCTATGTCATTAGTCATTACCTTCTGTACACCCTTTTAGGCCAAATGGTTTACTTCCTTCCCTACCGTTCGGCACCAGCCTATGGTTTGGAAGAAGACTATCCAATAAGCATAATGGGTGTACTGTCCTAATCCTAGGAGCACTCACAATGCGAGAAAAGGTGAAGATAAAAGACAACCGAATAAACCTTATTCCTATTTCTCCTGAACCAGAATCTATCGCCGAACTGGAACAAGTTCCTTTCGAGTTCGTATATAACCATACGATGGAGTATCCAATAGACTGTGGATCTTCGTAGTGATACGGAGTGTTCTGGAGAAATACAAAGGTGATTTTAGGATTGGCGAAGAAATACTTGGTTTGGTCGCGAATAGCAGTCGCAGTTTACATTGCCCTCTTACTAATCCCTTGCTTTGTCTTAACTTAATACCTTCTGCACACCATCGTTATGCTAATTGGTTTTCTTCATTCCCCACCATTCGGCACCAGCCTAAGGTTTGGAAGAAGACTATCCAATTTGCGTAATAGGTGTACTACTCCTAAACCAAGGAGTACTCGCAACCTGAGAGAAGGTAAAAGGAAAAGACAACTGAATAGTCCTATCCGTTTTCTCCAGAACCGGAAACCACCCTCGAATAAATTCCTTCGAGTTCGTATATAACCATACGATGGTTTTGTCCAATGGAAGTGGACGTTCGTAGTAATACGGGGTGTCCTGGAGAAAAGGGTAAAAGTAGGAGTGGCAATGAGGTTTGCAACTCTGACAATCTAAAAGCCAGTGTTTCAGAAGGTTCGGTCAACTTGGTCACCGAGTCATAGTCTTAGGGTCGGGTCAATGGTCGCTGCCAAAGAGAGAGAGAAAAGAAACACTCAGCGTGCACTCTAACCTAGATCAGAATGGTTACCAATTTGTCTAATCTGGAAACCTACCACTGTAACCTCAAATTCTCCTCCAAACATGAAAGAAGAATTAGTCGGAGTCACCCGAGGAGTAAACTAACTCATCAGTGGGAATCGGGATCCAACTATCATCGCACGATAACATGACGGAATCCGCTCACATCATCACACTCCAGAAGGTATGCGCATAACTGGCAAGTTTCAGTTTCTTTAGAAACTCCCGATGTGATTTCTACCCCATGCTCTTATGACCTTGAATTTGGCCAACATATCATAAGTCACATGTCGAGTTCTACCCGTCATTCTCCAGGTTGATTTGAACCCACCCGTACAAGCCCTTGACTAGGGCCAACAAGGCTATACGACTGTCCCAAACCAACGCATCTATCTATGCAGCATATGAACACCCAATAGCTACCAAATACTGTGCCTTGACTTTGGCCAACATACACAACTTGAATACTATTGACCACCCATATGAAACGACGGAGGGCTACGAATGGTTTCTGGCAAAAAACTTTAACGTAATGAACTTGATATCGTTGAAGGAACCGGATAGCTTTTAAAATATAGTGACGAAAACCTTTGGTAAAGAGGTCACTCCCGGTGAAGGGATCTCGGCTCTTTCCCCGTATAATGAGGTGCAGGATATTCCAACTGAATACCACGGTGCAAAGCAAAAGTAATCGGCTATAGTGAAGTTATTGCCCTGACGCAAACTTTTTGTCCAAGGGGTCACTCCCGGTGAAGGGATCTCGGCCCTTGCCTCGTCGACTGAGGAGCAGGATATTCCATCTGAATACCACGATGCAAAACAAAAGAGAACGTCCTTGCAATAACAGCTTTTTGAAAAGTGTTCCAACAACATCAGAATATGTTTGTTTTTAACTTGCATTGATCTGAATCAATGCAGTCCCATCAATTGATCACACCACAAAGAACGAAATATAATGATGTACGTATATGCCATCCGCATTCTCCACTGGGTCCCGTCATTACCCGTTAGGTTAGCTAACTAACGACAGAGCGGGGACTGGACTAGCGCGGATGCAAAACATATACAACATCTACTAGTATATATATCAACATATAATATTTCTCTCAAGGCGTGATAAAAATGCAACATCACAGAAATGTACAGCATCACAGAACAATACAGATATCTGGGATCCCCGGGTTTCACAGAGCCACTACTGAAACCCGACGTTTCCCTGGTCGTGTGGATAGCCTGTGCAATGAAATCCTAGACACCTACGGGCGCGGAAAGTTACCCACCAAAACCTGAAGCGAGGCAGCCCCCTTCAGCAACGTGGATGGACCACCCGGCACTTCACGGAATCCGGTAACTTGGGCACCCCTCCTGGGTCAACCTGTACCCCCTATGAGTGCGGCGAATAGCCTGCCAATTCTAGAGTGAAGCCCCCTCCGTCTCAATGCCATGAGATGCGGGCCCGTTGCCCTCTAGAACCCGGCTATCCGTGCACCCCACCTTAGGGTAATCCTAGTACAGAAAGTAAAATATACATACAACGGGTACATCGACCGCAACCTGGTCGTGCCCCAAAATAATAATACAAACGGCAGTGACGGCAGTCCACATGTCGGACGCTTGCCCCGCAATATCAAATCTACATAATACAACAAAACTGTACTAGCATTGCATCCAGGCTATCCCCCACGACCAATCCGCAACATCACAGCATAACACAGAACATCAACGTGAAAGTCACGTTCGACAATTCGTCTAACCGGGCTATAGCAGTTAGACAGGATTTACCGATCGAGTGACATTCACGGTCGCAGATATAATGTAAATACTGTGAACTAATGTATTTAAAATATCCGATTGATTAAATTTTACCAAGTGGGCCCCCAAGCAATACTGTAGCACTCACAGAAATTCTGGGCCCAAACAAAGTATACCAAAACCCCTATTTTCAGCCCAAAAGCCAATTGTAAAAAATTGGTGAAGTGAAGCTAAATTCCTGCGTCAGAACCGCGGCCAAAGAGGGGTTACGGCCGCGGTTCCGCGGTCATATGGAGAGATCATGTCACCAAGATTTTACAGTGTTCTAAGGATTCTCTGAACATCATTCTGCAACACCCTGAAAATTTTTGGAGACAAAAAAAATTTGGACAGAAACTAATTGTACATGAAAACGCGGTTTGGGGATTTTTGTTCGATCGAAAATGTAAAACACATTAGCCCAAGCTAGACTAGGTTAATGGCGAGGCTCTGATACCACTGTAAGTGCACAGCGGCGCCCCGGCCGTCAATCCGACGTCGGAATGCGGAAGCGATGGTTTTCTTTAACTTTTTATACCGGCACCACCGCGCACTATAAACCCGCATCGTGCCATTAAACTAGTCCTAGCAATCTAGAGAGGGGGTAGAAAGATATACCGAGCGATCCGTGTCTTTCGGTCTTCTCGTCGTCGTCCCGATCACCCCTCCGAGTCTCCGGTCTCCACCACGTCGCCGGAAGGGCACCACGTTGCCTGCTTCTTTTACGGGCTCCCACCTCTGGACCGAGGCAACTCGGGCATGAAGTTGGCGAGTCGACGTGCCCAAGGTTTGCTGTAGAATAGTGTAGTATTGTGTCTCATTTGGGGTTGTAGGAGGTTGCCATTTTGTGGAGGAATTGATATATACTTTTGGAGGAGGAGCAATATGGTTTTGCAAAGCCAATGAGATACCAAAATCCTCACTCTAAAAATTGGGACAGCCCCATCTCATAGTGGCCGGCCTCAAGTGATGAAGAGGAGTGGGTCAAAGTCCAAAGGGGGAGGTGTATCTCAATAACGCAAGAGAGAGTGTGGAGTTATCATGAAGCATGATCATAAGACAAGGTCCAACACTCCACCAACAAATCATCACAAACAAAAGTCAAGCAATCATGAGGTTAGGAAGTCAATGGTGGAGCAACAATTATAACACTACAATATGCAAAGACAAGCCTCCAAAATGCTTATTTGCACAAATGCAAATAAGCCCTCCTCCACAAATTTTCGGCCAATGAAAGATACCAAGAAATATGGCCGAAAAGGAAAGCAAACTGGCAACTCCAGAAAACTGATCCCGTAATAAATTACAGGAAAACCCCGATACTGTTTATACACACCCGCATCTGTATTCCGACCGAATACAAATGCAATGAGACAAAATCTACACTGTACTATACTAGGATCGGGCTTAAACCAAAGCCGGCTAGTATTATCCGTCCGATCCTGATCCGTGCAATACCGCACGTATCTGATCGAACCCTGCCATATATCCATACGGCCTCTAGTACTAACCGTCCGATCCAGATCCATGCAATACCGCACGTATCTGATCGAACCCTGCCATATCTCCATACGGCCTCTACAACTTTTCACCCGAAAACTCGAGTAACAGAATGTGGGGGACTCTAAAGACTCGTCAATACTATGGCTGTGGATTTAACCACTAGCACGTCAAAGGTATTAGTCATACGTGACGGGATACCAGCTATTGACCAAAAGGGACGTCGATGAGCAAACTCATCCTGACACCCTACTTAGCCTGTCAGTGACAATATCCGTACAGTCCGGTCCGTTCGTCTATGAGCATCGTATGGCGGGCCTAGGGGGTTGGTAAAAGTCAGACCCCCAAAAGCGGTACAAGTCGTGTCGGAGTGTAGCCCAGAACACCCTGAGATACTACTGGAATACCTACCAGTAAATCTCCTGCCTTGGCCAAGGACTTCTTGTGTTGGCTCTTCTAGACACAGCGCGACCTCACCCCCAATACCGGGAGAGACGAACCCTGAAGATCCGCTCACTGCCTCCATGTGGCTCGGGACTGTACCCAACTAAAACCTGTTTGCTCGTCTCCTTTGAGCGTGGTAGGGTAGTAATCAAAGTACAGTGGGAACTCACACGAGACAAATGACGATCCTCAGGGCGATGAACTAACCTGTACACATGTCACCAGGGAACTGCTATCTGACGTCAGGTATAAGACCAACTAGCATGTTCCCGGCGAGTCCTGTCCGGTGTACTCATAACCAAATGAGCACCTATATACATCTTAGGTGATCCAACTGACACCAGTGGCTTGTGAGACCGGCCACCGCCCCTCTTTGGGGTCTCAACTTTATGCACTAGTCTACTCTGGAGTATCGATGCCCTGTCTCGAAACTCCCATGACTAGGGACCTATTAAGGATGTGCTTATAGACTACCAGCTCCCACGTATATGATCGCCCTCATACTGCTGGCAGTCTAGCAAGAATCCTAGGGGCTTTATCAACGTGCAATAGTGACCTGTACGGTCACCTAAAGCAGTACACGATGATAAAGGTAAACCAGATAGCATACTTTCATCTTGAGTAATACTGTCCTACCGGAATAGGTCCTCCCGCAATCATTGCAATCACGTGCCTGTGATCCAATAATTGACTCTAAGGGAACTATTTCCAACATCTATAGTGCATGAAAATCTCAATCCAGTGCAACTAGCATGCATGAATGAAAATCCCAATCGAGTGCATCCGGTGTGCACAAAATCACATCTCATATCATGCGCTCAATCATGCACGAAAGTCCAAATCAAGTGCATCCGTCATGCACGAATGAAATCTCACTCAAGTGCATCCGATGGGCACGAAATCCAATACCAAGCGCCTAATATGCACAAAAATCCAACCCAAGAGCGTTAGGTTCGTAAAAATAGCATCTAGTGCAGTAGCATGCACAAAAACGAACGCCAAGTGCAAACGCGCACAAAACACAAATCTGGTAACACAAATGCTCAAATACATAAATCAGGTGCAACCAATCTATGGAATATCAATCTAGTGCAACAAATGCACGAAATACAAATCCGGTGCATCCGGTGCACGAAATACAAATCCGGTGCATCCAGTGTACGGAATACAATTCCGGTGCATCTAGCGCACGAAATATAAATCCGGTGCATCAAGTGCACAGAAACTCATCAATAACTCAAATGCGTATAAAAACAACACTGAGTGTACCAAGGTGTATAAAATCATAAACGTTTCCACTGCGTGCACAAAATACGTATCAATGCACTGCAAGAACATGCGAACTATACCGAGTGCAAAAACCAAATCGAGTGCGTACTACATGCATAAATCAAATCAACTGTATGAAATCCACGAAATCATAAACACGTGCAGCCAAGGCACAAAACCGATCTCAAGTGCAATTAATGTGCACAAATCATAATCCAACACAACGGTGTATAAAGTATATCTCAAGGGCAATAACTATGCACAAAATGTAAATACCCAGTAAGTGCAGCCATGGTGCACTAAAACAATATCATGAAACTCAATCATCAAAACTCAAATCCAAGCAATTTAAACATAATACTCAGATCACAAGCACAAATCGCAACAAATGATATTGAGGTACACCTCCTACAATGTTGAAAAAATGTCGGTGCGCTCGAAACTGGTAGAGCAAGAACAACCGCTTGCCTCCTGCTCACGGTCTGGCGTCCTCTGTCTCTGGGTTCTCATTTTCTCTGTGGATTACCAATCTCGCAATCCATCGGCTCGTCGGCCCGGTCAGGTGTGCTAACGGAAACGATTCCGCTCTGGCACTCCTCTGGTCATCTCTCGGCCAATTAGTATGACCACTCATAAAGCTGCACTTCACTGGCGTCGGCCTCTAGCCCTCTGAATACACGTCACACATCTGATCCTCGGTACACACTTATCGCAGAAGTGCCCTGAAAGGCACCTGCTCAAGGTCTCTTCCGATCTCGCCTATGCCGAACTTTACGAAGGCTGGTACCCTTGCATAATCTTTTTTTGTTTTCTGGACATCTGCGTTCTCAGCTCAACATTTTCTCGGGAACTTGCCGTATCCCAACACCTCAATATACATATCAGATCTCTAAACTCAACGGGGAGTAACAACAGCTCGTTAACCTCTCGCACGAACCTCTTGTTCCACTCGCCTTTATTATCGTCAACTTCAACGTCACGTCATGCTATCTTCGTACGGCAATTGTTCTTGGCTACAGTCAATCCGAAGTCTTTCACACGGACTCAAAATTACGAACTCATTATCTTCATCACTCTGTAAAAGATATCTAGCCGATCACGTCCTTGGGAACTCGTCCAAATCATCGGAGGAATACACATTATTCGTCCGTTCTTGATCAACTCACAACACATCTGGGTGAGGTCCTCTATCCAAAACTGGTCAACTTACTGATCTCCTATCGGATCATCCAACGAACAACATCATCTCTGGATCGATCTATTCTAGATCTGAGTAAGATTCTCCACGCTGGAAATCTTCAACTCAACTGGACTTGCGTTGGCGCATCAAATCAGACAAATCATCTCAGTCGCTCAACTCTACTCAAGATAGACTAGGTATCTACCGTCGCATCTCTTCCTGAAAGCTCCAGCGATCTCATCTCATAAGCTCTTGAAGCGACATCACATCAATCTCAGCAACAGCTGGGTCATCTGTCTGCAATGTAGACAACATCACAATCTCATAGTTAAGCTGTACCTCAATGGTCCTCTCACAACCGGCAGCCTCTAACAATGGCCAAGTCATCTGTGCAAAACCGAACACTCGCCTTAAACAAGAAGTCACAAAACAAATAATAAATTGATACGTTCCTATGCCACCAGAAAACTCGATGGTCAGTCCCCGTCTACGACGAGCTCGCCCTGACCGCATCACTAGCAGCAGCTCAATCTGCGCTCAAACCATGGTGAAAGGAACCTCAAGCATGTATCGAAAAAAACAGATCAAGGGAATGAAAGGAATCAACAGATCCCAAAATGGATACATGATCATATGGAGGAACGGAATCAATGAGCTTATGATCATGGAAACGAATAAAATCAAGGATAAAAAATGGATGTATAATCATGGGGACGAAGAGAATCACAGATCTCAAAATATGTAAATCCTAAGGTTTCGTAAGTGGAGTATCGTATCGTAAATATGCCGCGGAACATACGTACGGTACGTCACTCTACTCAAGCTACTACTTCATCAATCAGGTTCAGTCTATGTAACAAATGTTCGGGTCTAATACCCCCCTGTTCAAGTCTAAGTTCCGTAAGGTCAATCCTAGGTTTCGAAATAGATTACGCCCCACAATCCACATAGTTTAACCTAGACTCGAACTAAGGTTAAACCTAACGCTCTAATACCAACTTTGTCACGACCAGAATTTAGTTCGTGTCCGGTGATCGCACGCTTTTGGCGTGTCGCATATTCAAAATTCAAAAGTTAACCGCGATCAGGACAGTGTCGCTTTGCAGCTAGCTGGTTGAGCACGGGTCGATCCGCAGGGAGATAGTAGTATGTTCGTTCATGTTTTAGACGAGTCAATAAAGAATATATGTGTTATGTTCCGTTCTATCCTAAGTGCTCGTATTTTTTGTTCAAGTAAGCTTGTTAAGGTTAAGGTCGGTTAGTAGAGTTAAGATTAGTCTTGTGCTTTTCTTTTTCCATTCTTAAGACGATGTTTGGATAATTGAAAGTAGCGGGGATTAGGAGAACATAAGAATGGGATTTGAGAGTTTAAGCAAGCTTTCCAACGCTAAATCCATTCCTAGTGCCCCTTGTCCGTCCTTTAAATACGCTTATTTCCAACCCTCGGCCAAACACCCGCAACCATGTACCCAATTAAGTCACAACTACATGTCACGTTGTAGTGGGCTTAAAGGACATCTCGACTTAGGTCGCGGCTATATGTCAAGTAAAGCGTGCCTAAGTGAGGGGATTGCATTTGTCAGCTCGAGGTTCGTTTCAAGATGTTCGGCGAAGAGAAGCACAACGAATTTTTCCGTCCCTCACAACACCTTCCTTAGCCTTAACAAGTGTGGAATTATTCACACATTTTAAAAGAAAAGAAAAACAAAACAAGAAGGTAGAAAAGAATGAAAAGGAAAAAATACGGTTTTACAAGCTAACTACTTGTGTCCTCACCTAAGCAAGGAACTCCGTCGAGTATCACGGCTTGAAAAATACGGATAAAAGAAGAAAAGAAAAGAGAACAAGCAAAGAAAAATCAACAACTACTTAACAACAAGAATAAAATTACACTAGAAATTAAAAGACAATGCAAGAATTAAAAGATACAAGTTAAAAAATAACAAACCCTCATCTTTATTTCATCATCCACTCAATGCTCTCACTACAGTTTGTAGGGTTCCTAGGCACTCTAATGAGGTCTCACAAGGCATCAACCATGCCAATTTCAAATTTTACGGGTGCCGAGAAACCATAATACGGATCATTAACTAGAATTTTAGGCGACAAATGCGAATAGTTAACAACTTAACTACAAGAACGGAAATACAACATTTGTAGATCCGGTCCACCACCTCCATAGCTCCGCAATGAAGTCTCCTCGCTGTCCAAATGGAATCCCGGGCTCTAGCGTCGGCTTCATCGGAGAAATGGGCGGGCAAGGTCGTCGGCTTCGTGCCGAAGATGATCTACGTCGAGGCATCACAAGATCAAGCTCCTACTTCACCAAGTCATGAAACTTGTGAAGAAAACACCGTATATTACTTGGCAAGTGGTAGAGGATGAAGAAATAGGAAGTGGGTTCACTTTAGAATTGGATTTCTCACTTGTTTTCATCACTTGCCATTGATGTAGCAAGCTTTTCTTCATGGAAGAAGAAGATGAAGAAGAAGAAGAAGATATATTAAGTGTTGAATAATTAGATAAATAAATCAATACTTATCATATATTAACCCTTGGTTAATTGTAGAGAATGGACCATGGTTAACTTGAATGGTTAGGGTTAAGTATAAGACAAGAATGGTGGACTAGTTCCAAGCTTCAAGAACCTTCAACTAGCAAACAAAGAAAATCCACCATTTGTCATTCTCCTTTCCAAAATGAAAAAGATAAATAAATAGATAAATAAGTAAATGAAAAAACAAAACCCTAATCATTAGTTTAACCATGGTTTAATTCTTTACACTTAACCAAGTAAGCATGTATCATCAAACATGATACAATCAAGTGCACAAAAGTGTATCGCATATACAACTTGTGCAAATCAAGTGAGAAAATCCTTTTAAAGTGAACAAATATTAGTTAATGCAAAGTAATATATCAAATATATAATTATACATTAAATCATTAAATCAACACTTGATTTAACGATCCGGTCATATCGCATATGACCGACTAATATCCAATGTATCGGCTTATCGAATCAATCCTCGATTCGATAACTAGGTTATATCGCATACAACCAATCGATACATTCATCGCGAGAATAGAATACGGTATCACATACATGCATTATTCTCAGTCCCGCACTTATCTCATATGCGCTCCTATTTCGTTTTGCTTGAGCCAGGAAACCTTTATGTAGGACTCTAAAGACTCGTCAATACGCCGGCAGCAGATGATGATCATATCAAACACCCACAAGCTGCAAGCGGTCTGCTAAACGTAACGGCCATCCGGGTATTGAGCGATCAGAAGATCGACGAGCAAGCCCGCTCACACTCCTGTGAATCCAACCAGTAACACTTACCGTACAGTCCAGTCTCGTCGTCTGATATGTCGCATATCTCGCCTAGGGGTGGTAAACGTCAGACCCCAATAGCTCGATAAGTCGTGTCGATATGAGGTCTATAACAATTCGAGAAACTACCGGTAACACTTACCAACAAATCTCAGCAACCCTGGCCAGGGATTTCCGGTTATAGCCAATCGAACACAGCGCAACATCAACTCCCTATACCGGGAGAGACGAATCCCCTCCTATCGCTCATTGCCTCCATGTGATTCGGGACTTTACCCAAAAGCCACCATTTTGCACGCCCTCTTGGACGTGGTAAGGTGGAAATCAAAGCACAGTGGGAACCACACAAGACTCTATGACGATCTCGGGTCAACAGACTACTCTGTACCAGTGTCACCTGAGAACTGCCATCTGACGTAAGGTATAATACCATCTGGGAGTTCTCGGTGAGTCCGTCCAGTGTACCCAGTCTCCACTGAGCACCCGTATATCATCTCTGATGTCAAACACCAATGGATATGGGATCATCCATCTCCCATCTGTATGGGTCGAGAAGGTACACGCTAGTCTACTCTGGTATATCGATGCCCCGCTTGATACACCCACGACTAGGGACTTTGAAGGATGTACTTATGGAATACCATGTTCCCAATAGTAAGATCCACATCGTAGTCCAGGTAGTCAAGTACACATCCTAAAGGCTTTTCCAACATGTAACAAAGAGACAATCAGTATACATGTTAAGGTAAAGAGTAACCAGAAAGCATACTATCATGTCGAGTGATTGAACTATTTTCTGATGTGTATATGTAAAAAGTATCGACAATCAAAAAATTATATTGACCGCAATCAAACTACGGTGTCGGATGTAGTTTGTAGTGAGTGCGGATCGTCCACAGGGATTGCACGATTCGTTTGTATTAAGATACGTTTGAAATGAAAAGTTAAGCAACGATAAACGAAAACATGATTCAAGAATGATTTGTATTCGAGTGTCACTATTCTTTAATCAAGAATCAAGAAACTATAAACAATCAAGAATCGGTGTTTTGATAATATTTCCAATCAACAATCAAGAATATAAGAGAGGCTCGTAGGAATCGATCGGGTCGATAGATGTGATGTAATCTAAAGATATCGTGTTCTTGTCCTTCGAAGAATTGATACTAGATTGATGATGATCGATGAGAGTTGGGGCTTCCTCGTGAAACTAGTGTTTCATCTCATAACCCTTGTTCTTTCATCGATATCATTCCTTTTCTAGCCTCTACCAAATTCAAGAAACGATCCAAACTCCCCAATTTCGAACGATGTCAATCAAGAAGCATCGAAACAAAATGGGTTGTCGTTTCTTGAACTTGCTAGGGTTTACAAAACTCGTAGGACTCAAGAATCGATTAAAGCTATGTTACATCATCATTCTATTAACCGTCTCGACTCCTCGACGAGCGGAGTTTTATTCACACATCACCACACAGACAATATTAAAGATTTGTAAAGATAACATGATGCGGAATTTAAAGAAAACAAGATAGAAGAAATATCACCTTTATTTATCTCAACAATTTTGATTACATTTGCTTCAAGAACTATAAGAAGAAGAATCTAGATTGTTGATAGGGCGTCGCTCGGCTTCGTGAGTCGTGGATCGGCTTCGGATCGCTTGCTCCGTTGAAGATCGGCTTCGCTCGTAAAGGTTGTCGGGCTTCTTGCTTAATGGGTACTCGGGATTCTTGATGTTGGCTTGGATTAGGGTTAGGGTTTCCTACAAGCTCTCTCACTAAACTTGAGGAAGAGGGGATGAAGAGAGAGATAGGCTAAAACTATAAAATGGAATTTTTCCAAGATTTCCAAGATTCTTGAGTTTTAGGGTCTATTTATAGAACTCCCAAACCCTAGGTCTAGATTTGAATTGGAACTTTCCCTCCCAAAGTTTGTTGAAAGAGTTTGTTAGGAACTAGCTTAGGGTTTAAGCTAGGGTTTAGGGAAAGTTCTAGAATGATTAGGCTAGTTTAGTGAAGCACAAAGTGTTTGCTGAACTGGTAGAAGTATCTGGAGTATTCTGGAAAATGTCATGCATTTTTGAGCGGTGGACCCTGATGTAGGAGTTGTGCACTGAAATTTAGGAGATTATGTCACCAATGAGCCGCGCTTCCGCGGCACAAGAAGGCTATGGCCGCTGATCCGCGGCTCCTTGATGGGCTTGGGCCTTCATTCTTCTGTTGTGGGCTTATACTGTAGTGTGGGTCTTCATTTGATATGCTGAATTGTGATTACTCCTTTGTATTGGTACCAGATCTGAATTTAGTGAGTTTACGTATTTTTTGAGCGGTGTAATGATCGAGCAAGCTTCTCTTTTCCAGCACAGACTTCGAGACACGGGTTGCAAGATATAGAAAATATGCCATGTAATGAAATGCAGTCAATTTCCCTAGAAATGCCGGTTTTAAGGTCTAGTACATGTAATCTGATAATCTGTGATAGATTTGCTAATATGTAGAATACTGATGCCGAACACTTCTATATGTATGCAGATGATAAGGAAATTGCCGGTTAAAATATGCAATATTTTCAACTGGTCAAATACCCCCAAACTTAATTTTGATCGTCTCGAGCGAATGTTTTATTAAAAAGAGAAGGAGAAAATAAAGAAAGAGAAAAACTAACCAGCACACTTTCGTAGGCAACACGATTGCACTGAGCACGTGCAACAAGCCTTTAAACCTCTAGGTGTCCCTAGTAGGAGGAGTGTTGTCTCCTGAGGGTTTTCTGCGGATTGCACCCACAAAATCCAATAATAAAAGTAAGATCATGAATATTACATTTAAAGAAAAGAATTGTAAAAGAAAAGCCTTGAAAATTATGGTTTCCAACTAAGCTAGCTTTTCTGTTGTCATGAGCCCTATCTTAATGGTCATGAAAAAATGTTAGAAATCACGTCCTCCCTCAATAAAACATCGTCTTATTCTTCATTCCTATCTTTCTTCCAAACATCGATCATATCACCCTGCGTGTGTGTAAAGACATCCCTACACCCGGAGAATTCAATTCAAGCTATCATACTCTTACCCGTCAGCCTCAGTACTTTTTGATAAACGAGATTGCTCACACACTTTTATGCGACCGTTAATACTTCTTGAGGTACTAACCGACCGATTACTAATGTGCTTGCATACTTGGTGTATTTTCCTTGTCTTGCACCACCTCAGGCATAGCAGTGCCTCCCAGACCAGTTGACCTTAGGGCACTAGGTGAAGAAGCACCCTTGCTATTTATTTTTTTATTTGCCTTGGTGATAACAAAACCAGTGTCTATTTTTCTCACCATTTTCAAAATATTTTTTTTTCATACTTTTGGCTTTAAGACAAGAGCATTTCAAGGTATCCTCTACTATCCCAGGCTTCAAGACGTGTGTAAGTGCGAATAGCAGGGTAGCAACGTTCAAAATGTTTGGCTTCCAGAATAGAAACTATTTTTCAGACTTATTTTTATCCTCAGATTAGTGACGTCCTTCATCTTACTAACCCTTGGGACAATGGCTCATAACTACTTATTACTAGTTCGTATAAGAAAACTTCTAATTTTCTTAGTTTTCTAAAATTTTTCTAATCTCATGGATGTAATTTTTCACTATCTAAACTTTCATTATCTTATTTATATACAAAAAAGTATTTTTATAATTTTGAAATTTTTTAAATTTTTATGGTTTTTTCAAAAAAATGTTTTGTGCTTATGCAGATGATATGCAAATGATGCGAAAATAAGCACAAACCTCCCCCAAACTTGTTTTCAACAGTGTCCTCACTGTTGCCATCTGCTAAATCTGAAAAACCTGTAAGCTTGGGAGGAATTTATTAGTTGGGGCAAAATATTTAAGTGAAGAACCTCCCCCAAACTTATTTTTGGCTCATAATTTTGTAAAAATTTTCTTTTCAAGAGCCAGAAAAAATGTACCCCCCCCCAAACTTGAGTTATGCAATGTTAAACTTTGAAAATCACAAGTGGGGGTCAAGAATCATTGGTCGATGCCAAGCTTTGCAAAGACCAAATGTTAACACCAACCATTCAATAATTTTATCAATACAGTGCTCTGGTTGGTGGAAGAAGAAGAAGTGGGGAAAGGTTAAGTGGTGGAATAGAATGTGTGTGCGTCTCATATTGGAGAGACGATGTAGTGTATGTGATGGATTACTCGCATTCTTTTTATAGTTCAAAAGAAGGGGTGGAGGTTCAATTTCATTGATTTGGACATGATTCGTCTCAACACCCGTGCTTTTTAGAAATGCGAGTTCATCAGCGAAGATCTCCTCAAAAGTTTTATCTATACCCCGAAGAATAATGTCATCACAAGGTGCGGGGTGATCTTCAGACTCTAAAAGCAGTTCATAATCAGTGTTAGTTGTTGACCCGGACATCTTGATGGAAGAGTCCGTATGTGTATGATACATAGTTGGGTCAAACAATAACGTATGAAAAGAGTCGAGATCAGTATCAGGAGGATCATTAAATTCGCTGCTGTCGACATCCATTAAGTCGACAGAACAGACCTGAGCAGTAGGTTCGGAGGGTACACATCCTAACTTGTAAATGTTCATCTCAATTGTCCTGTTCTCGAAGGATAAGGTCATAGAACCGTTACGACAATTGATGATAGCATTGGAAGTGGCCAAAAAGGGGAGACCTAAAATCACCGGAATTTAATTCCGTGAGTTCGCTACAGGCTGTGTATCAATTACAATAAAGTCTACAGGGAAGATAAATTCCCCGATTTTTATTAACACATCCTCTAGTTCACCCCTAGGTCTGGTGATTGATCGGTCAGCCATCTGTAGAGTGCATGGAGATGGTTTCAACTCTCCGATCCCTAACTGCTCATAAACTGAGAAAGGAAGCAGGTTAACACTTGCCCCAAGATCTAGTAGAGCACGGTTAATGTGTTTCTCCCCAATAGAGATGGAAATCGTAAGATATCCAGGATCCTTACGTTTCCTCGGTAATTGCTGGGGGAAAGCTGTATCTACTGTTTTTTCCATGAATATCTTCTTGGGCATTTGTTTCTTCCTCTTTCTAGTGCAAAAATCTTTAAGAACTTTCGCATATGCAGGTACTTGTTGGATAGCATCTAGAAGAGGGATATTGATGTTAACATGTTTAAACATCTTAGTGATCTTCTCCATTTGTGGACTTGGTTTGTTAGCCCTTAACCGATTAGGGTAAGGTGCTTTAGCAATAAGTGCTGGGTCCATCATAGGAGAAGGAAGTGTGTGTGGAACCGATCCCAGAATAGAAGTGGGAATCGTCCGTGGATGGGTAAAAGAGGTGGGCTGTAATGGCGAGCCTTTTGGGAAATGGAGAATAGGCTCGGAAGAGGGTGGTAGGGTAGAAGAACTGGAGTCAGAAGTGTGTGTGTGGAAAGGTCTCAGCCGGGGTGTTGATATGATTTTCAGTATCATCAACTTCTTCCCCAACATGATTGTCAAGCACTCTTCCAGATCTCAACGTGGTGATTGCATTCACATGATGTGAATAACCAGGATTTGGTAAGGATTGAGCTGGAAGTTTCCCTTTCTCCCTTGCACTTATTTCGGCTTTTAATCGTGCAATTTCTTCTTCCATCGATTTAATACTCTCGTTTTGGGACGCAGAGTTTTTCTTCATGTCATCGACGGAAGATTTCATTTCAGCCGAAACTTGCATGATATTTGTTAAGATCAAATTCATGTATTGTGCAAAAAAAAAAAAGATTCATCAGTTCCGGTCAACTGTAAAGGACTAGATAGTGCAGGTGTATTGACCTGATTTTGAAAATTATGTGCTTGAAAGGGGTGCTGACTTAATTGAAGTTGTGGCTGCTGTTGTGGTGGAGGGAGAGCCCTTTGAAAATTATTTGTGTTTGGAACCGTGTTTTGAGATTGATTTTGGTTCCAAGCAAAATTAGGGTGATTCCTCCAACCCTGATTATATGTGGAAGAAAAAGGATCGTTCCTAGGTCTTTGAAATGCGGCATTGGTATGCTCACGACCTTGAAACGGACATTCCTCCGTCAAGTGAGACGGATCAGAACAACACCCAAAAACAGTTTTAGGGAGTGATACCGGGTTTAGGGAGGCTGCTGCAAATTTGTGTTCCATAGCGTCGAGCTTCTTTTGCATTGCTGCCATTTCTGCTCGAACACCTATAGACACATCTATTTGGTGTACGCCACCCCTATTCAATGGTTGGGTTCCACTCTCCCACTGTAGTGATTTTTCAGCGAACTCTTCTAAGTATCGCCAAGCTTCCCCATCATCCTTAGTCATAAATGTACCTTGACACATGTTTTCAAGGCTCTGTTTAGTGCTAGGGTTACTGCCCTCATATATGATTCGGCAAAGCTCCCATCTCGGGATGCCGTGATGAGGAAATTGAACCAATAGATCCTTGAAACGTTCAAAGTATTTAGAGAATGGTTCGGTAGGGAGATGGGCAAATTGGTTCAGTTCGCTGCGGATTCGAGCCGTCTTTTGGATTGGGTAAAATTTCTTAAGGAATGCAGCGACGAATTCTTCCCAATTCGTAATAGAATGTGCGGTAGTGTTATATAGCCACTTCTCGGCTATATCGCACAAAGTAAATGGAAGAAGTCGTAGACACATCGCATCCACTGAAAGTTGTGACGTACCCATCATTGCGCATACATTTTCAAATTTGGTAATGAAAACGTAAGCGTCCTCAGTCTCGAGTCCGTGGTATTTGGGTAAAATATTGATATACTGGGGCTTAATCTCAAAGTTATCTCCATTGCCTGGTGGTGTGGATAAGCAGGTCGAAAGAGGACCTCTATGTGGATAGCATCTTTCTTGGAGAGAAATGTGGGGAGGATTCTGCGCACCAACGGACGGTGGCAGATTAGGGTTAAAGAAGTTTGATGGATTCGGATCCATCGATGTGGGTGTGGTAGTAGGTAAAGAAAAGGTAAATGGAGAATTATCGACTTCGGAGTCGATAAAGGGTACGCGGACTAAACGGGCACTAGAATCCCGTGTCCAGCCTATCTTGTACTAAAAAGGGTTAGTACAAGTGGAGGCGTTGACTTATAATTAGGGGTAAAATGAATGCGGTGTTTGCTTTTGAAAAAGGGACGGAGTTTTGAAAAAATGATGCAACACAACAAATGCAGCACACCAACCCTAAAATCTAATAGTCACCTAGGTCCGGCTCTAGACCGCTCCTAACTGCCAAAAGACAAGTCGCAGGATCAATCCTCCACTGCCTCTTTGTCCCCCTGTGGCCGGATAAGTGCCAGGTAAGTGGGAAGGTACTCCACTACGTAAGTAGTGGGCCTAATTAAAAACCACTAGCCTTAGACACACTCGCCTTAGGCACCACAAGAAAACGCGGATAAGTAATGAATTACCCATGGCCCTCTCTTGTCCTAAATGAGCGCGATAGTCCTTAGAGTCATCTCTAGATTTCTTTTAGTTAATGTGGGTCAATGCGGATGCAAGTTTGGTGGTTTTCGGGGCCTAGGAAGGGTAATGAAATCCCCACCTAATTTGGATTTGGTCGTGCCCCTTAAATTCCGTATTTATAATGCAAAACAACCAAGAAAAACAAAAATCACACACAATTTTAATTTGCTTTTGCGGCGCAGCGATTATTTGCAAAGAATCCTGCAGAAAAGTGTTAGTTGGAGCTAAAAAGGGCGAGGGGAGAGAGCAAGAAATCACCTGAAGAAAGACTGTACAGAGATCCCTCTGTGGGACCGCGGTTCAGCCGCAAGTACACCCTAAGTGCCGCGCTTCCGCGCCTATCTTGTGGGTTCACTGCACAAGATTTCAACAGCTGCTTGCTGTTGTTTCCCTCTGTTCTCTGGTACTCTCCAAACAATTTTATCACAGCACAGAATGCTCCAGATCACCTTGCAATCAATTCACAACACACGTATAAGAGTTTGTACGAATGTTGATTTCAAGAAGTAAAATGTAATAATTCTTTCACTTCAAACTATAAAATGTAAACGAATTAGCGCGTAATCCCCGGCAACGGCGCCATTTTGATTGAACTATTTTCTGATGTGTATATGTAAAAAGTATCGACAATCAAAAAATTATATTGACCGCAATCAAACTACGGTGTCGGATGTAGTTTGTAGTGAGTGTGGATCGTCCACAGGGATGGCACGATTCGTTTGTATTAAGATACGTTTGAAATGAAAAGTTAAGCAACGATAAACGAAAACATGATTCAAGAATGATTTGTATTCAAGTGTCACTATTCTTTAATCAAGAATCAAGAAACTATAAACAATCAAGAATCGGTGTTTTGATAATATTTCCAATCAACAATCAAGAATATAAGAGAGGCTCGTAGGAATCGATCGGGTCGATAGACGTGATGTAATCTAAAGATATCGTGTTCTTGTCCTTCGAAGAATTGATACTAGATTGATGATGATCGATGAGAGTTGGGGCTTCCTCGTGAAACTAGTGTTTCATCTCATAACCCTTGTTCTTTCATCGATATCATTCCTTTTCTAGCCTCTACCAAATTCAAGAAACGATCCAAACTCCCCAATTTCGAACGATGTCAATCAAGAAGCATCGAAACAAAATGGGTTGTCGTTTCTTGAACTTGCTAGGGTTTACAAAACTCGTAGGACTCAAGAATCGGTTAAAGCTATGTTACATCATCATTCTATTAACCGTCTCGACTCCTCGACGAGCGGAGTTTTATTCACATATCACCACACAGACAATATTAAAGATTTGTAAACATAACATGATGTGGAATTTAAAGAAAACAAGATAGAAGAAATATCACCTTTATTTATCTCAACAATTTTGATTACATTTGTTTCAAGAACTACAAGAAGAAGAATCTAGATTGTTGATAGGGCGTCGCTCGGCTTCGTGAGTCGTGGATCGGCTTCGGATCGCTTGCTCCGTTGAAGATCGGCTTCGCTCATAAAGGTTGTCGGGCTTCTTGCTTAATGGGTACTCGGGATTCTTGATGTTGGCTTGGATTAGGGTTAGGGTTTCCTACAAGCTCTCTCACTAAACTTGAGGAAGAGGGGATGAAGAGAGAGATAGGCTAAAACTATAAAATGGAATTTTTCCAAGATTTCCAAGATTTCCAAGATTCTTGAGTTTTAGGGTCTATTTATAGAACTCCCAAACCCTAGGTCTAGATTTGAATTGGAACTTTCCCTCCCAAAGTTTGTTGAAATAGTTTGTTAGGAACTAGCTTAGGGTTTAAGCTAGGGTTTAGGGAAAGTTCTAGAATGATTAGGCTAGTTTATTGAAGCACAAAGTGTTTGCTGAACTGGTAGAAGTATCTGGAATATTCTGGAAAATGTCATGCATTTTTGAGCGGTGGACCCTGATGTAGGAGTTGTGCACTGAAATTTAGGAGATGATGTCACCAATGAGCCGCGCTTCCGCGGCACAAGAAGGCTATGGCCGCGGATCCGCGGCTCCTTGATGGGCTTGGGCCTTCATTCTTCTGTTGTGGGCTTGTACTGTAGTGTGGGTCTTCATTTGATATGCTGAATTGTGATTACTCCTTTGTATTGGTACCAGATCTGAATTTAGTGAGTTTACGTATCTTTTGAGCGGTGTAATGATCGAGCAAGCTTCTCTTTTCCTGCACAGACTTCGAGACACGGGTTGCAAGATATAGAAAATATGCCATGTAATGAAATGCAGTCAATTTCCCTAGAAATGCCGGTTTTAAGGTCTAGTACATGTAATCTGATAATCTGTGATAGATTTGCTAATATGTAGAATACTGATGCCGGACACTTCTATATGTATGCAGATGATAAGGAAATTGCCGGTTAAAATATGCAATATTTTCAACTGATCATCGAGCAAGAAAGTCCTCCCTATATATGTCCCAGCATCCACTACAATATACATCCTATGTATAGCAATGGCCTCTAGGGCATACATATAACTAACAATCTCCCACTTGCACTAGGGACATCTGATAGCAGTGGTTGTAGTATCTCATACTCAACCATCCCATAAGAGTCTCTCTCAGGGAATATGCCTTTGTGAGTGGATCCGCCGTGTTGTCCTCTGAGTCTACTCTCCAAACCTCGATCACCCTGGAGATCAACCATCTCCATGATCAGGTGATACTGCCTTAGAATATGTCTGGATCACTGAAGGGACCTGCGTTCCTTGGCATAAGCCACAACTCCATTGTCACACAATGGGAGGAACTAAGTTCATCTCATGAACAAATATACACCCAGACAGCTTCTTTGGTAGCATCTTAAGTAGCGATGTATCCAGCCTTTATCTTCTAGTATGCCACGGTATCTAGCTTGGAACTCTTCCAACATACCGTCCCTTTACTGAGGGTAAAGACAATGCCTGTGACTGACATTCAGTCGTCTTTATCACCCTGGAACCCTTCCATTGATTATCCCCAGGATCAACTGATACCATCTCACTACAACTAGTGAGTAGCCTAACATTCATTTAGATCTATCTCATAGATCCAAAATCCAGGATTTAGTAGGTATCACTTTGATCCTATGTGGAGAATCATTGTGATAAGCGGAGATTGATCGAGCGTAGCATAGGGAACTCCTTCCCTGTCAAGAGTATGTCATCCACGTACTCTAGAGGATCACCACCATACTCCCTACTACCTTTTTGTTTATACAAGGTCCATCTACCATTTTGATGAAGTCAAACTTTTTGACTAATTCATCAAAACAGACGTTCCAACTACGTGATGCCTGCTTTATCCTATAAAACATCTTGTACACGTTTCCGCTGCTCCCACTGTCTACGAAGCCTTCTGGCTGTGTACTTATAGACGCTCTATTCTAAATCATCATTTAGAAAAGCTGTCAGGACACCCAACCACCAGATATCGTAGTCATGGTATGTAGCCGTGGCAAGTAGGATCTGGATGGTCTTAAGCATAGGCACTGGAAAAGGTTTCATCATTATCCACGCCTGGTCGATGACGAAAACCTTTAACATGTCTATCTTCAAAAGTCTCAACCTTTCCAAGTACACCAAGTAATCTTCTCAAGATATACTTGCTCCTGATAGGGATTTAACCCTTCAAATATAGCAATCAAAGTCCATACTTTGTTGGTGTACATGGATTCCATCTCAGATCGCTAAGCATCCAGCCATTCTTACAGAGTCTTACTCCTGATGGCCAGCTCGAAGCTAGTTGGGTCATCATCTCATGATGTAATCCTCGCTCCCACTGTTATAGAGAAAACGAAGTATCTCTCAGGTGGGTGAGGAACCCTACTAGATCGGCGGAGAGGCTGAGGTTCTTTGGATTCTACTGAATCCTTTGGTTCTACCAAATCAGCTGCTTCAGTTTGCATAGCTGGAACCTTTCTAGTTCTACATAACAGACCTTGCCTCGAGCTTGTCCGGATTTTGCTTTTAGACATGGGCCGGACAACCCCAAATCTTAACTAACTTAAGATATTGTCTCTTCCCTTTCCATATCACATATGAAGTGGTAGGCAACTGATTTGATTTGAACCCTAATCAATAGGTATGCAGCTTCTTAAGTGCATAACTCCTCAAAGGAAATAGGAATCTCAGTAGTACTCATCATAGAACACACCTTATCATATAGGGCGTGATTGCTCCGCCCCGATATACCATCGTGCTATGGTGTATTCGGAGGAGTAATGCCGAGAGAGAATCTCATTCTCCTTTAGAAAAGTCCAAGAATTCCGTGCTCAAGTATTCTCCTCCCTGATCTCATCATAGGACATAATACTTATACCCGTATTTTGGTTCTCTACTTCTAACTTATATTCTGTGAATATCTCAAAAGTTTCGGACTTGTGTTTCAACAAGAACATATGTCTGAATCTAAAGAGATCAGCAGAGAACGTAATGAAGTATAAAGAACCAGTCCTGGCATGTGTAGACAGGAGACCTTTATACATCAACATATATCATCCCAAGAGTTTACTAACTCTTTCTCTGTTTCCAATAAACAGGGCTATGGTCATCTTATCTCTGTGACATGACTGGCAAGTTTCATAAGATGTAAAGTCAAACTGATTTAAATATGCATCTATATGTAACTTCAGCTAGTCGGGTCGTATTGATATGACCTAGTCTACAATACCTTAAGAAGGATTCGTTCAGTTGTGAACTTTTCCTCTTATGTGTGTTCCATATACTAAGAACTGCAGTTTGATTTAGAACATCAATGCTTTTAGATAACGTGCCTGAACCGATCAACTTTTGATATAGGAAATGTTCAAAACATTATCCAACAATACAAAATTTTATCATTTCTTTACTAATAAAGAGACTGATATGATTTTGTATATCAGGTTCGGTATCTAATAACATTCGTTCAGAATCAATGTATTGATAATACAGGGTGACAGTGACCAACAGACTTGGCTGCAACACTTGCCCCGTTATCTGCCTCATGAAACTTATCACCCGTTCTCAGTTCTCTACCTTTCTGTAGCCCTATGTAACAGATTACATATCCGGGATTCTGATCTGGTATCACATACCCAGGACGTAGAGGATACAGAGAAACAGTTCTTTGTAATGAACACACCCGAAGATGATGCATCAGCATGCACTCTCTTCGTTTGGGCGGCACGGGAAATCTGGTATTCCCCAATTTCCTGCTCTGTCTTATAACAATTATAAGTTGGAGCGGGACCAACGTTCCCCAGCTCAGTATAACAAGCGGGTTCGGTCAATAATCCGTATTATTATCTTGATTAAGGCGTGATATGTTCGCTACCTGGAGAGAGAGAGAAGAAAACACTCAGCGTGTGCTCTTGCAAGATCAGATTGGTTATTATTTTATCTAATCAGGAAGGCTCCCACTGTTTTTATCAAATTTTCCTTCAAACCCTAAAAGGAAAGACTAGCCGGGATTAATTACACACTACAAGTTCGCCAATCTTTCAGCCAGGCTAGTGTCGGTACTTTGAGGGAGGTCCCCCGTGCTTTCGCACGAACCTAATTAATGTAAACCTCGTTTTCCCAGAGGCGTAACCTCGTTAACACCTTTCTAGACACCTACTTGATCGGCTAATTGTAATGTATAAAACTCTCCCAGGAGTAACTCTTACTCGCAGCGGGTATCGGGATCCAACTATCTCATAGAAGGTATGCAATCTCATTGCAAATTTCAACACTTGAAATTCCATATAATATTTTTCCCCTAACGTGCTATGACCTTGACGAAAGCCAACAAACCATAGCCTGCTAGTCAAGTTCAACCCGTCATTTCCTGATTGAATTAAACCTACCCGCACGACCCTTGACGAAAGCCAACAAAGCCGCACGACTACCCTAATCCAATCGCATCGTATGCTGCAGATAAGCAGCATATAGCTACCGCACACTGCACCTTGACGAAAGCCAACAAATGCAGCACGAATACTATATACAACTTATCTGAAATGACGGAGGGCGACGACAGTCTTTTCTGAAAACCTATTGCGTAATGAACTTGATATCGTTGTAGAATCGAATGATTTTTGAAATGGAGTGTTTTTGAGGCTTTTCTAGTTTTGCTAAAGGAGTCACTCCCGGTAAAGGGATCGTCGGTCCTTTCCTCGTCGAATGAGGTGCGGGATATATCATATATATCACTGTGCAAAGCAAAAACTCTTAAAAGCAATCAAAAGACAAACAGAGGGTTGTAGCATCTGCCAGTTATTGCTAAAGGAGTCACTCCCAGTGAAGGGATCTCGGTCCTTTCCTTATCGAATAAGGTGCAGGATATATCGTATATACCGCTGTGCAAAGCAAGAACTGTAGCTACCTGTTTTATTTTGACATTCGATTCCACAACATCTTAGGTTTCTTTTCTTTCACTAATCATATTAATGAAGTCCCATCATTTAAGTACCTAAACATCACAGATAAATACGACGTACACTTATGCCATCCGCATTCGCCTCGATGTCCCCTCGTGCACCGTTAGGTTAGGTAACTAACGGCAGAGCGGGGCAGGGCTAGCGCGGGTGTAAAACATAAGTAACGTCTATATAATATATCATATATACTGTATACTGTATCTATCACAGAACATCACATGATCACATCACAGATATCGCAGCAGAAGAAACATATGAAATATTGGATATACTAGGACGTCCGTGTTTTCAATACGAGCCAGTATAAAACACGGATTCCACGGTCGCGATGAATAGCCAAACCCACACCCCAAGACCCCTACGAGAGCAGCAAGCAACCCTACCAATTCTGGAGTTAGAAGACCCGGACTCGACTCCTCGAGTTGGTCTCCCACTGGACTCCAGAACCCGTTTACTTGTGCCCTCCTCCTTGGGTCTATCCTAGTGCGGAAAAGTAAATAATATACAAAGGGTGACATCTTCCGCTACCTGGAAGTGCCCCAATAAAAGAATATTACATACAAGTTTTTACATGAATGAAAATGAAAAACACTCATCTCACATAAAAACCCCACGGCTATTCAAACACGACGATCCAATATAACATATCCAGCAACACATAACATCACATGTCATCAACGTAAGTAAATATGCGCATCCCAATTGTCGTTGACATATAGCAACGAAACCGGCGACAACACATATTACACTTACGGTCACAGAAAAGAAAATGTAAAACTACAACAGTTGGAATCCGCAACCTCTTTAGACATCGCATGGCTAATCGAATGAATTCCTTAGACATCGCATGCCTAACAATTATAAACCCCGCATTTTAGTCTCTTTATCGAAAACTCTTTTCAATATCAAGTCGGGCAATTCAACAGGATTCCCGACATTCTGATCGAATGCTCGTCGCAAACTTCAGTAGACGGCCGCACCCCCGACGCCGTCGACGAAGTGTACCAAGGCGGAACACCGCTGCCGCGAGCTCCCGAACGGATGCTTTCGGCAACGGGGTTCTCCTACAGTCACTTGGTCGGGGCTATGGGGCGAGGCTGTCTATTAAGTTTACCCGGCGAGTATCCGCGTATGCTACGTGATTGCGTCGGACTTTTGATCACACCAAAATTCCGTGGCAACCGATCAAGTGAGACTAAACTGCTATGTTTATAACATTCATTCAGTTATCTCATAACTGCTTGTGAATTCCAATTGTTGTATCACATTCCAGATAAACAGAAAATGTTAAACATTCCGATCGAACAGTCGAACACCCATGTTTTCCTGATACAGCTCAACACTTGAAATAAGTCTAAAAACATTCAGTTCATGCCTCAGTACCAACGGTCCAGCCGTAGAAGGGTCAAGCCAACGCCTCACATGTGGCACGCCGTACTGCCCCAAACCCGAAGGTTCAAAGGGAAGTTCAAGACGGTCACATAATCGAGTTAAGGTTTGTTGTCTTCTAGAGGGTCCATCGCGTTACTTGCACTACTTAGAACGTCGTTAAACTACGGAAATATTCAACACTTGGAAATTTCCCGACAGGGGAAAAGTTGGGTATTTATATCCGGTCGAACTTTTTAACATATTCAAAAATTATCCGGAAAGACACATAGACAAAGTTTGACAATCCGATCGAATAATCGAATCCCCAAAACAACCCCAGAAAATTCAACTCTTGAATAATATTTAAAAATACCCCGAGAACTCAGCACTGAATAAAGAAAGTTACTGTGCAAAATTGGGAGGGTGACGTCACACTTATGCCGCGGAACCGCCGCATAAGCTAGGCTTATGCCGCGGTTCCGCCGCAATCTTGAAGGAACGTTTGTCAAATTTTGCACCGTAATTCTTATAATTCCCTGCTGAATTTTTTAAGAATTTTTAATCTGGAAAAAACCCAGTTTTTGAAAAAAGTCCAGAGAGCATGGAAATTTTAGGGTTTCTGGTTCGTTCGGGTTTCAAACTTTTTCTACGCATCTCCTAAGGCTCTAGCTAGGCTCTGATACCACTGTAGGGTTCCTAGGCACTCTAATGAGGTCTCACAAGGCATCAACCATGCCAATTTCAAATTTTACGGGTGCCGAGAAACCCTAATACGGATCGTTAACTAGAATTTTAGGCGACAAATGCGAATAGTTAACAACTTAACTACAAGAACGGAAATACAACCTTTGTAGATCCGGTCCTCAACCTCCATAGCTCCGCAATGAAGCCTCCTCGCTGTCCAAATGGAATCCCGGGCTCTAGCATCGGCTTCATCGGAGAAATGGGCGGGCAAGGTCGTCGGCTTCGTGCCGAAGATGATCTACGTCGAGGCATCACAAGATCAAGCTCCTACTTCACCAAGTCATGAAACTTGTGAAGAAAACACCCTATACTACTTGGCAAGTGGTAGAGGATGGAGGATGAAGAAATAGGAAGTGGGTTCACTTTAGAATTGGATTTCTCACTTGTTTTCATCACTTGCCATTGATGTAGCAAGCTTTTCTTCATAGAAGAAGAAGATGATGAAGAAGAAGAAGATATATTAAGTGTTGAATAATTAGATAAATAAATCAATACTTATCATATATTAACCCTTGGTTAATTGTAGAGAATGGACCATGGTTAGGGTTAAGTATAAGACAAGAATGGTGGACTAGTTCAAAGCTTCAAGAACCTTCAACTAGCAAACAAAGAAAATCCACCATTTGTCATTCTCCTTTCCAAAATGAAAAAGATAAATAAATAGATAAATAAGTAAATGAAAAAACAAAACCCTAATCATTAGTTTAACCATGGTTTAATTCTTTACACTTAACCAAGTAAGCATGTATCATCAAACATGATACAATCAAGTGCACAAAAGTATATCACATATACAACTTGTGCAAATCAAGTGAGAAAATCCTTTTAAAGTGAACAAATATTAGTTAATGCAAAGTAATATATCAAATATATAATTATACATTAAATCATTAAATCAACACTTGATTTAACGATCTGGTCATATCGCATATGACCGACTAATATCCAATGTATCGGCTTATCGAATCAATCCTCGATTCGATAACTAGTTTATATCGCATACAACCAATCGATATATTCATCGCGAGAATAGAATACGGTATCACAAACACGCATTATTCTCGGTCCCGCACATATCTCATATGCGCTCCTATTTCGTTTTACTTTAGCCAGGAAATCTCTGTGTAGGACTCTAAAGACTCGTCAATACGCCGGCAGCAGATGATGATCATATCAAACACCCACAAGCCGCAAGCGGTCTGCTAAACGTAACGGCCACCCGGGTATTGAGCGATCAGAAGATCGACGAGCAAGCCCACTCACACTCCAGTGAATCCAACCAGTAACACTACCGTACAGTCCGGTCTGATCGTCTGATATGTCGCATATCTCGCCTAGGGGTGGTAAACGTCAGACCCCAATAGCTCGATAAGTCGTGTCGATATGAGGTCTATAACAATTCGAGGAACTACTGGTAACACTTACCAGTAAATCTCAACAACCCTGGCCAGGGATTTCCTGTTATAGCCAATCGAACACAGCGCAACATCAACCCCCTATACCGGGAGAGACGAATCCCCTCCTATCGGTCATTGCCTCCATGTGACTCGGGACTGTACCAAAAAACCACCGTTTTGCACGCCCTCTTGGACGTGATAAGATGGAAATCAAAGCACAGTGGGAACCACACAAGACTCTATGACGATCTCGGGTCAACAGACTACTCTGTACCAGTGTCACCAGAGAACTGCCATCTGACGTAAGGTATAATACCATCTGGGAGTTCTCGGCGAGTCCGTCCAGTGTACCCAGTCTCCACTGAGCACCCGTATATCATCTCTGATGTCAAACACCAATGGATATGGGATCATCCATCGCCCATCTGTATGGGTCGAGAAGGTACACGCTAGTCTACTCTGGTATATCGATGCCCCGTCTCGATACACCCACGACTAGGGACTTTGAAGAATGTACTTATGGACTACCATGTTCCCACTAGTATGATCCGCATCATAGTCCAGGTAGTGAAGTACACATCCTAAGGGCTTTACCAACATGTAACAGAGAGACAATCAGTATACATGTTAAGGTAAAGAGTAACCAGATAGCATACTATCATGTCGAGCAATAAAGTCCTCCCTATATATGTTCCAGCATCCAGTACAATATACATCCTATGTATAGCAATGGCCTCTAGGGCATACATATAACTAACACATTTTAATGGAGGAATACATGAGGAAGAAGAAGAAGAAGCAAAACTAAAGCTACACTAAATCCAAACAAAAAGAAGCCTTTTTGGCTTGGCACATGTAACACCTTAGGTTCTGTTTAGGAGTTAATTATATTTTAATATATAGTTTTTAATAAAAAGTTTACCAAATTGAGTTCCAAATATTTTATCCTAATTAATAAGTATTTTATTAGAATTTTTCTAGGCTTGCACACACTTGTGCATGTAAACTATGGTTTAGATTTGGGGTTAGAACCATGATTAGAAACCATGGTCGACTAACCATTTCCTTAGTCTAGTTTAAAAATTGTATTAGGTGTATTTGGGGTTTTGTTTATGTGTGTGTTCTTTTTCTTTTAAAATCAATTGTTTTGTTGACTTGGTGGGAGAGAGGGAGTATGGGGCAACATGGTTTGAGCCATGCTCATTTAAAGAAGAGAGAGAGGGGGGTTGACTAGCCCAACTCTCATTTCTCACTCTCACTTCTCACATCTCTCACAAACACACACACTCAGCTGCTCCAGCAGCAGCAACAACAGCAGCACCATCAACAACAAGCAGCTGCAGCAGTAGCATCTCCAGCAGCCACAGCAGCTTCCCATCTTCTCCTCCTCTTTTCTCCTTGCACCTAGGGTCTAGTACGGTATATTTATTTAAGCTATTTCCTAGTTTGATAAGCTTGTGTGTTAAATAGCTTCGATTAGTGTTAAAAGTGAGATTTAGTGCTTGATTTGATGATTTGTGTAGACTTTTGGTTAAGTGATGTTAGTGTTGGTTAACCTAGCCTAATTAAGTGTTGTTAGGGCCAAGTAAACCTACATAAACCCCAGATTTCACCAAAATACCATAGGGTATCTTTTTGTGCAAAATTTAGAGTTTTTATGTGAGATTTTACCATTCTATGATCTGCTATTGACCCGTTTGTTTCAGATCAAATCTGAGTTAACTGTAGACTACTTGAGATACCCTGACCACACCACCAGAATACGAGACCCCTATTCTACCTTGAGGCCGCCGGTTTATTAGTTCTGGTCGCAATTTGCGGCCAAATAGAGGAGTCTTTGGGTTGGGTTTGCTTGGGTAGGAGTCTGGTACATTTTTAGGGCCAGTGGTATGTGCAATTTTGTGAGTTTCTCACTTGGGTAGAATCTGGGACGATATATCGCTTTTCTTATACGTTTAGTTCGCGCGATACTCGCGACACGTGAGTGGATTCTGTGATCTAGCGTATCGCGGCGTGTCGGGATAGTTTTAGACGCGTATACATACGTTTTAGCGTTTCGTACACAAGCGCGTTTAGTTCGCGACGCGAGTGTATTGTTTGACATCAATATCGCGTTTTGCATGATATTTGCTTATGTGGATTTTCCTTGTGTGAATTCTAGGTTCGCAGGAGGATACGTCGGACCAAGTAAAGAAAGTGAAGCAGGTAGTCGGCTATGAGTAGCGCACGACCAGGTGAGTAGATTTAACATCTACGGGGAAATCGCCCGTATGGCGTTAAGCGCGAGGGCGTGTTAGGATATTTAGTCGTAGATGTTCATATGGACTATAGTAGCATACCTTATTGTTGCATATAGAAATGATTGCATAGAATACTGCACTGTCACTAATGGTTCAAGCTGCACGAGCACTATTTGTATGTTACACCCACACCATTAGTGATTTCCATGACACTCGCACCATAGGATTGCTACGCATTATACATATAGTTTGATTGCTGCATCATTGATGATTGTCATGACTACACATATATTGGTATCTTCATACCTGCGCACATGCACACCGTATATTCATACCAACGCACACATATATTGATATTTTCATACCTGCGCACATGCACACCGTATATTCATACCAGTGCACACAAATATTGATATTTTCATACCTGCGCCCATGCACACCGTATATTCATACCAGTGCACACATATATTGATATTTTTATATCTGCGCACATGCACACCGTATATTCATACCAGTGCACACATATATTGATATTTTCATACCTGCGTACATGCATACTGTATATTCATACCAGTGCACACATATATTGATATTTTCATACCTGCGCACATGCACACCATATATTCATACAAGTGCACACATATATTGATATTTTCATACCTGCGCACAAGCACACCGTATATTCATACCAGTGCACACATATATTGATATTTTAATACCTGCGCACAAGCACACCGTATATTCATACCAGTGCACACAAATATTGATATTTTCATACCTACGCACATGCACACTGTATATTCATACCAGTGCACACATATATTGATATTTTCATAGCTGCGCACATGCACACTGTATATTCATACGAGTGCATACATATATTGATATTTTCATACCTACGCACATGCACACTGTATATTCATAGCAGTGCACACATATATTGATATTTTCATACCTGCGCACATGCACACTGTATATTCATACCCGTGCACACATATATTGATATTTTCATACCTGCGCACATGCACACCGTATATTCATACCAGTGTACACATATTTTGATATTTTCATACCTGCACACATGCACACTGTTGGAGATAGTGCCCTCAGAGTAAATTATTAGGTCACAGGTACGTGATTGCAATGATTGATGGAGGAGCTATCCCGGTAGGACAGTCTTACTCGAGATGATAGTATGCTATCTGGTTTACCTTTATCATCGTGTACTGTTTTAGGTGACCTTACAGGTCGCTATTACACGTTGGTAGAGCCCCTAGGATTCTTGCTTGACCACCAGCAGTATGAGGGCGATCATATACGTGGGAGCTGGCAGTCTATAAGCATATCCTTAAATGGTCCCTAGTCGTGAGAGTTTCGAGACAGGGCATCGATACTCCAGAGTAGACTAGTGTATACAGTCGAGACCCCGACGAGGGGCGGTGGCCGGTCTCACAAGCCACTGGTGTCAGTTGGATCACCTAAGATGTATACAGGTGCTCATTGGGTTATGAGTATACCGGACAGGACTCGCCGGAAACATGCTAGTTGGTCATATACCAGACGTCAGATGGCAGTTCCCTGGTGACATGTGTACAGGTTAGTTCATCGACCTGGGGATCGACATTTGTCTTGTGTGAGTTCCCACTGTACTTTGATTACTACCCTACCACGGCTCAAAGGAGTCGTGCAAACAGGTTTTAGTTGGGTACAGTCCCGAGCCACATGGAGGCAGTGAGCGCATCTTCAGGGGTTCGTCTCTCCCGGTATTGGGGGTGAGGTCGCGCTGTGTCTAGGAGAGCCATTACACGAAGCCCTCGGCCGAGGTAAGGAGATTTACTGGTAGGTATTCCAGTAGTATCTCAGGGTGTTCTGGGCTACACTCCGACATGACTTGTACCGCTTTTGGGGGTCAGACTTTTACCACCCCCCTAGGCCCGCCATGTGATGCTCATAGACGAACGGACCGGACTGTACGGATATTGTCACTGACGCGCTCAGTAGGGTTGTCGGGCTGAGTTCGCTCACAGACGTCCCTTTTAGTCAATACCTGGTAGCCCGTTACGTATTGGCTTATACCTCTGACGTGCTAGTGGTTAAATCCACAACCAAGGTGTTGACGAGTCTTTAGAGTCCCCCACATTCAGTTACTCAGCTTTCGGGCGAAAAGTTGTAGAGGCCGTATGGAGATATGGCAAGGTCCGATCAGATACGTGCGGTATTGCACGGATCAGGATCGGACAGTTTGTACTACAAGCCGTATGGATATATGGCAGGGTTCGATCAGATACGTGCGGTATTGCACGGATCAGGATCGAACGGATAATACTAGCCGGCTTTGGTTTAAGCCGGATCCTAGTATAGTACAGTGTAGATTTTGTCTCATTGCATTTGTATTTCGGTCGGAATACAAATGCGGGTGTGTATGCACAGTATCGGGGTTTTCCTGTAATTTATTACGGGACCGGTTTTATGGAGTTGCCAGTTTGCTTTCCGTTTCGGCCAATTTCCCTTGTATCGTTCATTGGCCGAAGATTGGTGGAGGAGGGCTTATTTGCATTGTTGCAAATAAGTATTTGTGGAGGGGGTCTTTGCATATTCTTGTGTCATGATGGTTGCACCATTCTTTGACCTTGACTTCCTCTTCTATCATGATTGCTTGACTTTGTGAGGTGATAGTTTGTCATCATGGTTGTTGATGTTGTTGTTGATGGAGTGTAGATTTTCTTGTGATCATTGTTTTTATCATCACATTTTTCCTCCCTCTCTCTTGCTTAATGTACACACTCCTCTCTCCTCTCCTCCTCAAGTTTTTTTTTGGCCGGCCACTGTTAATGAGTGGAGAGAGAGGTTTAGTTTTTGGTGGGAAAATTCCTTCATGTTAATTTCGTGGGCCCCCCCTTTTGAGTGTGCTGGTGTTTAATTTGGATGATGGATTAATTTCCTTAGGAAGCCATGAGCTTATATGGGTGTGCTGGGGGCTGATTGTTTTAGAGAGGACAAAATGTTTTGGCCGAGCTCATTTTCCTTGCATGCTCCATTTTTCCTCTAGCATCCATGAAAATTCTTGTGCACAAATTCCTCAACCAAAATGGCATCTCCATGAACCCCAAATGAGACTTGCTCACTAGATATTCTACAGCAAACCTTGGATGCGTCGGCTAGCCAACTTCGCGCCCGAGTTGCCTCGGCATTGAGGTGGGAGCCCGTAAAAAAGATGTAGGCGGTGTGGTGCCCTTCCGGCACGGAGGTGGAGACAGGACACTCCGCAGGAGATCGGGACGACGATGAGAAGACCGGAGGACTTGGATCAGTCGGTATATCTCTCTTCCCTATCTTGTAGTTAGCTAGGACTAATTAATGGTTCGATCCGGGTATTAGTGCGCGGCGGTTTGCCAGTTCATGTAAAATTTAAAGTTTATCACCGCTTCCGCATTTGGCCGTCGGATTGACGGTCGGGGCGCCGCCGTGCACTTACAGTGGTATCAGAGCCTAGCCATTAACTTAATCTAGCTTGGTTTAATGTTTTTTATAATTCCGATCGAACAAAATCCCAAAACCGCATTTTTGCTTGCATCAGTTTTCTGCTGAAAATTTTTGGTGTCGAAAAGTTTTTCAGGTTATAGAAAAGTGATCTACTAGAAAAAATAAGAATTCTGTAAAAATTCGATGCAATAACTCCACAGTAGGAGCGCGGAACCGCGGCCAAACACACCTTTGGGCCGCGGTTCCGCCGCACACTGTTGGGTTCCCTGCACCAAATTTCTACAGTATCTTTCTGGGGTTAAAATTGGGGTTTTGGAATAATAACATTGGGCCCAGAATTTCTTGATCTGCTACAGTAATGCTTGGGGGCCCACTCGTTAAAGTTTGATCGATCGGATATTTTAAACACATTATTTCACAGTATTTACATTATATCTGCAACCGTGAATGTCACTTGATCGGTAAATCTGGTCTAACTGCTATAGCCCGGTTAGACGGATTTGCGAACGTGACTTTCACGTTGATGTTCTATGTATTGCTGTGATGTTGCGGATTGGTCGTGGGGGATAGCCTGGATGCAATGCTAGTACAGTTGTGGTTGTATTATGTACATTTGATATTGCGGGGCGAGCGTCCGACATGTGGACTGCCGTCACTGCCTGTTTGTATTATTATTTTGGGGCACGACCAAGTTACGGTCGATGTACCCGTTGTATGTATATCTTACTTTCTGTACTAGGATTACCCCGCGGAGGGGTGCACGGATAGCCGGGTTCTGGAGGACAACAAGCCCGCATCTCATGGCATTGAGACGGAGGGGGCTTCACTCTAAGATTGGCGGGCTATTCGCCGCACTCGTAGGGGGTACAGGTTGATCCAGGAGGGGTGCCCAAGTTACCGGATTCCGTGAAGTGCTGGGTGGTCCATTCACGGTGCTGAAGGGGGCTGCCTCGCTTCAGGTTTTGGCGGGTAACTTGCCGCGCCCGTAGGGGTCTAGGATTTCATTGCACAGGCTATCCACACGACCAGGGGAACGTCGGGTTTCAGTAGTCGCTCTGTGAAACACGGGGATCCCAGATATCTGTATTGTTTCTGTGATGCTGTACATTTCTGGGATGTTGCATTTCTATCACGCCTTGAGCGAATACAATATATTGGTATATATATTAGTAGATGTTGTATATGTTTTGCATCCGCGCTAGTCCAGTCCCCGCTCTGTCGTTAGTTAGCTAACCTAACGGGTAATGACGGGACCCAGTGGCGAATGCGAATGGCATATACGTACATCAGTATATTTTCGTTCTTTTTGGTGTGATCAATTGATGAGACTGCGTTGATTCGCATCAATGCAAGTTAAAAACAAACCTAATCTGATGTTGTTGGAACACTTTTCAAAAAGCTGTTATTACAAGGACGTTTACTTTTGTTTTGCATCATGGTATTCAGTTGGAATATCCTGCTCCTCAGTCGACGAGGCAAGGGCCGAGATCCCTTCACCGGGAGTGACCCCTTGGACAGAAGTTTGCGTCAGGGCATTAACTTCACTATAGCCGATTACTTTTGCTTTGCATCGTGGTATTCAGTTGGAATATCCTGCACCTCATTCTACGGGGAAAGAGCCGAGATCCCTTCACCGGGAGTGACCTCTTTAGCAAAGGTTTTCGTCACTATATTTTCAAAAAGCTATCCGTTCCATCAACGATATCAAGTTCTTTACGTTAAAGGTTTTCGCCAGAAACCATTCGTAACCCTCCGTCGTTTCATATGGGTAGTCAATAGTATTCAAGCGGTGTTTGTTGGCCAAAGTGAAGGCACAGTGTTTGGTAGCTGTTGGTTATTCATATGCAGCATAGATAGATGCGTTGTTTTGGAACAGTCGTATAGACTTGTTGGCCAAAGTCAAGGGCTTGTGCGGGTGGATTCGAATCAACCTGGAGAATGACGGGTAAAACTTGACATGTGACTTATGATTTGTTGGCCAAAGTCAAGGTCATAAGAGCATGGGGCAGAAATCACATCGGGAGTTTCAAAAGAACTGAAACTTGCCAGATATGCGCATACCTTCTGGAGTGTGATGACGTGAGCGGATTCCGTCACGTTATCATGCGATGATAGTTGGATCTCGATTCTCACTGATGAGTTAGTTTACTCCTCGGGTGACCCCGACTAATTCTTCTTTCAGGTTTGGAGGAGAATTTGACGGTACAGTGGGAGGTTTCCTGATTAGATAAATTGGTAACCATTCTGATCTAGGTTAGAGTGCACGCTGAGTGTTTCTTTTCTCTCTCTCTTCGGCAGCGACCATTGACCTGACCCTAAGACTATGACTCAGTGACCAAGTTGACCGAACCTTCTTAAACACTGGCTTTTGGATTGTCAGAGTTGCTTACCTCATTGCCACTCCTACTTTTACCTTTTTCTCCAGGACACCCCGTATTACTACGAATGTCTACTTCCATTGGACAAAACCATCGTATGGTTAGATACGAACTCGAAAGAATTTATTCGAGGATGGTTTCCGGTTCTGGAGAAAACGGATAGGACTATTCAGTTGTCTTTTCCTTTTACCCTCTCTCGGATTACGAGTACTCCTTAGTTTAGGGGTAGTACACCTATTATGCAAATTGGATAGTCTTCTTCCAAACCATAGGCAGGTGCCGACCGGTAGGGAATGAAGAAAACCATTTAGCCTAACGATGGTGTACAGAAGGTATTAAGTTCAGACAAAGCAAGGGATTAGTAAGAGGGCAAAGTAAATTGCGACTGATATTCACGACCAAACCAAGTATTCCTTCGCCAATCCTAAAATCACCTTTGTATTTCTCCAGGACACTCCGTATCACTACGAAGATCCACAGTTTATTGGATACTCCATCGTATGGTTATATACGAACTCGAAAGGAACTTGTTCCAGTTCGGGGATGGATTCTAGTTCAGGAGAAATAGGAATAAGATTTATTCAGGTGTCTTTTATCTTCACCTCCTCTCTCATTGCGAGTGTTCCTAGGATTGGGACAGTACACCCATTATGCTTATTGGATAGTCTTCTTCCAAACCATAGGCTGGTGCCGAACGGTAGGGAAGGAAGAAAACCATTTGGCCTAAAGGGGTGTGCAGAAGGTAATGACTAAAGACATATGAAGGGATTTGGAGAGGTGGCAAAGAACTATACGGTTACAGTCGTGAATCTGGAAGAGGCATTGCTAGGAATACCAGGATACCCCATCGAAACATTTCAATGTTTCAGTTTCACTGTGTAATGTTAAAAGAAAACTGATTTCCCGATTAGATACTTACTCCAGGGTATGTATTTACCAGGTCTGATTCTCACATCTGTACGGTTTTACAGATGATGAGTGGGAGTAAGTTATTGGGAATTGGGTGATCATCCTCATTATATCGGGATTCGTTGTAATCAGTGATATTTGAGGAAGTCACCTGGGCTGTTTGCCGGTCGGCAAATATTTGGTTTTGAATATCCGCTGTTATGCTCCAATTTCAAATTGATATATCTGTACGTCTATTTTCATAGAGTGAGACATACCTTTTTTGAAATTATGTCTGTGACATTAACCTATATCAGTGGATGGTTAGGTAAGGAGCATTAAACAGCGGTGTAATTCTTCTTGACCAAAAGTACAGTTTTCAACCTACGACACACAGTGAATGAGTTATCAGACTCAAGGGACTTATACAGAGTATTGTATGTTGTCCAGGGTCCATTAGGACAGAGGGGTTGGTCTCGTACTATATTCGGTTTACTTATGACTTCTCTAGTTTTTAGACAGGTGTTTCGTGGAAACACAGGATCCGAATTTTGAGAAGTTATAGGTATTTGAATAGAGTAAAGAACCAGGTGTAGCAAGTATCGGGATTCTTCAAAGAGATCGAAGATGTAGATACTTGTGTATGGTATTCAGTTGGTAGTAGTGATTAAGAGATCTTGCTTCTCTTTCAGGTTACTCATAATTGGAAGCATTCCTAAGTTGAGTAACGCTGATCGTCCTTCTTCCATTTAGTTGACATGCACTGGAGACAGCTGCATGATTTGAATCTCGTTCAATTAAATCAGTGCTTCTGCTTCTATATTGGATATAGAACAGTTCATATCTTAACGGTGTTAAGGTACGGGGAGTTGTCCGGCTTATGATTAAAACCAGACACTGGACAACTCAAGGCACGTTTCTGTAATGGTTGTTTGTGGGTTGACCCAGACTATGACGAGGGTTGACTTTCTACCAACTGGATGAACAATAGCGATATTGTTCTAGACTCGCCACAGTTTTATTAAAAATGGATTTTTTAAATAAAAAAAAAACTATAGTGGGAGTATGGTAGAACTGGAAGTGATTCCAGAACCATAAACGATTACTGAAGATTTGATAAGGAACCTAAAGATTCAATCTGGTTTGACATTCCATTGGCCACTACGCAGATACGGTGGGTAACTTCAGGCACCCGAGAGGTACTCCGGTAGCCTCAAGGACGGTGACAGGGAAGTTCTTGTTTACCCACAATTGCCATTGCTGTTGTTCCAGGTTACGAGACCCGGCGGGAGGATGAGTACAGCGTCGTTCTAAACTAGTTTTAGAAGTGTACGTCTATATGACTCTGTCAGAGGGTTGTCGTAGTCAGTGGGAGCAGCGGAAGCATTGGTGGACAGGTAGCTTATGTCTATTTATAGACTAAAGCAGATGTAGCGGAGATAGATCATCTATTTCTGACGTGACAGTCATGGGTTTGACTTCATCAGAATAGGGGATGGATCTGTTAAGAAGGTAGTAGGGTGTGATATCCTGGTATTTGGATGACATACACAGAGTAGGAAAGGAAACTCCTATACTACGATCGGTTAATCTTTGGTCGTCACACAGTGGTTTCTCCACAAAGGAAATGGATTTTATATCAGACATACTGGTTACTAGATCTATGGTTTTAGATCTAGATTTGGGTAGTCTCCCAATCTGGGTACTTAGACAGCATTCTAAGAGTATTTAGAATGGATGACTCCTGGCACGGTAGTGTACCTTCAGGTGATGGAGTCACCTTCTCTAAAGGTGTCTTATAGACTAAAGTAGAGAGGGATGTGCATGGTTGGCAGATCGCTTGCTCAGGCAATTGAGTCAATCATGAGATGTCAAGTACTACACCAGATGTTGTTCTTGCACTAGATGCAATAAGTTGATATTGATCCAATCCTGGAGAAACAGTCGGGAGCAACTTTAGAACATAAGTAGATGTTCTAGGGAAATGATAACGACAACCTCATTAAGGAGACAGTTATCATTACAGGCTTCCAAGGTGACATGGACGACAAGGAGGTTGTCAGAGTTATAGTTTTTCCTTCTGACGAAAAGCAGTATTTTGGACAGGTGGTCCAAGGCAATACTGAGGGAGGCATGGCGCAGGATACTGATTAAGTTCAGTTGACGATACAGTCTAAGAAGTTTGGATTTGGAGTTCATTTATGAGCTAGGTCCCATCAGACATCCAGACACATTCTAAGACATGTATTGCTCATTTCGGGAGATGGGTTTCTCCGCGAACTTGAGATATAGAGAGACATAGAAAGAAACATCAAGGCGGATCCACTCACAAAGGCTATTCCTCGAACGCAATAGTTTCGCAAACGAGCTTTGTGAGACTGACTAGTAGAGGAGTTGGATGTTCGGTATCACACGGGCTGTGAGTATGCGACATCGCAATAATTAGTCTTGAGTGCAAGTGGGAGATTGTTGGAGATAGTGCCCTCAGAGTCAATTATTAGGTCACAGGTACGTGATTGCAATGATTAATGGAGGACTTATCCCGGTAGGACAGTCTTACTCGAGATGATAGTATGCTATCTGGTTTACCTTTATCATCGTGTACTGTTTTAGGTGACCTTACAGATCGCTATTACACGTTGGTAGAGCCCCTAGGATTCTTGCTTGACCACCAGCAGTATGAGGGCGATCATATACGTGGGAGCTGGCAGTCTATAAGCATATCCTTAAATGGTCCCTAGACGTGAGAGTTTCGAGACAGGGCGTCGATACTCTAGAGTAGACTAGTGTATACAGTCGAGACCCCGACGAGGGGCGGTGGCCGGTCTCACAAGCCACTGGTGTCAGTTGGATCACCTAAGATGTATACAGGTGCTCATTGGGTTATTAGTACACCGGACAGGACTCGCCGGAAACATGCTAGTTGGTCATATACCAAACATCAGATGGCAGTTCCCTGGTGACATGTGTACAGGTTAGTTCATCGACCTGGGGATCGTCATTTGTCTTGTGTGAGTTCCCACTGTACTTTGATTACTACCCTACCACGGCTCAAAGGAGTCGTGCAAACAGGTTTTAGTTGGGTACAATCCCGAGCCACATGGAGGCAGTGAGCGCATCTTCAGGGGTTCGTCTCTCCTGGTATTGGGGGTGAGGTCGCGCTGTGTCTAGGAGAGCCATTACACGAAGCCCTCGGCCGAGGCAAGGAGACTTACTGGTAGGTATTCCAGTAGTATCTCAGGGTGTTCTGGGATACACTCCGACACGACTTGTACCGCTTTTGGGGGTCAGACTTTTACCAACCCCCTAGGCCCGCCATGCGATGCTCATAGACGAACGGACCGGACTATACGGATAATGTCACCGACAGGCTCTGTAGGGTTGTCGGGCTGAGTTCGCTCACAGACGTCCTTTTTAGTCAATACCTGGTAGCCCGTTACGTATTGGCTTATACCTCTGACGTGCTACTGGTTAAATCCACAACCAAGGTGTTGACGAGTCTTTAGAGTCCCCCACATTCAGTTACTCAGCTTTCGGGCGAAAAGTTGTAGAGGCCGTATGGATATATGGCAAGGTCCGATCAGATACGTGCGGTATTGCACGGATCAGGATCGGACAGTTTGTACTACAAGCCGTATGGATATATGGCAGGGTTCGATCAGATACGTGCGGTATTGCACGGATCAGGATCGAACGGATAATACTAGCCGGCTTTGGTTTAAGCCGGATCCTAGTATAGTACAGTGTAGATTTTGTCTCATTGCATTTGTATTTCAGTCGGAATACAAATGAGGGTGTGTATGCACAGTATCAGGGTTTTCCTGTAATTTATTACGGGACCGGTTTTATGGAGTTGCCAGTTTGCTTTCCGTTTCGGCCAATTTCCTTTGTATCGTTCATTGGCCGAAGATTGGTGGAGGAGGGCTTATTTGCATTGTTGCAAATAAGTATTTGTGGAGGGGTTCTTTGCATATTGTTGTGTCATGATGGTTGCACCATTCTTTGACCTTGACTTCCTCTTCTATCATGATTGCTTGACTTTGTGAGGTGATAGTTTGTCATCATGGTTGTTGATGATGTTGTTGATGGAGTGTGGATTTTCTTGTGATCATTGTTTTTATCATCACATTTTTCCTCCCTCTCTCTTGCTTAATGTACACACTCCTCTCTCCTCTCCTCCTAAAGTTTTTTTATTGGCCGGCCACTGTTAATGAGTGGAGAGAGAGGTTTAGTTTTTTGGTGGGAAAATTCCTTCATGTTAATTTCGTGCCCCTCCCTTTTGAGTGTGCTGGTGTTTAATTTGGATGATGGATTAATTTCCTTAGGAAGCCATGAGCTTATATGGGTGTGCTGGGGGCTGATTGTTTTAGAGAGCACAAAATATTTTGGCCGAGCTCATTTTCCTTGCATGCTCCATTTTTCCTCTAGCATCCATGAAAATTCTTGTGCACAAATTCCTCCACCAAAATGGCATCTCCATGAACCCCAAATGAAACTTGCTCACTAGATATTCTACAGCAAACCTTGGACGCGTCGGCTAGCCAACTTCGCGCCCGAGTTGCCTCGGCATTGAGGTGGGAGCCCGAAAAAAAGATGTAGGCGATGTGGTGCCCTTCCGGCAAAGAGGTGGAGACAGGAAACTCCGCAGGAGATCGGGACGACGACGAGAAGACCGGAGGACTTGGATCAGTCGGTATATCTCTCTTCCCTATCTTGTAGTTAGCTAGGACTAATTAATGGTTCGATCCGGGTATTAGTGCGCGGCGGTTTGCCAGTTCATGTAAAATTTAAAGTTTATCACCGCTTCCGCATTTGGCCGTCGGATTGACGGCCGGGGCGCCGCCGTGCACTTACACACACCGTATATTTATAGAAGTGCGCACATATATTGATATTTTCATACCTGCGCACATGCACACTGTATATTCATACCAGTGCACACATATATTGATATTTTCATACCTGCGCACATGCACACTGTATATTCATACAAGTGCACACATATATTGATATCTTCATACTTGCATGCATTTACGCATTTAGATATGTTGTTTCCATGATATTTATGGATTTGGGAACCGTGGATATTTCAAAAGAGAATATGTAATTGTTTTAAAAACCCGGTCACCCTTGGTTTGATATTTCAGTGCGTCCACCATGTGTTTTCTCGGTGCTGAGAACGACATGTGAACCCCGATTCGAGGAGGCGGATGAGGCCGATTGCGGGTACATGGTGGACCCGGTATGGTACCCCGGGACGAGAACGAATCGCTGTGCAGTAGACGGTGAGCCTGGCAGAGGGACTACTACCTACCGGTGATTGGTTAGATCTGGCGGTTATCCGGAGCATACTTACCAGAGAAGAGAGATGGATACAGGACGATCCATACTGCCGGGGCCGAGGTCCGATTCCGCAAACGTAGCCCGATACTTGAGGATTTGCGTGTCGATGCTTGACACGATGATTCATGATATTTTAGCGTGCCGATGATAGTCACCCATGATTCTATTAGATTTACAGGATTTGTGTATATGGATGGACACCGATTATTTTCCACATTGATATTCCGTGTAGATATTAATTATTCCCATGCTCAGTATTCAGTATTTTACATCTCATCCTGTATCTGTTGTATCTGATAGAGTACACATGTTATACACGATTATTGCATATCCTGCTCATCCCATAGATGTCATTAGATTGCATTTGCTATGCACGATTATTGCATACCCTGCTCATCATATAGAGATGTCATTAGATTGCATTTGCTATGCATGATTATTGCATACCCTGCTCATCCTTTATAGATGTCATTAGATTGCATTTGCTATACACGATTATTGCATACCCTGCTTATCATTTAGAGATGTTGTTAGATCGTACTTGATGCATGATTACTGCTCATATAGTTCATTATATAGATGTTATCCGTCGGCATAGGTTAGAGTATCGCAGTACGTGCATACTCGCGATTACCTTTATATGTTATCTACTATTCACGAGTTGGCAACTCACCCCGGTTGTGCCACAGTGTTTGCAGGTTTCCCTTCGGAGTAGTCGCGGCAAGCTGCTTTCTTGCATCTTTTGACACAGATACCCCTACAGTTGGCGTACTAGCTCTTTTGATGATAGTTGGGTTTTGTGCGGTATCTGTTTATCTTTCAGTTATGTACATTGTTGTATCTAGTGCTCTCCATCTACCATTTATGTATTTGACTTAGAGACCAGTGTGAGGACGATGATGTATATTATTTTTGTACTCTGGTGTCGAGCTCGTTATGAGCCAACTTTACTTATGCAGTTCTTATCTTGTGTGATGTGTTCCACTTATTGCTCTTTTCTTCGCTACGGCGTCGTATATTGTTATCTTGGTGATTGTCTACTTGAGGTTTTCTTAACAGTTCAACAAATGTTCCTATTAAATGGTTAAACACTTTATACTTTTACTGGTTTGATTTCTGGGTTTCGGCTTACTTAGTCGTGTTACGCCTGTAGACATTACGTGGTTAATTGTCGGTCACGGGCCAAACTTTGGGTCGTAACAAAGTTGGTATCAAAGCGTAGGTTTTACCTTCGGAGTGTAGGATGACCCTGGTATGATGGAGTAGGTAGCTGCAGCAGAGTGGCGTAGCGTGCGTATGTTCCGCGACATACTCACGACACGGTACTCCGCCTAAGCGACCTTAGGACTTATTGATTGAAATTCCTTCATGATTGTATACATCCTTGTGATTCGATTTCCGTATCCTCATCGAATCCTACTTTCTTTCAGCCATTATGCAGCCAAGGACTATGAAGGCGCAGAGAGCGGCCGCGAGATACGAGATTCTAGTTGATCCATCTGAGGCGAGGACTGATCCGGGTAGTACCCCTGTTGTACCTGAGCAGATTGTTCCTCCTACGACAGATCAGATCGCTAGACTAGTGGCAGAGATGTAGGACTTGCGCCAGACGATGAGCTCACTGGTGGAGGCAGTTCGAGCGCAGCGACAGGAGGTTGTCACCCATGTTACCCAGTTCTTCCTTGCGATCATCATGGAGTATTCCGTCACCTACATAGCACCAGTAGAGGCGGCCCCAGTTTACGAGACACGTCTTCCAGAGACCGTGAGAGTTCCGGAACAGTTGAGGAATCATACTGGTGTACCAGCCCAGAGCAGAGGTATAGGACGAGGACAGTCGTTTGGCTCTCATCCCCAGGAGGGTCAGCAGTCAGCGCGTGGGTGTTTTCGATGCGGAAGCCTTCAACACTTCGTTAGGCATTGTTCCTTAGCACCATATCAGGGTCGTATTCTGAGACGTCGTGGACACGGAAGGTTCGCGCACAGGGTTCATTCTGGCAGAGGAGGTGTTCGGTCAGTCGCAGGTGAAGGGCAGGCATAAGTTTTCGCTTCGATTCATCGGGACGCGAGGGCGTCCAATGCAGAGTTCTCAGGTATCCTTAATTAGTATGTTCTTTCGTTGTATTTGTTTGATCTGGTTCTATGCACTCGTATGTTCCCACACTTCATGCCGAGTTTAGGACGAGAGTCGTGTTAGGTAGATCAGCCGTTGGTTGTGTTAACTTCTGTCAGCGATTCTTTTGTTGCGCGACACGTAATTCGGTCATGTGCCAATCAGATAGGAGACTGAGATTCGTCTGTCGTTTTGATCTTTCTAGAGATGTTGGACTTGGCGTTCTCCTTGGCACGGACTGATTAGTTACGTGCTAGGCGTTGTGGACTACCGTGAGGAAACAGTTAGGTTTTGTTTTCCCCGGCGAGTCAGTTCCAGTTGTGCAGGTGGATAGTTATGCCGCCTCTCACAGCTTGAATTAAGCCTTTCTCGCTAGTCGGCTTTTGAGGAGATGTCGCGGATTCTTGGCGTTCGTTCGTGACACCATAGCCACGGTTAGTTTGTTGGACCGGTTTTCTTTGTGCGAGAGTTCCGACGTTGTTCTAGATGAGCCGGCGAAGCTTAAGGAGCTTAAGGATCTGCTGCAGAGTTGTTTGTTGGAGGAGTTTCGTGCGTATGAGTGTTTCGCATTAGGAAGCTCCTATTTCTGTTCGTCAAAGAGAAAGATGACAGATTGAGGATGTGTATTGATGGATAGTCAATTGAACCGGCTTACGATGCGGATAGGTATCCTTTACCTCGCATTGGCGATTTCTTCGATCAACTCCAGAGTGCGAGATATTTTCTAAGTTTGTTTGGGATCAGGTCATCATTGTTGCGGGTTCGGAGTGGTGACATTCCGAAGACTGCCTTGTGCGTGCTATGGGCTTTCTATGTTTTGGTGTGTCATTGGATTCACCAATGCCCTAGCAGCATTCGTTGATGCGATGAACCGGATTTCTTCAGGCCGTTCCTCGATCAGTTATTGTTGTGTTATTTACGACATCCTGGTCTATTTAATGTGTCTTGAGGGATAGGAGTAGCACTTGAGGATTTGTTTTGCAAATACTGGGAGGGCCCCAGTGGTTTGCTAGATTCCCGGAGTGTTCCTTCAGGCTTGTTTGTGTTGACTCCTGGGTCTTGTAGTTACGGGAGACGGTTTTGTATGGTTCCGAGCAAGATCGTGGCCATACAGCTTAGGCCCAGACTTGTGAGCAGGAAGGAGGTCCGCAGATTTTTTGGCTTAGCAGGTTTACCGCCGTTTCGGGCTGGATTGCTAGTGTGGTGCTGCACCGTTGACTGAATTGACTGGAACGGAAGTTTCCTTTCTTTGGACTGAGGCTTGTGTGCAGAGTTTCGGCAGTTGAAGATTCGGTTAACTACTGCATCGGCTCTTTCTTTGCTTTTTGGTTCAGGCGACTTTGTGGTTCAACTGTGATGTTTCCTGAGTAGGGCTCGAATGTGTACTGAGGTGACACAATGGAGTTATCTCTTTTGCTTCCCTACATTTGGAGGAAGTACGAGAAGGATGTCCCACTCATTGATCTGGAGATGGCCACGGTGGTTACGCGTTGGAGATTTGGAGACACTACCTGTTCGAGAGTCATGTCAGACTTCCACGGACCACCAGAGCTTAATGTACATCTTCCTGCAGCGGTTTTTGATTGTTGTGATAGTCCTCCACAGATTTACAGTTCTTGTGCGATCGTTGAGTACAGCTTAAATTCATCTTTGCTGAGGGGACAGCTTTCTCATGTCCGCGCCCGACCACTTTTCTTTAATCGCTTTCGCGAGACACTGCCGCCGACGCTCGTTCGTCAGAGATACTTGAGTCTGTTCGGCTGGGTAATGTTTCGAAGTCCTTGAATTGTGACAAGGGTGTGCTAAGTTTAGGGACGCGTTTGTGTACCTGATATTATCGGGTAGAGACGTGAAATCCTACAGCAGACACATCAGTCAACTCTCTCTACTCATTCAAGTCCCACCAACATTTAACGTGACTTATAAGATAGTTACGGGTGGGCAGGGACGGAAAGAGAAGTCTCGGGATTCATTTCAAGGTGTCTGTCTTGTTGTGTGCTTGGGTTGAGCAACTGAGACCGGATGGAGAGTTGCAACCTTTAACCATTCCAAAGAGGAAATGGGAGCAGGTCTCCACAAATTTCGTTGTGGTGTCTACCCAGATTTAGTCAGGGTGTGACTCCAATCGGATGCGTGTCGTCCGGTTATACTCAGTTTGCTCAATTGTTCTTTGTTAAGTTTAGGCATATGTATTAATTGTTGTCGGCAGTTGGGGATCGTCACTCGCCATTGTTAAGGTTCTCCTTCGATAGCTGTTATCAGGAGACACTCCAATTGGCACCCTTTAGGTTTAGGGGTTAGGTCGTGTCGATCACCGGTCTGTTTTTCTAACTCTGCGTTGTAGGATTTTTGGACCTCAGCTTGTCTAGAGACTTCGGAGATGATCCAGTTGATTCGGGTCAGGATGAGAGTAGCCTATGCAAACAGAGGTCTTGTGCCGACCGTGTTGGTCGTAGACTCGAGTTCGCAGTGGCAGATCATGTATTCGTACGGATTTTTCCGATAAATGACGTGTTGAGTTTTGGGAAGGTTATCCTAGAATTGTAGGTCCTTTTGAGATCCTATAGGCGAGTTAGTTTCGTTTCCTTTAATTTGGCACTATCGCCTAGATTATTAAGTATTCACCCCGTATTTTCGTGTCGATACCTTGCAATTTTCTTCATGACCTTTCTTACTTGATTGAGCACCAGACCATTTAGTTCGAGCGAGATCATTCGTTCACCAAGAAGCCAGTCGTAATATTGGACCGGCAGGTGAAGAAACTTCGATCGAAGGTCTTGCCATCAGTAAAGGTAGTTTGGCGCAGCCCAAATGGTCAAGAGATCACTTGGGAGGCCGAGGGCAAGATGCAGAAGAAGTTCCCTCATCTCTTGAAGTTATGCGTAGCCGTATATTTTTAAATTCGGGGACGAATTTCTTTAAGGGGGAAGATTGTAACACCTTAGGCTGTGTTTAGGAGTTAATTACATTTTAATATATAGTTTTTAATAAAAATTTTACCAAATTGAGTTCCAAATATTTTATCCTAATTAATAAGTATTTTATTAGAATTTTTCTAAGCTTGCACACGCTTGTGCATGTAAACTAGGGTTTAGATTTGGGGTTAGAACCATCATTAGCAACCATGGTGGACTAACCTTTTCCTTAGTCTAGTTTATAAACTGTATTAGATGTATTTGGGGTTTTGTTTATGTGTGTGTTCTTTTTCTTTTAAAATCAATTGTTTTGTTGACTTGATGGGAGAGAGGGAGTATGGGGCAACATGGCTTGAGCTATGCTCATTTAAAGAAGAGAGAGAGGGGGGTTGACTAGCCTAACTCTCATTTCTCACTCTCACTTGTCACTTCTCTCTCTCACACACACACACACTCAGATGCTCCAGCGGCAGCACCACCATCAGCAACAAGCAGCAGCAGTAGCAGCTGCATGGAACAGCAGCAGCAGTAGCAGCTCCAGCGGCCACAGCAGCTTCCTATCTTCTCCTCCTCCTTTCTCCTTGCACCTAGGGTCTAGTAAGGTATATTTCTTTAAGCTATTTCCTAGTTTGATAAGCTTGTGTGTTAAATAGCTTCGATTAGTGTTAAAAGTGGGATTTAGTACTTGATTTGATGATTTGTGTAGACTTTTGGTTAAGTGATATTAGTGTTGGTTAACTTAGCCTAATTAAGTGTTGTTAGGGCCAAGTAAACCTACATAAACCCCAGATTTCACCAAAATACCATAGGGTTTCTTTTTGTGCAAAATTTAGCGTTTTTAAGTGAGATTTTACCATTCTATGATCTGCTATTGACCCGTTTGTTTCAGATAAAATCTGAGTTAACTGTAGTCTACTTGAGATACCTTGACCACATCAGCAGAATACGAGACCCACATTCCACCTTGAGGCCGCCGGTTTATTAGTTCTGGCCGCAATTTGCGGCCAGATAGAGGAGTCTTTGGTTGGGTTTGCTTGGGTAGGAGTCTGGTACATTTTTAGGGCCAGTCGTATGTGCAATTTTGTAAGTTTCTCACCTGGGTAGAATCTGGGACAATATATCGCTTTTCTAATATGTTTATTTCGCGCGATATGCACGATACGTGAGTGGATTCTGTGATCCAGCGTGTCGCGGCGTGTCGGGATAGTTTTAGACGCGTATACACACGTTTTAGCGTATCGTACACAAGCGCGTTTAGTTCGCGACGCGAGTGTATCGTTTGACTTCAACATCGCGTTTTGCGAGATATTTGCTTATGTGGATTTTCCTTGTGTGAATTCTAGGTTCGCAGGCGGATACGTCGGACCAAGCAAAGAAAGGGAAGCAGGTGGTCGGCTATAAGTAGCGCACGACCAGGTGAGTAGATGTTCATATACAGGGAAATCGCCCGTATGGCGTTAAGCGTCAGGGCGTGTTAGGATATTTAGTCGTGGATGTTCATATGGACTATAGTAGCATACCTTGTTGTTGCATATAGAAATGATTGCATAGAACACTGCACTGTCTCTAACGGTTCAAACTGCACGAGCACTATTTGTATGTTACACCCACACCGTTAGTGATTGCCATGACACTCGCACCATAGGATTGCTACGCATTATACATATCATTTGATTGCTGCATCATTGATGATTGTCATGACTACACATATATTGATATCTTCATACCTGCGCACATGCACACGGTATATTCATACCAGTGTACACAAATTTTGATATTTTCATACCTGCGCACATGCACACCGTATATTCATACAAGTGCACACATATATTGATATTTTAATACCTGCGCACAAGTACACCGTATATTCATACCGGTGCACACTTATATTGATATTTTCATACCTGCGCACATGCATACAGTATATTCATACCCGTGCACACATATATTGATATTTTCATACCTACGCACATGCACACTGTATATTCATACCAGTGGACACATATATTGATATTTTCATACCTGCCCACATGCACAATGTATATTCATACTAGTGCACACATATATTGATATTTTCATACCTGCGGACATGCACACTGTAGATTCATACCAGTGCACACCGTATATTCATACCAGTGCATGCATATATTGATATTTTCATACCTGCGCACATGCACACCGTATATTCATACCAGTGCATACATATATTGATATTTTCATACCTGCGCACATGCATACCATATATTCATACCAGTGCATACACATATTGATATTTTCATACCTACGTATATGCACACCGTATATTCATACCAGTGCACACATATATTGATATCTTCATACTTGCATAGATTTACGCATTGAGATATGTTGTTTCCATGATATTTCTGGATTTGGGAACCGTGGATATTTCAAAAGAGAATATGTAATTGTTTTAAAAACCCGGTTACCCTAGATATGATATTTCAGTGCGTCCACCATGTGTTTTCTCGATGCTGAGAGCAACATGTGAAACCCGATTCGAGGAGGCGGATGAGGCCGATTGCGGGTATATGGTGGACCCGGTATGGTACCCCGGGGAGAGAATGGATTGCTGTGCAGTAGACGGTGAGCCTGGCAGAGGGACTACTACCTACCGGTGATTGGTTAGATCTGGCGGTTATCCGGAGGATACTGACAAGAGATGAGAGATGGATACGGCCGATCCGTACTGCCGGGGCCGAGGGCCGATTCTGCAGACGGAGCCCGATACTTGAGGATTTTCGTGTCGATGCTAGACACGATGATTCATGATATTTTAGCGTGCCGATGATAAACACCCATGATTCTATAAGATTTACAGGATTTGGGTATATGGATGGACACCGATTATTTTCCACATTGATATTCCATGTAGATATTAATTATTCCCATGCTCAGTATTCAGTATTTTACATCTCATCCTATATCTGTTGTACCTGATAGAGTACACATGCTATGCACGATTATTGCATATCCTGCTCATCCCATAGATGTCATTAGATTGCATTTGCTATGCACGATTATTGCATACCCTGCTCATCATATAGAGATGTCATTAGATTGCATTTTCTATGCACGATTATTGCATACCCTGCTCATCCTATATAGATGTCATTAGATTGCATTTTCTATGCACGATTATAGCATACCCTGCTTATCATTTAGAGATGTTGTTAGATCGTACTTGATGCATGATTACTGCTCATATAGTTCATCATATAGATGTTATCTGTTGGCATAGGTTAGAGTATCGCAGCACGTGCATACTAGCGATTACCTTTATATGTCATCTACTATTCACGAGTTGGCAACCCACCCCCGTTGTGCCATAGTGTTTGCAGGTTGCCCTTCGGAGTAGTCGCGGCAGGCTTCTTTCTTGCATCTTTTGACACAGATACCCCTATACTTAGCGTAATAGCTCTTTTGTTGATAGGTGGGTTTTGTGTGGTATATGTTTATCTTTCGGTTATGTACATTGTTGTATCTAGTACTCTCCATCGACCATTAATGTATTTGACTTAGAGACCAGTGTGAGGACGATGATGTATATTATTTTTGTACTCTTGTGTCGAGCTCGTTGTGAGCCGACTTTACTTATGCAGTTCTTATTATGTGTGATGTGTTCCACTTATTGCTCTTTTCTTCGCTATGGCGTCGTATATTGTTATCTTGGTGATTGTTTATTTGAGGTTTTCTTAACAGTTCAACAAATGTTCCTATTAAATGTTTAAACACTCTATACTTTTACTGGTTTGATTTCTGGGTTTCGGCTTACTTAGTCGCGTTACGCCTGTAGACGTTACGTGGTTAAGTGCCGGTCACGGGCCAAACTGGGCTATTTATAGGCTGAGTGCTAAAACCCTAGGGCAAGATTCTAAGCCCATACAAAGTTACCAAACTACCCCAAAATTCCGAGTTGACACTGAGTCAACTCGGCCGCGGATCCGCCGCATAATGGCCATATTGGCCGCGGATCCACGACCATTTGGAGGAGCTAAGTTGTCGTTTTTTATAGGGTTTCTTGTGTTGCTATGTTCAGTTGTTCTATATGTTCCAAATTGCAAATTGCTTCCACGATATCTTCAGATCTGCAACAGTCCAAAATGGCTTCAAAAATAATTCTTTTGACCTTATCTCCCGCGAGCTCCACGCACCCATTGAGTTTTGTGCTGCCCCTCTTATGTTCTGTGCTTGTCCGAGACACGAATGACCATTGTTATTTGTCTGTCTCTGGAACTGGTATGCGGCACTGGACGGATACGAATGACCGGAACCTGGCTTTTATCTGTTGGCAATAGATATTCTGGATTTTGGCGTAACAATGAAGATTTTGCATAATTGCGTTATTTTAGACTAGGAACCAGTACCTGTAAATAGATAGCAAAACACGGAATAAAAGCACCTGCCTATAAACAAACGAGCATAAGAATGTGTGGAATTAAATGCAATATTCTGGTATGAACAAATACTCTCAAACATAACTTTTGCTCGTCCCGAGCAAAACCAATTATTCATAAAAAGTTCCAACCTCACTTTTGCAGGGAACGCGATTGCACTGAGCTCGTGCAATAAGTCGTTAAACCTCTAGTGTCCGTAGTAGGAGGAGTGTTGTCTCCTGAGCGTTTTCAGCGGATACTACCCACAAAATCCCGTCAAGCTAGTTTCATAAGTTAACATCGATTCGACTCTTACAGTTTAGTATCTAGGTTAGAAATTCTATCAGCAAATCGACGCCTAGGGAAATGCCAGTAAGAAACCATAGAAACTTGCGCTAGCGCTCAATTGGTCCTAAGTTAGAAATATTGAACCTTTATGTTTCACACCTCTAATTTAGTCAACCCCAGATCCTATACGTTTTACAGTTTAGAAAGATCTCGGTCTCTCCTGAGTTTTCCTTCTAAAGTGTGGTCTCCAATTATGGATTTTTATCATCTTTACCGAAAACATAAGTCATATTCTTTATTTCTATCTTTCCTCCAAATATCAATTTTATACCCCTACGTGTGTGTATTATTTCACCCCTACACTTAAGAATTCAATTCAAGCTATAGTACCCTTAACCTAATAGCTAATACTACTTCTTTTCATTAATAAGGGACGGTGTTGCTTACACACCTTTCATGCGACTATTAATGCTTCTTGAGGCACTAACGTCCGATTACTAAATGTGTGAGCTTTAAAGCGTAAATAGAAGTTTCTAGGTCGTGAATTTATTTATTTATTTTTCTTTTCTTTATTGCTTTTTCAAGACCGGATATATTTTTCAATGATGCTCTTTTGGTGTTTATCTTTAATTACCGTTTTTCTTTAATACTTGGTTTTCATGCAAAAGTATTTCTAGGTGTCCTTTACTATCCCAAGTTTCAAGGTGCGTGTAAGTGCAGTTTGTAGAGTATATACTTTCTAAATTTAGACATAAGAATAGAAACTATTTTTCAGACTTCTCCTTCAGTAAAGCTTCAATACTTTCCCTTCATCTCGACTTAACTCAAGAACTGAACTCAGGATTACCTACTTCTATAAAAAAATACTGCAAGGACGTAAAATTTCAAAGTTTAAACAGAATGAGGGTTATTTTTAGGGTTTTCAATTCCTAAGCCTAAAATTTAGTTATTTCTAACGCATTAACTAAACTTTCGGAATAAATAATCTGAGTACCCTATAAGCGAACTTGACGACAAAGTTTTTATATTTTTGAGAAAACATTTCTATTTTTATGGGTTTTTAAATATGTATGCAAATGCAAAAATATACAAATGAATGCGAAGGTAGAAACCTTATCGAGCACACCCACAAACTTAAACTTGACAGTGCCCTCACTGTCAGGCTACAGCAAAAGGGTCAAAATCGTCGGCGCTCCCCTATTTGTTTTTAATGAAGAAAATATATATACACAAAAAGGCCCCCCCAAAGTTAAGTGAAACAGTGTTCCCACTGTTTAAGCGTTAAAGTTCAGAGTTAGTAGGGAGAGAACAGTATCAAGCTATACAAAGGCCAAAAGTTAACACCAACCATTCAAAAATTTTATCGTTATAATGGTGTGGTTAGTGAAAGAATACGGAGAGGAAAGAAATGGAAAATACGCGAGACCGTATGCGGAGAGAAGCGGGATACGGTCTTGGTGGAGGAGAAGAATGGGGGAAAGGAGAAAGAAGTGGAATACGAACTTGAGGGTGGAAATGGAATGAATAAATTAGTACAATCTGTAATGATCGATGTGAAAAGATAGATTATACAAATCAATCAATATGTGGAGATATTGGGTCAAATCCCTTAAGATTCACGAAAAAACATGAGTATGGCGAACTTGGTAAACCAGACATAGGAAATCAAAGTAATACGGTGTCTTGCAAAGTCGGAACAACGGAAAAGATATGGGGAAGTGATTGAGGAAGGGTATCGGTTAAGGATTCGGGAGGGTGTGCACAGTCAATGAAAGGAACAGGATGAAGTAAAATCCGACTCATCAAATAAGGCTGGTTCATCCTCAAGAAAATCCTCAACATTTTCCTCCAAAATTAACTCATCCATGCATTTATCATCTATATCTAGACGCATATGCTGTTTGGAAAAAATAGTTAATGACTCGGGATGATGTCCATACGGAAGTGAAAGGACTTGATGAATTAGAGAGACAAACTCATCCAAAGCTGTCGGTTCATCATCCGAAATATTCCCAGCGTCGATATCCTCAATCAAGTGAGAATCAATATTCTCAGACACCTCATCAAATGCATGAAGTTTAATCAATTGTGGTTATAAGATGGAGGTGTAGAGGTCAAAAGGATTGGTGATGGTTTCACTCGAAAGGGACCCTTCACAATCAAATAAATCAAACATTACAAAGTCGCACAACTCATTAAACTTTCTATCTTCAACTGGTGAATCATTTGTAACACTTGATAGACATTCAAAACCGGAGTTGTGGGATTCAAGTTAAAACGGGTAGGTTTGATTTGGAAGGGTATACAACTCACTCTCTCCACTCAAATTCTCAACATGTCCAACCGCCACATCATACATTGGAAAATTTTGAGCTAATTGGATACTAACTACCGAGTCACTAGGTTGTATAAGGGCGGTCATGGACACATTCAAATCCATCATCTGTTGGTACGACGCGACCCGAAAGACTTCCAACGACTGTTCTAGACTAGACTTGGTTAGTGAAGGGGTTTCAGTAAAAGATTCAAAGTTATCTGGATATGTGAAACTCCCAAATGGCTGTGTAGAAGCAATGTCTAGGGAAGGTGCAACAGTTGGGTAGGATGGATAAGAATTGAATGGTTGGACAGGAGTAGGATCAACATTTGGATAAGAAGGCGGATGGATTTGTTGATCCCAAGAACTGGAAGTGTTGAAAGGGGTGAAAGATCGACTACGAGATTGTTCAATACGTTCAGCAATAGACATGGGTTTCGGAGTTACAACCGGACTCTCAAAAGGGGTATCAACGTAAGAAGGGGTGAATGTTTGAAACGGTTGATACGAAGTGGATTGCGGAGTCCAATTGTTTATCCTAGACGCGTCTATCCGTTCTCTCAATGAAATTTTAGGCATGGACGGATCGTTCGAGGTTTGGCCAAAGCAAGAACCGTAAGAAAAAATGTCTGGTTGTGGGTACCAAAGTTCGTCAAGAGTTTTTCGAGGTGGGGTACCCATGTTAGAAGAGTGTAAAGGTAGGGAGGGAAGGAAGTGGCTTTTTATTTATTATTATTTTTATTATTTTAAAAAAAATATTTTTTTTGGAGTTTTGAAATTGTTTGTTTTTGAAAGAATACGGAATTATGGGATTAACTTTCTACAAGCACAATCACAATCACAATATGCACAAACAATACCGAGAGCTAGGGTCTTAAAATTCCAACTAGATCGCTCCTAGACTTCTAAGCAACAAGTTGCAGTATATCCCTCGAATCGCCTCTTCACTGCCAATTGTGGCCAGGTAAGCACAAGTGAGGTAAGGAGGGTTCCGCTCACGAATCACCGTGAGATGGGCCTTTTAAAATTACCTCCTCTCTTATCTAGCCTAGGCACTACAAAGTCAAGTTTAGATAAACGACCAATTCCCCGCAACCTTCACTTGTCCTAAATGAGCGCGACAAGTCCTTATAGGTTTGGTCTAGATATTTTTTACTAGCTCCAGGTAAAGCGTATGCATTTAGTGATTTGTGGGGTCTTAAGAAGGGTGATGAAATCCCCACCCAATCTGAATTGGTCTTATAACCCCTTAATGTCCGTATTATTATATGCAAAGCGCGTAAACAAACCAAAATGTAAAACAACGAAAAAAATTTATTTTGGCGGCGGCGCAATTCTGTGCAAAGACCTGCAGAAAATACAGTGTAGTGGAATTTACAGAGAGATAAAAGGAAAGAGAGTATGTGAAAATTATTTGAGGCTAAGAAGCCTCAATTGAGCCGCGGAATCGCCTCACAACTCAAGGTTTGACCGCGGTTCCGTGGACAAACATTGAACTTAGGGACTGATAATTTGTCCCTGCACTCCCCTTGCTCTCTACTCCAAAATAAAATACTCTGTTTTCTTTTTTGATTACTGTACTTGCTCCAGATAGCCTGCACCCAAAAAATATCAAAAATAACAAAAAGAATTTCTTTTTATATTATATTTATAATATTATATATATATAAAAAAATAATAACCCGAATAATAAGAAAGAAAATACGTTTCCGTCTCCCCGGCAACGACGCTATTTGATCGCACGCTTTTAGCGTGTCGCGTATTCAAAATTCAAAAGTTAACCGCGATCAGGACGGTGTCTCTTTGCAGCTAGCCGGTTGAGCACGGGTCGATCCTCAAGGAGATGGTAATATGTGTAAGTGCACGGCGGCGCCCCGGCCTCCATCCCGAGGCCAAATGCGGAAGCGATGGCTAACTTTAATTTTTCTTGAACCGGCACCACCACGCACTAGAACCCGGATCGGGCCATTAACTAGTCCTAGCTAACTAAGAGATGGGGAAGAGAGATATACCGAGCGATCCGTGTCCTCCGGTTTTGTCGCCCCCGATCTCTCGCGGAATGTCCGGTTTCCCCTCCTCGCCGGAAGGGCACCACGTCGCCTGCATCTTTTACGGGCTCCCACCTCTATACCGAGGCAACTCGGGCACGAAGCTGGCAAGTCGACGTGCCCAAGATTTGCTGTAGAATGTAGTGTGGAACTCATGTCTCATTTTGGGGTTGTAGGAATTTCCATATGGTGGAGGAATTGATACAAGCTTTTGGAGGAGGAGCTAATATGATTTTTGCCAAGCCAAATGAGTGTAAATCCCTACACTAGAATTTTGGACAGCCCCATCAAGAGCAAGGCCGGCCATGGCATTGGAGAGGAGAGAATGAGAGTGAGTGAGGGAGTGTATCAATCAAAAGAATGAGAGTCTCTCATAATCCAAGAGAGAGAAAAAGCTATCATGCAAAGAAATGATCACTATGAAAGTCCAACACTCAAACAACAATCATCACACCCCTTCATCATAACCAACCATGATCACAAAGCAAACCCTCACTCCACCAACCAATCAACAACCATGATTGCTTCAAAGGTCAAGCCATCATGATAGAAGAAGAAGTCAAATGGTCAAAGGATGGTGCAACCATCATGATCCAACCAATATGCAAAAGACCCCCTTCCAAATTGCTTATTTGCATAAATGCAAATAAGCCCTCCTCCACCAATCTTCGGCCATTGAAAATACAAATGAAAATGGCCGAAACGGAAAGCAAACTGGCAACTCCAAAAAACTGGTCCCGTAATAAATTACAGGAAAACCCCGATACTGTGCATACACACCCGCATCTGTATTCCGACCGAAATACAAATGTAATGAGACAAAATTCTACACTGTACTATACTAGGATCCGGCTTAAACCAAAGCCGGCTAGTAATATCCGTTCGATCCTGATCCGTGCAATACCGCACGTATCTGATCGAACCCTGCCGTATACCCATACGGCCTGTAGTACAAACTGTCCGATCCTGATCCGTGCAATACCGCACGTATCTGATCGGACCTTGCCATATCTCCATACGGCCTCTACAGCGTTTCGCCCGAAACTTGAGTAACTGAATGTGGGGGACTCTAAAGACTCGACAATACTATGGCTGTGGATTTAACCACTAGCACGTCAGAGGTATTAGCCATACATGACGGGCCACCAGCTATTGACCGAAAGGGACGTCGATGAGCGAACTCATCCTGACACCCTACTGAGCCTGTCAGTGACAATATCCGTACAGTCCGGTCCGTTCGTCTATGAGCATCGCATGGCGGGCCTAGGGGGTTGGTAAAAGTCAGACCCCCAAAAGCGGTACAAGTCGTGTCGGAGTGTAGCCCAGAACACCCTGAGATACTACTGGAATACCTACCAGTAAATCTCCTGCCTCGGCCGAGGGCTTCGTGTAATGGCTCTCCTAGACACAGCGCGACCTCACCCCCAATACCGGGAGAGACGAACCCCTGAAGATCCGCTCACTGCCTCCATGTGGCTCGGGACTGTACCCAACTAAAACCTATTTGCACGTCTCCTTTGAGCGTGGTAGGGTAGTAATCAAAGTACAGTGGGAACTCACACGAGACAAATGACGATCCTCAGGTCGATGAACTAACCTGTACACATGTCACCAGGGAACTGCTATCTGACGTCAGGTATAAGACCAACTAGCATGTTCCCGGCGAGTCCTGTCCGGTGTACACATAACCCAATGAGCACCTGTATACATCTTAGGTGAACCAACTGACACCAGTGGCTTGTGAGACCGGCCACCGCCCCTCGTCGGGGTCTCGACTGTATACACTAGTATACTCTGGAGCATCGATGCCCTATCTCGAAACTCCCACGACTAGGGACCTTTTAAGGATGTGCTTATAGACTACCAGCTCCCATGTATATGATCGCCCTCAGACTGCTGGCAGTCAAGCATAAATCCTAGGGGCTCTATCTACTTGCAATAGTGACCTGTAAGGTCACCTAAAGCAGTACACAATAATAAAGGTAAACCGGATAGCATACTATCATCTCGAGTAAGACTGTCCTACAGGGACAGGTCCTCCCTCAATCATTGCAATCACGTGCCTGTGATCCAATAATTGACTCTGAGGGCACTATCTCCAACAATCTCCCACTTGCACTCAAGGCTATCTATTGCGATGTCGCATACTCACAGCCCGTGTGATACCGAACACCCAACTCCTCTACTAGTCAGTCTCACAAAGCTCGCTTGCGAAACTATTGCGTTCGAGGAATAGCCTCAGTGAGTGGATCCGCTTTGATGTTTCTTTCTATGTCTCTCTATATCTCAAGTTCGCGGAGAAACCCATCTCTCGAAATGAGCAATACCTGTCTTAGAATGTGTTTGGATGTCTGATGGGACCTAGCTCATAAATGAACTCCAAATCCAAACTTCTTAGACTGTATCGTCAACTGAACTTAATCAGTATCCTGCGCCATGCCTCCCTCAGTATTGCCTTGGATCACCTGTCCAAAATACTGCCCCTCGTCAGAAGGAAAAACTATAACTCTGACAACCTCTTTGTCGTCCAGGTCACCTTGGAAGCCTGGAATGATAACTGTCTCCCGAATGAGGCTGCCGTTATCATATCCCTAGAACATCCACTTATGTTCTAAAACTGCTTCCGACTGTTTCTCCAGGATTGGATCAATGTCAACGTATTGCATCTAGTGCAAGAACAACACCTGGTGTGGTACTTGACATCTCATGATTGACTCAATTGCCTAAACAAGTGATCTGCCAATCATGCACATCCCTCTCCCCTTTAGTCTGTAGGACACCTTTAGAGAGGGTGACTCCATCACCTGCAGGTACACTATCGTGCCAGGAGTCGTCCATTCTAAATACTCTTAGAATGCTGTCTAAGTACCCTGATTAGGAAACCACCCAAATCTAGATCTAAAACCATAGATATAGTAACCAGTATGTCTGATATAATGTCCAAGTCCCATGTGGAGAAACACCGTGTGACGACCAAAGTATAACCGATCGTAGTATAGGAATGTCACTTTCTACTCCGTGTATGTCATCCAAAAACCATGACAACACACCCTACCACCTTCTCAACAGATCCATCCCCTATTCTGATGAAGTCAAACCTATGACTGTCACATCAGAAATTGATGATCTATCTCCGCTACAGGTGCTTTATTCTATAAATAGACCTAAGCCTTCTGTCCACCAATGCTTCCATTGCTCCCACTGACTACGACAACCCTCTGGCAAAGTCATATACACGTACACTTCTAAAGTATGTTTAGAACGACGCTATACTCATCCTCCCGCCGGGTCTCGCAGCCTGGAACAACAGCAATGGCAAGTGTGGGTAATCAAGAACCTCCCTGTCACCGTCCTTGAGGCTACCGGAGTACCTCTCGGGTGCCTGAGGTTACCCACCAAATCTGTGGAGTGGCCAATGGAATGTCAAGCCAGATTGAATCTTTAGGTTCCTATGAAATCTTCAGTAATCGTTTGTGGTTCTGGAATCACTTCCAGTTCTACCATACTCCCACTACTGTTTTCTGAAAAAATCCATTTTATTAAAACTGTGGCGAGTCTAGAACAATATCGCTATTGATCTTCCAGATGGTAGAAAGTCAACCCTCGTCATAGCCTGGGTCAACCCACAAACAGCCATTACAGAAACATGCCTTGAGTTATCCAGAGTCTGGTTTTAATCATAAGCCGGACAACTCACCGTACCTTAACAACGTTAAGATATGAACTGTTCTATATCCAATATAGAACCAGAAGCACTGATTTAATTGAACCAGATTCAAATCATGCAGCTGTCTCCAGTGCATGTCAACTAAATGGAAAGAGGCCGATCAGCGTTACTCAACTTAGGAATGCTTCCAATTATGAGTAACCTGAAAAAGAAGCAAGTTCTCTTAACCATTACTATCAACTGAATACCCTACACAAGTATCTACACCTTCGATCACTGTGAAGAATCCCGATACTTGCGATACCTGGTTCTCTTCTTTATTCAAATACCTATAACTTCTCAAAATTCGGACCCTGTGTTTCCACGAAACACCTCTCAAAAAACTAGAGAAGTCATAAGTAAACCGAATATAGTACGAGGACCAACCCCTCTGTCCTGATGGACCCTGGACAACATACAATACTCTGTATAAGTCCCTTGAGCTTGATAACTCATTCCCTGTGTGTCGTATGTTGAAAACTGTACTTATGGTTAAGAAGAATTACACCGCTGTTTAATGCTCCTTACCTAACCATCCACGGATATAGGTAAATGTCATCGACATAATTTCAAAAGGTATATCTCACTCGATGAAAATAGACGTACAGATATATCGATTTGAAATTGGTGCATAACAGCGGATATTCAAAACCAAATATTTGCCGACCGGCAAACAGCCCAGGTGATTTCCTCAAATATCACCGATTACAACGAATCCCGATATAATGAGGATGATCACCCAATTCCCAATAACTTACTCCCACTCATCATCTGTAAAACCATACAGATGTGAGAATCATACCTGGTAAATACATACCCTGGAGTAAGTATCTAATCGGGAAATCAGTTTTCCATTAATAGTACACAGTGAACCTAAAACATTGAAATGTTTCGATGGGGTATCCCGGTATTCCTAGTAATGCCTCTTCCAAATTCACGACTGTAACCGTATAATTCTTTGCCACCTCTCCAAATCCCTTTATATGTCTTTATTCATTACCTTCTGCACACCCCTTTAGGCCAAATGGTTTTCTTCCTTCCCTACCTTTCGGCACCAGCCAATGGTTTGGAAGAAGACTATCCAATAAGCATAATGGGTGTACTGTCCTAATCCTTGGAGCACTCGTAAAGCGAGAGAAGGTGAAGATAAAAGACAACCGAATAAACCTTATTCCTATTTCTCCTGAACCAGAATCCATCCCCGAACTGGAACAAGTTCCTTTCGAGTTCGTATATAACCATACGATGGAGTATCCAATAAACTGTGGATCTTCGTAGTGATACGGAGTGTTCTGGAGAAATACAAAGGTGATTTAGGATTGGCGAAGAAATACTTGGTTTGGTCGTGAATAGCAGTCGCAGTTTACTTTGCCCTATTACTAATCCCTTGCTTTGTCTAACTTAATACCTTCTGTACACCATCGTCAGGCTAATTGGTTTTCTTCATTCCCTACCGGTCGGCACCAGCCTAAGGTTTGGAAGAAGACTATCCAATTTGCGTAATAGGTGTACTACTCCAAAACCAAGGAGTACTCGCAACCTGAGAGAAGGTAAAAGGAAAAGACATTTGAATAGTCCTATCCGTTTTCTCCAGAACCGGAAACCATCCTCGAATAAATTCTTTCGAGTTCGTATCTAACCATACGATGGTTTTGTCCAATGAAAGTGGACGTTCGTAGCAATACGGGGTGTCCTGGAGAAAAGGGTAAAAGTAGGAGTGGCAATGAGGTTCGCAACTCTGACAATCCAAAAGCCAGTGTTTAAGAAGGTTCGGTTAATTTTGGTCACTGAGTCATAGTCTTAGGGTCAGGTCAATGGTCGCTGCCGAAGAGAGAGAGAAAAGAAACACTCAGCGTGCACTCTAACCTAGATCAGAATGGTTTCCAATTTATCTAATCAGGAAACCTCCCACTGTACCGTCAAATTCTCCTCCAAACCTGAAAGAAGAATTAGTCGGGATCACCCGAGGAGTAAACTAACTCATCAGTGGGAATCGGGATCCAACTATCATCGCATGATAACGTGACGGAATCCGCTCACGGTGTCACACTCCAGAAGGTATGCGCATATCTGGCAAGTTCCAGTTCTTTTGAAACTCCCGATGTGATTTCTGCCCCATGCTCTTATGACCTTGACTTTGGCCAACATATCATAAGTCACATATGAAGTTCTGCCCGTCATTCTCCAGGTTAATTTGAACCCACCCGTACCTACCCTTGACTTTGGCCAAAATGGCAGTACGACTGTCCCAAACCAACGCATCTATCTATGCTGCATATGAATACCCTAATAGCTACCAATCACTGTGCCTTGACTTTGGCCAACATACACAGCTTGAATACTATTGACCATCCATATAAAACGATGGAGGGCTACGAATTGTTTCTGGAGAAAACCTTTAATGTAAAGAACTTGATATCGTTGAAGGAACGGATAGCTTTTAAAATATAGTGACGAAAACCATTGCTAAAGAGGTCACTCCCGGTGAAGGGATCTCGGCTTTTTCCCCGTAGAATGAGGTGCAGGATATTCCAACTGAATACCACGGTGCAAAGCAAAAGTAATCGGCTATAGTGAAGTTATTGCCCTGACGCAAAATTCTGTCCAAGGGGTCACTCCCGGTGAAGGGATCTCGGCCCTTGCCTCGTCGACTGAGGAGCAGGATATTCCAATTGAATATCATGATGCAAAACAAAAGTGAACGTCCTTGCAATAACAGCTTTTTGAAAAGTGTTCCAACAACATCAGAATAGGTTTGTTTTTAACTTGCATTGATCCGAATCAACGCAGTCCCATCAATTGATCACACCACAAAGAACGAATATAATATGACTTACGTATATGCCATCCGCATTCGCCACTGGGTCCCGTCATTACCCGTTAGGTTAGTTAACTAACGACAGAGCGGGGACTGGACTAGCGTGGATGCAAAACATATACAACATCTACTAATATATATACCAATATATTATATTTCGCTCAAGGCGTGATAAAATGCAACATCACAGAAATGTACAGCATCACAGAACAATACAGATATCTGGGATCCCCGGGTTTCATAGAGCCACTACTGAAACCCGACGTTCCCCTGGTCGTGTGGATAGCCTGTGCAATGAAATCGTAGACCCCTACAGGCGCGGCAAGTTACCCGCCAAAACCTGAAGCGAGGCAGCCCCCTTCAGCACCGTGAATGGACCACCCAGCACTTCACGGAATCTGGTAACTTGGGCATCCCTCCTGGGTCCACCTGTACCCCCTATGAGTGCGGCGAATAGCCCGCCAATTCTAGAGTGAAGCCCCCTCCGTCTCAATGCCATGAGATGCGGGCCTGTTTCCTTCTAGAACCCGGCTATCCGTGCACCCCTCCGCGGGGTAATCCTAGTACAGAAAGTAAAATATACAAACACCGGGTACATCGACCGCAACCTGGCCGTGCCCCAAAATAATAATACAATCAGGCAGTGACGGCAGTCCACATGTCGGACGCTCGCCCCGCAATATCAAATGTACATAATACAACAAAACTGTACTACCACTGCAACCAGGCTATCCCCACGACCGATCCGCAACATCACAACAAAATCACAGAACATCAACGTGAATGTCACGTTCGCAAATCCGTCTAACCGGGCTATAGCAGTTTGACAGGATTTACCGATCATGTGACATTCACGGTCGCAGATATAATGTAGATACTGTGAACTAATGTGTTTAAAATATCCGATCGACCAAAAATTACCAAGTGGGCCCCCAAGTACTACTGTAGCACATCAAGAAATTCTGGGCCCAAAATTAATATTCCAGAAACCCTATTTTCACCCCAGAAGCCCACTGGAAAAATTTGACGAATTGATCCCTCCATACTGCGGCGGAACCGCGGTGCCAAGTAGGGTTTGGCCGCGGTTCCGCGCCCGTCTTGAAAGATCAATGTCTCAAATTTCTCCAGAATTCTAAGGACTTCCAGTACATCAGTTTTCTACAACCTGAAAAAAATTTCGAGCCAGAAAAAAATCAACAGAAAACTGATGCATGTGTTATTGGGTTTTCGGAACATTTGTTCGATCGGAAGTGTAAAACACATTAGACCAAGCTAGACTATGCTAATGGCAAGGCTCTGATACCACTGAAAGTGCACGGCGGCGCCCCGGCCTCCATCCCGAGGCCAAATGCGGAAGCGATGGCTAACTTTAATTTTTCTTGAACCGGCACCACCGCGCACTAGAACCCGGATCGGGCCATTAACTAGTCCTAGCTAACTACGAGATGGGGAAGAGAGATATATCGAGCGATCCGTGTCCTCCGGTCTTCTCGCCGTCGTCCCGATCTCTCGCGAAATGTCCGGTCTCCACCTCCTCGCCGGAAGGGCACCACGTCGCCTGCATCTTTTACGGGCCCCCACCCCTATACCGAGACAACTCGGGCACGAAGCTGGCAAGTCGACGTACCCAAGATTTGCTGTAGAATGTAGTGTGTAACTCATGTCTCATTTTGGGGTTGTAGGAATTGCCATATGGTGGAGGAATTGATACAAGCTTTTGGAGGAGGAGCTAATATGATTTTTGCCAAGCCAAATGAGTGTAAATCCCTACACTAGAATTTTGGACAGCCCCATCAAGAGCAAGGCCGGCCATGGCATTGGAGAGGAGAGAATGAGAGTGAGTGAGGGAGTGTATCAATCAAAAGAATGAGAGTCTCTCATAATCCAAAAGAGAGAAAAAGCTATCTTGCAAAGAAATGATCACTATGAAAGTCCAACACTCAAACAACAATCATCACACCCCTTCATCATAACCAACCATGATCACAAAGCAAACCCTCACTCCACCAACCAATCAACAACCATGATTGCTTCAAAGGTCAAGCCATCATGATAGAAGAAGAAGTCAAATGGTCAAAGGATGGTGCAACCATCATGATCCAACCAATATGCAAAAGACCCCCTACCAAATTGCTTATTTGCATAAATGCAAATAAGCCCTCCTCCACCAATCTTCGGCCATTGAAAGATACAAATGAAAATGGCCGAAACGGAAAGCAAACTGGCAACTCCAAAAAACTGGTCCCGTAATAAATTACAGGAAAACCCCGATACTGTGCATACACACCCGCATCTGTATTCCGACCGAAATACAAATGTAATGAGACAAAATTCTACATTGTACTATACTAGGATCCGGCTTAAACCAAAGCCGGCTAGTAATATTCGTTCGATCCTGATCCGTGCAATACCGCACGTATCTGATCAAACCCTGCCGTATACCCATACGGCCTGTAGTACAAACTGTCCGATCCTGATCCGTGCAATACCGCACGTATCTGATCGGACCTTGCCATATCTCCATACGTCCTCTACAGCGTTTCGCCCGAAACTTGAGTAACTGAATGTGGGAGACTCTAAAGACTCGTCAATACTATGGCTGTGGATTTAACCACCAGCAAGTCAGAGGTATTAGCCATACATGACGGGCCACCAGCTATTGACCGAAAGGGACGTCGATGAGCGAACTCATTCTGACACCCTACTGAGCCTGTCAGTGACAATATCCGTACAGTCCGGTCCGTTCGTCTATGAGCATCGCATGGCGGGCCTAGGGGGTTGGTAAAAGTCAGACCCCCAAAAGCGGTACAAGTCGTGTCGGAGTGTAGCCCAGAACACCCTGAGATACTACTGGAATACCTACCAGTAAATCTCCTGCCTCGGCCGAGGGCTTCATGTAATGGCTCTCCTAGACACAGCGCGACCTCACCCCCAATACCGGGAGAGACGAACCCCTGAAGATCCGCACACTGCCTCCATGTGGCTCGGGACTGTACCCAACTAAAACCTGTTCGCACGTCTCCTTTGAGCGTGGTAGGGTAGTAATCAAAATACAGTGGGAACTCACACGAGACAAATGACGATCCTCAGGTCGATGAACTAACCTGTACACATGTCACCAGGGAACTGCTATCTGACTTCCGGTATAAGACCAACTAGCATGTTCCCGGTAAGTCCTGTCCGGTGTACTCATAACCCAATGAGCACCTGTATACATCTTAGGTGAACCAACTGACACCAGTGGCTTGTGAGACCGGCCACCGCCCTCGTCGGGGTCTCGACTGTATACACTAGTCTACTCTAGAGCATCGATGCCCTGTCTCGAAACTCCCACGACTAGGGACCTTTTAAGGATGTGCTTATAGACTACCAGCTCCCACGTATATGATCGCCCTCATACTGCTGGCAGTCAAGCATAAATCCTAGGGGCTCTATCAACGTGCAATAGTGACCTGTCAGGTCACCTAAAGCAGTACACGATGATAAAGGTAAACCAGATAGCATACTATCATCTCGAGTAAGACTGTCTTACTGGGACAGGTCCTCCCTCAATCATTGCAATCACGTGCCTGTGATCCAATAATTGACTCTGAGGGCACTATCTCCAACAATATGTCCGTTCGTGTTTTAGACGAGGCAATAAAGAATGTATATGTGTTCTGTTACGTTCTAACCTAAGTGTTCGTATTTTAAGTTCAAGTAAGGTTGTTAAGGTTAAGGTCGGTAAGTAGAGTTAGGGTTAGTCTTGTGCTTTTCTTCTGCCATTCTTAAGACGATATTGGGATAATCGAAAGTAGCGGGGATTAGGAGGAAATAGGAATGGGATTTGCGAGTTTAAGCAAGGTTTCCAATGCTAAATCTATTCTTAGTGCCCCTTGTCCGTCCTCTAAATACGCTTATTTCCAACCCTCGGCCAAACACCCGCAACCATGTACCCAATTAAGTCATAACTACATGTCATGTTGTAGTGCGCTTAAAGGACTTCTCGACTTAGGTCGCGGCTATATGTCACGTATAGCGCGCCTAAGTGAGGGGTTGCATTTATTTGGTTGAGGTTCGTTTTAAGATGTTTCACGAAGTGAAGAACAAGGGATTTTTCTGTCCCTCATACCACCTTCCTTAGCATTAACAAGTGTGGAATTATTCACACATTTTAAAAGAAAAGAACAACAAAACAAGAAGGAAAAAAAATGAAAAAGAAAGAATACGGTTTTACAAGCTAACTACTTGGGTCCTCACCTAAGCAAGGAACTCCGTCGAGTATCACGGCTTGAAAAATATAGATAAGAGAAGAAAAGAAAAGAGAACAAGAAAAGAAATATAAACAACTACTTACCAACAAGAATAAAATTACACTAGAAATTAAAAGACAATGCAAGAATTAAAATATACAACTTAAAAAATAACAAACCCCCATCTTCATTTCATCATCCACTCAATACTCTCACTACATTTTAATGGAGGAATACATGAAGAAGTAGAAGAAACAAAACTAACACTACAGTAAATCCTAACAAAAAGAAGCCTCTTTGGCTTGGCACAAAACTGGGCTATTTATAGGCTGAGTGCTGAAACCCTAGGGTAAGATTCTGAGCCCATACAAAGTTACAAAACTACCCCAAAAATCTGAGTTGACAATGAGTCAACTCTGCCGCTGATCCGCCGCATAATGGCCATATTTGTCACGGATCCACGGCCATTTGGAGGAGTTAAGTTCTCGTTTTTTCTGGGGTTTCTTGTGTTTCTATGTTCTGTTATTCTACATGTTCCAAATTGCAAATTGCTTCCACAATATCTTCAGATTTGCAACAATCCAAAATGGCTTCAAAAATAATTCTTTTGACCTTATCTCCTTCGAGCTCCGCGCACCCATTGAGTTTTGTGCTGCCCCTCTTGTGCTCTGTGCTTGTCCGAGACACGAATGACCATTTTTATTTGTCTTTTCTCTGGAACTGGTACACGGCACTGGACGGATACGGATGACCGGAACCAAGATTTTATCTGTTGGCAACAGATGTTCTGGATTTTGGCGTAACAGTGGAGATTTTGTATCATTTTCGTCATTTTGGACAAGGAACCTGTACCTGTAAATAGATAGCAAAACACGGAATAAAAGCACCTGCCTATAAACAAACGAGCATAAGAATGGGTGGTATTAAATGCAATATTCTTGTATGAACAACCGATACATAAATAACGCAACGTCTAAAGGCGTAACGTAATTAAGTAAGCCGAAGCCCAGAAATCTAAACCTTTTAAAGAAAATAAAAGAGGTGAATGTTTGAAATAAAGATATGATGAAATCAAAAGTTTTCTTAAATGCATAGATAATGGAACATGAAAAAATGCAAGTGGATTTTACAAGTTGAAAAACATGTTTCGTCTTTTAAAAATTTGGGCAGCACCTCTCTTGTGTATTTCGATCCAAAACCACATATACATGATAATATAAAAGACATCCCTAAGCGGGAGCTAGCTCTATGCCAATTGGCGGAATCACAACTACGCAAGACAGAATATATGTATACGACGCCCAACGGCGAAGATCAACACAAAGAATAATTCATAAAGCAAGAAATCAACCCACCATGCGAACGTATACCCCATCGCTCTAAGTCTCGCAACTACAAGTCTTGCTAAGTCTTACTACAAATACAAATACTAGTTTCTGATTGATGTAGTTGACTAGATACAATAGGAATAATAATACAAGAGTGTCACGATCCAGTATGTACCACCTACCAAAGCAAATCACCCGAATGCAAGCTGTATGCCAGCAATGCCGCTAGTGATCTATACGGTCAACCTGCAAGAACTGCGGCACAACGGGGGTGAGTTGCCAACTCGTGAGTAGAAAACATCATCAGGTAGAAATCGAATAAAACAACGATCCCTAGGTCAACTATATCATAAAGGTAATACTATGATATTTAGGGTGACCGTATCTGCATATATGCCAATGATATAATCAATGCCTATCTGCATGTGGATAACATCTACGTGTCCATCAATGACACAACAACAGCATGCATGTAAATATCACAAAACCATATGCATGTAAATGTGAGAATATCAACCAACGTGTGTCCATCAACAACACATCAAAATCATGGAAACTTAGTGTCCAACATCGACACTCGAAACATCATGAAACCCGTGTCTAACATCGACACGTAAATCCTCATATCTCAGGCTCTGTCGGTCCGGATCGGCCCACGGGCTCCATCAGTCCGGATCGGCCCGTATCTTTTCATGACTCAGGTCGGTATCCTCCGGATAACCGCTGAGTCCAAATACTGTCACCGGTAGGTAGTGCTCCCCTGCCAGACTCACCGCCTAACTATACGAGTCTTCTTGCCCCGGGGTAACTCACTGGGTCCACCATGTACCTGCAGACGGTGCCTACCACTCCTCGAATCGGGTTTCACATGCCAATCTCAGAACCGAGAAAACACATGGTGGACGTCTCGAAATATCATATCAAGAGAAACCGAGTTTTTAAAACAATACATAATTTCTTTGAAATTTAACCACTATTCTCAAATCCAGAATCTCATGAAAACAACAAATCACAATGCGTATAATCATAATGCATGATATATGCAAACATATAACAGAAATGTGAGCATATCAAGTATATCATGCGACATGGTATGGTGATGTGAACATAGCAAGTATATCATGCAACATGGTATGGTGATGTGAACATAGAAAGTATATCATGCAACATAGCATAATGATGTGAGCATAGCAATATATCATAGCATGATGTAGCAATTCTACTGTGTAAGTGACATAGCAATTATCAATGATGAAAGTGTGTAAGCCGGCAAATCTGTGTAAGTGTAACATACGCATTATCGATAATGGTGCAGGCGTACTAGCACAGGTACATATATAATAAGATGAGAATATCACGAACGTAGCAGCAAGTAAATCGTAAGCTCAATGCTATAAGGTAAACGTATCTACAATATATCCGAGTCGGTGAATCTGTCAATCGGCATCCAGCCTCACAATATCACGTACGGTATAAAATATCATACGTCGTCCTCTATTCAAGGGTATAGATCAATCATCAGATAAAACTCATCACGTACGGTAAATCATCGTACGACGACATTAAACAATTAGGGATTCTATCAACATATATGACCATGAGGGTACAGACCTAACGCCTCGTACGACATATCACTCATTATTCACATCATTATATATATCTATATACCTGTATCCCAGGTCACATCCGCATCAATCTCATATCATGGGACCGACAAAGGTATAAATTATCTCATATCGACTCGCATCCGTATAATGACATATCAATCCAAGTCATCATATTTCATCGTATACTCTTTTCATCACATCAATATCTCACATCAAGTCATCTTACATATACATTCTATCTTATAGATCTCATATCATGCTACTCTAAATCTCATGCGTATTCTCGTGCACTACATATATTTATATATCGTGATTCACATTTACGTTTCACATCTTTATATATCACTTCGAGACATCCTTATCAATCATATCATTCCATACTAAACCTTTAATCACATCCGTGGGTTCCAAGTATAGTTTTCTCCGACTATATTCATATATATCGGTTTCCATTTTATAATTGCAGGGGTGCAATACGCCATCCACCCGACTTCCCCCGTAGAAATAAATCTACTCACATGCGGAACTCCTTGTTCAGCCGTGGTCGATATGCTTCATCGTCTCGGAATCCACGCGAAGGTACCTACAATAAATACACAGTCCCAATGCTACTAAAATCAAGTTCGGAAAAACCAATACGGTACACGGTGCACTCATAGGTTAGAACCTATAGCCTACGCATGCAAAACAATAAAACAACCCTTGCTGTTGACGTACAAACGCCCAACAACCAAATCAAATCTCAAATATCAAAACAAAGAAATCCCAATATCGGAAAACATAACCAAAACCACCCCAATATGCTCCTAGATTTATCTCAGGTTAAATTGGAACTAAACTAGCAACTACAGGGAGTTGTTTATAAGGATTAGGAGCTACAGCCAAAAACCCAACCCTCGGAACTAAACGAGCAACTATAGGGAGTTGTTATAAGGATTAGGAGCTACAGCCAAAAAACCAACCCCAGACACCACTAAAAATCCGGCGACATCACCTATTTTTCTGAGCTCGCCGGCCATATGGAGGAATTAGCATCTCGTGCTTGGGTGGTGGTCGTCTGTTCGTTTTCCTAGGTCTATGGACTTGCTAGATTTTCTCATAATTGCCCCAGATATCTCCAGATATCCTATAGGCTATAAAACACCACAAAACCGACATGGAACAATTCTATTCTTGGGTTTTCTATGCAAAGTGTTGGTCCAGAAATACACTAACAAGCTTGTGGTCACTAATTACAACTTAGCAAACCATAAATACCCTAAAAGCTCATCTTGGAAATTTCCAAGATCACTAGTCCCCACTAAACCAATTCTAAATTAAAAAAGAAACTAAAGCAACTAAATTACTAAGCTAATGTTCTAAGAAATACTTCATTTGGCAACTCAATAATTATCTTGAGTTGCTCAAAGTCTTCAAAATCCAACTTTGAAATGTCCAATGGGTGTAGGATGAGGTGGGGATCAATTTTAATGAAGGGAGTATAGGGTTTTGAGAAGGAAATTGAGATGATGCTTGGAGGTGGAGGTGGAGGGAATATGAGTTGAAGAAGAAGATGAAGCAAAACAAATGGGGTGAGGAAATGGGGTGCCCTCTCTCTCTCTCCCTCCCTCTCTCTCTCTCATTCTCACTCTCTTACCCTCACTCTCTCTCTCTCTTATGCTCACCTCCCAATTATCTTCTTTTGTCTTTTAGCTTCCCTTTCCTTTTCCTTTTTTCTTTTAAGTCAAATTGTTAGTTATATGTATGCCCTAGAGGCCATTACTGTACATTGGATGTATATTGTAGTGGATGCTGGGACATATATAGGTAGGACTTTCTTGCTCGGCATGATAGTATGCTATCTGGTTGCTCTTTATCTTAACGTGTATACTTTCTGTCTCTCTTATTACATGTTGATAAAGCCCTTAGGATGTGTACCCGACTTCCAGGACTATGATGAAGATCATACTAGTGGGGCCTGGGTAGTCAATGAGTACATCATTCATTGTTCCTAGTCGTGGGAATATCGAGACGGGGCATCGATATTCCAGAGTAGACTAACATATATCTTCTCGACCCATGTGATGGGCGATGGATGATCCCATATCCATTGTGTTTGACATCAGAGATGGTATTCGGGTGCTCAGTGGAGACTGGGTACACTGAACGGACTCGCCGAGAACTGCCAGATGGTATTATACCTCACGTCAGATGGCAGTTCTCTGGTGACACTGGTACAGCTTAGTCTGTTGACCCGAGATCGTCATAGAGTCTTGTGTGTCTCCCACTGTGCTTTGATTTCCACCCTACCACGGCTCTACTGAGTCGTGCAAACAGGTAGTTTTTGGGTACAGTCCCGATTCACATGGAGGCAATGAGCGATAGGAGGGGATTCGTCTCTCCCAGTATTGGGGGTGGATGTTGCGCTAAGCTCGACTGGCCTTGACAGGAAATCCCTGGACAGGGTTGCAGAGACCTACTGGTAAGTGTTATCAGTAGTTTCACACATGTCATGGAATTCACGTCGGCATGACTTATCAAGCTATTGGGGTCTGACGTTTACCATCCCTAGGCGAGATATGCGACATATCAGACGAACAGACCGGACTATACGGTAAGTGTTACTGGTTGGATTCACAGGAGTGTGAGCGGGCTTGCTCGTCGATCTTCTGATCACTCAATACCCGGGTGGCCGTTACGTTTAGCAGACCGCTTGCGGCTTGTGGGTGTTTGATATGATCATCATCTGCTGCCGGCGTAATGACGAGTCTTTAGAGTCCTACACAGAGGTTTCCTAGCTCAAGCAAAACGAAATACGAGCACATATGAGATATGTGCGGGACCGAGAATAATGCGTGTATGTGATACCGTATTTCATTCTCGCGATGAATGTGTCGAATGGTTGTATGCGATATAACCTAGTTATCGAATCAAGGATTGATTCGACAAGCCGATACATTGGATACTAGTCGGTTATATGCGACATGACCGGATCATTGAATCAAGTGTTGATTTAATGATTTAATGTATAATTATATATTTGATATATTACTTTGCATTAACTAGTATTGGTTCACTTTAAATGGATTTTCTCACTTGAAATGCACAAGTTGTATATGTGATATACTTTTGTGCACAAGATTGTATCATGTTTGATGATACATGCAAGCTATGGTTAGTGTAAAGAATTAAACCATGGTTAAACTAATGGTTAGGGTTTTGTTTTTTCATTTACTTATTTATCTATTTATTTATCTTATTCATTTTGGAAAAGAGAAAGATGAATGGTGGCTTTATTTGTTTTTAGTTGAACATTCATGAAACTTTGACTAAGTCACCATTCTTGTCTCATGCTTAACCCTAACCATATGAACTAACCATAGTACATTCTCTACACTTAACCAAGGGTTAGTAAATGATAAGTATTGATTTATTTATCTAATTTACATAACTTATCATATTCTTCTTCTTCTTCTTCATCTTCTTCTTCTATGAAGAAAGCTTGCTACATCAATGGTGATTGATGAAAAAGTGTGAGAAATCCAAATCTAAAGTCTACCCACTTCCTATTTCTTCATCCTCTACCTCTTGCCAAGTAGTATAGGGTGTTTCCTTCACAAGTTTTCTTGACTTGGTGAAGTTGGAGCTTGATCTAGCGATGCCTCGACGTAGATCTTTTTCGGCATCGTCGTCGATGACCTAGCCCGCTTTTTCTCCGATGAAGCCGACGCTAGAGCCCAAGATCCGATTTGTACAGCGAGGAGAGTTCATCGCGGAGCCATGGAGGTGGAGAACCGGATCTACAAAGGTTGTATTTCCGTTCTTTATTAGTAAAGTTGTTTACTAGTTATTGTTATCGCCTATATAACTAGCCAACGATCCGTATTAGGGTTTGTAGGCACTTGTAAAATTTAAATTGGCCATGTTTGATCACTTGCAAGACTCCATTGGAGTACCTAGGAACCCTACAGTGGTATCAGAGCCTAGCTAGAGCCTTAGGCGAAGTCTGGACGGAATTAGAACTCCGATCGAATCAAAACCCAAACCCTAATATTGCTCTCTGTACTTTTTCTGAAATTGAGGAATTTTTAGAATTAAAAATATGCAGAGAAATGTGCAGGAAATTCTAAGAAAAATTGCAGAAAACGACAGCTTAATTCTACAGTACGGCCGCGGAACCGCGCCGTTGATCCCCCTTTTGCGGCTGTTCCGCGGCCGTCTGTGATTATCAGTCTGTGAGTTTTCTTCAGTTGTTTCTGTTGGTGTTTCTTGTGTGTTCTGCATGCTTTTAATTTTTACTCAAGAGTTGAATTTTCTGGGTTGTATTGGGGATTCGGTGTATCGATCGTATTGTCTAATTCTGTCTGTGTGCTTTTCCTGATAATTTTAGAATATGTTAAAAAGTTCGACTGGATATAAATACCCAAGTTTTCCATTGTCGGGAAATTTCCAATTGTTGGATTTTTCCGTAGTTTAACGACATTCTAAGTAGTGCAAGTAACGCGATGGACCCTCTAGAAGACAACAAACCTTCACTCGATTATGTGACCGTCTTGAACTGCCCTTTGAACCTTCGGGTTTGGGGCAGTACGGCGTGCCACATGTGATGCGTTGGCTTGACCCTTCTACGGCTGGACCGTTGGTACTGAGGCACGAACTGAATGCTGTTAGACTTATTTCATGTGTTGAGCTGTATCGGGAAAAATTGGGTGTTCGATTGTTCGATCGAAAAGTTTGGCGTTTTATATTTATCCGGAATGTGATACAATAATTGGAATTCACAAGTAGTTATGAGATAACGGAATGAATATTATAAACATAGCAGTTTAGTCTCACCTGATCGGTTGCCACGGAATTTTGATGTGATCAAAAGTCCGTCGCAATCACGTAGCGTACGCGGATACTCGCCGAGTAAACTTAATAGACAGCCTCACTCCATAGCCCCGACCAAGTGACTGTAGGAGAACCACGTCGCCGAAAGCATCCGTTCGGGTGCTCGCGGCAGCGGTGTTCCGCCTTGGTGCACTTTGTCGACGGCGTCGGGGGTGCGGCCGCCTACTAAAGTTTGCGACGAGCATTCGATCATTATTTCGGGAATCTTGTTGAATTGCCCGACTTGATATTGAAAAGAGTTTTCGATATAGAGACTAAAATGCTGGGTTTATAATTGTTAGGCATGTGATGTCTAAGGAATTCATTTGGTCAGGCATGCGATGTCTGAAGAGATTGCGGATTCCAACTGTTGTAGTTTTGCACATTCTTTTCTGTGACCGTAAGTGTAATATGTGATATCGCCGGTTTCGTTGCTATATGTCAACGACAATTGGGATGCTCATATTTACTTACGTTGATGACATGTGATGTTATGTGTTGCTGGATATGTTATATTGGATCGTCGTGTTTGAATAGCCGGGGGTTTTTATGTGAGATGAGTGTTTTTCATTTTCATTCATGTAAAAACTTGTATGTAATATTCTTTTATTGGGGCACTTCCAGGTTGCGGAAGTTGCCACCCATTGTATATTATTTACTTTTCCGCATTAGGATAGGCCTAAGGAGGGGAGTACAAGTAACCGGGTTCTGGGGTCCAGAGGGAGACCATCTCGAGGAGTCGTGTCCGGGTCTCCTAACCCTAGAATTGGTAGGGTTGCTTGCCGCTCTCGTAGGGGTCTAGGGGTGTGGGATAGGCTATTCATCACGACCGTGGAATCCGTGTTTTATACTGGCTCGTATTGAAAACACGGACGTCCTAGTATATACAATATTTCATATGATGTTTTTCTGCTGCGTTATCTGTGATGTGATCATGTGATGTTCTGTGATAGATATATTATATAGTATATATGATATATTATATTGACGTTGCTTATGTTTTACACCCGCGCTAGCCCTGCCTCGCTCTGCCGTTAGTTACCTAACCTAATGGTGCAGACGGGACATCGAGGCGAATGCGGATGGCATAAGCGTACGTTATATTTATCTGTGATGGTTAGGTGGACTTAAATGATGGGATATTCATTAATGTGATTAATGAAAGAAAATAAACCTTATTGATGTTGTGGAATCGAATTTAAAAATAAAAACAGGTAGCTACAGTTCTTGCTTTGCATCGCGGTGTTCCTTGTAGAACATCCTGCACCTTATTCGATAGGGAAAGGACCGAGATCCCTTCACCGGGAGTGACTCCTTTAGCAATAACTGGCAGATGCTACATCACTCGGTTTGTCTTTTGATAGCTTCTATAGTTTCCGCTTTGCACAGTGATATATATGATATATCCCGCACCTCATTCGACGAGGAAAGGGCCGACGATCCCTTCACCGAGAGTGACCCCTTTAGCAAAACTAGAAAAGCCTCAAAAACATTCCATTTAAAAACCATTTGATTCCACAACGAGATCATTTTCAAAGCGTTAAAGGTTTTCACAAAAACCAGCCGCAACCCTCCGTCATTTTAGGATGTAGAGTACTTAGTATTCGTGCTGTGTTTGTTGACCATAGTCAAGGCACAGTGTACGGTAGCTAAGTGATGTCTTCCTACACCGCATATGATGCGATTAGTTAGGACAGTCGCGTGACTTTGTTGACCTTAGTTAAGGGTCATGTGGGTGGGTCTAATTAATCACGAAATGACGGGTAGAACTTGACTAGTACTTATGATTTGTTGACCATAGTTAAGGTCATAGGTGCTAGGGGTAAAAACCTTTATCGGGAGTTTCAAGTGTTGAAATTTGCAATGAGATTGCATACCTTCTATATGATAGTTGGATCCCGATACCCACTGCGAGTAATTGTTACTCCTGGGAGAGTTTTGCACTTTACAATTAGCCGATCAAGTAGGTGTCTAGAAAGGTGTCAACGGGGTTACGCCTCTGGGAAAGCGAGGTTTATAGTAATTAGGTCTGTGCGAAAGCACGGGGAACCTCCCTCAAAGTACCGACACTGGCTTGGCTGAAAGATTGGCGAACTTGTAGAGTGTAATTAATCCCGGCTAGTTTTTCCTTTTAAGGTTTGAAGTAAGATTTGATAAAAACAGTGGGAGCCATCTTGATTAGATAAAATATATAACCAGTCTGATCTTGCAAGAGCGCACGCTGAGTGTTTTCTTCTCTCTCTCTCTCTCCAGGTAGCGACCATATCACGCCTTAATCAAGATAATAATATGGATGTATTGACCGAACCCGCTTGTTATACTGAGCTGGGGAACGTTGGTCCCGCTCCAACTTATAAATGTTATAAGACAGAGCAGGAAATAGGGGAATACCAGATTTCCTATGCCGCCCAAACGAAGAAAGTGCATAAGATGCATCTCCTTCGGGTGTGTTCATTACAAAGAACTGTTTCTCAGTATCCTCTGCATCCTGGGTATATGATACCGGATCAGGATCCCAGATATGTAATATGTTACATAGGGCTACAAAAAGGTAGATAAACTGAGAACGGGTGATAAGTTTCATGAGGCAGAAAACGGGGCAAGTGTTGCAGCCAAGTCTGTTGGTCACTGTCACCCTGTATTACCAATACATTGATTCTGAACAAATACTATTAGATACCGAACCTGATATACAAAATCATATCAGTATCTTTATTAGTAAAGAAATGATATAATTTTGTATTGTTGGATAATGTTTTAAACATTTCCTATATCAAAAGTTGATCGGTTCAGGCACGTTATCTAAAAGCATTGACGTTTTAAATCAAACTACAGTTCCTTGTATACTGAACACACACAAGAGGAAGAGTTCAGAAATGAACAAATTCTTCTTGAGGTACTGTAGACTAGGTCATATCAATGCAACCCGACTAGCTGAAGTTACATTTAGATGCATATTTAAATCAGTTTGAATTTACATCTTGTGAAACTTGCCAGTCATGTCACAAAGATATAATGACACCAGCTCTGTTTACTGGAAGCAGAGAAAGAGTTAATGAACTCTTGTGACTGATACATGATGATGTATGTAAAGTCTCCTGTCTACACATGCCAGGACTGGTTCTTTATACTTCATTGTATTCTCTGATAATCTCTCAAAATTCAGTCATATGTTCCTGTTGAAACATAAGTCTGAAGCTTTTGAGGTATTCACAGAATATAAGTTAGAAGTAGAGAACCAAAATACGGGTATAAGTATTATGTCCTATGATAAGATCAGGGAGGAGAATACTTGTGCATGGCATTCCTGGACTATTCTAGAAGAAAATGAGATTCACTCTCACCATTACTCCTCCATATAAACCATAGCACGATGGTATATCGGGGCGGAGCAATCACACCCTATATGATAAGGTGTGCTCTATGATGAGTACTACTGAGTTACCTATTTCCTTTTGGGGTTATGCGCTTGAGAAGCTGCGTATCTATTGAATTAGGTTCGAATCAAATCAGTTGCCTACCGCTTCATATGTGATATGGAAAGGGAAGAGCCCATGTCTTAAGCTAGTTAAGATTTGGGGCTGACCGGCCTATGTCTAAAAGCATAATCCGGACAAGCTCGAGGCAAGGTCTGTTATGTAGAACTGGAAATGTTCCAGTTATACAAACTGCAGCTGATGATTTGACAGAACCAAAGGATTCAATAGTTCCCAACGAACCTCAGCCACTCCGCCGATCTAGCAGGGTTCCTCACCTGCTTGAGAGATACTTCGGTTTCTCGATGACAGTGGGAGCGAGGATTGCATCATGAGATGATGACCCAACCAGTTTCGAGCAGGCCATCGAGAGTAGGGACTCTGTAAGAATGGCGGGATGCTTAGTGATCTGAGATGGAATCCTTGTACACCAACAAAGTATGGACTTTGGTTGCTATATCTGAAGGGTTAAATCCCCATCAGGAGCAAGTATATCTTGAGAAGATTACTTGGTGTACATGGAAAAGTTGAGACTTTCAAAGCTAGACTTGTTAAAGGTTTTCGTCATCAACCAGGCACGGATAATGATGAAACCTTTTCCAGGGACTATGTTTAAATCCATCCAGATCCTACTTGCCACGGCTACATACCATGACTACGATATCTGGTGGTTGGGTGCAATGACTACTTTTCTAAATATTGATTTAGAAGAGAACGTCTATAAGAACACAGCCAGAGGGCCTCGTAGACAGTGGGAGCAGCGGAAACGTGTGCAAGATGCTTTATAGGATAAAGCAGGCATCGGGGAGTTGGAACATCTGTTTTGATGGATTAGTCAAAGAAGTTGACATCATCAAAATGGTAGATGAACCTTGTATAAACAAAAAGGTAGTAGGGAGTATGGTGACGATCCTCGTAGAGTACGTGGATGACATACTCTTGTTAGGGAAGGAGTTTCCTATGCTACGCTCGATCAATCTCCGCTTATCACAAAGATTTTCCGTATAGGATCAAAGTGATACCTACTAAATCCTAAGCTTTGGATCTATGAGATAGATCTAATTGGATGTTAGGATACTCACTAGTTGTAGTGAGATGGTATCAATCGATCCTGGGGAGAATCACTGGATGGGTTCCAGAGTGATAAAGACGACTGAATGTCAGTCACAGGCATTGTCTTTACCCTTGGTAAAGGGACGGTATGTTGGAAGATATCCAAGCCAGATACCGTGACAAACTAGAAGATAAAGGCTGGTAACATCGCTATTAAAGATACTACCAAAGAGGATGTTTGGGTGTATATTGGTTCATAAAATGAACTAGGTTCCTGCCATTGTATGACAATGGAAGTGTGGCTTCGGCCCTGGAACCCTGGTCCCATCAGTGACCCAGACATATTCTGAGGCAGCATCGCCTGATCATGGAGATAGTTGATCTCCAGGGTGATCGAGGTTAGGAGAGTAGACTCAGAGGAGAATACGGCGTATCCACTCACGAAGGCCATTTCCCAAAGAGAGACTTTTAGGGGATGGTTGAGTATTAGATATTACAACTACTGTTACAGATGGCCCTAGTGCAAGTGGGAGATTGTTAGTTATATGTATGCCCTAGAGGCCATTACTGTACATTGGATGTATATTGTAGTGGATGCTGGGACATATATAGGTAGGATTTTCTTGCTCGACATGATAGTTTGCTATCTGGTTGCTCTTTATCTTAACGTGTATACTTTCTGTCTCTCTGATTACATGTTGATAAAGCCCTTAGGATGTGTACCCGACTTCCAGGACTATGATGAAGATCATACTAGTGGGGCCTGGGTAGTCAATGAGTACATCCTTCATTGTTCCTAGTCGTGGGAATATCGAGACGGGGCATCGATATTCCAGAGTAGACTAGCGTATATCTTCTCGACCCATGTGATGGGCGATGGATGATCCCATATCCATTGGTGTTTGACATTAGAGATGGTATTCGGGTGCTCAGTGGAGACTGGGTACACTGAACGGACTCGCCGAGAACACCCAGATGGTATTATACCTCACGTCAGATGGCAGTTCTGTGGTGACACTGGTACAGCTTAGTCTGTTGACCCGAGATCGTCATAGAGTCTTGTGTGTCTCCCACTGTGCTTTCATTTCCACCCTACCACGGCTCTAATGAGTCGTGCAAACAGGTGGTTTTTGGGTACAGTCCCGATACACATGGAGGCAATGAGCGATAGGAGGGGATTCGTCTCTCCCGGTATTGGGGGTGGATGTTGCGCTATGCTCGACTGGCCATAACAGGAAATCCCTGGCCAGGGTTGCAGTGACCTACTGGTAAGTGTTATCAGTAGTTTCACACATGTTATGGACTTCACGTCGGCAAGACTTATCATGCTATTGGGGTCTGACGTTTACCACCCCTAGACGAGATATGCGACATATCAGACGAACAGACCGGACTATACGGTAAGTGTTACTGGTTGGATTCACAGGAGTGTGAGCGGGCTTGCTCGTCGATCTTCTGATCGCTCAATACCCGGGTGGCCGTTACGTTTAGCAGACCGCTTGCGGCTTGTGGGTGTTTGATATGATCATCATCTGCTGCCGGCGTATTGACGAGTCTTTAGAGTCCTACACAGTTGTTTCCTAGCTCAAGCAAAACGAAATAGGAGCGCATATGAGATATGTGCGGGACCGAGAATAATGCGTGTATGTGATACCGTATTTCATTCTCGCGATGAATGTGTCGAATGGTTGTATGCGATATAACCTAGTTATCGAATCAAGGATTGATTCGATAAGCCGATACATTGGATACTAGTCGGTTATATGCGACATGACCGGATCATTGAATCAAGTGTTGATTTAATGATTTAATGTATAATTATATATTTGATATATTACTTTGCATTAACTAGTATTGGTTCACTTTAAATGGATTTTCTTACTTGAAATGCACAAGTTGTATATGTGATATACTTTTGTGCACAAGATTGTATCATGTTTGATGATACATGCAAACTAGGGTTAGTGTAAAGAATTAAACCATGGTTAAACTAATGGTTAGGGTTTTGTTTTTTCATTTACTTATTTATCTATTTATTTATCTTATTCATTTTGGAAAAGAGAAAGATGAATCGTGGCTTTATTTGTTTTTAGTTGAACATTCATTAAACTTTGACTAAGTAACCATTCTTGTCTCATACTTAACCCTAACCATATGAACTAACCATAGTACATTCTCTACACTTAACCAAGGGTTAGTAAATGATAAGTATTATTTATTTATCTAATTTACAAAACTTATCATATTCTTCTTCTTCTTCTTCATCTTCTTCTTCCATGAAGAAAGCTTGCTACATCAATGGTGATTGATGGAAAAGTGTGAGAAATCCAAATCTAAAGTCTACCCACTTCCTATTTCTTCATCCTCTACCTCTTGCCAAGTAGTATAGGGTGTTTCCTTCACAACTTTTCTTGACTTGGTGAAGTTGGAGCTTGATCTAGCGATGCCTCTACGTAGATCATCTTCGGCATCGTCGTCGATGACCTAGCCCGCTTTTTCTCCGATGAAGCCGACGCTAGAGCCCAAGATCCGATTTGTACAGCGAGGAGACTTCATCGCGGAGCCATGGAGGTGGAGAACCGGATCTACAAAGGTTGTATTTCCGTTCTTTATTAGTAAAGTTGTTTACTAGTTATTGTTATCGCCTATATATCTAACCAACGATCCGTATTAGGGTTTGTAGGCACTTGTAAAATTTAAATTGGCCATGTTTGATCACTTGTAAGACTCCATTAGAGTGCCTAGGAACCCTACAGAAATATCAACAACCACAAATGAAACAATATGCAACCAAATGCAACATGTCATGGTGCACTAATCATGGAAAAATGTAGAAATGCGGATTTGGCAAAATCGCGATTAGTAGTGCGCTAATCAATTTTTATTCAAACTGCATATAATTAATTATAAAAATGCCAAATCCGATAAATATATTTTTAAATGAATAAATCATTTTAATATCCAATTATTTCACAAATATTGGTATATATTATACCATTTTACGAAAGGCCCAATTTTGCAAATCGGGTAGTTTTCGCGAAATATATTATTTTGATATTAAATTCCAAAAATAATATTTTATATTTTCTGAAATATTACAAATCCACTGAAAACCCTCAGGAGACAACACTGCTCCAACTAGGGACACATAGAGCTTTAAAGGCTTGTTGCATGTGCTAAGTGCAATCGTGTTTCCTACGAAAGTGTGATAGTTAGTTTTTCTTTTTCTTTTCTCCTTCTCCTGAATAAAAAGAAGTTTGCTCGGGACGATCAAAGTCAAGTTTGGGGGAATTTGTTCAGTCAAAAATATTGTAATTTTTAATATAACAATTTTCTCACTTTTCTTATCATCTAAGTATATTTGATATAAATATAACACATATTACAAGTTCGTCTGGAAAATATCAATTACCAGGTGTTATACATTATGATCAAAAATTTAAAGGAAATTGTATGTTTATTATTCCATGCATAATATTGTATATCTCTAACAGTCTTCATTGAAATCTTGTGTAAAAATTAGCTCAGGTCAGATATTGGAATCGGAAATTCGCCGATAAAATACAGAAAATCAAAAAATTAAATTCTGGAAGAGTTCAGTAGAGAAAAGAAGATTCCAGATATCATATATAAACCCACAAATCAACAGAAAAAGACCAAAGAAATTTGAAGCAATGAAGACACCAATCGGCTGCGGATCCGTTGCCGAGTCAACGCGAGTCGCCGCAGATCCGCGGCCGAGTCAGGGGATCGAAGATCGTGATTTCTCTAGAAGCTTCATTGCAACGTCCAAACTTATTGGGGAAGACTCGTTGTAACAACCTCGTTCTGGAAACTTCTTTATAACAACCTAGCTTGTTGAGAAAGCTTTATAACTACCAAGCTTATTCTAGATGTCTCTCTATAACAAACTAGCTTATGAGGGAAGCTTGATGAGGGGCTATAAAAAGGAATCTAAGCCTACATTAATAGTTGTTGATTTTTAGGACACATTTTGTACACAATTACACAAACAATTTAGATCTAATTCCAAATCAAGATCCAAGATCAAGAATCATTGAGAAATTCATCGAGCGAGATCATTCAAGATTCCTATATGCGAAGCCGATCGTCATCAAGAGCACGTGATCCTCGATAGATCCTAGACTCACGGTGGTCGAGCAAAGCGAAGATTGACGGAGAAATTACCTCTTTAAGAGAGTTATCGAGAGCAATTCTTCTTGTAATCTCGGATTGGAGAAGTTGTAATTTGAAGTTGAATAATAAAAATGATCATTACTTTTAATATCGCTTTCATTAAATTTTCACATTATGAAATCTCTATTTGTTGACTCTTCTATTTTCATATTGTGTGAGTAAATCTCCGCTTGCTAAGGATTCGAAGAAATTTGGTAGATCACATGGTGAGAGAATTCTATATTCATCTTAAATCTTATAGAGATTATAAACTTTAGCAAAAAGAATAATTAATGTCCAAATTCTGAGTGAGATCAATTTATTGATAATTTCATCACAATTTGGGAATTAGATTGATGATCCTTCTTGCTAAAGGCTAGATAAGAATAGCAATCAATGAAAGGACAATGGGCAATGAAGGAGAAACCCTAGTTTCTTCAAGGGATCCCTAATCCTCATTGGTAACCATCGATCTAGTGTTAATTCTACCAATAGATAAGATGAATCATTTTGAATAGTCATCCATGGCTACCAATTCCGTTCGAATCCTACAAGCCTTCTACAATTTTCTTGACAAATAAATCTTGAATATCTTCTTGAATTTTCTTTCTTGAAAACAATTTCTTGAATTTCTTGAAACTATTACTTCAATCAAATCTTAAAATAATATCTTGATTTTCTTTACTAGTTCTTTCGACTCAACTAAAGCAAGAATTTACGAGTTCCATGAATCCCAGAGGATGACCTGTACTCACTAACACTCGCTATACGCGACACCGTTATTGATTGCAGTTATTATATGACTAAAACAATACATCACCTATTTAGTAATACATCTTTTCTTTAAAATCAAAGGGGTGAGAATCCAAAATTAGATCAATCAAGATTCTTGAGGATATGCTCCGAGCTTACGTTCGAGATTTCTTGGCAGTTGGGATTGCCACTTGCCCTTGATAGAGTTTTTCTATAAAAACAGCTTCTAGGAGACTAATCAGATGGCACCCTTCGAGATATTATATGAAAGGAAATGTCGATCAGCAGTTGTTGGACAGAGCTCTATGAGAGCGGTATTTTAGGAACACAGATTGGGCAGGAGATGACTGAAAAGATTTAGTTGATTTGGGATAGGATGAAAGTGGCCCAGAGCAGGCAGAGATCTTATGCAGCCGACGTCGGCGCAGACTTGAGTTCGTCGTTGTTTCATGTTTTCTTGAAGGTTTCTCCGATTAAGGGCGTGTCGAGATTCGGAAAGAAAAGGAAGGCTTAGTTCTAGATATATGGGTTTTTTGAGATTCTCGAGCGTGTCGGGGCTGTTGCTTATTGTTTGGCTCTTCCACCCAGCTTTCGAGATATTCACCCCGTGTTTCTTGTATCAATGCTCCGCAAGTACCTTTATGACCCCTCTCGCACGATACAGCATCAGACAATCCAGCTGGAGCGCGGTCTTTCTTTCATCAAGCAGCCGATAGTCATTATAGATCGGCAGGTGAAGGAACTAAGGTCCGAGGTCATACCATCTGTTTTGGTTCTTTGACGTTGCCCAAACAGTGAAAAAGGTCACGTGGGAAGCCAAGGAAGAGAGGAGGAAGAATATTCCCATCTCTTCGAGGGTACCGTGGGAAGCCGAGGAAGAGAGGAGGAAGAATATTCCCATCTCTTCGAGGGTACGCATAGTTAAATAATAAATTCGGGAACCGAATTTCTTTAAGAGGGGAAGATTGTAATTCTTTGAAAACTCGTTTAGGTCAATTATATGTTAATTAGTGATAATACGTGATTTTCATAAAACCTAATTAATAAGTATTTTCCACATCAACGGGAATACATTTATTTTAATTATGAAATTATGTAATTTCATATATAATTGTGTTTTATTGCTTAACATTTAAATTATTTTTCACTAAATTATTTATTTTAGTTATTTGCTAATTAATAATCTATTTTCTTAAAAACATGCACACACATCTTGTGTAATCCTAAATTAACAACATGTTAATACAAGTCTTTTGCACCATGACAACATAATCTTTTCAAAAAAAATAAATAATTTGTGACATGCTTTTCTTTCTTTCCTCTCTATGTTCTAGACTTTTCTTTTATGAGAAAATGGAAAAAAAGAAATGAAAATTTGAGGCATGGGGGCATTAAATGCATGGTATGGCTCACTTCTCTCTCTCTCTCTCTTCACTCTAGAACTCTCTCCCTCTTCCCCATGGCAGCCACCTATCTCCTCCTCCTTCTTCCTCAAATGGTTTAATCTCTACCTCACACAAATCCCTCAAAACATCACAAAAATCACATGTAAACACTTCAAAACAAATCCTTTTTTGGTTCTTGAGGCAAGTTTCAACTTTAGGGGGCAAGATTAGCAAGATAGCACCATTCTTAGATCAACTTGAGGTGTAAAGCCAAACTTAATTACTTATTTGCTAAACTTTTAGTTTATTGATCTTATATTAGTGTTCAAGTAGTAATTAATGTTATTTTTGATATTTAAGAAGAGATTAAGATAAGTTAGGGTTTTTATGGCTTGAATAGGGTAATTAACAGTAGTTAGTGTCTAATAATCCAAGTCATTTCACAAGTTTACACTAAAATACCTTAATGTCACTAACTAGTGTTTTAATACAGTTTATAATCAAGTTTTTAGACACTGAGAATCTGCTATTTATATGGTTTTTTTAGAACAAACAAACATATACTGTAGACTATACTTTGTGTTAGGAGTGTAGTGTAGAAATACGGACCCGTTTCACCCTACTAGACCCGGTGAGACCCCCATTATTTCCGATCTGGTCGTCCCCCTTGTGGAGTTGGATGTTGAATTTTTGCATGTAGTTGTTTGTAGGTATTTTATGGTATTTGGTATTTCTTGTTTTCTTGGTTTCTGCTCTAGATAAAATCTGGGACCAATTACCTATATTTTTAGTATTTTGACATGCGCGACACATATGTTCCGAGTCTAGGTTTGGTGTCTGTTGTGTATCACAGCCAATCGGGGTGGTTTCAGACGATAGCACACATGTTTTGGTGTTTTGATTGCAACGCGTTTAGCTTGTGGCGCTAGTTTTCTCGTATGGTCTTGATATCGCGTTTTGCAGAATATTAGCCGTATGTGTGTTGCATTGTGTGATTCTAGGATCGGTCGCGGAGATATCGGACATGGCACGGAAAGGAAAAGCGGTGATTGTATTAGACTAACTGAGGCATTCCGTTGACTAGATGTATACATCTACGGGAGAATCGTCTGGATGGCGCAAGTCGCCCGATAGTTAGAATTTCTATTAGTACTTGCACTTATATGCGTAATTCCTAGTTATTCATCTCGTTGCATCACATCATCGTTTATGTGTGTGTGTGTGTGTGTGTGTGTGTGATATCATCTCATAGGACACTTGCATCATTACTATTGGTTTATGTTGCACGGGCACTATTCATGTGGACACACACGCCTTGGTAATTGCTAAGCCACGAACACTATATAACTTGTTTAAATCAGAATCTAAAACAATTGCACCATATATGATTTGTAAACCTGTACTTGTATATTCAATCCATCAGGATGGATACGTAGTATTGCTATGTAGGGTTTCCTAGGTTGGCAGCAAGGATTCGGGAGGCATCGTCCATACTGTTTTCAGATTTTCGCCGTTCTAAAGAACCCTATCCTAGAATTATTAACTAGATATTTAAATGACAAGCAATGTTAATATCTTAACATCCAAAGTGAATAAGGATACCACCTTTGTAGACCGGTCCTTCACTTCTAAAGCTCCGTGTAGTAGTCCTTTCGCTCCAAGTAGTGGACTCCCGAACTCTAGTAAGGATTCACATGAAGAAATGAACTACCCTGCTCGATGTCTTCGAGCCCGAAGATGATCTACGTCGAGAAGACTCAAGCTAATGCTACCTCTTCACTAATGGTAGATGAGTGAAGCAAACACCCTAAACTAAATGGCTAATAGTAGAGGATGATGAATTGGGAAGTGGGCTCACTATAGATTTAATTTTCTCACAATATTTTCTCACCATGAGAAAAGCTAGCGAGCTTTCTCATTAAGGAAGAAGAAGCTCATGTGAAGAATGAGAGAATGAACTCATAAGGTGAGAATAACAGCTGTGGTTGAGTTAGTGTCATACACTAACTCATGTAGAGAATAAACCAGGGCAAAACAATAATGGTTGGGTTAATAAATATCTTCAAGTAAAACAAAAAGAGTGGACTTGGTCAATGGTTCCACAAGCTTCTACAAGCTTCAACCATGTGACAATTTCCAACCAATTTTGATTTACTTTAAATAAATAAAAACCCATCATTATTATAAGCATGGTGTGAGTCTTATAAACCCATGTAGCATGTGGCATCAAGTATGACACAAAAGATGTACATTAATATATATCACATATATACTATATGCACACAACTGAGGAAAAGAAATGTTTAAATGAGCTAATATTAGTTAATGTAAATTAATATATCACATATATAATTATACATTAAATTATTAAATCAACAGTTGATTTAATAATCCGGCTATATCACATACAACCGACTAATATCAAATGGATCAATCTATCGAATCAACACTTGATCCGATAACCCGGCTATATCACATATAACCGACCGATTTCATATATCGTGAGAATAGAATAGGGTATCACATACGTGCATTAATCTCGGTCTCTCACATATCACATATGTGCTCCTACTTCATTTCGTATGAATCAGGAAACCTCTGTGTAGGACTCTAAAAACTCGTCAATACGTCGGCATTAGGTGATGATCATATCAAACACCCACAAGCCGCAAGCGGTCCGCTAAACGTAGCGGCCACTCGGGTATTGAGCGATGAGAAGATCAACAAGCAAGCCTGCTCGTATTCCTGCGAATCCAATCAGTAACACTACCGTACAGTCCGGTCTCTTCGTTTGATATGTCGCATATCTCGCCCGGGGGTGGTAAACGTCAGACCCCAATATCTTGCTAAATCATTCCGATGTGAGGCTCATAACGGGTCGAGAAACTACTGATAGCACTTACTAGTAAATCTCATAAATAGCCCTGGCGAGGGACTTACTGTTCTGGCCAATCGAGCACAGCGCAACATCAACCCCTAATACCGGGAGAGAAGAAATCCCCTCCTATCGCTCATTGCCTCCATATGACTCGGGACTGTACACAAAAACCACCATTTTGCACGTTCTCTTGAACGTGGTAAGGTGGAAATCAAAGAACAGTGGGAATCACACAAGACTCTATGACGATCTCGGGTCGACAGACTAACATGTACCAGTGTCACCAGAGAACTGCCATCTGACGTGAGGTATAATACCATCTAGGAGTTCTCGACGAGTCCGTCCAGTGTACCCAGTCTCCACCAAGCACCCGTATATCATCTCTGATGTCAAGCACCAATGGATATGGGATCATCCATCGCCCATCTAAATGGGTCGAGAAGGTATACGATAGTCTACTCTGGTATATCGATGCCCCATCTCGATACACCCACGACTAGGGACATTAATGGATGTACTCACGGACTAACTTTGTTCCACTAGAATGATCTGCATCATAATCCAGGTAGTCAAGTATACATCCTAAGGGCTTTATCAACATGTAACAGAGAGACAATAGTGTACATATTAAGATAAAAAGTAACCAGATAGCATACTATCATGTCGAGCAAGAAAGTCCTCCCTATGTATGTCCAAGCATCCACTATAATATACATCATATGTACAATAATGGCCTTTAGGGCATACATATAACTAACAATCTCCCACTTGCACTAGGGCCATATGTTGTAGTATCTAATACCCAACAATCAGCAGTGGTTGTAGTATCTCATACTCAACCATCCCATAAAAGTCTCCCTTGGGAAAAGGCCTTTGTGAGCGGATCCACCGTGTTGTCCTCTGAGTCTACTCTCCTAACCTCTATCTCCCTAGAGATCAACCATCTCCATGATCAAGTGATACTGCCTTAGAATATGTCTGGGTCACTGATGCGACGGGGGTTCCTAGGCATAAGCTACAACTCCATTGTTACACAATGGTAGGAATAAAGTTCATCTCATGAACTAATATACAACCAGACTGCCTCTTTAATAGAATCTTTGGTAGCGATGTATCCATCCTTTATCGTCTGTTTGACACGGTATCTAGCTTGAAACTATTCCAACATGCCGTCCTTCCACTGATGGTAAGACAATGCCTGTGACCGACATTCAGTCGACCTTACCACCGTGGAAGCTATCCCGTGATTCTCCCCAGGATCGATTGAAACCATCTCACTACACCTAGTGAGAATCCTAACATACACTTAGATCTATCTCATAGATCCAAAACCCAGGATTTAGGATGTATCACCTTGATCCTATATGGAGAATTCTTGTGATAAGAGGAGATTGACCGAGCGTAGCATAGGAAACACTTTCCGTATCAAGAGTATGTCATCTACGTACAATACGTGGATGACCACCATACTCTCTACTACCTTTTTTGTATATACAAGGTTCATGTACCATTTTGATGAAGTCAAACGCTTTGAATACCACATCAAAACAGATGTTCCAACTCCGCGATGCCTGCTTTATCCCATTAAGCAACTTGCACACGTTTCCGCTACTCCCACTGTCTATGATGCCCTCTGGCTGTGTACTTATAGACGCTCTCTTCTAAATCACTATTTAGAAAAGCAGTCATGACACCCAACCGCCAGATATCATAGTCATGGTATGTAGAAATGGCAAGTAGGTTCCGGATGGACTTAAGCATAACCACTGGAGAATAGGTTTCATCATAATCCACACATGGTCAATGACGAAACCTTTTACAACAAGTCTAGCTTTGAAAATCTCAACTTCTCTATCTACACCAAGTAATCTTCTCAAGATATACTTTCTCCTGATGGGGGTTTAACCCTTCATATATAGAAACCAAAGTCCATACTTTGTTGGTGTATATAGATTCCATCTCAGATCTCTTAGCATCCAGCCATTCTTATAGAGTCCCCACTCTTAATGGCCTGCTCGAAACTTAGTTGGGTCATCATCTCATGATGCAATCCTAGCTTCCACTGTTATTGAGAAAACCGAAGTATCTCTCAGGTGGATGAGGAACCCTACCAGATCGGCGGAGAGGCTGAGGTTCGTCGGGAGCTATTGAATCCTCCGGTTCTACCAAATCATCAGCTGTAGTTTGTATAGCTGGAACTTATTCCAGTTCTACCTCATGACCACTAATTTCTTCCATAAAAAATTCCTTTTCTTAAAAGGTGGCATGCCGAGAAATAAAACACTTTTTGTTTCTCGGTGCGGTAAAAGATATTCCCTTGCGAAAGCTTGGGATATCCAACAAACTTCCACAGAACTGACCTTGCCTCGAGCTTTTCCGGATTTTGGTTTTAGACATAGACCGGAAAACCCCAAATCTTAACTTACTTAAGACATGGGCTCTTCCTATGCCATATCTCGAATGGAGTGGTAGGCACCTGATTTGGTTGGAACCCTATTCAATAGGTATGCAATTTCTCAAGTGCATAATTACCAAAAAGAAAATTGGCAACTCAGGAGTACTCATCATAGAGCGCACCATATCTAATAATAGGGTGCGATTGCTCCACCCCGATACACCGTTGTTCTATGGTGTATGCAAAAGAGTAATGCCGAGAGAGAATCTCATTCTCCTATTGAATTGTCCAGGAACTCCGTGCTCAATTATTCACCTCCCTGATCACATCAAAGGACATAATACTTATACCACTTTTGGTTCTTTACTTCAGACTTATATTCTTTGAATTTCTCAAAAGCTTCAGACTTGTGTTTCAACAGGAACATATGTCTGAATCTTGTGAGATCATCAGTGAATGTAATGAAGTACAAAGAACCAGTCTTAGCATGTGTAGACCGGGGACCTGCATACATCTCATGTATCAATCCCAAGAGTTCACTAACTCTTTCTCTGTTTCCAGTAAAAGGAGCTATGGTCATTTTTTCTTTGTGACATGACTGGCAAGTTTTCAAAATGATTTAAATATGCAACTTAATGTAACTTATCTAGTCGGGTCGTATTGATATGACCTTGTCTATAATGCCTCAAGAAGGATTCGTTTATTTCTGAACTCTTCCTCTTGTGTGTGTTTTGTACGTTAAGAACTGCAGTTTGATTTAGAACGTATATGCCATTAGATAACATGCCTGATAAGATCAACTCTTGATATAGGAAATGTTTAAAACATTATCCATCAATACAAAATTATATCCTTCTTTACTAAATAAAGAGACTGATATGATGTTGTATATCAGGTTCGTTATCTAATAACAATTGTTCAGAATCAATGTATTACCGTTTGGTAATACAAGGTGATAATTGCCAACATCTTGGCTGCACCAATTGCATTGTTTCAAACTCTTAAAACTCATCACCCATTCCCAGTTCTTTACCTATCTGTAGCCCATGTAACAGATTACATGTGTGGGATCCTGATCTGGTATCTCATATTCAGGATATAGAGGATACTGAGAAACAGTTCTTGGTAATGAACACACCCGAAGAAGATGCATCATCATGAACTTTCTTCATTTGGGCGGCACGGGAATCCTGGTAATCCCCTATTTCCTGCTTGGTCTTATAACAATTATAAGTTGGAGCGGGACCAACGTTCCCTGGCTCAGTATAACAACCGGATTCGGTCAATGCATCCATATTATTATCTTGATTAAGGCGTAACATGGTCACTACCAGAAGAGAGAGAAGAAAACACTCTGCGTGCGCTCTTGCAAGATCAGATTGGTTATTATTTTATCTAATCAGGATGGCTCCCACTGCTTTTATCAAATCTTCCTTCAAACCCTAAAAGGTAAGACTAGCCGGGATTAATTACACCCTACAAGTTCGCCAATCTTTCGGCCAGGCCAGTATCGGTACTTTGAGGGAGGTTCCCCGTGCTTTCACACGGACCAAATTAAAATAAAGCTCGTTTTCCCAGAGGCGTAACCCCGTTAACAGCTTTCTAGACACCTACTTGATCGGCTAATTGTAATGTGCAAAACTCTCCCAGGAGTAACTCTTAGTCGCAATGGGTATCGGGATCCAACTATTTCATATAAAGTACGCAATCTCATTGCAAATTTCAACACTTAAAATTCCAGATAATATTTTACCCCTAGCATCCTAAGACCTTGACGGAGGCCAAACTACCCATAGGGCGCTAGTCAAGTTCAACCCGTTCATTTCTTGATTAAATTAGACCCACCCGCACGACCCTTTTCGGAGGCCAAACTACGTCGTACGAATACCCTAATCCAATCGCATCTCCGGCTGCAGATAAGCACTATTTAGCTACCGCACACTACGCCTTGACGGAGGCCAAACTACCGTAGCACGAATACTAAGTAGTACTTATCTGAAATGACGGAGGGCTACGACAAGTTTTAAGAAAACCCTTTGCGTAATGAACTTGATATCGTTATAGAATCGAGTGATTTTGAAAAAGGAGTTTTTTTTAGGCTTTTACTAGTTTTGCTAAAGAAGTCACTCCCGGTGAAGGGATCTCGGCTCTCTCCTTATCAAATAAGGTGCGGGATAGTTCATAAATACCATTATGCAAAGCAAAAACTATAGAAGCAATCAAAAGACAAACCAAGTGGGTTGTAGCATCTTCTAGTTTTGCTAAAGTCGTCACTCCCGGTGAAGAGATCTTGACTATTTCCTTATCGAATATGGTGCTGGATATTCTACAAGGAATACCACTATGAAAAGCAAAAACTAGAGCTAACAGTTTTTAAAACAAGATTCTGAAACATCATTATGTTTCTTTTATTTCATTAATCTCATTAATGAAGTCCTATCAAATTATGCTTCCTAAGCATCACAGAAGAAACGAAAGCATCAATATTTACTATATATTATCATATATATAATATAAGGATTCATCTCAACATTTAAAGTGATCACATCACAGAATATCAGTAGCAGAAAAACACATATGAAATATTGGATATACTAGGAATTTCGTGTTTTAATTGAACCAATAAAAAACGTGGATTCTACGGTCGCGATGAATAGCCAAACCAACATCCCTAGACATCTACGAGAGCGGCAAGCAACCCTCCTAATTCTAGAGTTAGGAGACCCGGTCTCGACTCATCGAGATGGTCTCCCACTAGACTCTAGAACCCGGTTACTTGTGCTCTCCTCCTTGGGTCTATCCTAATGAGGAAAAGTTAATAATATACATCAATGGTGACATCATCCTCAACCCAGAAGTGCCCCAGTAAAAGAATATTACATACAAGATTTTACAAGAATGAAAATGAAAAACTCTCATCTCACATAAAAAAAACACGGCTATTCAAACACGACGATCCAATATAACATATCACAGCAACACATATCATCAACGTAAATAATATGCGTATCTCAATTGTCGTTGACATATAGCAACGAAACCGGCGATACACCACATGTTACACTTACGACCGCAAAAAAGAAAGTGAAAAACTACAACAATTGGAATCCGCAACCACCATAGATATCATAAACCCAATGTATCACATACTTGGGATTTCATGCTTAACAAATTGAATTCCTTAGAAATCACATGCCTAACAATTATAAACCCTGCATTTTAGTCTCGATATTGAAAAAACTTTTCAATAACCTGTCAGGTAATTCAACAAGATTCCCGATAACCTGATCGAATGCTCGCTGGAAACTTTAGTAGACGGCCGCACCACCGATGCCGTCGACGAAGTGCACTAAGGCGGAACACCGCAGCCGCGAGCACCCGAACGGATGCTTTTGGCGACGACGTTCTCCTACAGTCACATTGTCGGGGCTATGTTGCGTGGCTATCTATTATGGTTACCCGGCGAGTGTCATGACCCGAAAGTACGGAACGTGACTGACACTTAAATTACGAAACGTCTAAAGGCGTAACGTAATTTAAGTAAGCCAAAGCCCAGAAATCTAAACCAAAAGTTTAAGTAGAGTGAAGGAAAACTTGATAAAAGAAAACGATTTTAACCAAAACAAGTCGCCTTAAACATTTTAATAAAACACCAAATTTTTACGAAAATTTTGGCAGAGTCTCCTTTGTAAATACTGGCCACGAAACGGGTACAAACAAGAGAAATACAAATATATCATGAATAAGGCTTCCCCAAGCGGGAGTTAGCTCTTCGCCAAAGGTGGATCACAACCACTTACAATATATATATCATCAAATGCAAAAAAAAGCATGAAAGTAATAAAAGCTTAAGAGCATCAACTCGGCTCAAGTGAGCATCGACACCAAACCACAAATGCAAGTGTAACAATTCTCACCGTCTTGTTAGTTGTATGTATGCCGTAGAGGCCAGTATTGTATAGATGATGTATATTATATTGGATGTTTGGACATATATAGAGATGAATTTCTTGCTCGATATGATAGTATGCTATCTGGTTGCTCTTTATCTTAACATGTAGACTTGTCTCTTTATACTGTCTTCAAGTTACATGTTGGTAAAGCCCTTAGGATGTGTACTTGACTACCTGGACTATGATGCGGATCATACTAGTAGGGACATGGTAGTCCATAAGTACATCCTTCAAGGTCCCTAGTCGTAGAGTGTCTCGAGACGGGGATCAATATACCAGAGTAGACTAGCATATACGCTTCTCGACACATGAGATGGGCGATGGATGATCCCATATCCATTGGTGTTTGACATCAGATATGGTATACGGGTGCTCAGTGGAGACTGGGTACACTGGACGGACTCGCCGAGAACTCCCAGATGGTATTATACCTCACGTCAGATGGCAGTTCTCAGGTGACACTTGTGCATGTTAGTCTGTAGACCCGAGATCATCATAGAGTCTTATGTGATTCCCACTGTGCTTTGATTTCCACCTTACCACGTCCATGAGGGCGTGCAAAACGGTGGTTTTTGGGTACAGTCCCGAGTCACATGGAGGCAATGAGCGATAGGAGGGGTTTCGTCTCTCCCGATATTGGGGGTTGATGTTGCGCCGTGCTCGATTGGCCGTAACAGGGAAGTCCCTGGCCAGGGCTGATTAGAGATTTACTGGTAAGTGTTACCAGTAGTTTCTCGACCCGTTATGAGCCTCACATTGGCACGACTTATCGGTTATTGGGGTCTGACGTTTACCACCCCTAGACTTGATATGCGACATATCAGACGAGGAGACCGAACTACACGGGTAGTGTTGCCGGTTGGCTCGACGGGAGTTGTAGCAGGTTCGCTTGTTTTCTTCTGATCGCTCAATACCCGGGTGGCCGTTACGTTTAGCTAACCGCTTGCGGCTTGGGGATGCTTGATATGATCACCACCCACTGCCGGCGTATTGACGAGTCTTAGAGTCCCACAAAGGAGTTACCTAGTCCAGGCGAAATGTTGTGGTGCGCGTATGCGATATGCGCATGGACCCGGTTAAAATGCGCGTATGAGATACCGTATATTAATCGGGCGGCTTGCTTTTGGTTGGGTCTTATGTGATATGGCCGGATTGATAAATCAAGTGTTGATTTATCATTTAACCATTAGTTTCTCACTAGAAATCCTTTTTTGTATTTTAGGATGTATGCATGCATGTATGCATTCTTTCTAGATTCATGCACATATGGATGTGCATGCACACATACATACATACATCATCCTTCATGGTTGCATATACATTGAAAATGGTGGCAATATAAGACTCACACCATGGTTTATATGTATGGATTATTATTTCTATTTATGTTAAAACAAAAGAAAAGAGAAAAGATTAATAAATGGTTATATTCTACACTCTTCTTTGAATTGACCATGTTCACCTACTTATTAACCATGATTTAATCTTCCTCTTGTGTTTTTAACTCAAGTGAAATAAATATCCATAATATGTGACCATGGTTTGAGATGAAGAGGGAAAATATATATAGATATATTTTCTCTTTTCTCACAAGAGTTTATCTTTTACCCTTGTTCAAAAAGCCATTATCTTCTTCGTCCTTCTTCTTTTGCTCTTTAGATTTCTCTAGTGAGCAAATTACTCACCAAGTTAGGATTTTGAAGTAAGAAAAGCCACCACAACATCATTCTACACAAGTCTTGCCCACTTGTTTAGAGTGTTAGCTTCATTTCTTTCTCTTGATCAAGTGAAATTGCAAGCTTGGACAAAGCGGACTCCGGGTGGATCATCGTGGACCTAGAGGAGTTCAAGTGGGCCTTTTCCAAACCCCAAGTAGCCGAGGAGTCTAGCGTAGGGAGCTACAAAGGTTGTACTCTCTAAACCCTAGCTTAACCTACTTGTGATGATGTGTTGTTTTAGAACCCCTAATTTTCTAGGATTGATTCTTTGTATGCTTACTTAGCACCCTAAAATTTTGATCTTTGGTACATGTGATACTTCCAAACCCTTCATGAGGTGCTAGGTAAACCCAACATTGGTATCAGAGCCGACCTAGAACATTAGGCGACACATTAACGAAGTTAAAACTCCGATCGAACCGAAAAATACGGATTTTTAGCACTCTCTGGACATTTTTTCAAAACTGTTGTTTTTCAGAATTAAAAATATGTAAAAAATACAGCAGGCAAATCTAAGCTGTACTGTGAAATACGAGGACATGAACAGTAAATATCACCGCGGAACCGCGGCAATAGCTTGCTTGGGCCGCGGTTCCGCGGCCGTACACAAGAGATGATGACTCGTTTTTATACAGTAATGTTTAGAACTGTTTGTATATATTTTTAGATATTTTTAATCTGAATTTAGTGATGAATGTTCTGGGGATGGTTTTGGACTCTACAATTCGATCGGAATTTTGATTTCGTGTTTCTTTCCCGGTAATTTAGAAGGTATTGAATTGTTCGAACGAGTATCATTTACTCACTTTTTTATGGGGTTTTAATCTTTCGGAAATACGTGCAAGTTTGTTTGTGGTGGACCCTCTAGAAGACAACAAACCTTAACTCGATTATGTGACCGTCTTGAACTGCCTTTTGAACCTTAGGGTTTGGGGCAGTACGGCGTGCTACATGTGAGGCGTTGGCTTGACCCTTCTACGGCTGGACCGCTACTACTGTGTCACCTTCTGGGTTTTTAAACTCCGCTCAAGTGTTGAGCTTTAGGGAATTTTGGGTATTTGGTCATTCGTTCGAAAACTTTAATATTGTCTATTTATCTGGAATGTGATACAATATGTGGAATTCATATAATTAGGCATGAAATACGAAATATGTGATATTTCGCATTTACGATGTCTAAAGAGAATATGTATTCAAAATATTGTAGTTTTCCACTTTCTTTTCTGTGACCGTAAGTGTAGTATGTCGATATCGCCGGTTTCGTTGCTATACATCAACGACAATTGGGGTATGCATACTTACTTACGTTGATGATATGAGATATTATGTGTTGCTGAGATATGATGTGCAGGATTGTCACGATTAAATAGCCGGGGATTTTTATGTGAGATGAGAGTTTTATATTTTCATTCATGTAAATTCAAATGTAATGTAATATTATTTTATTTGGGGCACTTCCGGGTTGAGGTTGATGCCACCAGTGTTGTATATTATTTATTTTTCCGCATTAGGATGGACCCAAGGAGGGGAGCACAGGTGACCGGGTTCTGGGGTTCAGTGGGAGGCCATCTCGAGAAGTCGAGACCGGGTCTCCTAAACTCCAGAATTGGTAGGGTCGCTTGCTGCTCTCGTAGAGGTCCAAGGTGTGGGCTTGGCTATTCATCGCGACTGTGGAATCCGTATTTTCTATTGTTGGCTAAATACTAAATACGAACGTCCTAGTATATCCCACATTATATCTATGTTTCTACTGCGATATCTGTGATGTGATCATTTGATATGTTGTGATGAATACAGTATATAGTATATATGATATATTATATAGACGTTACTTATGTTTTACACCCGCACTAGCCCTGCCCTGCTCTGTCGTTAGTTACCTAACCTAACGGTGCACGAGGGGACATCGAGGCGAATGCGGATGGCATAAGTGTACGTCGTATTTATCTGTGATGTTTTGGTGACTTATTTGATGGGACTTCATTAATGTGATTAATGAAAGAAAAGAAACCTAAAAGATGTTGTAGAATCAAATTTTTCCAAAAAAGGGTAGCTACAGTTTTGCTTTGCATAGCGATATATATGATATATCCTGCACCTTATTCGATGAGGAAAGAGCCGAGATCCCTTCACCGGGAGTGACCTCTTTAGCGAAACTGGCAGATGCTACAACACTTGGTTTGCTTTTGATTGCTTTTGGAGTTTTTGTTTTGCATAGTGATATATATGATATATCCTGCACCTTATTCGATAAGGAAAGAGCCGAGATCCCTTCACCGGGAGTGACCTCTTTAGCAAAACTAATGAAAGCCTCAAAATCACTCCATTTCAAAATTCACTTGATTCTACAACGATATCAAGTTCATTACGCAATAGGTTTTCAGAAAAACCTGTCGTAGCCCTCCGTCATTTCAGATAAGTTGTATATAGTATTCGGGCTACATTTGTTGGCTTTCGTCAAGGTGTAGTGTGCGGTAGATATATGCTTCTTATCTGCTGCATATGATGCGACTGGATTAGGGTAATCGTACGGCTTTGTTGGCTTTCGTCAAGGGTCGTGCGGGTGGGTTTAATTCAGTCAAGAAATGTACGGGTTGAACTTGACTAGCGGGCTATGGATTGTTGGCTTTCGTCAAGGTCATAGCACGTTAGGGGCAAAATATTATCGGGAATTTCAAGTGTTGAAATTTGCAATGAGATTGCATACCTTCTATGAGATAGTTGGATCCCGATACCCACTGCGAGTAATTGTTACTCCCGGGAGAGTTTTACACAGGACAATTAGCCGATCAAGTAGGTGTCTAGAAAGGTGTCAACGGGGTTACGCCTCTGGGAAAACGAGCTTTATTTTAATTAGGTCCGTGCGTAAGCACGGGGAACCTCCGTCAAAGTACCGACACTGGCCTGGCTGAAAGATCGGCGAAGTTGTAGGGTATAATTAAACCCGGCTAGTCTTTCCTTTTAGGATTTGAAGGAAGATTTGATAAAAAAAGTGGGAGCCATCCTGATTAGATAAGATAATAACCAATCTGATCTTGCAAGAGTATACGCTAAAGTGTTTTCTTCTCTCTCTCTCCAGGTAGAGACCATGTCATGCCTTAATCAAGATAATAATATGGATGTATCGACCGAACCCGCATGTTATACTGTGCTGGGGAATGTTGGTTCCGTTCTTTCTTATAAGAGTTATAGGATTGAACAGGACATAGGGGAATACCAGGATTCGCATGCCACCCGAATGAAGAAAGTACATGATGATGCATTTTCTTCGGGTGTGTTCGTTACAGAGAACTGTTTCTCCATTTGCCCTACGTCCTGAGTATTAGAAACCGGGTCAGGATCCCATATATGTAATCAGTTACATGGGCTTAAGAAAGGTAGAGAGCTTGGAGAAGGTGATAAAGACATAAGGGTTGGAAATGGTGCAATTGTTGCAGCTAAAACCGTCGGGGAATATCACCTTGTATTGCCAACTGGTAATACATTGATTCTGAACGAATGCTATTACATGCCGAACCTGATATGCAACATTATATCGGTTTCTTTATTGAGTAAAGAGGGATATAATTGTTGGAGATAGTGCCCTCATAGTCAATTATTGGATCGCAGGTACGTGATTGCAATGATTGCGGAGGACCTATCCCGGTAGCACAGTCTTACTCGAGATGATAGTATGCTATCTGGTTTGCCTTTATCAGTCGTGTACATGTTCAGGTGACTGATTGCATGTTACACTTTGATAGAGCCCTTAGGATCTTGCTTTACTACCAACAGTATGATGGCGATCATATACGTGAGAGTTGGGTAGTTTATATGCATATCTTTAATTATGGTCCCTAGTCGTGGGAGTTTCGAGACAGGGCATCGATACTCCGGAGTAGACTATTGTGTACAGTCGAGACCCCGACGAGGGGCGGTGGCCGGTCTCACAAGCCACTGGTGTCAGTTGGATCACCTAAGATGTATACAGGTGCTCATTGGGTTATGAGTACACCGGACAGGACTCGCCGGGAATCTGCTAGTTAGTATTATATCTACCGTCAGATAGCAGTTCCCTGGTGACATGTGTACAGGTTAGTTCATCGACCTGAGGTCGTCATTTGTCTCGTGTGAGTTCCCACTGTGCTTTGATTTCTACCCTACCACGGCTCAAAGGAGTCGTGCAAACATGTAGCTTTTGGGTACAGTCCCGAGCCATATGGAGGCACGTGAGCGGATCGGCATGGGATTCGTCTCTCCCGGTATTGGGGGCGAGGTCGTGCTGTGTCTAGGAGAGCCATTACACAAATCCATGGCCATGGTAGGAGATTTACTGGTAGGTACTCCAGTAGTATCTCAGGGTGTATTGAGGCTTCACTCAGACACGACTTATACTGCTAATGGGGGTCTGACGTTACTAGCCCCCTAGGCGGATATGCGATACTCATTGACGAACGGACCGGACTGTATATACATTGTCACTGTTAGGCTCAGTAGGGTTTCTGGATGAGTTCACTCATCGTCCTCCCTTGAGTTTGCTCATCAGCCTCCCTTGAGGTCAGTCCATGGGCAGCCGTTACGCATTGCTAGTGCCGCTGACGGTTTGTGGTTAAACCTACTGCCATGGTGCTGACGAGTCATTAGAGTCCCCCACAGACAGTTTCCCAAGTTCGGGCGAAACGTTGTAGAGGCCGTATGGTTTTATGGCAGGGTTCGGAAAATGCACGTGCGTTTACGCACGTGTCAGTTTTCGGGCAGATGATACTGGTCGGCTTCGGTTTAAGCCGGATCCGAGTATTATATTGAGTAGGTATAATATCTTTGTCTCAGTTGCATTTGTATTTGGTCGTAATACAAATGCGGGTATATTTATACAGTTTCGGGGTTGTCCTGAAATTCGTTTCAGGATCACTTTTGGAAGTTGTCAGTTTCCAGTTTTCTATCAGCCGTCTTTTAACATTCGGTTAAAGACGGATTTATCTTTTCTTCAGTTGAGGTGAGTCATCATTCTAGAAGCTTCTAGAAGTGATGATGAGGCTAGTGAGTCATTAGTGCATTAATGGTGTCATTAATGCAATGATGACTAAGGGTTTTAAGCTTCATTGTTTCTAATGACTCATGGTTTTTGCATTCATTGTTTTCATACATGATATTTTCTTAAGGTCACCCTCTTTGCTCCTACGGTCACCCCCTCCTCCATATATGAGGCCGGCCCCCTCTCTCTCCTAAATCTCTCACTCACTTGATAATTTTTCATGGTTGTTGATTTCATTTGTAGAAAAGATATGACAGTATTTGGGGTGCATGGAATTTTACAGTTCATTCCATCACCCGATTCCCTCGGCAACTTCATTAACCGATCGTCCACGGATTTGGACGAAGTGAGACAAAGTCATCTACTCATTCTCTACATCATTCTTGGTCGTCTCTTTTAGCAAACTTGGCGATCGAGTTGCCTCAAGTCAGAGGCGGGAGCCCGTTTAAAGAACCGATCATGTGGTGCCACCTCGATGGAGGAGATCGGAGCAGCCGCAACGGAGCGTGGGATGATGGTTGAAGAACGAAGGACTCAGATCGTTCGGTATAACCTTTCTACACTCTTTACAGATTGTTAGTTTAGCAATAATGGCAGATCCGGGTTAAAGTATACGATAGCGCCAGTTAAAAGTTTTTTGTTCCGCATTTGGTGTCTGTAGACTGCCGGGGCGCTAGCGTAGACTTACAGTGGTATCAGAGCCTAACCATTTTGCTATACTAACTTGTGCTAACGCGTTTAAAACATCGATCCGACCGAAAATCGAAAAACACAAAATCCATGCCCGACAGTTTCTGTTGATTTTAAATGGTCTCAAAAATTAATTCTATATGTCTTAAAAATCTGTGCAGGCTTTTCTAAGAATCACGACAAAATTTGGGCACGTGACTCCTCCAAGCCGCCGCGCATCCGCGGCCACGTGGTGAGCTCGTGCTCCCAAATTTTTCCAGTGGCTTCTCTGTTGGATTTTGGGGTTTTTGGTTAATATCGTTTTGGCCCAGGTTTTATTACTGTTCACCAGTAAGTCGTGGGGCCCACTATTTGATATTTGGTCTTTGGTCGATCGAAATTTAAACACGTTAGTTTACAGTGCTTACATTATATCTCCGACCGGGAATGTCATTTGATCGGTAAACCGCGTCTGATTGCTATAGTTCTTTTAGACGGGTTTGCGAACGTGACATTCGCGTTGATGTTCTGTGTTGTGCTGTGATGTTGCGGATTTGTCGTGGTGGATAGCAGTGTGCAATGGTAGTACAGTTTGTGTTTATTTGTACATTTGATATTGCAGGGCGAGCGTCCAACTTGTGGACTGCCGTCACTGCCTGTTGTATAATATTCTTTTGGGGCACGACCAGGTTGCGGTCGATGTACCTATTGTACTATTTTTCATTACTGTACTAGGTTTTGCCCCGAGACGGAGTGCACGGATAGCCGGGTTTTGCGGGGCAACGGGTCCGCATCTCATAGCTTTGAGAGGCAGAGGGGTCCCACGCTAGAATTGGCAGACTATTCGCCGCACTCGTAGGGGGTACAGGTTGACCCAAGGAGGGGTGCTCAAGCTACCGGATTCCGTGAAGTGCTGGGTGGTCCATTCACTATGCTGTAGGGTGCTGCCTCGCTTCAGGTTTTGGCGGGTAACTTGCCGCACCCGTAGGGGTCTAGGTTTCATTGCACAGGCTATCCACACGACAGGGGAACGTCGGGTTTCAGCAGCGGCTCTGTGAAACTCGGGGATCCCAGATTATCTATATTGTTCTGTGATGCTTATTACTTTTCTGTAATGTTGCATACTATCACGCCTGGAGCGATTATGTATATTGGTTTATATACTATTAGATGTTGTATATGTTTTACACCCGCGCTAGTCCAGTCCCCGCTCTGTCGTTAGTTAAGTAACCTAACGAGTGATGACGGGACCCAGTGACGAATGCGGATGGCATATGCATACATTTTATTTTCGTTCTTTTCTGGTGTGATTGAATGATGGGACTGCGTTGATTCTGATCAATGCAAAGTAAAAACAAACCTGTTTACAGTTGTTGGAACAATTTAAAAAGTGTTATTGCAAAGACGTTTTCTTTTGTTATGCATAGCGGTATTCAGTGGAATATCCTGCACCTCATTCGACGAGGCAAGGGCCGATATCCCTTCACCGGGACCGACCCCTTGGACAGAAGTTTGCGTCAGGGTAATAACTTCACTATAGTCGATTACAAGTTGCTTTGCATAGCGGTATTCAGTGGAATATCCTGCACCTCATTCCACGAGGAAAGAGCCGAGATCCCTTTACCGGGAGAGACCTCTTTAGCAAAAGGTTTTCGCCACTATATTTTAAAAAGCTATCAGGTTCCTTCAGCGATATCAAGTTCTCTACGCTAAAGGTTTTTCGCCAAAAACCAGCCGTAGCCCTCCGTCGTTTCTTATGGATGGTCAGTAGTATTCAAGCTATGTTTGTTGGCATACGTCAAGGCATAGTGTTTGGTAGCTGCTGGGTATTCGTTTGTTGCATAGATTGATTAGTTGGTTTGGGACAGTCGTATTACCTTGTTGGCATACGTCAAGGGTATGTACGGGTGGGTTCAAATTAACAAGATAATGACGGGCAGAACTTGACATGTGACTTATGATTTGTTGGCATACGTCAAGGTCATAAGAACATGGGGCATAAATCATATCGGGAGTTTCTAAAGAAACTGAAACTTGCCAAGTATGCGCATACCTTCTGGAGTATGAGTAACGTGGATGCATTCCATCACGTTACCATGCGATGAGAGTTGGATCCCGATTCCCACTGATGAGTTGGTTTACTCTTCGGGTGATCCCGATTGATTCTTCTTTAGGTTTGGGGGAGAATTTGACAGGACAGTGGAAGGTTTCCGGATCAGATAAAGTGATGACCATTCTAATCTAGGATAGAGTGCACGCAGAGTGTTTCTTTTCTCTATCTCTCTTTGGCAGCGACCTTTGACCGACCCTAGACTATGACTCAGTGACCAGGTTGACCGAACCTTCTTAAAATACTGGCTTTTGGATTGTCCATGTTGCATAAGTCATTGCCACTCCTTCTTTTACCCATTGAATTTCTCAGAACACCCGTATACTACGGATATCCACTTCCATTGGATAGATCCATCGTATGGTTATATACGAACTCGAAGGAACTTCTTCGAGGATGGATCCAGGTTCAGGAGAAATAGAATTGGTTTATTCAGTTGTCTTTTATTATCACCTTCTCTCAGGTTGCGAGGGCTCCTTGGTTTAGGAGAGTACACCTATTACGCTTATTGGATAGTCTTATTCCAAACCATAGGCTGGTGCCGAAAGGTAGGGAATGAAGAAAACCAATTAGCCTAAGTAGGGTGTGCAGAAGGTAATATGTAAAGACAAAATAAAGGGATTAGAAAGAGGGCAAAGTAAATTGCAACTGATATCATTCACGACCAAAACCGCGTACTTCATCGCCACTCCTATTTCACCTTTAAAGGAATAAGGTATTATTCAGTTGTCTTTTATTATCACCTTCTCTCAGTTGCGAGTACCCCTTGGTTTAGGAGGGTACACCTATTATGCTTACTGGATAGTCTTCTTCCAAACCATAGGCTGGTGCCGAACGGTAGGGAAGGAAGAAAACCATTTAGCCTAACGATGGTGTACAGAAGGTAACGACTAAAGACAAATAAAGTGATTTGGTGAGATGGCAATAAAATATACGGTTGAAGTCATGAATTGGATTATGGAAGAGGCATTGCTATGAATACCAGGATACCCCTACGAAACATTTTCATGTTTCAGTGCATTGTTAAAGGAAAAACTGTTTTCTCAATTAGACACTTACTCCAAGGGTATGTATTTACCAGGTTTCATTCTCATATCTGTATGGTTTTACAGATAATGATTGGGAGTAAGATATTGGGAATTAGGTGATCATCCTCATCATATCGAAATTCGTTGTAATTGGTGATATTTGAAGAAATCGCCAGGGTACAGTTTTTCAACCTACGACGCACAAGTTTTGAGTTGTTTAAACTCAGCGGACTTATACAGAGTATTGTATGTTTGTCCAGTGTCCATCAGGACAAAAGGGTAGGTCCTCGTACTATGTTCTGTTTACTTATAACTTCTCTAGTATTTAGACGAGTGTTTCGTAGAAATACAAGGTCTAAGTTTTGAGAAGTTGTGGGTATAAGAATAAAGTAAAGAACCAGGTATCACAAGTATCGGGATTCTTCAAAGAGATCGAAGATGTAGATTCTTGTGATTGGTATTCAGATGATAGTGATGGTTTTGAGAAACGTGCTTCTCTTTCAGGTTACTCATAATTGGATGGATTCCTAAGTTGAGTAATGCTGATTAGCCTCTTTCCATTAAGTTGATATGCACTGGAGACAGATGCATGGATTGAATATGGTTCCAATTAAATTAGTGCCAAAGTTTCTATATTGGATATAGAATAGATCGTACCTTAAAAGATATTAAGGTACGGGGAGTTGTCCAGCTTATGCTTAAAACCAGACTCTGGATAACTCAGGGCACGTTTCTGTAATGGCTGTTTGTGGGTTGACCCTGGCTATGACGAGGGTTGATATTCTACCATTTGGAAGATCAATAGTGATATTGTTCTTGACTAGCCACAGTTTTAGTAAAAATGGATCTTTTTCAGAAAACAGTAGTGGGAGTATGGTAGAACTGGAAGTGATTCCAGAACCGCGAACGATTACGGAAAATTTAATAGGACCTATACATTCAATCAGGTTTGACTTTCCAATAGCCACTCCGCAGATATGGTGGGTAACCTCAGACACCCGAGAGGTACTTCGGTAGCCTCAAGGATGGTGACAGGGAGGTTCTTATCTACCAAGACTTGACACTACTGTTGTTCCAGGTTATGAGACCCGGTAGGAGGGTTGTCGTAGTCAGTGGGAGCAGCAGAAGCATAGTGGGCAAGTAGCTTATATCTATTTATAGACTTGAGCAGTTATAGCGGAGATAGATTATCTAATTTTGATATGACAGTCATGGTTTTGACTTCAATCAGAATAGGGGATGGATCTGTTAAGAAGGTAGTAGGGTGTGATGTCATGGTATCTGGATGACATACACATAGTGGGAAGTAAAATTCCTATACTACGATTGGTTGAATTGTGGTCGTCACACAGTTGTTTCTCCAGACAGGATATGGATATAATATTTGACATTCAGGTTTCTAGATCTATGGTTTTAGATCTGGATTTGGGTAGTTTCCCAATGTGGGTACTTTGACAGATATTCTAATGGTTTTTGGAATAGTTGACTCCAAGCATGGTGGTGTACCTGCAGGTGATGGAGTCACCCTCTCTAAAGGTGTCTTACAGACTAAAGGGGAGAGGGATGTGCATGATTGGCAGATCACTTGCTTAGGCAATTGAGTCAATCATGAGATGTCAAGTACCACACCAAATGTTGGTTTTGCACTAGATGCAATAAGTTTGTATTAATCCAATCCTGGAGAAATATAAGGAAGCAGTTTTAGATCATAAGTACATGTTCTACGGATTTGATGACGGCAGCCTCCTTCGGGAGACGGTTATCGTTCCAGGCTTCAAAGGTGACATGGTTGACAGAGTGATTGTCAGAGTTATAGTTTTTCCCTCTGACGAAGAGGGACAGTATTATGGACAGGTGGTCCAAGCGGATACTGTGGGAAGCAAGGTGCCCGATACTGATTAGGTTCAGTGATCGATTCAGTCTAAGAAGTTTGGATATGGAGTTCATTTATGAACTAATGTCCCATCAGATATCAAGACATATTCTAAGACAGGTATTACTCGATTCAGGAGATGGCTTTATCCGCGAACTTGAGATTAAGAGAGACATAGAAAGAAACTTCTAGGCGGATCCACTCACTGAGGCTATTTCTCGAACACAATAGTTTTACAAACGGGCTTTGTGAAACTGATTAGTAGAGGAGTTGGATGTTCGGTTTCACACGGGCTGTGAGTAGTCGACATCGCAATATTAGCCTTGAGTGCAAGTGGGAGATTGTTGGAGATAATGCCCTCATAGTCAATTATTGGATCGCAGGTACGTGATTGCAATGATTGCGGAGGACCTATCCCGGTAGCACAGTCTTACTCGAGATGATAGTATGCTATCTGGTTTGCCTTTATCAGTCGTGTACATGTTCAGGTGACTGATTGCATGTTACACTTTGATAGAGCCCTTAGGATCTTGCTTTACTACCAACAGTATGATGGCGATCATATACGTGAGAGTTGGGTAGTTTATATGCATATCCTTAATTGTGGTCCCTAGTCGTGGGAGTTTCGAGACAGGGCATCGATACTCCGGAGTAGACTAGTGTGTACAGTCGAGACCCCGACGAGGGGCGGTGGCCGGTCTCACAAGCCACTGGTGTCAGTTGGATCACCTAAGATGTATACAGGTGCTCATTGGGTTATGAGTACACCGGACAGGACTCGCCGGGAATCTGCTAGTTAGTACTATATCTACCGTCAGATAGCAGTTCCCTGGTGACATGTGTACAGGTTAGTTCATCGACCTGAGGTCGTCATTTGTCTCGTGTGAGTTCCCACTGTGCTTTGATTTCTACCCTACCACGGCTCAAAGGAGTCGTGCAAACAGGTAGCTTTTGGGTACAGTCCCGAGCCATATGGAGGCATGTGAGCGGATCGGCAGGGGATTCGTCTCTCCCGGTATTGGGGGCGAGGTCGTGCTGTGTCTAGGAGAGCCATTACACAAATCCATGGCCATAGTAGGAGATTTACTGGTAGGTACTCCAGTAGTATCTCAGGGTGTATTGAGGCTTCACTCCGACACGACTTATACTGCTAATGGGGGTCTAACGTTACTAGCCCCCTAGGCGGATATGCGATACTCATTGACGAACGGACCGGACTGTATATACATTGTCACTGTTAGGCTCAGTAGGGTTTCTGGATGAGTTCACTCATCGGCCTCCATTGAGTTTGCTCATCAGCCTCCCTTGAGGTCAGTCCATGGGCAGCCGTTACGCATTGCTAGTGCCGCTGACGGTTTGTGGTTAAACCTACTGCCATGGTGCTGACGAGTCATTAGAGTCCCCCACAGACAGTTTCCCAAGTTCGGGCGAAACGTTGTAGAGGCCGTATGGTTTTATGGCAGGGTTCGGAAAATGCACGTGCGTTTACGCACGTGTCAGTTTTCGGGCAGATGATACTGGTCGGCTTTGGTTTAAGCCGGATCCGAGTATTATATTGAGTAGGTATAATATCTTTGTCTCAGTTGCATTTGTATTCGGTCGTAATACAAATGCGGGTATATTTATACAGTTTCGGGGTTGTCCTGAAATTCGTTTCAGGATCACTTTTGGAAGTTGCCAGTTTTCAGTTTTCTATCAGCCGTCTTTTAACATTCGGTTAAAGACGGATTTATCTTTTCTTCAGTTGAGGTGAGTCATCATTCTAGAAGCTTCTAGAAGTGATGATGAGGCTAGTGAGTCATTAGTGCATTGATGGTGTCATTAATGCAATGATGACTAAGGGTTTTAAGGTTCATTGTTTCTAATGACTCATGGTTTTTGCATTCATTGTTTTCATACATGATATTTTCTTAAGGTCACCCTCTTTGCTCCTACGGTCACCCCCTCCTCCTTATATGAGGCCGGCCCCCTCTCTCTCCTAAATCTCTCACTCACTTGATAGTTTTTCATGGTTGTTGATTTCATTTGTAGAAAAGATATGACAGTATTTGGGGTGCATGGAATTTTATAGTTCATTCCATCACCCGATTCCCTCGGCAACTTCATTAACCGATCGTCCACGGATTTGGACGAAGTGAGACAAAGTCATCTACTCATTCTCTACATCATTCTTGGTCGTCTCTTTTAGCAAACTTGGCGATCGAGTTGCCTCAAGTCAGAGGCGGGAGCCCGTTTAAAGAACCGATCATGTGGTGCCACCTCGACGGAGGAGATCGGAGATCGACGAGATCGGAGCAGCCGCAACGGAGCGTGGGATGATGGTTGAAGAACGAAGGACTCGGATCGTTCGGTATAACCTTTCTACACTCTTTACAGATTGTTAGTTTAGCAATAATGGCAGATCCGGGTTAAAGTATACGATAGCGCCAGTTAAAAGTTTTTTGTTCCGCATTTGGCGTCTGTAGGCTGCCGGGGCGCTAGCGTAGACTTACAATAATTTTGTATTACAGGATAATGTTATGAACATTTTCCTTAACCAAAAGTTGGTTGGATCAGGCACGTTGTGCAATGGAATTTATGTTCTAAATCAATCAACAGTTTTGAGCATAACAAACACATACAAGAGGAAGAGTTCAGAACTGAACGAATCCTTCTTGTGGCATTGTAGACTAGGTCACATCAATGCGACACGACTAGCTAAGTTGCATAAGGATGGATATTTGAAACCGTTCGAATTTTCATCTTATGACAGTTGCCAGTCATGTCTCAAAGGCAAGATGACCAAAACTCTGTTTACGGGACACGGAGAAAGAGTTACCGAACTCTTGGGACGGATAAATAGTGATGTATGCGGTCCCATGTCTACACATGCTAGGGATGGTTCTTCGTACTTCATTACATTCACTAACGATCTCTCAAGATACGGACATGTGTTCTTGATAAGACACAGGTCTGAAGCTTTTGAGAAATTTAGAGAATATAAACAAGAAATCGAGAACCAAACCGGAAAAAGTATTAAAATCCTATAATCTGATCGAGGAGGTGAATACTTGAGCAATGAATTCCTGGACTTCCTAAAAGAGAATGGGATTCTCTCTCAGCTGACTCCTCCATATACACCACAGCACAACGGTGTATCAGAACGGAGGAACCGCACCCTATTAGATATGGTGCAATCTATGATGAGCACAGCTGAGTTACCTATTTCATTCTCGGGGTATGCGCTAGAGACAGTCATACATCTACTGAATATGGTCCCAACCAAATCTGTGCCTACCACTCCATATGAGATATGGAAAGGGAAGAGACCATGTCTTAACTATGTTAAGATATGTGGTTGTCCAGCCTATGTCAAACGACAAAATCTGGACAAACTCGAGGCACGGTCTGTTCTATGCAAATTTGTAGGATATCCCAAGAATTCACAAGGGTATATCTTCTACCACACTGAGGAACAAAGAGTATTTGTTTCTCGGCATGCCACCTTTTTAGAAAAGGAATTTCTTGCAAAAGAGATTAGTGGTCATGAGGTAGAACTGGAAGAGGTTCCAGCTACAAAAGCTGCAACAGAAGATCTGGTGGAACCAGAGGATTCCGTAGTTCCCGATGAACCCCAACCACTCCGCCGATCTAGTAGGGTTTCTCACCCACCTGAGAGATACTACGGTTTTCTCATGGATGGTGGGAGCGAGGACTGCATCATGGAGGATGATGACCCAACTAGCTTCGAGAAGGCCATCACGAGAGGGGACTCAGTGAAATGGCTGGATGCAATGCGGTCCGAGAAGGAATCCATGTACACCAACAAAGTATGGACTTGGGAAGATGCTCCTGAAGGGGTAAAACCCATTGGGAGCAAGTGGATCTTCAAGAAAAAACTTGGTGTAGATGGGAAAGTGGAGACTTTCAAAGCTAGACTTGTTGCAAATGGTTTTCGTCAAAAACAAGGTGTGGACTATGACGAAACCTTTTCTCCAGTGGCTATGCTTAAATCCATCCGGATCATTCTTGCCATCGCTGCATATCATGATTACGAAATCTGGCAAATGGATGTTAAGACCGCCTTTCTAAACGGTGATTTAGAATAGTGCATGTACATGACTCAGCCGGAGGGCTTCGTAGATAGTGGGAGCAGCGGGAAGGTGTGCAAGCTGCTTAAATCCATTTATGGATTAAAGCAAGCATCGCGGAGCTGGAACATCTGCTTTGACGTCGTTATCAAAGAGTTTGATTTCATCAAAAACGTAGATGAACCTTGTATCTACAAGAAAGTGGCAGAGAGTAAGGTTGTCTTCCTCGTATTGTACGTGGACGACATACTCTTGATAGGAAATGACATTCCTATGCTACAATCGGTCAAGCTCTTCTTATCACAAAGATTCTCAATGAAAGATCTAGGTGATGCCTCCTACATATTGGGAATCAGGATCTATAGAGATAGATCTAAAATGATATTGGGATTGTCCCAGTCTAGGTACATTGACACCATACTAAAGAGGTTTAGTATGGAAGAATCCAAGCGTGGGAACTTACCCACGATCTCTTGAGACACTCTCTCCAAAGAGATGTCACCCAAGACTGATTTGGAGAGAGCTCGCATGCAAGGGATACCCTATGCTTCGGCTGTAGGCTCTATCATGTATGCGATGGTGTGTACCAGACCCGATGTAGCATACTCACTAAGTGTAGTGAGCAGGTATCAAGCTGATCCTAGAGAGAGTCACTGGACAGCTGTGAAGAGCATTCTCAAGTACTTACGAAGGACTAAAGAGATGCTCTTGGTGTATGGTAACGGAGAACTCCAAGTTGAGTCCTTTACCGATTCGAGCTTCCAGAGTGATAAGGACGACTCTAAGTCGCAGTCGGGATTTGTCTTTACCCTTTACGGAGGGGCGGTTAGATGGAAGAGTTTCAAGCAGGAAACCGTGGCAGACTCGACGATGGAGGCTGAATACATCGCTGCCAACGATGCTGCCAAAGAGGCTGTCTGGATCAAGAAGTTCATTACTGAACTTGGAGTGGTTCCATCCATTGAGTATCCAATACCTTTGTATTGCGATAACAATGGAGCGGTGGCTTTGGCCAAGGAACTCAGGTCCCATCAGCGATCCAGGCATATTCTGAGGCGGTATCACCTAATCCGGGAGATAGTTGATCGCCGGGAGATCGAGGTCAGGAGGGTTGACACGAAGAATAACACAGCGGATCCACTCACGAAGGCCATTCCCCAGATACAGTTTGAGAGACTCTTCGGGATGCTCGGTATGCGATACTACAGCAGCTGGCCCTAGTGCAAGTGGGAGATTGTTAGTTGTATGTATGCCCTAGAGGCCAGTATTGTACAGATGATGTATATTATATTGGATGCTTGGACATATATAGAGATGACTTTCTTGCTCGATATGATAGTATGCTATCTGGTTGCTCTTTATCTTAACATGTAGACTTGTCTCTTTATACTGTCTTAAAGTTACATGTTGGTAAAGCCCTTAGGATGTGTACTTGAGTACCTGGACTATGATGCGGATCATACTAGTGGCGACATGGTAGTCCATAAGTACATCCTTCAAGGTCCCTAGTCGTAGAGTGTATCGAGATGGGGCATCGATATACCAGAGTAGACTAGCGTATACGCTTCTCGACCCATGAGATGGGCGATGGATGATCCTATATCCATTGGTGTTTGACATTAGAGATGGTATACGGGTGCTCAGTGGAGAATGGGTACACTGGAAGGACTCGTCGAGAACTCCCAGATGGTATTATACATCACGTCAGATGGCAGTTCTCAGGTGACACTTGTGCAGGTTAGTCGGTAGACCTAAGATCGTCATAGAGTCTTATGTGATTCCCACTGTGCTTTGATTTCCACCTTACCATGTCCATGAGGGCGTGTAAAACGGTGGTTTTTGGGTACAGTCCCGAGTCACATGGAAGCAATGAGCGATAGGAGGGGTTTCGTCTCTCCCGGTATTGGGGGTTGATGTTGCGCTGTGCTCGATTGGCCGTAACAGGGAAGTCCCTGGCCAGGGCTGATTAGAGATTTACTGGTAAGTGTTACCAGTAGTTTCTCGACCCGTTATGAGCTTCACATCGGCACGACTTAGCGGTTATTGGGGTCTGACGTTTACCACCCTTAGACTTGATATGCGACATATCAGACGAGGAGACCGGACTACACGGGTAGTGTTGCCGGTTGGCTCGACGGGAGTTGTAGCAGGTTTGCTTATTTTCTTCTGATCGCTCAATACCCGGGTGGCCGTTACGTTTAGCTGACAGCTTGCGGCTTGGGGGTGCTTGATATGATCATCACCCACTGCCGCCGTATTGACGAGTCTTAGAGTCGCACAAAGGAGTTACCTAGTCCAGACGAAATGTTGGGGTGCGCGTATGCGATATGCGCATGGACCCGGTTAAAATGCGCGTATGAGATACCGTATATTAATCGGGCGGCTTGCTTTTGGTTGGGTCGTATGTGATATGGCCGGATTGATAAATCAAGTATTGATTTCTCATTTAACCATTAGTTTCTCACTAGAAATTCTTTCTTCTATTTTTGGATGTATGCATGTACGTATGCATTCTTTCTAGATTCATGCACATATGGATGTGCATGCACACATACATACATACATCATCCTTCATGGTTGCATATACATTGAAAATGGTGGCAATATAAGACTCACACCATGGTTTATATGTATGGATTATTATTTCTATTTATTTTAAAATAAAAGAAAAGAGAAAAGATTAATAAATGGTTATATTCTACACTCTTTCTTGAATTGACCATGTTCACCTACTTATTGACCATGATTTAATCTTCCTCTTGTGTTTTTAACTCAAGTGAAATAAATATCCATAATATATAACCATGGTTTGAGATGAAGAGGGAAAATATATATATATATATATTTTCTCTTTTCTCATAAGAGTTTATCTTTTACTCTTGTTCAAAAAGCCATTATCTTCTTCATCCTTCTTCTTTTGCTCTCTTGATTTCTCTAGTGAGCAAATTACTCACCAAGTTAGGATTTTGAAGGGAGAAAAGCCACCACAATATCATTCTACACAAGTCTTGCCCACTTGTTTAGAGTGTTAGCTTCATTTCTTTCTCTTGATCAAGTGAAGTTGGAAGCTTGGACAAAGCGGACTCCGGGTGGATCATCGTGGACCTAGAGGAGTTCAAGTGGATCTTTTCCAAACCCCAAGTAGCCGAGGAGTCTAGCGTTGGGAGCTACAAAGGTTGTACTCTCTAAATCCTAGCTTAACCTACTTGTGATGAAGTGTTGCTTTAGAAACCCTAATTTTCTAGGATTGATTCTTTGTATGCTTACTTAGCACCCTAAAATTTTAATCTATGGTACATGTGATGCTTCCAAACCCTTCATGAGGTGCTAGGTAAACCCAACACGTCTAGTCCAATATACAATGGTAGATGGAGTGTACTAGATACAGAATAAAAATACACGATGGGAGAAAAAGAAAATCCTCCAAAACCCACCTGTGAGCAAGCTGCAAGACGAAGCAAAGGAACGAAATAGAAGATACACTCGCCGCTACTGCACAGATGGGTAAGACCTGTAAGATACTGTGGCACAATGGGGGTGAGTTGCCAGCTCGTGAGTAGTAAATAACATATAATAAGAGTATCGTAAGCATGCATGCAAATGCGTCACAACCTACGCATATTCTAATATGATGCAATGCCCTAACATGTATGCAACGTAAATGGATAATTAACATGAAATCTAAGTATGTTTGGTATGAGAAATCATTATTTTTCTTAGAAAAACATCTGTGAAGTGACTGAAGAATCATCAAAGAAATCCATAGAAATCATGAAATCTAAGTATCGACATAAAACATATATGTCTCAAGATCTCAATGTCTCAATACCTCAAAGTCTCAATATCTCGGGCTCCGTCAGTCCGAATCGGCCCATAATATCAAATCTCACGACTACGGTCGGTATCCTCCGGATATCCGCCGCGCCAGAGATCACTGGTAGGTAGTCTGCCCCTGCCAGGCTCATCGTCTACAACTCGAGCTTCTTGCCCCGGGGTACCATACTGGGCCCACCATGTATTCGAAACGGTTCATCCTACTCCTCAAATCGGGTCTCGAAAACCATCAGCAATCATGAAAACTCATGGTGGACGACACATACATCACGAGAAAACCGCAACTTTCATTTTTAAATGATGATAATTAGCTTTTATAAAATTCTTGCGGTTTTCCCCAAAATCCAGAAATCTCATCAATACGGAAATCCTCAAAAAGAATCACAATACATGATTATATAAGAAAATGATAATGTCTATGATATCCATATCATGAAATGCGATTATAACTAGAAAACTATGTATGAATGATGATGAAATGCTGTATATATACGACTAGTAAATCCTAAGTGTTAATCTTGATGAGATGGAAAATACAATTACCAGTTTAAATATCATGTATGATACGGATATTTTCGATACAAGTCTAACAGGTTCTATAGTGTTCGTGACATAGCATTTACCAATGGCGTGAGTGTTCGCATAAATAGTGCACGTGCGGCAGGAACCAATGGTAATGGTGCAAGTGTCCTATAAGATGATATCACACATATATTTATTTTATACATATAATGACGCGATGAAATGAGATGGCTAACTAGGAACTTCGCATATAAAGTAAATATTTTAAAATAATACGAAACCGTCGGGCGCCTCGCGCCATCCAGACGATCGCAACATAGATGTATACATCTACTCACCGGGACTCCTCGGCTAAACTGATCCGATCTCCGTCTGTCTTTCCACGCCGCATCCTACACCTATGCACCTAACCCTTGGATCACACACAAGCAATATGAGGATAAAGTATGAAAAGTTGCGGACACAATTTACACAAGTCAAACAACGCACGCTAATAAAACGCGCACGCACCCGGCGCACAAACGCGCCCGCGACAACGCCAACGCCACAAGTGGGTCACTCTACATGAAAAAAACCAAGCTTAAAACCCAAATTGCATCAATTGCGCATTCATAACCCATTAAATATTATAGGAATTAGTTTGTGGGTCATTAAAATTTCAATTTAATTTAAATTGGTTAATTTCCAAAAACCTAGTAAGCATCCATTTTCCATTTTAGTTCAATTCTAGATGTTTTAGTAAATCTAGCGACCACAAAAATCTCTAAATAACTCAATTAAGTCACACAACCCATTTCTAAAATTTTAACTCTTTTATTTATATTAATTATAAAAACCTAGTTTGCAAAAATCACAATTTGGGCAAATTACATGTAACAATTAACAAATTAGCTACTAGATTAGGTTTTGTATTACATAATACGTTAAACTACTCATTAAGACCATAATCTAATGATGAAAACTCTCACTTGATCACAAACCCTTTTCTTGAAATTTCAAGTTTGAAATTAGAACCCAAATTAACATCAAAATTAAATAAATTGAAGTAATTAGCAACCGATTAAACATGGGGTTAGGATTTACCTCAACAACATGAAATCAAACTTGAAATTTAGCCTCCCAAAATTCTAGCTTTGCTCAAAGATCCAAGCTCATTTGGCTAAAGGATAATGGGTAAGAGTTTAATTAGGAATTAGTGGTGTTTTGTTTTGATTTTTGAAGAAATTTTGAAGGATTTTTGAAGAGAAAATGGTGGAGGAAATTTTAGGACAGCAAGAAAGGGGTGTCGGCCACAAGAATGAGAGGGAGAGAGAAAATATGAGGTGTCTATGTGTGTGTGGAAACTTCTTACTTATATCATATATTGATTTCTACTATTAATTTATTCCTTTTCTTCATTGAAATGTAACAAGATGAGGAGAGGAAAGTGAGGAAAATTTTGGGGCTGCCACAAGGGGCTCGGCCATTCTAGAATGGGAAAAAAAAGAGAGGGAAAAGCGTATGTGAGTGTGTAAATATATCTATAATTAATGCATCTTTTAATCTCTTTTCAATAACTATTTTTTTTTATTCTAAACTCTTTCCAAATTTTCTAGAACCCTCATAGCAAACCAATTTCATTTCAAACACCACATGTTACTCACTTGATTCCAATATGTCATGGTTCATATTTGTCCAATTGACCCATTCCAATTTGTAATTACCACTAATTATACTTATAATTAAAAGCTTATATTAATATTTGAATTAATTAATTAACGAAAATTTATTAAGTAAACTAATAAATTATAAGTGACTAAATAAATATAAAATACTTGCAATTACATGATTAAAATAGACGTATTTAAGTCTATATTGAAAAATAATTATAGTTAAGTTTTACAGGAATTACGGTTTATTTTACCGATTATCAGAAAATTCACCTAAAGGATTTTATTTATTTATTTGTTCATTTATTTAATTTTAGTATGTTACAATCTTCCCCCCATAAAGAAATTCGGTCCCCAAATTTAAATCTAACTACGCGCATGGGAATAGCTCACTCTCATCTCATCCTCTGCTCCCCACGTGCTCTCTTTGCTGCTCGGCCACGCCAAAGAACCAAAACGGTCGGTTTGACCTCGGATCTCGGTTCCGTCATTTGCCGATCTAGAAAAACTATATGCTGTTTGGTGAAAGAAGGTTTGCGCTCCAGCTGAATCATCTGGTGCTAATATGCTCAAAAATCTCTAAGGGACCCCCCGTATCTGGATCTAAGCTTTCCTCCCCTCTTGAATCTCAACACGCCCTTCCTCGGAGAAGCTTTTAAGAAAACATGATCGCCAACAGTAAACTTAAGCCTATGCCGACGTCGGTCTACATATCTGCCCTTTCTGGGCCGCTCTCAACCTATCCTGAATCACTGAATCCTTTCGGTCTTTTCATACACCATCTGTGGCCCCAAAATACTACTCTCACTTACGGTGATCGACGTTTCCTCCTATATAATATCTTGAAGGGTGCCGTCTGAATCTTCTCCTGGAAGCTGTTATTATTGGAAAACTCTATCAATGATAAATGGCGATTCCAACTGCCATGAAATCTAGAAAACAAGCTCTGTGTATGTCCTCAAGAATCTGAATGGTCTTCTCTGATTTATCGTCGGTCTGCGGATAGTAAACTGCACCGAATCTCAATTGGTGTCCAAAGCCTCCTGATGTTTCTGCCAAAGCCAGCTGGTGAACTGGGTGCCTCTATCGGACATAAAACAAGTCGGAACTCAATGTAGTCGCACCATCTTATCAATATATATATCTGAGCATACTAAACGAATCCGAAAATGGTCTTGACTGGAAAAAATGAGCCTCTTCCAGTCAATCGGTCTCCGATTACTCAAATAGTGTCGTACACTCAACTGATCTTAGGTAGATCCACGATAAAATCCATAGAAATTTTCTCCCATTTCCACTCCAGAATGGGCAAAGGTTGAAATTCTCCTGCTGATCCCTGATGCTCAACCTTGACTTGTTGATAAGTCCATATCCTGAAACAGAGTCCGTGACATCCCTCTTCATCCTTTCACATAATATCCGGACGACGTTAAACTTTTCGATCGATTCATCAAAATCCCACAATTTCCCCCAAGAGCTCAACACTTGAGTACGGTTTAATGATATCCGGTACATGCCACAGTACCTGCGGACCAGCCGTAGAAGGGCAAACCCAAGCCACACTAATGGCACCGTGGAACTGCCACAAACCCTAAGGTTCAAAAGCGTTCCCATGGTCATTATGTCGAGTTAGGGTTTCATTCTTTTGTAGGGTCCATAGAATTACTTGCATGATTTTTTGAATACCTTAAACTCTTGTGGTCCGTGAATATCCGGCACGACTCATCACCAAATCTTAAATGTAAAATCACTGCAGCCATCTCTTTGTCATGAGTGGAATATTTATACTCGCGCTTCTTCAACTGTCGCGAAGAATCGCCATACTCAACAGCGCCGCCTGATCCTGAAGGCAAAGACAATACTAGTGCCATAGTCAAACGAATCTTTAACTGCTAAAAGTTCTGCTTGAATACATCAGTCCAAAGAAAAGAAACTCCCTTCCGGGCCAACCCGGTCAACATTGCAGCTATCTGTGAAAAATCCTGTACGAAATGTCAATAGCATCCGTCCAAACCTAAATGCGGCGAACCTCCATCAACGATACAGGTCTGGGCCAGTGCTAAACGACTTCGATCTTCTTCGGTTCCATACTTACTATTTCTCGTAACAATGTGACCGAAGATGTCAACACAATCCATCCATAAAACACATGGATAATTTAGCGAATAGCTAGCGCTCCCTCAAAGTCTGCAACGAAATCCTCAATTACTGCCCAGGCTCCACTCGGATCCAAAAGTACACTATGACGTCCTCAATGGACACGATGATAAACTGATCAAGAACGGCCTGGATATTCAGTTCATCCAATATATAAATGCTACTGGGTATTGGTGAGCTCGAAATACATCATCAAAACTCATAACGCCCGTAACTTGTATGAAAAATAATCTCCGGAATATCATCTTCTCGATCCCACAATTGGTAGTAGCCTGACCGCAAGTCATTCATCGAGAAATGTCTCGCACAGTAACCCGATTCAACTGATGATAATCAATGCATCAACACAAATTGCTGTTTTTCTTCTTGACGAACAGGACAAGAGCTCCCCAAGGTGACGCACTCGGACGAACAAGCCCTTAGTCGACAGATCTTGCAACTGTTCCTTCAGTTCTTTACGATTCGCCGGAAATCAATTTAAAGCAGAACACAATATCGCGCTTTGGCGACAAACCAAGCAACTCGTCAGTAAAAACATCTTGAAGTTCCCTCACAAACGGAACCTGTCCAACGGAACCTCTGCGGCTCCAACATCAAAAATATACACTACGAATCCCTGATGTCCTTTCTTCAAGAACAGAGTAGCGCGAAGCGAAGAAATCAAATAGGGAAGGGTGGCGCTACAGTCTTCCCGCATAACAAGAACTAGCTTACCCGGAAAACTAAATCTGACTGCCTTCTCACGGCAGTTACGGATGCATAACACGTGGCTAGTAATCTATCCCCAACAGAACTTCGAAATCAAACATATCGGGAAGAATCAGATTAACAGGAGAATCCCTATCTTCGATGCGAAGGAATCACGAACGAACAACATATCGAGCGACCAAAATATTAGCCTATCACAGCGGCGTCTATCTAACCGCCTCTGAGCTGGCATACTGGTACAAATCCGCTTTGGTCCAGAAACGACCGTAGTCTTAGAAATGCGCTTCTCTAGCAGTAAGGTTGCATACATAGCGGCTGCATAAGTGTCAAAATGCTGGGTGCCTATAGCAAGCAATACCTGTATGTACAATCTCCACACAAACCTCTTTATCCGTTTCTCTTCAGTGTCCTCCAGGTAAGAAGCATATCGAACCACCAAGAAATTTGAATGCCATACTCGGACAATGCCATCCCTGAAGTCTTAAGCAAAGGCTCGAAACTACGAGCTCGGGCATCTCGAATGCTCTCCAGAAAGAACGAGCAAGAATTACAGCTGTGATCTTCATCCTAATTCATAGGAGATAAACCTATAACTCGCCCCTCTCAACTGACTCGCACCATGTCTGAGCAAGACCTTCTAGACGAAAATTCGCGAGCTCAACCCATATCTCGTCCGAACATCTTTGTGAATGACAATCCTAGATATCCTGTCGAGGAATGTCTGCGGATCCTCGACCGCATCCGTGCCGGTAACAACAAACTGGAGGTCTCAGCCTCAAAACTCCTATAAGGACACGAAAACTCTTGATAACAACAGAAACAGTTGCATAAGCAGTAGGTACAAACGCAGTTCCTGAAATAGGAAGGACAACATTGGCTCTCGGAGCTCGGCTAACCTTCAATAACAATTCAACCATCTCTCACACGTCCTGAATACTCGACTCCAGCCTAACCATCCGTCCTAGAAAAGTGAATCACTCTGTCCCTGAAGGGTAGGCGTACCGCCCTGATCGGCCATCATCTCAAACGAGCCCACTCTAACATCATCTCCGGCGGCAGCCCTCTGGCCCTCGTAGTCTCCGGCGGCATAGCGGCTGGAGCAAGAACACGATCAATAGGAACATTGCAATCGAATCAAAGGGTTTCCGGAATCAAGGAAGGAAATACAAGCAAATATATATCCTAAGGTCACTTAGGCGGAGTACCGTATCGTAAGTATGCCGCGCAACATACCCACGCTACGCCACTCTGCTTAAGCCACCTACTCCATCTACTTAGGGTCATCCTACACTCAAAAGGTAAAACCACGCTCTGATACCAACTTTGTCATGACCCGAAGGTACGGAACGTGACTGACACTTAAATTACGAAACGTCTAAAGGCGTACCGTAATCTAAGTAAGGCAAAGCCCAAAAATATAAACCAAAATTTTAAGTAGAGTGAAGGAGAACTTGATAAAAGAAAATGATTTTAACCAAAACAAGTCGCCTTAAACATTTTAATAAAACAACAAATTTTTCCGAAAATTTCGGCAGGGTCTCCTTTGTAAATGCTGGCCCCCAAATGGGTACAAACAAGTGAAATACAATTATATCATGAATAAGGAATCCCAAAGCAGGAGCTAGCTCTTCGCCAAAGGCGGATCATAACCACTTACAATATATATATCATCAAATGCGAAAACAAGCATGAAAGCAATAAAAGCTTAAGAGCATCATGTCGGCTTATGTGAGCATCGACACTAAACCACAAAAACAAGTCTAACAATTCTCATCGTTTAGTCCAATATACAATGGTAGATGGAGTGTACTAGATACAAAATAAAAATACACGATGGGAGCAAAAGAAAATCCTCCAAAACCCACCTGTAAGCAAGCTGGAAGACGAAGCAAAGGAACGAAATAGAAGATACACTCGCCGCTACTGCACTAACGGGTCAGACCAGCAAGATACTGTGGCACAACGGGGGTAAGTTGCCAGCTCGTGAGTAGTAAATAACATCTAATAAGGGTATCGTAAGCATGCACGCAAATGCTTACGACCTACGCATATACTAATATGACGCAATGCACTAACATGTATGCAACGAAAATGCATAATTAACATGAAATCTATGTATGTTTGGTATGAGAAATCTTTATTTTTCTTTGAAAAACTTCTGTGAAGTGACTGAAAAATCATCAAAGAAATCCATAGAAATTTGTGTCAAGTATCGACACAAAACATATATGTCTCAAGATCTCAATGTCTTAATATCTCAAAGTCTCAATATCTCGGGCTCCGTCAGTCCGGATCGGCCCATAATATCAAACCTCACGACTACGGTCGGTATCCTCCGGATATCCGCCGTGCCAGACATCACCGGTAGGTAGTCTGTCCCTGCCAGGCTCATCGTCTACAACTCGAGCTTCTTACCCCGGGGTACCATAACGGGCCCACCATGTACCCGAAACGGTTCATCCAACTCCTCGAATCGGGTCTCGAAAACCATCAGCAATCATGAAAACTAATGGTGGACGACACATACATCACGACAAAACCGCAACTTGCATTTTATAATGATGATAATAACCTTTTATAAAATTTTTGCGGTTTTCCCCCAAAATCCAGAAATCTCATCAATACGGAAATCCTCAAAAAGAATCACAATACATAATTATATAAGAAAATGATAATGTCTATGATATCCATATCATGAAATGCGATTATAACTAGAAAACTATGTATGAATGATGATGAAATGCGGTATATATACGACTAGCAAATCCTAAGTGTTAATCTTGATGAGATGGAAAAGACAACTACCAGTTTAAATATCATGTATGATACAGATATTTTCGATACTAGTCTAAACAGGTTCTATAGTGTTCATGACATAGCATTTACCAATGGCGTGAGTGTTCGCATAAATAGTGCACGTGAGGCAGGAACCAATGGTAATGGTGAAAGTGTCCTATAAGATGATATATATATATATATATATATATATATTTATACATATAACGACGCGATGCAAGGAGATTGCTAACTAGGAACTTCGCATATAAACTAAATTTTTTAAAATAATACGAAATCGTAGGGCGCCTCGCGCCATCCAGACGATCCCCCCATAAATGCATACTCACAGGGACGCCTCGGCTAAACTGATCCGATCTCCATCTGTCTTTCCCCTCCGCGTCCTACACCTATGCACCCGACCCTAGGATAACACACAAGAAATATGAGGATAAAGTGTGAAAAGTTGCGGACACAATTTACACAAGTCATACAACGCGCGCTAACTAAACGCGCACGCACCCGGAGCACAAACGCGCTCGCGACAATGCCAACGCCACAAATAGGGTCACTCTACGTGAAAAACACCAAGGCTAAAACTCAAATTGCATCAATTGCGCATCCATAACCCATTAAATATTATAGGAATTAGTTTGTGGTTCATTAAAATTTCAATTTAATTCAAATCGGTTAATTTCCATAAACCAATTAAGCATCCATTTTCCATTTTAGTTCAATTCTAAATGTTTTAGTAAATCTAGTGACCACAATAATCTCTAAATAACTCAATTAAGTCACACAACTCATTTCTAAAATTTTATCTCTTTTATTTATATTAATTATAAAAACCTAGTTTGCAAAAATCACAATTTGGGCAAATTAAATGTAACAATTAAGAAATTAGCTACTAGAATAGGTTTTGTATTACGTAACATGTTAAACTACTCATTAAGACCGTAATCTAATGATGAAAACTCTCACTTGATCACAAACCCTTTTCTTGAAAATTCATGTTTGAAATTAGAACCCGAATTAACATCAAAATTAAATAAATTGAAGTAATTAGCAACCAATTAAACTAGGGGTTAGGATTTACCTCAACAACATGAAATCAAACTTGAAATTTAGCCTCCCAAAATGCTAGCTTTGCTCAAAGATCCAAGCTCATTTGGATAAAGAATAATGGGTAAGGGTTTAATTAGGAATTAGTGGTGCTTTGTTTTGACTTTTGAAGAAATTTTGAAGGATTTTTGAAGAGAAAATGGTGGAGGAAATTTTGGGACAGCAAGAAAGGGGGGGCTCGGCCACAAGATTGAGAGGGAGAGAGAAAATATGAGGTGTGTATGTGTGTGTGAAAACTTCTTACTTATGTCATATATTGATTTCTTCTATTAATTTATACCTTTTATTCATTGAAATGGAACAAAATGAGGAGGAGAAAGTGAGGAAAATTTTGGGGCTGCCATAAGGGGATCGGCCATTCTAGAATGGGAAAAAAAAGAGAGGGAAAAGTGTATGTGAGTGTGTAAATATATCTATAATTAATGCATCTTTTAATCTCTTTTCAATAACAATCTATAATATTCTAAACTCTTTCCAAATTTTCAAGAACCCTCATAGCAAACCAATTTCATTTCAAACACCACATGTTACGCACTTGATTTCAATATGTCATAGTTCATATTTGTCCAATTGACCCATTCCAATTTGTAATTACCACTAATTAAACGTATAATTAAAAGCTTATATTAATATTTGAATTAATTAATTAGGGAAAATTTATTAAGTAAACTAATAAATTATAAGTGACTAAATAAATATAAAATACTTGCAATTACATGATTAAAATAGACGTATTTAAGTCTATGTTGAAAAATAATTTTAGTTAAGTTTTACGGAAAATACAGTTTATTTTACCTATTATCAGAAAATTCACCTCAAGGATTTTATTTATTTATTTGTTCATTTATTTAATTTTAGTACGTTACAGCGAGTATCCGCGTACATTACGTAATTGCGATCGACTTTTGATCCACATCAAAATTCCGTGGCAACCGATCAAATGAGACTAAACTGCTAGATTTATAAAATTCAAACTAGTTATCTCATAACTAATTATGTGGATTCCAAATATTGTATCACAATCACAAATAGTTAGACGAACTTAAACTTTTTGATCGAATAGCAAACACTCAAAATTTCCCTAAAAGCTCAACACTTGAGCGGAGTTCAAAAAATACCCAGAAACTGTCACAGCTCTTATGAACCATCCGTAGAAGGGACGACCAATGCCTCACTCATGTCGCTACGGAACTGCGGCAAACCCTAGGGTATGACCGTGGTTCCGCGATCCAAAAAGTAGAGTTTGGGTATCGTTCTTCTAGAGTTTCCACAGAATCGCTTAAATGATTTTCTGAAGATTTTAAACTCGGAAAAAATCCAACTCTTGGAAAATTTCCAGTAAGGGAAAATATGAGTTATTGATATCCATTCGAACTTTTTAACGTCTTCTAAATAAGCCGAATACATGCTAGAATTACGACTACGAAACACTCCGAGTTGCCTTTGCAGAAAGTTAACATCACATGCCAATTTAGCAAAAACAAACAACACCTGAAACACCAAAACACAGAGACTGGAACACACTACAAAATTGAACCCTGAACTCTCAAAATAGGCCGAGCTCATCGGTTTTTCATGCACTCTGTCCAGCCAAAATTCGAGGAATGGGGCTCAATTTTCTACTTTGTTCATATTGCATCTCATACAACATTCCGCAGCTGTTAAAATTTTTTTTTGACACCTTTAAAAAATCGACAGAAACCATATTTAGTGTTTCAAGTTTTGGAGCAGTTTCGGTTTCGTAATCTAACAAATATCGTCAGAATCTCTTGCTTGGCTCTGATACCACTGTGCGGTTCCCTAGGTCGGCAGCAAAGTTTCGGGAGGCATCTTCCATGCCGTTTTCAAATTTTTGTCGTTCTAAAGAACCCTAACCTAGAATCTTTAACTAGATATTTAAACGAACAAGCAATGTTAACATCTCAACATCCTAAGTGAATGAGGAATACAACATTTGTAGACCGGTCCTTCACTTCTAAAGCTCTGTGTAGTAGTCCCTTCGCTCCAAGTAGTGAACTCCCGAACTCTACTAAGGGTTCACATGAAGAAATGAACAACCGTGCACGATGTCTTCGAGGCCGAAGATGATCTACGTCGAGGCGACTCAAGCTCATACTACCTCTTCACTGATGGTAGATTAGTGAAGAAAACACCCTAAACTAAATGAATAATAGTAGAGGATGATGAAGTATGAAGTGGGCACACTTTAGATTTAATTTTCTCACAATATTTTCTCACCTTGAGAAAAGATAGTGAGCTTTCTCATTGAGGAAGAAGAAGCTCAAGTGATGAATAAGAGAATGAACTCATAAGGTGAGAGTAGCAACCATGGGTGAGTTAGTGTCATACACTAACTCTTGTAGAGAATAGACTATGGCTAAACAATAATGGTTGGGTTAATAAATATCTTCAAGTAAAACAAAAAGAGTGGACTTGGTCAATGGTTCCATAAACTTCTACAAGCTTCAACCATGTGACAATTTCCAACCAATTTTGATTTACTTTAAATAAATAAAAACCCATCATTATTATAAGCATTGTGTGAGTCTCATACACCCATGTAGCATGTGGCATCAAACATTACACGAAAGATGTACATTAATATATATCACATATATACTATATGAACACAAGTGAGAAAAAGAAATGTTTAAGTGAGCTAATTTTAGTTAATATAAATTAATATATCACACATATAATTATAAATTAAATTATTAAATCAAAAGTTGATTTAATTATCCGGCTATATCTCATACAACCGACTAATATCAAATGTATCAATCTATCGAATCAACACTTAATCCGATAACCCGGCTATATCACATATAACCGACCGATATCATATATCGCGAGTATAAACTGCGGTATCACATACGCGCGTTAATCTCGGTCCCGCACATATCACATATGTGCTCCTACTTCGTTTCGCATGAACCAGGAAACCTTTGTGTAAGACTCTAAAGGCTAGTCAATACGCCGGCTGTAGGTGATAATCATATCATACACTTACAAGCCGCAAGCGGTCTGCTAAACGTAATGGCCACCCGTGTATTAAGCGATCAGAGGATCAAAAAGAAAGCATGCTCGTACTCCTGCGAATCCAATCAGTAACACTACCGTACAGTCCGGTCTCTTCATCTGATATGTCGCATATCTCGCTTAGGGGTGGTAAACGTCAGACCCCAATAGTCATGCCGATGTGAGGCTCATAACGAGACGAGAAACTACTGATAACACTTACCTGTAAATCTCATAAACAGCCCTGGCGAGGGACTTATTGTTATGGACAATCGAGCACAGCACAACATCAACACCCAAAACCGGGTGAGACGAAACCCCCTATCGCTCATTGCCTCCATGTGACTCGGGACTGTACCCAAAAACCACCGTTTTGCACGTTCTTTTGAATGTGGTAATGTGGAAATCAAAGCACAGTGGGAATCACACAAGACTCTATGACGATCTCGGGTCGACAGATTAACCTGTACTAGTGTCTGTAAGACTACGGTAGCGCCCCTGCCGTCTTTCTGAGGCCAAAATGCGGAAACGATAATTTTTCACAACTAGTAAACCGGCGCTATCGTATGCTTAAATCCCCGATCGTAACCATTAACCTAATACTAGCTAACAAGAGAAAGGGTAGAGGGCTATACCGAGCGATCTGTGTCCTTCGGTCTTCGGCCACCATCCCAAGCTCCACGCGGCATCTCCGGTCTTCATCTCCTCGTCGGAAAGGGCACCACATCGAGAAGTCTTTTTACGGGCTCCCTCTTCGTCCGAAGCAACTCGAGCGCGAAGTGTGCTAGCCGACATGTCCAAGGTGTTGTAGAGAATGTTTGTGATCACTTTGCCTCTTGCATCCATGAGTTTGGATGGAGGTTGAAGATGTTGCCATTAATGGAGTTAATGAGCTAGAGGAAGAAGAAGAAGAAGAGAAGGCTTTCTCATCTTTTCTTTTCATTTGTTATGATTCTATGATAGAATGAGAGTGTGTCTTGAAAAATAATATGAGAGCTAACCATTTGCCAATGGCATCCCCTCTCTCTCTCTCTCTTCCTCTCATATCATCACTAATCAATCCATTAATGTGACACATTTGCTAAAAAGGAGACCATGACTCATGATATAAGTCCATGTCACATTAATGCATTGTCATGATGATTTCTAGCTCATTATTTCCATAAGCAAACATTAATCCAAATGTTTTCCATAACAAAGAAAATCCGGCAACATCAAAAGTAAACTAGTGACGGATCACGAGGATACCCCTCACCTGTATATACATACCTGCATCCGCATTCCGACTGAATGCGATTGCGATGAGACTAAAGTAATCCAACAAATCTAATACTAGGATCAGGCTTAAACCAAAGCCCACTAGTATGATCCGTCCGATCATGATTCGTGCAATACCGCACGTATAAGATCGAACCCTGCCATATAGCATACGGCCTCTACAACGTTTCGCCCGAAACTTGAGAAACTGTCTGTGGGGGACTCTAAAGACTTGTCAATACTTTGGCTGCGGATTTAACCACTAGCACGTCAGAGGTATTAGCCGTACGTAACAAGCTACCAGGTATTGACCAAAAGGGAGGTCGATGAGCGAACTCATCCTGACACCCTACTGAGCCTGTCAGTGACAATATCCGTACAGTCTGGTCCGTGTAAGTCCACGTTGCTCACCCCGGTTCTTACGGGGATGCGGAAACGACGAAAAACAATTATTTAGCGCAAAGGCAACATGGACTAAAACCGGATCTTTGCTAAACTAGAAACTAGCAAACTACAAGAGGCGTTAACTACTATGCCGTAGAAATTATACCTCACAAAACCGGTCCACCGGGTCTTCTCTCCGCTGTCCGGCTCGTCCATCCACGCTCCAAGGGTCGATCCGGATCTTGGTCGTCTCCGCAACCTTCTTGAGTCGAAGACGATCCACCCGAGAGATGTACACCGAGCTCCACCTCGAGCCGAGGCAACTAGGGCAATAAGATCGCTAGTATTGAAGTCCTAGGTTATGTAGAGGAGGTTGATGGAAGTATTTGTCTATGTGGATTCTTTTTCTCTCAACACATGTGATCAAAATAATATTTCAAGAGGAGGAAGATGAAGGAGATCAAGCAACCATGGAGCTTTCTTTCTTTCTTCTCACTTGCAAGAGAGAGAATGAGAAAAGAATAATGAAAATTATCAACTTAAGAAAAAAGGCACCATGGTTGCAATAATAGTAAAACAACATCATTACCAATCCTATCATGATAAAGTTGATGCTACAATGAATTGACCATTTTCATAATCAAAAAGAAAAAGAAAATCCAAAGAAGAGTGTAGACCTCTCATGAAGGTCAATGGTCAACTCCGGTGAACGGGTCAACAAAGTCTAGAGAGGTCATGGTGGTCAAATGGTCAATGCAATTAGCCATCATAAATTATCACAAAAAGGATTTGTAAAATAATGTCTCCGGCTCATAATGGTTTTGACCGAACGAATTGTCAAAACCCTAAAGAGCCTGCCACATAACGGGTTTGGCCGAACCAACTGCCAAAACCCTAATGGGGCACCACCGCCTTTATCGCTCCCCAAAACTGTGCATACACACCTGCATCCGCATTCCGTAGAATGCGCATGCACAGAAGACAAAACAAATCCATCCGTGCAATACTAGGATCCGACTTAAACCAAAGCCCACTAGTATTTCCTGCCCGAACAGCATACGCACACAAGTGCACGTAAGTGATCGCAGCCCTGCCGTAAAACCATACGGCCTCTACACGTTTAGCTTAGTGCAGGGAAACTCTCTGTGTGGGACTCTAAAGACTCGACACTACGCTGGCAGTGGGTTTAACCACAGACCGCAAGCGGTACTAGCTGTACGTAACGGTCCCCAAGTAGATGTCGATAAGAAGGACGATGAGGTAAACCCATCCGAACTCCTACTGAGCCTGTATGTGACAATCTCCGTACAGTCTGGTCTGTTCGTCTGATACATCGCATGGCGGGCCTAGCGGGTGGTGAACGTCAGTCCCCCAATAGCGGTACAAGTCGTGTCGGAGTGTAGCCCAGAACACCCTGAGATAACACTGGAAACCTACCAGTATATCTCGCTTGCCCTGGCCAGGGACTACTCCTGTAATGGCTCTCCTAGACACAGCGCGATGTCAACCCCCAATACCGGGAGAGACAAATCCTTTCTAACCGTCACTGCCTCCAAGTGCTTCGGGACTGCACCCAACTACTACCTGTTTACACGACTCCTTTGAGCCGTGGTAGGGTAGTAATATAAGTACAGTGGGAACACACTCGAGGCGAAGTGACAGTGTCAAGTCAGCGGACTAAGCTGTACTCATGTCACCTGGGAACTGATAACTGACGATAGGTATAATACCATCCAACAGTTCCCGACGAATCCTGTCCAGTGTACTCATAACCTGACGAGCACCCGCATACTATCTCCAGTACGACGTACTGATGGCTGTGGGACAGACCACCTCCCGAGCTGGGATGAGAAGCGTATATGCTAGTCTACTCCAGAGTATCGATGCCCCGTCTCGATAGTCCTAAGGACTAGGGACCTGTATAAGGATGTGGTTGTAGATTACCCAGCCCCCACTAGTGTGACTGCCATCACAACGCTGGTAATCAAGCAAAGATCCTAAGGGCTCTACTAATATGTATAAGCGATATGCTAAAAGAAATACATGCACATATTGAAGTAGAAACAAACCAAGTAGCATACTACCATTTTGAGCAAGATTGTCTATACAACTGTGAATATCCTAAGCTTCCATTAAGTAATATACAAGCTAGTATGATACAGTAATGGCCTCTAGGGCATATACACTAACAGTCCGTTCGTCTATGAGTATCGCATGGCGGGCCTAGGGGGTTGGTAAAAGTCAGACACCCAAAAGCGGTACAAGTCGTGTCGGAGTGTAGCCCAGAACACCCTGAGATACTACTGGAATACCTACCAGTAAATCTCCTGCCTCGGCCGAGGGCTTTGTGTAATGGCTCTCCTAGACACAACGCGATCTCACCCCCAATACCGGGAGAGACGAACCCCTGCAGATCCGCTCACTGCCTCCATGTGGCTCGGGACTGTACCCAACTAAAACCTGTTTGCACGTCTCCTTTGAGCCGTGGTAGGGTAGTAATCAAAGTACAGTGGGAACTCATACGAGACAAATGACGATCTCAGGTCGATAAACTAACCTGTACACATGTCACTGATTGTTAGGAATTCTGCGTGTTCAAGTTTTAGTTAATTACCGCAATCAAGACAGTTTCGCTTGTAGCTAGCCGGTTGAGTACGGGTCGTCCGCAGGGAGATGGGAATCTTTTTCTATGTGCTTTAACGAGTTAAGTCCAGTTTTTCAGATTTTGTTGTGATTAATTAAGTGGTAAATTGATATGTAAAGAGAGCTTGTTAGGGTTAGGATTAGGTTAGTTTGAGTTAGGAGTCTCCCACATCTTTCGTTACCCCTCTTAATATCGGTGTTACGGTAATCGGCAACAACGGGGATTAGCCCGACTAGGAAGGAACTTGCGAGTATAAGCTAGGATTTCCAACGCATAAGTTCTTCCTTTTGGTGCTTGTCCTTCCGTTCTTGGCTCTTAGCCATAACCTCCGGTTAATTCAACCACAACCGGTCTCACTACGGAATCACCGCTATCATGTAGGATAGGGTGCCGTAAGGAGCGGATTGTGGTTCAATTAACGGGAGTCGAATTAAGCTGTTGGGCAAGGAAAGAGTGAGAGAGATTTCCTTCTCTCAAACTTCCCTTATCCTACCCTAACAAGTATGAAACTACTCACACATCATGATACGGAAAAATAAAACAAAACAAAAGAGGAAGATAGAAAGAAAGAGATTAGAAGATAACAACTAGCTATTTGCGACCTCACCTTGGCAAGGATCAAGCGTAAGCATCATGGTTGTTTCAAGGATAAAGAAAAAGAGAAAAGAAAGAAACAACAAGAAATAACAACAACTAAGTTAACAAAGTAAAATTACAAGCAATTATAAAAGAACAAGACAAGCATGATAATAAAATGAACTTCTTTATTCACCATCTTCACTCACAAAGCTCACTACAAGTTTTAATGGAGAAGAGATGAGAAGAAGAAGAACAAGTGTTCTAAAACCTAGAAAAGAAATAAAAGAATATGGATCCTTTTCTTCACAAAGCTCTGGGCTATTTATAGGCTGAAAAATGAAAACCTAGGGCAACCACCAGAACACAAATAAAATGACCAAAACACCCCTGAAAAATCTCTGTCTGCGGTGCCAGTACGGCCGCGGAACCGCGGCCTATACCCCTATTGGCCGCGGTTCCGCCGCACTCTAGTGGTGTCAGGGCATGGGTTTTTCTGTACTGCCCTGGTCTGCTGTCTCCTCTTGTCTGGTACATGTATTTTCTGAAAATACTTCCACATTTCTTCCAGAATTTCTGTTGATGGAAAGGTGATTTGATGTGTATCTTTTGTCAAGATTTTCTTGAGTTCCGCATAGATTTCTTGGAACTTGTGTTGCCATTGAGCCTTGTGCATGAAGGTGACAATCGATTTGCCATTTTGTCTCCTAACTGGTGTGTGGCAACAGACGGATAAGGAGTGGAGACCCGTGTTTTATCTGTGGTTGGCAGGAACCCGGATTTTGTCGTGTTTTTCCATGGATTTCACATTTTAGAGCCGAGAACCTGTATCCTGCAATTGACTAGCAAACACGGCTCAAGAGTACCTACCGATATGCAATGTGATAAAAATTTGGCGGTATAAAAATGCAAAAATCTGATATGAACAAATACCCCCAAACTTATCATTTGCTCGTCCCGAGCAAAGCCAATTTATTCACAAAAAATTTCCTATCCTCACTTTCACAGGGAACGCAATTGCACTGAGCATGTGCAACAAGCCGTTAAACCTCTAGGTGTCCCTAGTAGGAGGAGTGTTGTCTCCTGAGGGTTTTCAGCGGATACTACCCACAAAATCCGGTCAAGCTGGTTTTGTAAAATAACTAAGCTTCAAACCCTAAAGTTTTGTTTCAGAAAATAACAATTCTATAATCCAAAGTTTAGACTATCGAACCTTTATTTTTCACACCTCGCTTCTTATTTAACTACAGATTTTATATGTCTTTACGTGCAGTGCAAATAGTGTCGTTAAGTTCCAGAAGGATCGATTAAAGTCATCATGTAACACAATAAAGCCCAGATAACAATTTTAAAAGGATCACATAAGTTTTATAAAGAGTTAAGCATTTTTCAAGTTTCGTTTTCCAGTAAGGCTTCAACTTCAGAATTTCTATCTTTCTTAACAGGAAACTAAGTCGTATTTTTCACTCCACCTTTTTCTTGTTTTCATTTCATACACACCTCTGTGAACGTGCAATAGTCTTTATCATAGAATAAAACCTTCATATCTCCGTTAAATTTTTTTATAAAAGCCTGTCTTTTATCAAGATTATTCTCACACAAAGAACCGTTAGGAATTTTAACTCGGAGAGAACACTTGCTTGACTTTGTTTTAATCTGGACTTTCTAGGCTTCTTAGCGAGCTTTGGGCCAATGCACCCAAACCAGTTGATTTTAGGGCATTAGGTGTAGAAACACCCCAGCGGACTTAATTACTCAAGTTACCTAGGTCCAAAAACAAAAGACAGTTTGGCGTGAAAATCAGATGATTTAATATGAACGGAGATATAACCGGCAGTTCAATTATTTTTTTTGGATAAAAGACGTGTTTAGTGGGTTCGGTGTGTAATCATTCCAATCAAGTTTCAGATGGGTTATTTTTCAGACTTAGTTCCAATTACGGCATTAATAACATTCCTTCATATTCGCTTTACTTCATAAACTATTCTTGACACTACTTATTTCAGAATAAACCTATTTGATCCTCAGAAAATCATTTATCTGTTTAAAAGTTTTTAAACATAAAAGACTTCTCATCTAATTTCCAAAAACTCACGACACGTGTAGTGTGATGTAAAGACGTATATCAGCTATAGTTAACTTCAAAGGAGAGTTATCTTTCAGGTTTTCAAAATCTAAACATAAAATTTAGTTATTCCTATTTTTTCAAACAAAACCGTCGAAATGTTGAATCAGAGTTCTTCCACAAGCTAACATGACAGAAAAGTTTTTATATTTTTTAGAAAATTTTTCAGATTTTTATGGATTTTAATATGCAGATGCAAAATATACATATGAATGCGAAGGTAAGAAATGCGTACCGAGCGTACCCCCAAACTTAAACTGGACAGTGTCCTCACTGTCATTGCATGAAGAGATCATTTGAAGGTTCAAAATTGTCGGTAGCGATACACAATTTTTTTTTGTTTTTGTTTTTAAAGAAAAGAAAAAGAAAAAGAATATACACAAGTATATACAAAATGGTTTATACATACCCCCAAACTTATTTGGAACAGTGTCCACTGTTCATGGCTGGATAACCGAAGTTTGGAGGTAGGCAGAGCAAGATTAGGCAGGGTAAACCGGCTCCTGTAAGAACAGGAGCTCCTCTGTTGGTTCGGCGCTAAGGTACGGTTTTAGTCGGTGTCCGTTCACTTTGAAAAATGAACCGTCCTTTGGATTCTCCAAATCCACAGCGCCCTGCGGATATACATTCCGCCCAAAATACGGCCCTTTCCAGCGAGATCTGAGCTTTCCAGGATGGAAGTGAAGTCGGGTGTCGTAAAGCAGTACCTGCTGACCAGGTACGAAGGTTTTGCGCAAAAGGTGTTTATCATGAAACACCATCGTTCGGTTCATAACAACAACCGCGTTATCGTAAGCCTCATCCCTAAGCTCGCTTAATTCGTTCAACTGCAGCTTCTGATGGCTGCCCGCATCTTCGAGGGACAGATTCAGCTCTTTTATCGCCCAAAATGCGCGATGCTCTATTTCGACAGGTAGGTGGCAGGCTTTTCCGTACACAAGCCGATAGGGAGACATGTCAAGGTCGGTCTTATAAGCGGTTCGAAAGGCCCAAAGGGCATCAGTGAGTTTCAGCGACCAATCCTTACGGTTCTTGGAAACCGTCTTCTCCAGTATCTGCTTGATTTGCCGATTTGAAACTTCGGCCTGCCCGCAGGTTTCGGGGTGGTAGGGCGTAGAAAGCTTATGATTAATGGAGTATTTCCGCATCAAAGCTTCGAAAGTTTTATTGCAGAAATGACTTCCATTGTCGCTAATGATCGCTCGGGGGTGCCCAAGCCGGGAGAAAATATTTTATTTAAGGAACCTAACGACAACCTTGTTGTCGTTAGTCCGGCTGGGCACAGCCTCGACCCATTTAGAGACGTAATCAACAGCGAGAAGGATGTACAAGTTCCCAAAAGAGCTGGGAAACGGCCCCATGAAATCTATCGCCCAAACATCGAAAATCTCCACAACCAAGATCGGTTGGAGCGGCATCTCGTTCCTCCGGGATATCCGGACCAAGTGTTGGCACCGGGAGCAAGTCTTGCAATAGTCATGAGCGTCTTTGAAAAGTTGTGGCGAGTAGAAACCACATTGCAAGATCTTCTCAGCTGTCTTTCTGGGGCCAAAATGCCCGCCACACGCTTGATCGTGGCAAAATGACAGCACACTCTTGAATTCCTCGTCAGGGACACACCGACGAATAATCTGGTCGGGACAGTACTTGAACAAGTAGGGTTCGTCCCAGTAAAAGTGTTTTACTTGGGATAAGAAGCGAAGTCTGTCCTGACTCGACCATTGAGTCAGTAGTAATCCTGTGGCCAAATAGTTCACAATATCGGTGAACAAGGGTTCGCACGATACTGTCAAGAGCTGTTCATCCGGGAAAACGTCGTTGATTGGAATTGGAAGCGAAGGCGAAGAAGGAAGTCGTGAGAGATGGTCGGCAGCTACGTTTTCACATCCTCGTTTGTCCTTAATGACAAGGTCAAACTCTTGAAGCAAGAGGATCCAACGTATTAACCGAGATTTTGCATCTTTCTTCGCAAAAAGATGGCGCAGAGCAGAATGGTCAGTGTAGACAATGACTGGAGAGCCGATGAGGTAGGGCTTGAACTTTTCTAAAGCAAATACAACAGCTAAGAATTCCTTCTCAGTTGTTGTATAATTGAGTTGGGCGTCGTTCAGGGTTCGGCTCGCATAATAGGTTACGTGCGGCATCTTGTTGATGTGTTGTCCAAGGACAGCACCGATGGCAAAGTCGGATGCATCGCACATAATCTCAAATGGGTGCGTCCAGTCAGGTGAAGAAAGAACGGGAGCAGAAGTGAGTGAGCTTTTCAATGACTCGAATGCAGTCACACAGCTCGAGTTGAAGTCGAATGGTGTGTCCTTGGCCAGCAAAAGAGTCAAGGGCCTAGCAATCTTGCTAAAGTCCTTGATGAACCGTCTATAGAAACCGGCATGGCCAAGGAAGGCTCGGATATCTCTGACGCATCGGGGAGGAGGCAGATTGGAAATGACCTCAATCTTTGCTTTGTCAACCTCTATGCCATTTTGCGAGATGATATGTCCTAAGACAATACCTTCGCGCACCATGAAGTGGCATTTCTCCCAATTCAAAGTGAGATTCTTGTCCTTACATCGGGTAAGGACAGCGTCAAGATGCAGCAAACACTCGTTGAAGGAATCGCCGAAGATGGAGAAATCATCCATGAAAATCTCCAGAAATTTTTCCACCATGTCTGAGAAAATTCCCATCATACACCGCTGAAAGGCAGCGGGCGCATTGCATAACCCAAAGGGCATGCGACGATATGCAAACGTGCCGAAAGGACAAGTGAATGTGGTCTTGTCCTGGTCTTTTTCGGTGATGGGGATTTGATTATAGCCAGAGTAGCCATCAATAAAGCAGTAGTACTCGTGTCCGGCCAATCGTTCAAGCATTTGGTCAATGAAAGGTAGCGGAAAGTGGTCTTTCCGCGTTGCGGCGTTGAGTTTTCTGTAATCAATGCACACTCGCCACCCAGTTTGGGTGCGAGTAGGGATTAACTTGTTCACCTCGTTGGTTATGACCGTGATGCCCGACTTCTTGGGGACAACATGAATGGGGCTAACCCACTGGCTATCAGAGATAGGGTAAATGATACCACTATCTAGAAATTTTACGATCTCCTTCTTCACAGCCTCCTTCATGACTGGATTGAGACGTCTCTGTGGATCCCGGGCTGGTTTTGCATCATCCATCAGATGAATGTGATGCTCAATGATCAGGGGACTAATCCCCTTGATGTCCGCCATGGACCAGCCAAAAGCTTGCCTGTTGCTGTGCAAGACCGCGAGAAGGGCTTTCTCTTGCTCGGGAGCTAGAGAAGCCGAGATGATGACAGGGAGGGTCTCGTTCTCACCTAAGTAAGCGTACTTAAGGTGAGACGGCAAAGGCTTGAGTTCGAGCATTGGAGGTGAAACGATGGAAGGCAAGATTGGTGCAAAGGTCTCGAACTCAAAGGACTCCAGCAAAGGTTCAAAACGAGTGTAGGCAACCGAGTTGGATGGTTCAGGTAACTCATCCGGAAAGTCGAAGGATTCAAACTCGGGTTGTGCGCGGCTAAGATCGTTCGAGAACGTGAAACACTCGTAGTCGTTTTCGGGCGCAGAAACAGCAGCAGGTTCGAAGAGAAACGCACTAGTGGCGTCAAGATTATCGTGATCAAACAGAAACTCCTCGAATTCACACTCTTCTGGGGTGATCTCCTGGATCGAGCAGACGTCCAGTATATGAGCATTAGGTTCGGCGGGCTGATTCCCCAACCTAAAAATGTTGAGTTCAATCGTCATGTTTCCAAAAGAGAGGTTCATCGAACCATGGCGACAATTGATCACAGCATTTGAGGTTGCAAGAAATGGGCGACCGAGTATCACCGGAATTTGATTCCGGGGGTTAGCTACAGGCTGTGTGTCTAATACAAAGAAGTCAACGGGGAATACGAAGTCCCCGATTTTGATTAACACATCCTCTAGCTCACCCCTAGGATGGGTGATCGATCGGTCGGCCATTTGGAGAGTGCAGTGCGTGGGTTTCAGCTCTCCGACTCCTAATTGCTCGTATACTGAATACGGAAGCAGGTTAACACTGGCACCAAGATCTAATAGTGCGCGGTTGATGTTCTTATCCCCAATAGTAATAGAAATCGTAGGACAGCCAGGGTCCTTCCGTTTTTGTGGTAAAGATTGGGTAAAGGCATCACTCACAGCATTAGCCAAGAAAACTTTCTTGGGTACCTGAGACTTCCTCTTTTTCGTGCACAAGTCCTTTAAGATTTTCGCGTAAGACGGGACTTGTTGGACAGCATCTAAAAGAGGAATGTTAATGTTAACTTGCTTAAATAACTCCAGAATCTTATCCATTTGTGGATTTTGTTTGTTAGACCTCAACCGGTTTGGAAATGGAACATTTTGAAAATTGGTTGAGTCTAATGCTGGAGGAGGAGATTGTGGAGTTGGAACGGATCCCAGAACAGGTGTTTTCGTGGAGTGAGAAGTGGGTCCGTTCAGAGCAGAAGAAGAGGAAGGAGAGCCTTGTGAAGAACGGAGAATAGGCTCAGAAGACGAGGAAGAAGAAGAAGAAGAAGAAGCGGCCGGGGTATCATCGTTGATTCGTTTGCCAATTTTTTTTTGCAGCATCCTTCCCGATCTCAGTGTGGTCACGGCACTCACATTATGGTTCTGTTGTTCAAGAGAAACATGTGCATTATGTGGGTGACCGGGATTTGGGAGTGGCTGGGACGGGAGCTTCCCCTTCTCTCGCTCGCTTAAGGCCGCATTCAGCGGTGCAATCTGGGCCTCGATGGTCTTGATGCTTTTCCCGTGAGCGGCAGTGTGTTGCACTAAGGACTGAATGGAAGACTGGATGTTGCCAGTGGATTGGGTCGATTGTTTAATGAACGCCTCCAGACTTCGTTCGATCGAGGAAACCTTATCGTTGTTTGACGGAACAAAGTTGTTTGGTGGAAAAGAATTGTTGGGTGCAAAGTTGTTCGTCTGATTTTGGAAAGGTTAGGGTTGGAAGGGCTGCTGAAACTGAGTTTGTTGTTGCGCTTGTTGTTACGGCGGAGGGGCCCTTTGGAAATTGTTGCCTTGGAATTGATTCTGATTCTGATTCCAGGCAAAATTGGGGTGGTTCCTCCAACCGGGATTGTAGGTGGAAGAGTATGGATCATTCCACAGTCTTTGCTGAAATGCAGCATTAACCTGATCCTGTCCTTGCGATGGTGGATTGTAAGGACACTCTTCGGTCAAGTGAGAAGGATCGGAACAACAAGCGCAGATGGTACGAAGGGGGAGAACAGGGGCAGGAGCAGGAGAAGAAAATTTTCTCTCTATCGCTTCAAGCTTTCTTGTTATTGCAGCCATTTCAGCTTTCATCGCAATAGAGACATCAAGTTGGTGAATTCCTACCCTAGACTGACCGGTAGAAGTGGAGGTAGAAGAAGAAGAAGTCGGTCTGGTGCTCTCCCATTGTAGCGTTTGCTCCGCAAGGTCGTCAAAGAACTGCCACGCTTCCTCGTCAGATTTCGATAGGAAGTGGCCCTGACAGATGGTTTCCAACAACTGCTTCGTTGCTGGGTTCAGTCCCTCGTATAAGGTTTGGCAAAGCTGCCATTTCTCTATACCGTGGTGAGGAAACTGAACAAGAAGATCTTTGTACCGGTCAAAGCACTTCCAGAAGGGTTCAGAAGGAAGCTGAGAGAATTGGTTGATTTCATTGCGAATCCTTGCGGTTTTATGATTCGGATAGAATTTTTTTAGAAACGCTTTAACAAACTCGTCCCAACTGGTTATGGAATGGGAAGCGGTGCTATACAGCCATTTTTCAGGAAGATCGCATAAATTGAACGGAATGACCCGTAGACGTATAACATCATCCGACAGTTAGGTGGTTTTCATCATGGCACAGACGTTTTGAAATTTGTTGATGAAGATATAGGCATCTTCAGATTCAAGCCCATGAAATCGTGGAAGCATGTTGATGAAGTGGGGCTTAATTTCAAAGTTGTCCCCATTGGCCGGTGGAAGAGAAAGGCAGGTGGGAAGTGTAGAACGGGTGGGATAGAAACGATCCTGGAGCGCGATTCGCTGCGGCGCTACAACAGGCGGTGGTGGTGGGTTATTGGTCTCTGTAGGAGGTGGACCCAATCCAGGGGTAGTCAAAGAGATGTTCGGATTAAATCCTGACATCGCGGAAGAAGAGGTTGGTGAAGGTGAAGGTGAAGATGTATGAACAGAATTCCGGTCAACGTCGGAGTTGGCCGGCACAGGAAGGGGTGAAAGAGGAGTGGACGGAGTATCGACGTCTGAGTCGATCGCGTAGTCGGTAGCGACTAACGTAACGCAGACTAGACGGGCGCTAGTGTCCCGAGTCCAAGCGGACATACACTAAACGAGTTTAGTATAGTAAAAGCGGAGAAGGTGAGGGTAAGAAAACGTCAATGGAGAAACGATGGGTGGAGGGTGAAAAATGGATTTGGCGACAAAGGGCAAGTTTTTATAAAAGTTTTTGGTTTTTTTCCCTTTTTTTTTTAGAAAGATCTTTAAAGAAATATGTACGGACTTACGGCTTTAAGCAATCACAAATAAGATATGCACAATCTCACCTAGATCTATGGTCACCTAGGTCTACTAGACCTGCTCCTAACTGTTCCAGAGGGCTAGAAAAAGGACCTCAAACCGCCTCTTCTCCGTCTAATGCGGCCAGATAAGTACCAGGTAAGTGGGAGGTTATCCAACGCTTTCGCGAAGTTCCTTAATTAAATAACCACTTGCCTTCGTCACACTTGCCTAGGCACCGCAAAAGTCAGATAGGATAAACGGCCGATGCCTGTAACTAGTCCTCTGTCCTATTGAGCGCGAAGTCCTTAGGGCTGAGTCTAGTATTTTTTAATTTTTAACAATGGTCAATGCATATGCTTTTTGTGATTTTTGGGGTCCTAGGAAGGGTGATGAAATCCCCACCCAATCTGAATTGGTTTCAAGCCCCTTAAGTCCGTATTAAGAAATGCAAAGCAGTAACAAATCAACTGCAAACAATTTTTATTTTTTAGCGCGGCGCAAAGAATCCTGCACAAGAACAGTTTATTGGAAGGGGGAGAAGAGTTTGCGCAAAGAAATCTGCAGAAAACACAGTTTATTGGAGTCCAGAGGAGTGGGGAGGAGAACAGAGACTTACCCTGAGATTTTGGGGCCCTGAAGCCTCCAAGTGGCCGCGGATCCGCGGCCTAAGCCAGCTTATGCCGCGGATCCGCGGCAGTAAGGTGGAGTTGGTCTTTCATTTTTCTTGGGTTTGCTGCTTTGGGTGTGCTCTTCTGTTTTTAAGACCCTGAATCTGGATTTGCTCACTGGTTATGTTCCAGAATCTTTTAGTAGACCGTTTTTTCGTTTTAATCCGTCGCGGTGTAGCCGCGAAATGTGGGTCTAACTTCCCACGTCTTTGGCACTGAACTTGAACTGTGTATTTTCCTGCACACTTGCACAAAAACTAATCAAAAATAACAAGATGATTTTTTTACAAAGTATATTTTTTTTTTGTTTTTCGGTTATTTTTATATTCACAAGTTAACCCGAAATTACACAAAGAAATAAACTACCGTCTCCCCGGCAACGGCGCCATTTGATCGCACGCTTTTGGCGTGTCGGATGTTCAAAGTTCTAAAGTTATAACCGCGATCAAGACGGTGTCGCTTTGCAGCTAGCCGGTTGAGCACGGGTCGATCCACAGGGAGATGGTTGTATGTCCTTTCTTGTCTTAGACGAGTCCATATAGAATTTGTATGTGTCTGTTCAATCTAACCTATGTGTATTATTTGCAAGTATAAAGTTGTTAATAAAAAGATACGAGATTATAAGCTAAAGAAATCCGTACTCAAAACCTTTGAGCCGAGTCTTGACCAATTGAAGCTAGAGCAATCGGCAACAACGTGGATTAGGGGATTTAAGCGCGGTATTCGTGGAATACGACTTATTTACCCTTGTCCTTCCGTTCCTGTCTCTTGCTTTCGCCTCCGGCCAAACCGAACGCAACCGGTCGCGGTTAGGAATCACCGTTACCTTGTTAGGGTAGGATGCCTAACGGAGCGCTTGCGTATCGTTTGGGCGGAGTTCAATGGAAAATACGAGAAAAGGAAATGGGCAAAGAAACGTTAACTTATAATATCGTATTTCTTATTAACAATAATAATTATAACCATTCACAAAACAAACCAAAAAGAGCAAAAGAAAATAACAAAGAAAAGAAAAGATTACAAGCAAGTAATTAAAGTGCATGGTAATAAATTGCAAGTAATTAAAGACAAGAATGAAAAATGCAAGAAAGTAATTACAAGAACCATAGAACTCAAAACAAGCATGGGATCAATAGCCAACCCTTAAACTTGCAGGCTCAATCAAGAGGTTGCAAGATCAAGATAAGGGTAAAGAACTCATGTGAAATGAAGCACTAAGGAGAGAACAAAATGATACAACCCCTTGAGACCAATTACCAAAGCTTAAACTTGCAAGCTCACTTAAGAGGTTGCAAGATCAAGTTAAGGTAGAGAGCTCAAGGGGGAAGCTAAACAAAAAGAATAATACAAAAACCTTCATCTTTATTCACATCCACTCAATGCTCTCACTACATTTCCATGGAGGAAGAATGAATAAGAAGAAGAAGAAGAACTAAAACTACACTAAAGTGGCTAAAAGAATGGACACATGGTTTGGTTCAGTTCTGGAGTATTTATAAGCTGCTTACAGAAACCCTAGGGCAAGAATCTGATATAAAATGAAGTACCCAAACTACCCCTGAAAAATCATCAGATGAGGCGCCCACATGGACGCGGTTCCGCGGCCAATACCCCCCATTGGCCGCGGATCCGCGGCCGTAAAGGGGAGTTGGGTCCTCGAAATTTGTGTGCTTCCCTGGTTCCATTTTTCCTTGTGTTTGAAAACTTCACACTGCACAAGTCTTTCAGAATATCTTCAGATTTCTTAGTCCAAGATTGCACTCTTTTCTTTACTTTTGACTTTATCTCCCTCGAGCTCCGCGCACCCATTGATTCTTGTGCAGCCCCCCTCGTGCTCTGTGCCTGTCCCAAACACGAATGACCACTGTCATATGTCTTGTTTCAGGAACTGGTACTCGGCACCAGACAGATATGGATGACCGGAACCCGGCTTTTATCTGCTGTCAACAGATGTTCTGTATTTGGCGTAACTGTGGAGATTTTGTCTTGATTTGCAATATTTGTACTGGAAACCTGTACTCTGTAAATATGTAACAAACACGGATTAAAAGCACCTACCTATAAACACACGAGCATAAGAATGGGCGGTATAAAATGCAGTATTCTGTTATGAACATTCACCAGGAAACTGCTATCTGACGTCAGGTATAAGACCAACTAGCATGTTCCCGGCGAGTCCTGTCCGGTGTACTCATAACCCAATGAGCACCTGTATACATCTTAGGTGAACCAACTGACTCCAGTGGCTTGTGAGACCTGCCACCGCCCCTCGTCCGGGTCTCGACTGTATACACTAGTCTACTCTGGAGTATCGATGCCCTGTCTCGAAAACTCCCATGACTAGGGACCTTTTAAGATTGTGCTTATAGACCTCAGCTCCTACGTATATGATCGCCATCATACTGCTGGCCGTTAAGTAAGAATCCTAAGGGCCCTATCAACGTGCAATAGTGACCTGTAAGGTCACCTGAAACATTACACGATGATAAAGATAAACCATATAGCATACTATCATCTTAAGTAAGACTGTTCTAACGGTATAGATCCTTTCTCAATCATTGCAATCGCGTGCCTGTGATCCAATAATTGACTCTGAGGGCACTATCTCCAACAATCTCCCACTTGCACTCAAGGCTAATTATTGCGATGTCGCATACTCACAGCCCGTGTGATACCGAACACCCAACTCCTCTACTAATCAGTCTCACAAAAACCGCTTGCGAAACTAATGCATTCGAGGAATAGCCTCAATGTGTGGATCCGCTCTAATGTTTCTTTCTATGTCTATCTTTATCTCAAGTTCATGGAAAAAGCCATCTCCCGAAATGAGCAATAGCTGTCTTAGAATGTGTATGGATATCTGATGGGACCTAGTTCATAAATGAACTCCAAATCCAAACTTCTTATACTGTAACGTCAACTGAACTTAATCAGTATCCTGCGCCATGCCTCCCTCTGTATCAGCTTGGACCACCTGTCCAAAATACTGCCCCTCGTCAGAGGGAAAACTATAACTCTGACAGTCACTCTGTCATCCAAGTCACCTTGGAAGCCTGGAATGATAACTGTCGCCCGAAGGATGATGCCGTTATCATATCTCTAGAACATGCACTTATGTTCTAAAACTGCTTCCGAATGTTTTTCCAGGATTGGATCAATATCAAATTTTCATCTCGTGCAAAACAATATCTAGTGCGGTACTTGTCATCTCATGATTGACTCAATTGCCTAAGCAAGTGATCTTCCAATCATGCACATCCCTCTCCCCTTTAGTCTATAAGACACCTTTAGAGAGGGTGACTCCATCACCTGCAGGTACACTACCGTGCCTGGAGTCGTCCATTCTAAAACACCTTTAGAATGCTGCCTAAGTACCCAGATTGGGAAACTACCCAAATTTAGATCAAAAACCATAGATCTAGTAACCAGAATATCAGATATAATATCCATGTCCTTTATGGAGAAACCACTGTGTGACAACCAAAGTATAACCGATCGTAGTATAGGAATTTCACTTCGTACTCTGTGTATGTCATCCAAATACCAGGACATCACACCCTACTACCTTCTTAACAGATCCATCCTCTATTCAGATAAAATCAAACCTATGACTGTCACATCAGAAATAGATGATCTATCTCCGCTATATCTGCTTTAGTCTATAAATAGGCATAAGCCACTTGTCCACTATGCTTCTGCTACTCCCACTGACTATGACAACCCTCTGGTAGAGTCATATAGACGTACATTTCTAAAGCTAGTTTAGAACGACGCTATACTCATTCTCTTACCAGGTCTCACAGTCTGGAACAACAGCAATGGCAAGTCTGGGTAAACAAGAAACTCCATGTCATCGTCCTTGAGGCTACCGGAGTACCTCTTGAGTACCTGAGGTTACCCACCATATCTGTGGAGTGGACAATAGAATGTCAAACCAGATTGAATCTTTAGGTTCTTATCAAATTTTCAGTAATCGTTTGCGGTTCTGGAATCACTTCCAGTTCTACCGTACTCCCACTACTGTTTTTCTGAAAAAATCCATTTTTATTAAAACTATGGCGAGTCAAGAACAATATCACTATTGATCTTCCAGATGGTACAAAGTCAACCCTTGTCATAGCCCGGGTCAACCCACAAACAGCCATTACGGAAACGTGCCTTGAGTTATCCGGAGTCTGGTTTTAAGCATAATCCGAAAAACTCCCCGTACCTTAACAATGTCAAGATATGAACTGTTCTATATCCAATACAGAAACAGAGGCACTGATTTAATTGAACCAGATTCAAATCATGCAGCTGTCTCCAGTGCATATCAACTAAATGGAAGGAGGCTGATCAGCGTTACTCAACTTAGGAATGCATCCAGATATGAGTAACCTGAAAGAGAAACAAGTTTCCCAAAACCATTACTATCAATTGAATACCATACAAAAGTATGTACATCTTCGATTACCTTGAAGAATCCTGATACTTGCAATACCTGGTTCTCTACTTTATTCATATACCTATAACTTCTCAAAACTTGGACCTTGCATTTCTACGAAACACATGTCTAAGAACTAGAGAAGTCATATGTAAACAGAATACAGTACGGGTACCAACCCCTCTGTCCTAATGGACACTGGACAACATACAATACTCTATATAAGTCCCTGAGTCTAATAACTTATTCCCTGTGTGTCGTAGATTGAAAACTGTACTCATGATTAAGAAGAATTACACCGCTGTTTAATGCTCCTTAACTAACCATCCACTGATATAGGTAAATGTCATAGACATAATTTCAAAATGTTATATCTCACTTCATAAAAATGAACGTACAGATATGTCAATTTGAAATTGGTGTATAACAACGGATATTCAAAACCAAATATTTGCCGTCCGGCAAACAGCCTAGGTGATATCCTCAAATATCACCAATTACAACGAATTCCGATATAATGAGGATGATCACCTAATTCCCAATAACTTACTCCCACTCATCATCTGTAAAACCATACAGATGTGAGAATCATACCTGGTAAATACATACCCTGGAGTAAGGACTAATTGGGAAATCAGTTTTCTTTTAACAATACACAGTGAAACTGAAACATTGAAATGTTTCGTAGGGGTATCCGGGTATTCCTAATAATGCATCTTCCATTATCTAGATTCACAACTGTAACCGTATATTTCTTTTCCATCTCTCCAAATCCCTTAAAATGTCTTTAGTCATTACCTTCTGCACACCCTTTAGGCTAAATGGTTTTCTTCCTTCCCTACCGTTCGGCACCAGCCTATGGTTTGGAAGAAGACTATCCATTAAGCGTAATAGGTGTACTGTCCTAATCCTAGGAGCACTCGCAACGCGAGAGAAGGTAAGGATAAAAGACAACTGAATAAAACCTTATTCCTATTTCTCCTGAACCAGAATCCATTCCCGAACTGGAACAAGTTCCTTTCGAGTTCGTATATAACCATACGATGGAATATACAAATAACTCTGGATCTTCGTAGTGATACAGAGTGTCCTGGAGAAATACAAAGGTGAAGTAGGATTGGCGAAGAAATACTTGGTTTGGTCATGAATAGTAGTCGCAGTTTACTTTGCCCTCTTACTAATCCCTTTATTTGTCTTTACTTAATACCTTATGTACACCTCGTTAGGCTAATTGGTTTTCTTCATTCCCTACCGTTCGGCACCTGTCTATGGTTTGGAAGAAGACTATCCAATAAGCGTAATAGGTGTACTTGTAGGGTTCCTAGGCACACTAGTGAGGTCTTACAAGGCATCAACCATGCCAGTTTCAAAAATTACGGTGCCGAGAAACCCTAATACGGATCGTTCGCTAGAAGTTTAGGCGAAAAAGAAACTAGTTAACAACTTAACTAAATGGTAAACGGAAATACAACCTTTGTAGATCCGGTTCTCCACCTCCATGGCTCCGCGATGAAGTCTCCTCGCTGTACAAATCGGATCTTGGGCTCTAGCGTCGGCTTCATCGGAGAAAAAGCGGGCTAGGTCATCGACGACGATGCCGAAGATGATCTACGTCGAGGCATCGCTAGATCAAGCTCCAACTTCACCAAGTCAAGAAAACTTGTGAAGGAAACACCCTATACTACTTGGCAAGAGGTAGAGGATGAAGAAATAGGAGGTGCGTTCACTTTAGAATTGGATTTCTCACCCATTTCATCAAATCACCATTGATGAAGTCTAGGTTTTCTTCTTGAAGAAGAAGAAGAAGATGATGAAATATGTTATGATAAGTATTATTTCAAAAAGAAAATAAAATGAATACTTATCAGAATCCAACCATGGTCAAGTGTAGAGAATAGACTAGGGTTAAGTGGAATGGTTAGGGTTAAGCATGAGACAAAATGGTGACTTAGTCAAAGCTTCATGAAGCTTCAACATGCATCCAAAGAAAGCCACCATTTTCTTTATGCTTATTATTTTCCAAAAGGAATAAATAGATAAATAAATGAATAAGAAAAGAAAACCCTAACCATTCATATAACCATGGTTTAATATTTACACAAACCCAAGTTAGCATGCATCATCAAACATGATACAAACTTGTGCACAAAAATATATCACATATACAATGTGCACAAACAAGTGAGAAAATCCATTTAAAGTGAACCAATACTAATTAATGCAAAGTAATATATCAAATATATAATTATACATTAAATCATTAAATCAACACTTGATTTAACGATCCGGTCATATCGCATATAACCGACTAGTATCCTATGTATCGGCTTATCGAATCAATACATGATTCGATAAGTAGGTTATATCGCATACAACCAATCGATACATTCATCGCGAGAATAGAATACGGTATCACATACACGCATTATTCTCGGTCCCGCACATATCTCATATGCGCTCCTATTTCATTTCGCTTGAGCCAGGAAACCTCTGTGTAGGACTCTAAAGACTCGTTAATACGCCGGCAGTAGGTGATGATCATATCAAACACCCACAAGCCGCAAGCGGTCTGCTAAACGTAACGGCCATCCGGGTATTGAGCGATCAGAAGATCGACGAGCAAGCCCGCTCATACTCCTATGAATCCAACCAGTAACACTTACCGTACAGTCCGGTCTGATCGTCTGATATGTCGCATATCTCACCTAGGGGTGGTAAACGTCAGACCCCAATAGCTCGATAAGTCGTGTCGATATGAGGTCTATAACAATTCGAGAAACTACTGGTAACACTTACCTGTAAATCTCAGCAACCCTGGCCAGGGATTTCTGGTTATAGCCAATCGAACACAGCGCAACATCAACTCCCTATACCGGGAGAGACGAATCCCCTCCTATCGCTCATTGCCTCCATGTGACTCGGGACTGTCCCCAAAAACCACCATTTTGCACGCCCACTTGGACGTGGTAAAGTGGAAATCAAAGCACAGTGGGAATCACACAAGACTCTATGACGATCTCGGGTCAACAGACTACTCTGTACCAGTGTCACCAGAGAACTGCCATCTGACGTAAGGTATAATACCATCTGGGAGTTCTCGGCGAGTCCGTCCAGTGTACCCAGTCTCTACTGAGCACCCGTATATCATCTCTGATGTCAAACACCAATGGATATGGGATCATCCATCGCCCATCTGTATGGGTCGAGAAGGTATACGCTAGTCTATTCTGGTATATTGATGCCCCGTCTCGATACACGCACGACTAGGGACTTTGAAGGATGTACTTATGGACTACCATGTCCCCACTAGTATGATCCGCATCATAGTCCAGGAAGTCAAGTACACATCCTAAGGGCTTTACCAACATGTAACAGAGAGACAATCAGTGTACACGTTAAGGTAAAGATCAACCAGATAGCATACTATCATGTCAAGCAAGAAAGTCCTCCCTATATATGTCCAAGCATCCACTACAATATACATCCTGTGTATAGTAATGGCCTCTAGGGCATACATATAACTAACAATCTCCCACTTGCACTAGGGCCATCTGTAGCAGTGGTTGTAGTATCTTATACTCAACCATCCCATAAAAGTCTCTTTCTGGGAATAGGCCTTCGTGAGTGGATCCGCCGTGTTGTCCTCTGAGTCTACTCTCCAAACCTCGATCACTCTGGAGATCAACCATCTCCATGATGAGGTGATACCGCCTTAGAATATGTCTGGATCACTGATGGGACCGGCGTTCCTTGGCATAAGCCACAACTCCATTGTCTCACAATGGTAGGAACGCAGTTCATCTCATGAACCAATATACACCCATACAGCCTCTTTGGTAGCATCTGTAGTAGCGATGTATCCTGCCTTTATCGTCTAGTATGCCACGGTATCTATCTTGGAACTCTTCCAACATACCGTCCCTCTACTAAGGGTAAAGACAATGCCTGTGACTGACATTCAGTCGTCTTTATCACCCTGGAACCCTTCTAGTGATTCTCCCCAGGATCGATTGATATCATCTCACTACAACTAGTGAGAATCCTAACATCCAATTAAATCTATCTCATAGATCCAAAACTCTGGATTTAGGAGGTATCATGTTGATCCTACACGGAGAACCTTTGTGATAAGCGGAGATTGATCGAGCGTAGCATAGGAAACTCCTTCCCTATCAAGAGTATGTCATCCACGTACTCTACGAGGATCGTCACTATACTCCCTGCAACCTTTTTGTTTATACAAGGTTCATCTACCATTTTGATGATGTCAAACTCTTTGACTAATTCATCAAAACAGACGTTCCAACTCCGCGATGCCAGCTTTATCACATAAAACATCTTGCACGCGTTTCCGCTGCTCCCACTGTTTACGAAGCACTCTGGCTGTGTTCTTATAGACATTCTCTTCGAAAACATCATTTAGAAAAGCAATCATGACACCCAACCACCAGATATCGTAGTCATGGTATGTAGCCGTGACAAGTAGGATCTGGATGGACTTAAGCATAGGTACTGGAAAAGGTTTCATCATTATCCACGCCTGGTTGATGACGAAAACCTTTAACAAGTCTAGCTTTGAAAGTCTCAACTTTTCCATCTACAGCAAGTAATCTTCTCAAGATATACCTGCTCCTGATGGGGATTTAACCCTTCAGATATAGCAACCAAAGTCCATACTTTGTTGGTGTATAAGGATTCTATCTCAGATCGCTAAGCATCCAGCCATTCTTACAGAGTCTTACTCCTGATGGCCAGCTCGAAACTAGTTGGGTCATCATCTCATGATGCAATCCTCGCTCCCACTGTCATAGAGGAACCGAAGTATCTCTCAGGTGGGTGAGGAACCCTACTAGATCGGCGGAGAGGCTGAGGTTCGTTGGTTACTATTGAATCCTTTGGTTCTACCAAATCAAATGCTGTAGTTTGTATAGCTGAAACCATTCCGGTTCTACATAACAGACATTGCCTCGAGCTTGTCCGGATTTTGCTTTTAGACATAGGCCGGAAAACCCCTAACCTTAACTAACTTAAGATATGGGCTCTTCCCTTTCCATATCACATATGAAGTGGCAGGCAACTGATTTGATCGAAACCCTATTCAATAGGTATGCAACTTCATAAGTGCATAACTGCCAAAAGGAAATAGGTAACTCAGTGGTACTCATCATAGAGCACACCTTATCATATAGGGTGTGATTTCTCCGCCCCGATATACCATCGTGCTATGGTGTATACGGAGGAGTAATGCTGAGAGAGAATCTCATTCTCCTTTAGAATAATCCGGGATTTCCGTGCTCAAGTATTCTCCTCCCTGATCACATCAAAGGACATAATACTTATACCCGTATTTTGGTTCTCTACTGCTAACTTATATTCTGTGAATATCTCAAAAGGTTCGGACTTGTGTTTCAACAGGAACATATGTTTGAATCTTGAGAGATTATCAGAGAATGTAATGAAGTATAAAGAACCGGTCTTGGCATGTGTAGACAGGGGACCTACATACATCAACATGTATCATCCCAAGAGTTCACTAACTCTTTCTCTGTTTCCAATAAACAGGGCTATGGTCATCTTATCTCTGTGACATGACTGGCAAGTTTCACAAGATGTAAATTCAAACTGATTTAAATATGCATCTAAATGTAACTTAGCTAGTCAGGTTGCATCGATACGACCTAGTCTACAATACCTCAAGAAGGATCCGTTCATTTATGAACTATTCCTCTTGTGTGTGTTCTGTATACTAAGAACTGTAGTTTGATTTAGAACATCAACGCTTTTAGATCACGTGCCTGAACCGATCAACTTTTGATATGGGAAATGTTCAAAACATTATCCAACAATACAAAATTTATCATTTCTTTACTAATAAAGAGACTGATATGATTTTGTATATCAGGTTCGGTATCTAAAAACATTCGTTCAGAATCAATGTATTGGTAATACAGGGTGACAGTGACCAACAGACTTGGCTGCAACTCTTGCCCCGTTTTCTGTCTCATGAAACTTATCACCCGTTCTCAGTTTTTTTTCTACCCTTTTGTAGCCCTATGTAACAGATTACATATCTGGGATCCTGATCCGGTATCAAATACCCAGGATGCAGAGGATACTGAGAAACATTTGTGTATAATGATCACACCCGAAGATGATGCATCAGCATGCACTCTCTTCGTTTGGACGGCACGGGAATTCTGGTAATCCCCAATTTCCTGCTCTGTCTTATAACAATTGTAAGTTGGAGCGGGACCAACGTTCCCTAGCTCAGTATAATAAGTGGGTTCGGTCAATATTCCGTATTATTATCTTGATTAAGACGTGATATGGTCGCTACCTGGAGAGAGAGAGAAGAAAACACTCAGCGTGCGCTCTTGCAAGAATAGATTGGTTATTATTTTATCTAATCAGGATGGCTCCTACTGCTTTTTATCAAATCTTCCTTCAAACCCTAAAAGGAAAGACTAGCCGGGATTAATTACACACTACAAGTTCGCCAATCTTTCAGCCAGGCCAGTGTCGGTAATTTGAGGGAGGTCCCCCGTGCTTTCGCACGAACCTAATTAATGTAAACCTCGTTTTCCCAGAGGCGTAACCTCGTTAACACCTTTCTAGACACCAACTTGATCGGCTAATTGTAATGTATAAAACTCTCCCAGGAGTAACACTTACTCGCAGCGGGTATCGGGATCCAACTATCTCATAGAAGGTATGCAATCTCATTGCAAATTTCAACACTTGAAATTCCCGATAATATTTTGCCCCTAACCTCCTATGACCTTGACAAAGGCCAACAAACCATAGGATGCTAGTCAAGTTCAACCCGTCATTTCCTGATTGAATTAAACCCACCCGCACGGCCCTTGACAAAGGCCAACAAGGTCGCACGACTACCCTAACCCAATCTGCATCATATGAATAAGCAGATAAGCACCAGTTAACTACCGCACACTGCGCCTTGACAAAGGCCAACAAACGCAACACGAATACTAACTACCACTTATCTCAAATGACGGAGGGCTACGACAGGTTTTTCTGAAAACCTATTGCGTAATGAACTTGATATCGTTATAGGTCGAATGAATTTTGAAATGGAGTGTTTTTGAGGCTTTTCTAGTTTTGCTAAAGGAGTCACTCCCGGTGAAGGGATCGTCGGTCCTTTCCTCGTCGAATGAGGTGCGGGATATATCATATATATCACTGTGCAAAGCAAAAACTCTTAAAAGCAATCAAAAGACAAACCGAGGGTTGTAGCATCTGCCAGTTATTGCTAAAGGAGTCACTCCCGGTGAAGGGATCTCGGTCCTTTCCTCATCGAATAAGGTGCAGGATATATCATATATATCGCTGTGCAAAGCAAGAACTGTAGCTACCTATTTTATTTTGAAATTCGATTCTACAACATCTTAGGTTTCTTTTATTTCATTAATCTCATTAATGAAGTCCCATCATTTAAGTACCTAAACATCACAAATAAATACGACGTACACTTATGCCATCCGCATTCGCCTCGATGTCCCCTCGTGCACCGTTAGGTTAGGTAACTAACGGCAGAGCGGGGCAGGGCTAGCACGGGTGTAAAACATAAGTAACGTCTATATAATATATCATATATACTATATACTGTATCTATCACAGAACATCACATGATCACATCACAGATATCGCAGCAGAAGAATCATATGAAATATTGGATATACTAGGACGTCCGTGTTTTCAATACGAGCCAGTATAAAACACGGATTCCACGGTCGCGATGAATAGCCAAACCCACACCCCTAGACCCCTACGAGAGCGGCAAGCAACCCTACCAATTCTAGAGTTAGGAGACCCGAACTCGACTCCTCGAGTTGGTCTCCCACTGGACTCCAGAACCCGGTTACTCGTGCCCTCCTCCTTGGGTCTATCCTAGTGCGGAAAAGTAAATTATAAACAAAGGGTGACAACTTCCGCAACCTGGAAGTGCCCCAATAAAAGAATATTACATACAAGTTTTTACATGAAAATGAAAAACACTCATCTCACATAAAAAAAACCCCGGCTAATCAAACACGACGATCCAATATAACATATCCAGCAACACATAACATCACATGTCATCAACGTAAGTAAATATGCGCATCCCAATTGCCGTTGACATATAGCAACGAAACCGGCGATATCACATATTAAACTTACGGTCACAGAAAAGAAAGTGTAAAACTACAACTGTTGGAATCCGCAACCACCTCAGACATCGCATGCCTGACCAAATGAATTTCTTAGACATCGCATGCCTAACAATTATAAACCCCGCATTTCAGTCTCATTATCGAAAACACTTTTCAATATCAAGCCTGGGAATTCAACAGGATTCCCGACATTCTGATCGAATGCTCGTCGCAAACTTTAGTAGACGGCCGCACCCCCGATGCCGTCGACGAAGTGCACCAAGGCGGAACACCGCTGCCGCGAGCACCCGAACGGACGCTTTCGGGGACGCGGTTCTCCTACAGTCACTTGGTCGGGGCTATGGAACGAGGCTGTCTATTAAGTTTACCGGCGAGTATCCGCGTACGCTACGTGATTGCGACGGACTTTTGATCTCATCAAAATTCCGTGGCAACCGATCAAGTGAGACTAAACCGCTAGATTTATAACATTCATTCAGTTATCTCATAACTACTTGTGAATTCCAATTGGTGTATCACATTCCGAATAAGATAGAAAATGTTAAACTTTCCGATCGAATAATCGAACACCCAAGTTTTCCCGAAACAGCTCATCACATGAAACAAGTCTAAAAACATTCAGTTCGTGCCTCAGTACCAACGGTCCAGCCGTAGAAGGGTCAAGCCAACGCCTCACATGTGGCACGCCGTACTGCCCCAAACCCGAAGGTTCAAAGGGCAGTTCAAGACGGTCACATAATCGAGTTAAGGTTTGTTGTCTTATAGAGGGTCCATCGAGTTACTTGCATTACTTAGAACGTCTTTAAACCACGGAAAAATCCAACACTTGGAAATTTCCCGACAGGGGAAAAATTGGGTATTTATATCCGGTCGAACTTTTTAACATATTCAAAAATTGTCCGGAATCCAAATAGACAAAATCTGATAATCCGATCGAATCATCGAACCCCCAAAACAACCCCAAAATACTCAACTCTTGAGTACAGATTAAAAATTCCCATAAAACTCAGCACCTGAAACCATATGAGTTACTGTGCAAAATAGAAAGGCAACTTCCATCATTTGGCCGCGGAACCGCCGCAGAAACCAGGCTTCTGCCGCGGTTCCGCCGCACTATGAACAGTTCATGGAAAAAATTTTGCACCGTAATTCTTAGATTTCCCTGCTGAATTTTTTAAGAATTTTTAATGTGGAAAAATCCTAGTTTTTAGAAAAAGTCCAGAGAGCATCAAAAAGTCAGGGTTTCGGGTTCGATCGGGTTTCAAACATCGTCTAGATTTCGCCTAAGGCTCTAGCTAGGCTCTGATACCAATGTAGGTTCCTGGGCACTCTCAAGAGGTCTCACAAGGCATCAACCATGCCAATTTCAAAAATTACGGTGCCGAGTAACCCTAATACGGATCGTTGGCTAGAAGTTTAGGCGAAAAAGAAACTAGTTAACAACTTAACTAAATGGTAAACGGAAATACAACCTTTGTAGATCCGGTTCTCCACCTCCATGGCTCCGCGATGAAGTCTCCTCGCTGTACAAATCGGATCTTGGGCTCTAGCGTCGGCTTCATCGGAGAAAAAGCGGGCTAGGTCATCGACGACGATGCCGAAGATGATCTACGTCGAGGCATCGCTAGATCAAGCTCCAACTTCACCAAGTCAAGAAAACTTGTGAAGGAAACACCCTATACTACTTGGCAAGAGGTATAGGATGAAGAAATAGGAGGTGGGTTCACTTAAGAATTGGATTTCTCACTCATTTCATCAAATCACCATTGATGAAGTCTAGGTTTTCTTCTTGAAGAAGAAGAAGAAGATGATGAAATATGTTATGATAAGTATTATTTCAAAAAGAAAATAAAATGAATACTTATCATAATCCAACCATTGTCAAGTGTAGAGAATAGACTAGGGTTAAGTGGAATGGTTAGGGTTAAGCATGAGACAAAATGGTGACTTAGACAAAGCTTCATGAAGCTTCAACATGCATCCAAAGAAAGCCACCATTTTCTTTATGCTTATTATTTTACAAAAGGAATAAATAGATAAATAAATGAATAAGAAAAGAAAACCCTAACCATTCATATAACCATTGTTTAATCTTTACACAAACCCAAGTTAGCATGCATCATCAAACATGATACAAACTTGTGCACAAAAATATATCACATATACAATATGCACAAACAAGTGAGAAAATCCATTTAAAGTTAACCAATACTAGTTAATGCAAAGTAATATATCAAATATATAATTATACATTAAATCATTAAATCAACACTTGATTTAACGATCCGGTCATATCGCATATAACCGACCAGTATCCTATGTATCGGCTTATCGAATCAATACATGATTCGATAACTAGGTTATATCGCATACAACCAATCGATACATTCATCGCGAGAATAGAATACGGTATCACATACACGCATTATTCTCGGTCCCGCACATATCTCATATGCGCTTCTATTTCGTTTCACTTGAGCCAGGAAACCTCTGTGTAGGACTCGAAAGACTCGTCAATACGCCGGCAGTAGGTGATGATCATATCAAACACCCACAAGCCGCAAGCGGTCTGCTAAACGTAACGGCCACCCGGGTATTGAGCGATCAGAAGATCGACGAGCAAGCCCGCTCATACTCCTGTGAATCCAACTAGTAACACTTACCGTACAGTCCGGTCTGATCGTCTGATATGTCGCATATCTCACCTAGGGGTGGTAAACGTCAGACCCCAATAGCTCGATAAGTCGTGTCGATATGAGGTCTATAACAATTCGAGAAACTACTGGTAACACTTACCTGTAAATCTCAGCAACCCTGGCCAGGGATTTCCGGTTATAGCCAATCGAACACAGCGCAACATCAACTCCCAATACCAGGAGAGACGAATCCCCTCCTATCGCTCATTGCCTCCATGTGACTCGGGACTGTACCCAAAAACCACCGTTTTGCACGCCCTCTTGGACGTGGTAAGGTGGAAATCAAAGCACAGTGGGAATCACACAAGACTCTATGACGATCTTGGGTCAACAGACTCTCTGTACCAGTGTCACCAGAGAACTGCCATCTGACGTAAAGTATAATACCATCTGGGAGTTCTCGGTGAGTCCGTCCAGTGTACCCAGTCTCTACTGAGCACCCGTATATCATCTCTGATGTCAAACACCAATGGATATGGGATCATCCATCTCCCATATGTATGGGTCGAGAAGGTATACGCTAGTCTATTCTGGAATATCGATGCCCCGTCTCGATACACGCACGACTAGGGACTTTGAAGGATGTACTTATGGACTACCATGTCCCCACTAGTATGATCCGCATCATAGTCCAGGAAGTCAAGTACACATCCTAAGGGCTTTACCAACATGTAACAGAGAGACAATCAGTGTACACGTTAAGGTAAAGATCAACCAGATAGCATACTATCATGTCAAGCAAGAAAGTCCTCCCTATATATGTCCAAGCATCCACTACAATATACATCCTGTGTATAGTAATGGCCTCTAGGGCATACATATAACTAACAGTACTATCCTAATCCAAGGAACACTCGAAACCAGAGAGAAGGTAAAAAGAAAAGACAACTGAATAGTCCTATTCGTTTTCTCCAGAACCGGAAACCATCCTCGAATAAACTCCTTCGAGTTCGTATATAACCATACGATGGTTTTATCCAATGGAAGTGGATGTTCGTAATAATACGGGGTGTCCTGGAGAAAAGGGTAAAAGTGGGAGTGGCAATGAGGTATGCAACTCTGACAATCCAAAAGCCAGTGTTTTTAAGAAGGTTCGGTCAACTTGGTTACTGAGTCATAGTCAAGGGTTGGGTCATGGTCGCTGCCAAAGAGAGAGAGAAAAGAAATACTCAGCGTGCACTCTAAATTAGATCAGAATGGTTATCAATTTATCCAATCAGGAAACCTCCCACTGTAACGTCAAATTCTCCTCCAAACCTGAAAGAAGAATTAGTCGGGATCACCCGAGGAGTAAACCAACTCATCAATGGGAATCAGGATCCAACTATCATCATATGATAACGTGACGGAATCCACTCACGTTATCACACTCCAGAAGTTATGCGCATGCCTGGCAAGTTTGAGTTTCTTTAGAAACTCCCGATGTGATTTTTACCCCAAGCGGCTTATGACCTTGACTAGGTCAACAAACCATAAACCGCTAGTCAAGTTCAACCCGTCATTATTCTGTATTGCATTAAACCCAACCGTACGTGCCCTTGACTAGGTCAACAAGGCCGTAAGACTGTCCTAACCAATCCCATTTATGCAACAAACAAGTACCACTTAGCTACCGAACACTACGTCTTGACTAGGTCAACAAACGCAGCACGAATACTAAATAATACCCGTAAGAAATGATGGAGGGCTACGGCTGGTTTTTGGCGAAAAACCTTTAGCGTAATGAACTTGATATCGTCGAAGGAACTGCATAACTTTTTATAAAAATATAGTGGCGAAAACCCTTTGCTAAAGAGGTCACTCCCGGTGAAGGGATCTCGGCTCTTTCCCCATAAAATGAGGTGCTGGATATTCCAAATGAATACCATGATGAAAGCAAAAGGCAATCGGCTATAGTGAAGTTATTACCCTGACGCAAACTTCTGTCTAAGGGGTCACTCCCGGTGAAAGGATCTCGGCCCTTGCCTCGTCGACTGAGGTGCTGGATATTCATAACCGAATACCACTGTGGAAAACAAAAGAGAACGTCCTTGCAATAACAGTTTTTTGAAAAATTGTTCCAATAACATCTGAATAGGTTTGTTTAGCTTGCATTGATCTGAATCAACGCAGTCCCATCAATTGATCACACCACAAAAGAACGAAAATAATGATGTACATATATGCCATCCGCATTCGCCACTGAGTCCCGTCATCACCCGTTAGGTTACTTAACTAACGACAGAGCGGGGACTGGACTAGCGCGGGTGCAAAACATATACAACATCTACTAGTATATATATCAATATATAATAATCGCTCAAGGCGTGATAAAAAGCAACATCACAGAAATGTAATAAGTATCACAGAACAATACAGATATCTGGGATCCCCGGGTTTGATAGAGCCGCAACTGAAACCCGACGTTCCCCTGGTCGTGTGGATAGCCTGTGCAATGAAATTCTAGACCCCTACGGGCACGGCAAGTTACCCGCTAAAACCTGAAGCGAGGCAGCCCCCTCCAACAAAGTGAATGGACTACCCATCACTTCACGGAATCCAGTAACTTGAGCACCCCTCCTTGGGTCAACCTGTACCCCCTACGAGTGAGACGAATAGCCCGCCAATTCTAAAGTAAATCCCCCTCCGTCTCAAAGTCATGAGATGTGGTCCCGTTGCCCTCTAGAACCCGGCTATCCATGCACCCCATCTTGGGGTAATCATAGTACAAAAAGTAAAAATATACAACGGGTACATCTACCTCAGCCCGGTCGTGCCCCAAAAGAATAATATACAAACAGGCAGTGACGGCAGTCCACATGTCGGACGCTCGCCCCGCAATATCAAATGTACATATATAACCAAACTGTACTACCATTGCATCCAGGTTATCCACCACGACAAATCCGCAACATCACAACACAAAACAGAACATCAACGTGAATATCACGTTCGCAAATCCGTCTAAAAGGGCTACAGCAGTTAGACATGATTTACCGATCAAGTGATATTCACGGTCGCAGATATAATGTAAATACTGTGAACTAACATGTTTAAAATTTTCGATCGACAAAATTTCCCGAAGTGGGCTCCCAAGCACAACTGTAGCACTCAAAATAAATCTGGGCCCAAAAATCATATACCAAACACCCCATTTTCAACACAGGAATCACTGCAAGAAATTTGGTGCAGTGACGTCACTGTTCTGCGGCAGAACCGCGGCCAAAAGTGGGTTACGGCCGCGGTTCCGCGGCGATACAGTGACTTCATGCAACCAAATTTCTACAGTATTCATATAACAGCTTGCACGTATTTCTTCAATACACCAAATAATTTTTTGACCACTGCAAAAATTTGACAGAAACTGTGATTTGAAAATCCGGTTTTCGGAATGTTCGTTCGATCGAAGTTCTAAACACGTTAGAGCAAGCTAGTACAGGTTAATGGCGTGACTCTGATACCATGTAAGACTACGGTAGCGCCCCGGCCGTCTTTCCGAGGCCAAAATGCGGAAACGAAAATTTTTCACAACTAGAAAACCGGCGCTATCGTATGCATAAATCCCGGATCGTAACCATTAACATAATACTAGCTAACAAGTGAAAGGGTAGAGGGCTATACCGAGCGATCCGTGTCCTTCGGTCTTCGTCCACCATCCCAAGCTCCACGCGGCATCTCCGGTCTTCATCTCCTCGTCGGAAAGGGCACCACATCGAGAAGTCTTTTTACGGGCTCCCGCTTCGTCCGAAGCAACTCGAGCGCGAAGTGTGCTAGCCAACGCGTCCAAGGTGTTGTAGAGAATGTTTGTCATCACTTTGCCTATTGCATCCATGAGTTTGGATGGAGGTTGAAGATGTTGCCATTAATGGAGTTAATGAGCTAGAGGAAAAAGAAGAAGAAGAGAAGGCTTTCTCATCTTTTCTTTTCTTTTGTTATGATGTTATGATAGAATGAGAGAGTGTATTGAAAAATAATATGAGAGCTAACCATATGCCAATGGCATCCCCTCTCTCTCTCTTCCTCTCATATCATCACTAATCAATCCATTAATGTGACACATTTGCTAAAAAAGAGACCATGACTCATGATACAAGTCCATGTCACATTAATGCATTGTCATGATGATTTCTAGCTCATTATTTCCATAAGCAAACATTAATCCAAATGTTTTCCATAACAAAGAAAATCCGGCAACATCTAAAGTAAACACGTGACGGATCACGAGGATACCCCTCACCTGTATATACATACCTGCATCCGTATTCCGACTGAATGCGAATGCGGTGAGACTAAAGTAATCCAACAAATCTAATACTAGGATCCGGCTTAAACCAAAGACCTCTAGTATGATCCGTCCGATCATGATCCGTGCAATACCGCACGTAAAAGATCGAACCCTGCCATATAACATACAGCCTCTACAACGTTTCGCCCGAAACTTGAGAAACTGTCTGTGGGGGACTCTAAAGACTTGTCAATACTTTGCTGTTGATTTAACCACTAGCACGTCCGAGGTATTAACCGTAGGTAACGAGGTACCAAGTATTGACCAAAATGGAGGTCGATGAGCGAACTCATCCTTAAACCCTACTGAGCCTGTCAATGACAATATCCGTACAATCCGGTCCGTTCGTTTATGAGTATCGCATGGCGGGCCTAGGGAGTTGGTAAAAGTCACACCCCCAAAAGCGGTACAAGTCGTGTCGGAGTACAGCCCAGAACACCCTGAGATACTACTGGAATACCTACCAGTAAATCTCCTGCCTCGGTCGAGGGCTTTGTGTAATAGCTCTCCTAGACACAGCGCGATCTCACCCCCAATACCGGGAGAGACGAACCCCTGCAGATCCGCTCACTGCCTCCATGTGGCTCGGGACTGTACCAAACTAAAACGTGTTTGCAAGACTCCTTTGAGCCGTGGAAGGGTAGTAATCAAAGCACAGTGGGAACTCACACGAGACAAATGACGATCTCAGGTCGATGAACTAACCTGTACACATGTCACCAGGGAACTGCTATCTCACGTCAGGTATAAGACCAACTAGCATGTTCCCGGCGAGTCCTGTCCGGTGTACTCATAACCCAATGAGCACCTGTATACCTCTTAGGTGAACCAACTGACACCAGTGGCTTGTGAGACCGGCCACCGCCCCTCGTTGGGGTCTCGACTGTATAGACTAGTCTACTCTGGAGTATTGATGCCCTGTCTCGAAAACTCCCACGACTAGGGACCTTTTAAGGATGTACTTATAGACCCCAGCTCCCACGTATATGATCGCCATCATACTGCTGGCCGTCAAGAAAGAATCCTAAGGGCTGTATCAACGTGCAATAGTGACCTGTAAGGTCACCTGAAACAGTACACGATGATAAAGATAAACCAGATAGCATACTATCATCTTGAGTAACACTGTTCTAACGGTATAGGTCCTCTCTCAATCATTGCAATCACGTGCCTTTGATCCAATAATTGACTTTGAGGGCACTATCTCCAACAATCTCCCACTTGCACTCAAGTGTAATTATTGCGATGTCGCATACTCACAGCCCGTGTGATACCGAACACCCAACTCCTCTACTAATCAGTCTCACAAAACCTGCTTGCAAAACTAATGCGTTCGAGGAATAGCCTCAGTGAGTGGATCCGCTCTAATGTTTCTTTCTATGTATAGGTCCTCTCTCAATCATTGCAATCACGTGCCTGTGATCCAATAATTGACTCTGAGGGCACTATCTCCAACAGTGTCACCAGAGAACTGCCATCTGACGTGAGGTATAATACCATCTATGAGTTCTCGGTGAGTCCATCTAGTGTACCCTGTCTCCACTGAGCACCCGTATATCATCTCTGATGTCAAACACCAATCGATATGGGATCATCCATCGCCAATCTAGATGGGTCGATAAGGTATACGCTAGTCTATTCTGGTATATCGATGGCCCGTCTCGATACACCCACAACTAGGGACATTGAAGGATGTACTCACGGACTACATTTATCCCACTAGTATGATCTGCATCATAATCCAGGTAGTCAAGTAAACACCCTAAGAGCTTTATCAACATGTAACAAAGAGAAAACCAGTTTACATGTTAAGATAAAGAGTTACCAGATAGCATACTATCATGTCGAGCAAGAAAGTCCTCCCTATGTATGTCCAAGCATCCACTACAATATACATGATATGTACAATAATAGCCTCTAGGGCATACAAATAACTAACATGCTAGTTATATACATATACCTCATTGCATCATCATTCTTGCATAGTTTTCTAGTCATACATCGTATTTCATATTGTTGATACCATAGGCATTCATCATCGCCGACATGTGTACATATGGTGATTTTTCTTGAGGATTTCAGTATTATGAGGTTTCTGGATTTTTGGGAAAACCGCAAGAATATTATAAACCTGTTATCATTTTAATAATGCAATTTTCGGTTTTCTCGTGATATGATGTATGTGTCGTCCACCATGAGATTTCTCGGTTCTTGAGCGGTATCATACATCTGATTCGAGAAGGAGGAGGAACCGTATGTGGGTACATGGTGGACCCGGTGCGGTACCCCGGGGTAAGATGGCCGCAGATGATGACGTTGAGCCCGGCAGGGGAGCACTACCGACCGGTTATTTGTGACGTGGCGGATATCCGGAGGATACCGACGTAGTCGTGAGATTTGATGATATGGGCCAGTCCGGACTGCCGGAACACGAGATATTGATACATTGAGATATCGAGGTATTTGAGACTTGAGATGTTGAGACATTGAGATATTCATATTTGGTGTCGATTCTTGACACGGATTTCTATTGATTTCATTGATGATACTACAATTAAATTACAGAAGTTTTACTAAGATAAGAATATAGATTTTCTCGTACTAAACATATTTAGATCTCGTGCTGATTATGCATTCATGTTGCATATATACTGGTGCATCACATCACATTAGTATATGTAGGTTGTGATGAAATTGCGTGCATGCTTACGATAGCCTTATTAGATGTTACTTATTACTCACGAGTTGGCAACTCACCCCCGTTGTGCCACAGTAATTTGCAGGTCCGATCCGTCAGCGCAGTAACGGCGGGCGCACTTCCTTATTTTGTTCCTTTTGCTTGGACTTGCGGCATTGCTCGTAAATGGGTTGCGAGGATATTTTGTTTCCACCTTGTAGTATTATTGTATCTAGTATACTCCATCTACCGTATCTACCACTTCTATCATTGCATATGCGACTTAGAGATGAGACCGTGAGATTTGTATATATGTTGTTTCTCTGGGGTCGAACTCACTTGAGCCGACGTGATGCTTTCTTACTTTGTGTTTTATATGCTTATTTTGCTCGATTATTATACATATTTGTGTGTGCTTGTGATTCTGTCTTTGGTGAAGAGCCAGCTCCCGCTTAGGGATGCCTTATTCTTCATTTATATGTATTTTCATGTGTTGTACCCGCTTGGGGGCCAGTATTTACAAAGGAGACTCTGTCGAAATTTTCAGGAAAATACGATTTTGCTTTTAAATGTTTAATGCCACTTATTTTTTTTAAAACCACTTGCTTTAAAACAAGTTTTCCTTCACTCTAATTGTTGAACGGTTTAGTTTTCTGGGCTTTGGCTTACTTAGATTACGCTACGTCATTAGACGTTTCGTATTTTAAGTGCCAGTCACATTCCGTACATTCGGTTCTTGACAAATATTTATTATATATCATATATATAATATAAGCATTCGTCTCAACATATCAAGTGATCACACCATAGAATATCAGCAGTAGAAGAACATATATAAAATATTGGATATACTAGAAATTCCGTGTTTTAAATTAAGATAGTAAAAAACGTGGATTCCACGGTCGCGATGAATAGCCAAACCCACATCCCTAGACCCCTACGAGAGAGGCTAGAAACCCTACCAATTCTAGAGTTAGGAGACCCCGTCTTGATTCCTCGAGATGGTCTCCCACTGGACCCTAGAACCCGGTTACTTGTGCTCCTCACCTTGGGTCTATCCTAATGCGGAAAAGTAAATAATATACATCAATGGTGAAATCATCCTCAACCCGGAAGTGACCCAATAAAAGAATATTACATAAAAGTTTTTACATGAATGAAAATGAAAAACTCTCATCTCACATAAAAAGCCCTCGCTATTCAAAGCACGACGATCCAATATAACATATCACGGCAACACATAACATCACATGTCATCAACGTAAGTAAATATGAGTATCCCAATTGTCGTTGACGTATAACAACGAAACCGGCGATACACCACATATTACACTTACGGTCGCAGAAAAGAAAGTAAAATACTACAACAATTGGAATCCGCAACCATCATAGACATCATAAACCCAATGTATCTTATACTTTAGATTTCATGCCTTACCAAATGAATTCCTTAGGCATCACATGCCTAAAAATTATAAACCCCGCATTTTAGTCTCGACATTGAAAACACTTTCCAATAACCTGTTGAGTAATTCAACAAGATTCCCGATAATCTGATCGAATGCTTGTCAGAAACTTTAGTAGACGGTCGCACCCCCGATCCCGTTGACGAAGTGCAGTTAGGCGGAACACCGCGGCCGTGATCACCCGATGGGATGCTTTTGGCGATGGGGTTCTCCTATAGTCACTTGGTCGGGGCTATGGGGCATGGCTATCTAGTAAGGTTACCCGACGAGTATCCGTGTATGCTACGTAATTACGACGGACTTTTAATCCATATCAAAATTCCGTGGCAACCGATCAAATGAGACTAACTTGCTAGATTCATAAAATTCAAATTAGTTTTCACAAAACTAAATTTGTGGATTCCAAATATTGTATTACAATCACAGATAGCTAGACGATGTTAAACTTTTCGATCGAATTAACAAACACCCAAAATTTCCCAAATAGCTCAACACTTGAGCGGAGTTTAAAAAGTACCCAGAACATACCACAACACATATGGACCAACCGTAGAAAGGTCAACCCTTGTCTCACCTATGGCGCCGCGGAACTACCAGAAACCCTAGGGTTTGGTGCCTGTTCCGACGGTCACAGAATCGAGTTAGGGTTTCTTTCTTTTAAAGGGTCCACAGAATCACCTGCATGATTTTCTGAAGATTTCAAACTTGGAAAAATCCAACTCTTGGAAAATTTCCAACGAGGGAAAATATGGGTTATTGATATCCGTTCGAACTTTTTAACGTTATCTAAATAACCCGAATTGATTTTAGAATTACGACCACGAAACACTCCGAATTGCCTTTGCACAAAGATAACATCACATGCAAATTTAGCGAAAACAAGAAACACCTGAAATATCAAAACCAAGAAATTGGAACACAAGAAAAATTTGAAGCCAAATAGCCCCAACAAAACCGGTGAGCTCGGAAATTATAGCCTTGTGGCCGGCAAAAATCAGGTGGGAAGGGGTCAAATTTGTACTGTGTTCATGTTACATCTCATATAACATTCTGCAGTTGCTTAAAAAAAATTTGACAATTTAAAATTTTCGACAAAAACTAGATTTTTTTATCAAGTGTTTCGGAGTTATTTCGGTTTCGTAATTCTACAAATATCGTCTAATTCTCTAGCATGGCTCTGATACCACTGCTGGGATCCCCAGGCGGCCGCTGGGTTTTGGGAGGCATCGACCATGCCGTTTTCAAAAAATTGGCGCACTAAAAACCCTAACGCTAGATCTAAACTAGAGAATTAGACGAACAAGCATGTAAACATCTTTACATCTAAGTGAACAAGAAATACAACCTTTGTAGACCGGTCATTCACTTCAATAGCTCCGTGTAGTAATCCCTTCGCTCCAAGTAGTGATCTCCCGGATTCTAGTGAGGCTCTATAAGGTGAAATGAACAAGCTTGCTTTAAGTTTTTGAGGACGAAGATGATCAACGTCGAGAAGACACTAACTCAAGCTACCTCATCATTAAGTGATGAACTTGGTGAAAAAACAACCCAATCTAAATGGCTAGTAGAGAAGAGGTTGATGAAGTAGGAATTTTGCTCACTTTAGAAATAATTTTCTCACTATTTTCTTCATCTCTCATTAACCTAGAGAGCTAAGCTCTTGATGAAGAAGAAGATGAAGAGAGAAAAGAATGAAAACCATGAGGTGAGAATGGCAACCATGGGTGAGATAGTGTCATACACTAACTCAAGTAGAGAATAAACCATAGCTAAAATAATGGTTAGGTTAATAAATATCTACAAGTACAACAAAATTAGTGGACTTGGTCAATGGTTCCACAAGCATCTACAAGTTTCAACCATGTGACTTAATTCCAACTAATTTGTTTTACTTTAAATAAATAAAACATTATCATTATTATAAGCATGGTGTGAGTCTCATACACCCATATAGCATGTGGCATCAAGCATGACACAAAAGATGTACATTAATATATATCACATATATACTAAGTGTGCACTAGTGAGCAAAAGAAATCTTAAGTGAGCTAATATTAGTTAATGTAAGATAATATATCAAATATATAATTGGACATAAAATTATCAAATCAACATTTGATTTAATAATCCGGCTATATCACATGCAACTGACTAATATAATATGTATAAATTTGTCGAATCAACACTTGATTCTACAACCCAGCTATATCACATATAACCGGCCGATATCATATATCGCAATAATAGAATACGGTATCACATACACGCATTAATCTCGGTCCTGCACATATCACATATGTGCTCCTACTTCGTTTCGCTTGAACCAGGAAACCTCTGTGTAGGACTCTAAAGACTCGTCAATACGCCGGCAGTAGGTGGTGATCATATCAGTCACCCAAGAGCCGCAAGCGGTCTGCTAAACGTAATGGCCACCTGGGTATTGAGCGATCAGAAGATCAACAAGTAAGCCTGCTTATACTCCTGCGAATCCAATCAGTAACACTACCGTACAGTCCGGTCTCTTCGTCTGATGTGTCACATATCGCAGCCTGGGGGTGGTATAACGTCAGACCCCAATAGCCTGATAAGTGATGCCGCTGTGAGGTCTATAACGGCTCAAGAAACTACTGATAACACTTACCAGTAGATCTCAATAACCCTGACCAAGGATTTCCTGTTATGGCCAATCGAGCATAGCGCAACATCAACCCCCAATACCGAGAGAGACGAAATCCCCTCCTATCGCTCATTGCTTCCATGTGACTCGGGACTATACCCAAAAACCACCGTTTTGCATGATCTCTTGAACGTGGTAAGGTGGAAATCAAAGCACAGTGGGAATCACACAAGACTCTATGACGATCTCGGGTCGACAGACTAACATGTACTAGTGTTACCAGAGAACTGCTATCTGACGATAGGTATATGTTCAGTTGATAAAACTGCACATTTGTATTACATTTTTCCTACCATTTTCATATTAAATAAGGACTTTATTATAATATATTATACATATGAGGGTTTATGTGTAAAAACACTATTTTCCATGTGTTAATATATTTTAATTAGCATTTGGTAGAAAAATGTATGCAAATAAATTCATTGACCTAATCCTAGTAGAACTAAGTCTACTAAATATTTGTTGAGTTGTTGTGCAGAATTTTCAAGGCTAAAATCAAGGAAATCAAATTTGTTGGAACAAACCTGCCTAATTAAGAAAATAAACTAAAGAAATCAATTCTGGTAGTGACGTAGAGATGATTTTCAGTTTCCAGAGATCCAAAAGATCACCAAATGCTACAGAGATAAAGCCCCAGAAATTTAAGGCCAAGATCCCACCATAAGACCGCGGATCCGCGGTCAAACCCATCCAACGGCCGCGGTTCCGCCGCACTTTAAGAGAGTTGGGATTCTGGATTTTTTTGGTTAGAATCTTAACCTCTGGTTTCCATATTAGGAAGGTAGGGTTCTGGCTCTAGGACTATAAATAAGGACCGAGTGCCTCTTGGAAAAATGATCAAGCCGAAGAGATCACGAAGCCCAGACGCTCACACATCCAGGCTGATCATCAACTGTTCGTCTACCTCCTTGAAAGAGATCGAGAAGCAAACTAGTCTTTGTAATCATTTTCTAAGGAATCAAAGTGTAGATTGTTCAAGTTGATTAATAAAGGTAGTTGTTTTATTTTATTCTTTTGCATTTTACATTATGTTTTCCCTTTCTTTCTTTTAATCTTCTTCTCCCAACATGCGCGAGTAATTCTCCGCTTGTTAGGATTCGTAGGATTAGGGTAGGCTAATGGACGATGAAAATAATTAAACCTTTTTTAAGTTCTATAAAGTTTAGGAACTTTATCAAAAGAATCATTAACTTCCTAATCGAGCGCACTAGCAATTCTTTGCTAGTTCCGACCGCGATTAGAGATTAGATTAATGATTGTTTTGGTAAAGGCTAGATATGAACGGAGTTCCGTGTCGAGATAAGGGTTAAGAGTGGGATTCCTTTTCCCTCCAGAAACCCAAATCTACACGCATCACCGTCGTTCTAGTTCTAAATCTATTAATGGATAAAAATGGAAACTTTTAATTAATCGTCCATGACTACTAAATCCTAACGAACCCTACAAGCCCTCTTATTATGTTAACTATATTCCTAAAATAATCTAGATCTATAAATTTGCTTTCTTGCTTAAAGAAGATCTAAAAACTTTTCACAAAATTCTTTATTCCTCCTATCTTTTTCAACACATCTAAAATAAGAGTAAAAGGTTCCACGTTTCCCAGAGGACGACCCGTACTCACCTCGATCTAGCTACGCACCACACCGTTCTGATTGCGGTTAACTACTACAAAAACACTTTTACGAACCAATCAAATGGCGCCGTTGCCGGGGATACGTGCGTAATTTTTTATTTTTACTATTTGTGTTGAATTCTTAGACGATTTATATCATTATTAACAAAAAACTGCAAATTGCATATTTAACGATTTGTGCGTGAATTTTGCAAGGAGATCTGGAGTTACAGAATTGAGGAAAACAGAAGACAGAGGCATTCATCGAGATCCAGAGGAGCACAGAGGGCTTGAGAAAAATTTTCATCAACTGTTCCTTCCACCTTGCGGTGGAACCGCGACAAAAGTACCCTTGGTGCGGCGGAACCGCGGTACAACAAAGGAATTAGGGCTACGGAATTCTCTGGTAAGATTCTCAACTCCTTCTCTCTCTCCTCAAATCCAATAAAATCTATTTTCTGCAGGATTCTTTGCAAAATTGCGCCGCTCAAAAATCTTTTTGCAAAAGTTTTGTGATTGGTTTTGTTTCGCATATTTAATACGGATTTCTAAGGGGCAAAGACCAAATCAAGATTAGGTGGGGATTTCATCACCCTTCCTAAGCCCCACAAATCACAAACCGAGCATATAGATCAACCCTTCATTAATTTAAAAAATATCTAGACCAGACTCTAAGGACTGTCGCGCTCAATAAGGACAGAGGAAGGTCGTGGGTAATCTATCGTTTATCCGCATTACTTTTGTAGTGCCTAGGCAAGTGTGACAAAGGCTAGTGGTTTTTAATTAGGCCCACGACGTGGTTCCTTCCCACTTACCTGGCACTTATCTGGCTACAAGGGTAGTACGGAGGCGGTAGAGGATTTATCCTGCGGCTTGTCCTTTGGAAGTCTAGGAGCGGTCTAGAGACTGGACCTAGGTAACCTTAGTTCTAGGGTTGCTTGTGCATCTTAGGGAGAATTGTCATGAGTCCCACTTTTTCAAAACAAACCAATTTTAAAATCACACACACGCTGCCACTTGCACTAAACCCGCTTAGTGCATGCTCGGCTGGACACGGGATCCTAGTGCCCGTCTTGTCCGCGTTCCTGTTATCGACGCCGAAGTCGGTACTTCTTCATCTTCTTTACCCCCACCACACACCACATCAACCGAGATGGACGGCACTCCATCAGAGTATAACACCACGCTGCCACCGCCCGAAGGTGCGCAGAATCCACCGCGCATCTCTCTCCAAGAGAGATGCTATCCTATTCGTGGTCCCCTTCCTACTTGTCTATCTCATCCACCAACTAACGGGGATAATTTCGAAATAAAACCCCACTACATCAATCTGCTGCCCAAATTTCACGGGCTTGAGTCGGAAGACGCGTACGTTTTCATTACCAAATTCGAAAATGTATGCGCAATGATGGGTACTTCATAATTGACCTTAGATGCTATGCGCTTACGTCTTCTCCCATTCACACTGTGCGACTTGGCAGAAAAATGGCTTTATAATACCGCCACACACTCTATCGCTAATTGGGATGAATTCGTCGTAGCATTTCTTAAGAAGTTTTACCCAAATCATAAGACTGCACATGTTAGGAGCGAGATCAACCAGTTCACCCAGCTTCCCAATGAACCATTTTGGAAGTGCTTTGAACGTTTCAAAGATCTGCTTGTCCAATGCCCCCATCACAGAATACAAAGATGGGATTTATGTCGGATTATATATGAAGGCATTAATCCAGCGACAAAGCAGATGCTTGAAACAATGTGTCAATGCAATTTCATGTCTAAAGATGACGGTGAAGCATGGAAATATCTGGAAGATCTCGCGGAACACACGTTGCAGTGGGAAAGCGTAAGACCACCTACAACTAAGGGAGGTATTCACCAGCTCGACGTTTCCATCGCAGTAAAATCCGAAATGGCAGCGATGCAAAAGAAACTCGATTCTATTGAGAACAAACTTTCATCAGTCTCTCTAAATCAGGTCACGCTTCCCAAGACTGTCTGTGGTTGCTGTTCGGATCCTTCACACCTAATGGAAGAATGTCCTATTAATGCATCGTTTCAAGCTAATGCTACTTTTCAGCAACGACCTAGAAACGGCCCTTATTCTTCCACGTACAATCAAGGATGGAGGAATCATCCTAACTTTGCTTGGAATCAAAACCAACAAAGCAATTATCAAAGACCTCCTCCACAGCAAGCACAACCACAGAATCAGCCCCCCTTTCAGTCACAGAATTTCCAAAATCCGGCCAACATTTCTACACCACAAGTGGCCGGTACTGGCAACTCACTTGCACAAACTTTGGATATGTTCATGAAACAATCCATGCAAAATTCGGCTGAGATAAGGTCTTCTATTGATACCCTAACGAAAAACTCCTCCTTCCATGGTGAGAGTATTAAATCAATAGAAAACCAAATCGCACAGTTAAACGCCGCAATGAGTGCGAGAGAGAATGGGAAACTCCCATCTAACCCCTACCGAATCCTGGCCATTCACAAAGTCCTAATGTGAATGACATTACTACGTTGAGATCCGGAAGAGTGCTGAATAACCAAGTGGGTGAGCAAATTGATGATAGTGACACATTTGATACCCCTTCTTCTTCTTCTTCTTCCCCTAATTCGTCTAGTCTCCCACCTTCATCCGAGCCTATTCTCCGTTTTCCCCAAGGCTCGAACATTTCGCCAAATCTATCTAAGTCGATGCCCACTCCATTTTTAGGATCGAATCCGTCGCCACAGTCTTCTCCACAAACGTTGGACCGAAAACTCATTGATCGAGCTCCATTTCCAAACCGATTAAGGGCCAACAAACCTAACCCGCAAATGGAGAAGATTGTGGAAATGTTTAAGCAAGTTAGTGTGAATATTCCTCTCCTAGATGCTATTCAACAAGTCCCATCTTATGCAAGAATCCTTAAAGACTTGTGCACTAGGAAAAGAAAAACTCAAGTGCCTAAAAAGGTTTTCATGACGAGTAATGTTAGCAGAGCTTTTTTCCAACAAATACCAAAGAAACGTAAGGACCCGGGCTGTCCTACAATCTCTATTTCTATTGGGGGTAAACATATAAATCGTGCTTTACTCGATCTAGGCGCTAGCGTCAACTTGCTTCCTTATTCAGTATACGAGTAGTTAGGAATTGGAGAGTTAAAACCCGCCCATTGTACTCTCTAAATGGCAGACCGATCTATCAACAAACCTCGGGGCGAGCTAGAGGATGTGTTAATTAAAGTCGGGGAATTCATATTTCCCGTGGACTTTATTGTTTTAGATACACAACCTATGGCAAACCCACGCAATCAAATCCCGGTGATACTTGGTCGACCCTTCCTAGCAACTTCTAACGCTGTGATTAATTGTCGTAACGGTTCTATGAACTTATCCTTCGGGAAAATGACAATTGAGCTTAATATTTGCAAGCTAGGAAGTCAGCCATCAGAACCTTCTGCTCATTTGCTGGATGTTTGTTCCATCCAAGAGATAGCTCCCGAAAGCTTCATGGATGAGGAACTTTGCTTTGATGTTCTCGACAACACTAATGAGACATCGTTTGATCTTGCACCACTTCACAGTGAGGATATGTTCAATGAGTCCGACCTTGAGATTGAATCTGTTGACTCGTTGCAAAATTCAGCAGCACTTTCCGAGTCAATATCTTATGCAAGTTTTGAACCTCTTAAGGAGTCCGAATATCATTCCGTTACCCCTCCTTCTATTGTCTCTCCGCCAATTCTTGATCTCAAACTGCTACCTTCTCATCTTAAATATGCATATTTAGGAGAGAATGAGACTTTTCCAATAATTATATCCGCTTCTCTAGCCATAGAGCAAGAGAATGCACTTTTGGCAGTGTTGAGATCGAATCGGCAAGCATTTGGTTAGACAATAGCCGACATCAAAGGGATTAGTCCCTTAATTGTTGAACATCACATACATCTGATGGATGAAGCCAAACCAACCCGAGACCCACAAAGATGGTTAAATCCCGTTATGAAGGAGGCGGTAAAGAAAGAAATCGTCAAGTGCCTTGATAGTGGAATAATTTACCCCATATCTGATAGTCAATGGGTAAGTCCGATTCATGTGGTCCCTAAAAAGTCTGGCATCACGGTCATCACTAACAAGGCTAATGAGTTAATCCAAACACGCACCCAAACTGGGTGGCGTGTATGTATCGATTACAGGAAACTCAATGCCGCGACGAGTAAAGATCACTTCCCTCTACCTTTCATTGACCAGATGTTGGAACGATTAGCGGGACACGAATACTACTGTTTCTTGGACGGATACTCTGGTCACAACCAGGTCCCCATCGCCGAAAAGGATCAAGATAAAACCACTTTTACTTGTCCTTTCGGAACTTTTGCTTATAGACGCATGCCCTTTGGGTTATGCAACGCTCCCGCTACATTTCAGCGGTGCATGATGGGGATATTTTCAGATATGGTGGAAAATTTTCTAGAAATTTTTATGGACGATTTCTCCATTTTTGGGGACTCCTTTGAGGACTGCCTTCATAATCTTGACGCTGTTCTTACCCGCTGTAAGGATAAGAACTTAACCTTGAATTGGGAAAAATGCCATTTTATGGTCCAAGAAGGTATTGTACTTGGACATATAATTTCACATAAAGGCGTTGAGGTTGACAGAGCTAAAATAGATGTCATTCAAAACCTCCCTCGTCCCAATTGCGTCAAAGATATACGATCCTTCCTTGGTCATGCAGGATTTTATAGGAGATTTATTAAGGACTTTAGCAAAATTGCTAGACCCTTAACCCTTCTATTGGCCAAGGACACTACTTTTCACTTCAATTCGGATTGTGAGGCTGCTATTGAATTTCTTAAAGAATCACTCACTACAGCCCCCGTTCTATCATCTCCGGATTGGAACCACCTGTTCGAGCTTATGTGTGACGCGTTAGATTTTGCTATTGGTGCTGTCTTAGGACAGCATATTGATAAGATGCCATATGTAATTTACTATGCAAGTAGGACCTTGAATGATGCACAAATAAATTACACAACTACCGAGAAAGAACTCTTGGCGGTAGTATTTGCATTAGAGAAGTTCAGGCCCTACATGATTGGCTCGCCTATTGTGGTTTACACAGATCACTCCGCCCTACGACATCTTTTAACGAAGAAGGATGCAAAGGCCAGGCTAATACGTTGGATCCTATTGTTACAAGAATTTGATCTTGTTATCAAAGACAAGAGTGGATGTGAAAACGTAGTAGCCGACCATCTTTCACGCATCACTTCTTCGTCAACTGTGACCGTGCCGATAAATGACTCATTTCCCGATGAACAGCTCTTGAATGTATCCTACGAACCTTGGTTCGTGGATATCGTGAACTATCTTGCGACGGGACTTATACATAGCGATTGGTCGAAACAAGACAAACTTCGGTTTTTATCCCAAGTAAAATATTTTTACTGGGATGAACCAAATCTATTCAAGTATTGTTCCGATCAAATCATTCGCAGATGTGTCCCTAACGATGAATTCAAGAGCGTGTTATCATTTTGTCATGATCAGGCATGCGGCGGTCACTTTGGACCTCGAAAAACGGCGGAGAAAGTTTTGCAATGTGGCTTTTATTGGCCAACATTATTTAAAGATGCATTTGAACATTGCAAAACTTGTCCGCGATGTCAGCATTTGGGTCGGATTTCACGAAGGAATGAGATGCCGCTCCAACCTATATTGGTTGTGGAAATATTTGATGTTTGGGGTATTGATTTTATGGGCCCTTTTCCCAACTCCTTTGGGAATCTATATATCTTGTTAGCGGTTGACTATGTCTCGAAGTGGGTGGAAGCTATACCGTGTCGCACTAATGACAACAAGGTTGTCATTAAGTTCCTTAAAGAAAATATCTTTTCGCGATTCGGACACCCTCGCGCTATCATTAGCGACAACGGGACACATTTCTCCAATAGGTCTTTCGAGGCCTTGATGCGGAAATATTCAATCACTCACAAGCTTTCTACGCCCTATCATCCCCAAACAAGCGGGCAGGCTGAGATCTCAAATAGGCAGATCAAACAGATATTGGAGAAGACGGTTTCCAAAAACCGTAAGGATTGGTCAACCAAATTGACGGATGCTCTTTGGGCATTCCGCACCGCTTATAAGACCGATCTTGGTATGTCTCCATACCGCCTTGTGTTTGGGAAGGCATGCCACCTCCCTGTCGAGATTGAACATAAGGCAATGTGGGCTATTAAAGAGCTTAATTTTGATCTTGATCTTGTAGGCAGCTATCGGAAGCTGCAATTGAATAAGCTAAGCGAACTCCGCGATGAAGCTTACGATAATGCGGTGATAGTAAAGAATAGGACTAAAGTGTTCCACGATAAAAATCTTTCTAGAAAAACCTTCACATCGGGGCAACAAGTCCTTCTTTACGATTCCCGTCTCCATCTTCATCCGGGTAAGCTTAAATCTCGTTGGAAAGGACCTTTTGTGGTGCGGAATGTACACCCGCACGGGGCGGTTGAAGTCGAAAATTTGAAAAACGGTTCATTTTTAAAGTAAATGAGCATATATTAAAACCGTATTTTTCTGCTGACCCCGCGGAGGAGCTCCTGTTTTTACAGGAGCCGCTTTATCAAAACTAAATTTCCTCCGCCTCACTTCCATATTTTTTAACATTTTCTCATTTTAAGAATGGAGGTGAGTAAAAATGGATTTGATTGAATATCTGTGCGTGTCAAAGAATAAGTTTGGGGGAGGTTTGTGCTTATTTACACATCAATTTGCATCATACTTTGCATAAGTACAACATTTTTAAAAAAATTTAAATTTTATTTTTTTATAACAAAAGAATAGAAAGTGAAACATTACATCCAAAAGATAGGAATAGTTTAAGAAAACCAAGAAAATTAGAAGTTTTCTTATACGAACTAGTAATAAGTAATTATGAGCTGTTGTTCCAAGGGTTAGTAAGATGAAGGAAGTCACTAATCTGAGAATAAAAATAAGTCTGAAAAATAATTTCTATTCTGGAAGCCAAACATTTGAATGTTGTTACCCTACTATATATGCACTTACACACGTCTTGAAACTCGGGATAGTAGAGGATACCTTGAAATTCTTTTGTCTAAAAGCCAAAGTATGAAGGAAATAAAAAAATGAAGAAAATATAAAAATGGTGAAAAGAAAAAATGAACACTGGTTTTGTTATCGCCAAGGCAGCAATAAAAAAGTATAGCGAGGGTGCCTCTTCACCTAGTGCCCTAAGGCCAACTGGTCTGGGAGTCACTACTAAGCCTTAGGTGGTGCAAGACGAGGAAAATATTATCACCGAATCAGCAAGCACATGAGTAATCGGTCGGTTAGTACCTCAAGAATTATTAACGGTCGCATGAAAATGTGTGAGCAAATCTACATATTCATCAAATTAAAAAGTACTAAGGTAGATGGACAAGAGTATGATAGCTTGAATTGAATTTTCCGAGTGTAGGGATGTTCATTACACACACGTAGGGTTATATGATCAATGTTTGGATGAAAGGTAGGAATGAAGAATAAAGACGATGTTTTATTGAGGGATAATGTGATTTCTAACATCTTTTCATGACTATTAAGATAGGGCTCATGACAACTAAAAAGATAGTATAGTTGGAAACTCTTCTTTTGAAGGCCTTTTTTTATGGTTCTTATCTTTATATGTAAATTTCACCATCTTTCTTTTGTTATTGGATTTTGTGGGTGTAATCCGCTGAAAATCCTCAGGAGACAACACTCCTCCTACTAGGGACACCTAAAGGTTTAACGGCTTGTTGCACGTGCTCAGTGCAATCTTGTTGCCTACGAAAGTGTGCTTAGCTTTCTTGTTTCTTTTTCTCCTCTTGAATAAACTAGTTTGCTCGGGACAATCAAAAATAAGTTTGGGGGTATTTGTTCAGTTGATAAAACTGCACATTTGTATTACATTTTTCCTACCATTTTCATATTAAAAAAGGATTTTATTATAATATATTATACATATGAGGGTTTATGTGTAAAAACACTATTTTCCATGTGTTAATATATTTTAATTAGCATTTGGTAGAAAAATGTATGCAAATAAATTCATTGACCTAATCCTAGTAGAACTAAGTCTACTAAATATTTGTTGAGTTGTTGTGCAGAATTTTCAGGGCTAAAATCAAGGAAATCAAAGTTGTTGGAACAAACCTGCCTAATTAAGAAAATAAACTAAAGAAATCAATTCTGGCAGTGACGTAGAGAAGATTTTCAGTTTCCAGAGATTCAAAAGATCACCAAATGCTACAGAGATAAAGCCCCAGAAATTTAAGGCCAAGATCCCACCATAAGACCGCGGATCCGCGGTCAAACCCATCCAACGGCCGCGGTTCCGCCGCACTTTAAGAGAGTTGGGATTCTGGATTTTTTTGGTTAGAATTTTAACCACTGGTTTCCATATTAGGAAGGTAGGGTTCTGGCTCTAGGACTATAAATAAGGACCGAGAGCCTCTTGGAAAAATGATCAAGCCGAAGAGACCACGAAGCCCCAGACGCTCACACATCCATGCTGATCATCAACTGTTCGTCTACCTCCTTGGAAGAGATCGAGAAGCAAACTAGTCTTTGTAATCATTTTCTAAGGAATCAAAGTGTAGATTGTTCAAGTTGATTAATAAAGGTAGTTGTTTTATTTTATTCTTTTGCATTTTACATTATGTTTTCGCTTTCTTTCTTTTCATCTTCTTCTCCCAACATGCGCGAGTAATTCTCCGCTTGTTAGGGTTCGTAGGATTAGGGTAGGCTAATGGACGATGAAAATAATTAAACCTTTTTTAAGTTCTATAAAGTTTAGGAACTTTATCAAAAGAATCATTAACATCCTAATCGGGCGCTCTAGCAATTCTTTGCTAGTTCCGACCGCGACTAGAGATTAGATTAATGATTGTTTTGGTAAAGGCTAGATATGAACGGAGTTCCGTGTCGAGATAAGGGTTAAGAGTGGGATTCCTTTTCCCTCCAGAAACCCTAATCTACACGCATCACCGTCGTTCTAGTTCTAAATCTATTAATGGATAAAAATGGTAACTTTTAATTAATCGTCCATGACTACTAAATCCTAACGAACCCTACAAGCCCTCTTATTATATTAACTATATTCCTAAAATAATCTAGATCTATAAATTTGCTTTCTTGCTTAAAGTAGATCTAGAAACTTTTCACAAAATTCTTTTTTCCTCCTCTCTTTTTCAACACATCTAAAGTAAGAGTAAAAGGTTCCACGTTTCCCAGAGGACGACCCGTACTCACCTCGGTCTAGCTACGCGCGACACCGTTCTGATTGCGGTTAACTACTACAAAAACACTTTTACGAACCAATCAGTATAATACCATCTAGGAGTTCTCGGCGAGTCCGTTCAGTGTACCCAGTCTCCACTGAGGCCCCGTATACCTTCTTTGATGTCAAACACCAATGGATGTGGGTTCATTCATCGCCAATCATATGGGTCAAGAAGCGCATACGCTTGTCTACTCTGGAGTATCAATGCCCTGTCTCGATACTCCCACGACTAGGAACAATTGAAGGATGTACTTTCCGACAACCACTGCACCACTAGTATGATCTGCATTATAATCCTGGTAGTCAAGTACTCATCCTGAGGGCTTTATCAATATGTAATAGAGAGACAACAAGTGTACATGTTAAGATAAAGTGCAACCAGATAACATACTATCATGTCGAGCAAGAAAGTCCTCCCTATATATTTCCAAGCATCCACTACAATATACATCCTATGTACAGTAACGGACTCTAAGGCATACATATAACGAACACATATCCGTACCTTGTTGATGAATAAGACGATAGGATCTCTATTCTGTTTGTTGACCCCGTACGATGGATTACCGTACGCAATGAGTTATACCAGATGATTGATCCGCGCTCGTGATTTGAGGATGATGATCGAGGATATTGCCATATCGGATGCTATGAGACAGGATCGCCGACGTAAATATTCCACCTGAACCATACTTATTTCCAAAACTGATGAATCGTATACACCTTTTAAACGGAAACCTCAAGGGAAGCTATGGATTTTCAAATGGTGTCTTTTCCTTAAAACACCATAGCCCTCACTTTCAAAACTACGATTCGTATCTTTTAAAACTGGACGTATGGTTCATGTGTAGATATATATACCTGTTGATTATTCATGTTTGTGTGGGATTATCCCTCGTGACATACTTACCAGGATCCCGGTATTTATTGTTATATGATATCATCTTCTAGTACGCCTGCACAATTATCGCTTCTGCGCATGTTACACTTACACAGATTTGCCGGCTCACACACTTTAATCATCGGTAATTTCCATGCAACTTGCACAGTAGAACAGTCATATTATGATATTATTCATAACCGTAAAGTACATTCATTGCTCAGTACTATCATAGGATATGCTTGCATGATATACTTGATATGCTCATATTACTGTTCTATGTTTGCATATATCGTACTTTATGGTTACATGCATTGAGATACTGTTTTCATGAGATCTATAGATTTAAGATTCGTGGTTATATTTCAAAAGGAAATTATGAATTTGTTTTAAAAATGTGGATTCTCTTGATTTGATATTTCGTGGCCACCATGAGTTTTCTCATTTCTGAGCGTGTATTCGAGACCTAATTCGACGAGAGAGGAGGCACCATCTGCGGGTACATGGTGGACCCGATATGGTACCCCAGGCCAAAAAGCTCGAGATGTAGATGGTGAGCCTGGGAGGGGGAGAACTACCTACCGATGATAGTTTAGCGCGGCGGATATCCGGACGATGCCGACTATGGTTGTGAGATCAGATGGATATGGGTCGATCCAGACTGACGGAGCCCATGGGCCGATCCGGAATGACGGAGCCCGAGATATGAGGATTTACGTGTCGATGCTGGACACGGGTTGTTTCGATTGTCGATGTTGGACACTAAGGTTCAATGATATTGATTGTGACCTTGATGGACACACGTGGATGATATCCACATGCGTACAGGCATATGATTTCAGATGTTTATTTGTATATGTCATTTGCATTGCCTCTATTGTTCACATATATGCATACATGGTCACCCTAGATATCATACTATTATCTCCATGATATGTATGACCTAGGAATCGCTGTTTATTCAATTTCTACCTGCTGATGTTTTCTGCTCGCGAGTTGGCAACTCACCCCTATTATGCCACAGTTTTCTTACAGGTTTGATCGCTTGGATCGGTAACGGCATTGTTGGCATACAGTTCCTTTAGGGTGTTTTGCTTTGTTAGGTAGCACATATTGGATCGTGCCCACTCTTGTACTTATTATTTCTAGTGTATGTAGATAAACATCATAAATTAGAAACTAGGCTTTGTATATTGGTAGACCTAGTCCGACTTGTGTTGCGAGACTTAGAGCGATGGGTGTATGTTCGTTTCTTTGAGGTTTTGATGTCTTTCTTTATTTATTCTTTCTGTGTTGATCTTCGTCGTTGGGCATCGTGTATATATATTGCTTACTTGCATGGTTATAATTCCGCCAGTGGTGTCACGACCCGAAATTTGGCACGTGACGGCTCTTAAACCACGTAACGTCCACAGGTGTAACGCAATCTAAGTAAGTCGAAAACCCAGCAATCTAAACCATCAAAAGTGGTAAGTGATAATAACATTGTTAAAAGCTTTTCGGAATCTTAAGTAAAAATCCTTAAAGTCCAAATTTACTTTGTTTAAAAATTTGGCAGCACCACCTTTGTAAAAACTAGCCCCAAAAGGGGTACAACAAAAGATATAAGTAAAGCATCCTCAACGGGAGGAAATCCATACCCAAAGGCGGAAACAACCACCACAACAGATATACGATACCGTAGCAAAGAAAATGGACGATATAAAGTGAAAACAGCATAAAAGATAAAGCTGCATAAAAGGCTAGCTCACACGAGCATAACACCAAGTCAAAAAATAATATACAATATCATCCTCACAACTCATCTCTAAGTCAATAGATGAATTAGTAGATGGAGAGTACTAGATAAAACGAATATACAAATGAGCATCACCGGATAACCGCCAAACCCACCTATAGCAAAACTGCTCACAGTCAGCCGTAGCGGTATCCGTTGCAAAAGATGATATGATAAGAAGAAGCCCTGTCGTAACTGCTCTGAGGGACTACCTGCAAAACACTGTGGCACAACGGGGGTGAGTTGCCAACTCGTGAATAGTAAATAACATATGCAGGTAATCGCAGATATGCACGTACTGCGATAATCTATCACATGCAAGCTGATAACAATAAATGGCAATACGTATATGCAACAGTCATGAAAGGTACTCTATCAGGTAATACTAATACATGAAGCAATGCATATCAAATAAATGCTGAGTATGGGATAAAACATGTCATCAACACGGAACCCTCATCGTGGAGAAACTAGTGTCCATCAATGACACTCAAAATCCCAATACCAAAGGAAATGCATCCTCAGATCGGCCCTATCCTGTAAGTCTCATAGAACTTGAATGTCTAATATCAACACCCGAAACATCGTGAAAACATATGCCTGTGTATATGTATATATGTGTGTCCCTCAACGACACATCAAAATCATGGAACCTGAGTATCCAACATCGACACCCGAAACATCATGAAAACCTATACCTATGTATATATACGTATAATGTGTGTCCCTCAACGACACATCAAAATCATGGAACCTGAGTGTCCAACATCGACACCTGAAACATCTTGAAAACTAGTGTCCAGTATCGACACATAAAAACTCATCTGTCATGCAACGTCACCAGGACTGGCCATGATGTCATATCCGTACATAATTTCGGTCGGTATCCCCACGATAACCGCCGAGTCCAAATACTATAACCGTTAGGTTCTAGCCCTCCTGCCAGGCTCATCGTCTATACCACGAAAATCACCACTTGCCCTGGGGAGCCATACCGGGTCCACCATGTACCCGCAGACGGTCTCGTCCACTCCTCTCTTGGGTATCTAACATAAGTCTCAGAACCGAGAAAACTCATGGTGGACGCATCGAAATTTCATATCAAGAGAAACCGGGTGTTTCAAACAATGCATAATTTCATGAAATACCACGGTCCTCAAATCCAGAAAATCACATGAAATCCGTATCTCAATGCGTAAATCCATGAAATATAATATATGCAACATAAAACAGTAATATGAGCATATAAAGGAAAAACCTCAATTTAAATGCATCAAATTATTAAATATATCATGCGGTTCCCAATTTCTCCAAAGTCCATGCAGCATCATATAAAGGTGAACAAGTAGCTAGAGCAAGATATGTGTAACCATATCAGTATAGCAAGATATGTGTATCTATATGTAAGCATGTATGTATGATGCATTTCATATGCGCAATAGCATAAGAATCAATGTCTCCATATCGATGATAATACAATACCAAATAGGGGTATATGTAGCTCTAGCAAAGTAAGTGAGTGTACATGTAAGTATGTATGCATGATGTACATGTAGCTGTAGTAAGATACGGGTATATACCTATCAATAATGATGTAGTACCATATAGGTATGTGTGTAGCTATATCAAGGTATATGGGTGTACATGTAAGTATGTATGCATGATATACATGTAGCTACAGCAAGATATGTGTCTATACCTGTCAATAATGATATAATACCCTCTAGGTATATGTGTAATCATGTAGGCATAGCAAGGCATATGTGTAAGCATGTAGGTATACAGGTATACTACCTTTCATATGTGCAATGGAATAAGAATTAGTGTCTCAATTGTCCCTAACCAATACTATATCACGTATGTATATGTCTTGTGCGTGTCATGGCAATTATCGACAGAGTGTGTGGCATACAATTTTTCTCGTGCAACATGAACCGTCAATAATAGTGCAGTGTCCAATTGGTACAAGTCCAAGCACAACAAATAATGATATGCAATGAAGTTGATGCACAATCTCTATATGTGCAATACTTATAATCAAGAATCATATCACTTAATCTAGCCCAGACGCATAACTGTCACGACCCAAATATGGCACGTGACCGGCACTTAAATCACATGACATCTAAAGACATCGACGCAATCCAAGTAAGCCGAAACCCGGAATCTAAACCCTTTTTGAAAATATTGGAGGCGAGCTTTAAAATAATCATCCAATAAAATCAATTTAAATAACATCTAAATTTAACTAAGTATGTTGAAAAAGAAACTTTATGACGTTTTGAAACTTGACATCACCTCCTTTACATTTTTACAAAAAACCGATACAACATAATAAAATAGCATCCCAACGGAAGCTAGCATTCAGGTCCAAAAGACGGAACAGCTAAACAAATCTATAACAGATGTCGACTCTAAAGAGTGCGACATCACCACACATAAACTCTAAGTCTCGCTTCTAAGTCCATAGTATATCATTTCTAAGTTGATGGAGTTTCCGCTAGATACAAGAATATATGAATAATCAAGAGTGAGATACAATAATAACTCACTTACCTATCAATCCCCAAAAAAATATGTGCCCAAACTGCTGATAATCCAAGCGGTAAAACCTGTAAGAAACTGTGGCACAAAGGGGATGAGTTGCCAACTCAGTGAATAAAAGTGCATCTAAAGGTAGAAATCGAAATGCATGACGATACCTAGGTCATAAGTATAGTACTATCATAATCTGTATCGATATACTATATGATATGCATATGTGTAATACAACTATCATGCAATCCCTAGTATAGTATCTCAATATCATATGAATCTAGTAAATGTATTGGAATTCCCTTTTTGTCTAAGAATGCCTGTACAAATATATGCAGGTACTGTCCCCCGGATCAGTCCTGATAGAATCCAATAAATAATGTCTAACGGTGTACCTCATGATAATGATTGTATCAATATACAAACAGATGCCCAGCATCGACATCGAAATCCGAAATCTCTCGTGTCCAGCATCGACACGTAAATACAGATATCGTCGACACTATCTCAACAGATGATCGCCACCCGATATCCTGGCTACGATCAGTATCCCCTGGATATCTTCCGTACCTAATCGAACCTCGGTCAGTATCCCATGAATATCTGCCGTGCTCAATTCTATCTCCGGTATCGAGTATCCTCACTAGGCTCCCCCGCCTCAAATGCGGCTATCCTTCCCCTCTGTCTCGACCGGGTCCACCATGTATCCAACTGTATATCTCTCCCACTCAGTCTGGATAATGTAAAAATCCGCTACCGTATATCTCCCCCACTCGGTCCGGAATAAAACTAGAAATCACAAAAACTCATTGTGGACGTTTTACTCATCATATCAAAATATCAAGTAAGGAACAAGAATAATTGCATAGATTGTATTGATGATATACTATATACGTATATATATATAAGAGTGTCCCATACCACCGATATATATATATATATATATATATATATAATCAGGAGTAAAATACTCATAAATCCCAAGCAAATCAAATACACTATCTATAGTACTACAACATTAATAAGAAACGACTAAGTAATCATATCACATAACATAATGATTTCAATTCTAATGTGTCATGGCACTACTAATGATGTGTAGTGTAGCATACACGTCTGTGCTCGTGCAATATGGAAATCATTAGTATTTGTGCAAGTATTCTACAGTGTAACAACCTATTTACTTTAATACATACATAACAGTACGGTTCTACAGTGACATGGCAGTACCAATGAGGTGTTGTGAAACTTATTTTCACGTGCTTGTGCAGCATAGTACTCATTGGTATTTGTGCAATGTTCTATCAGAGTCTGCGTAACGCACAAACATATAATATAGATAATATAATACAAACTTGTAAAGTAATCCAAACGTACTTAGTGTAATTATTTGTTATGAGCTATACCATTATCTTTAGAAATGATCGGAACGTTAAGTTTGAAATAAGGAAGCTGCCTTAGATTTAAAATAAATGTTTGTTTTAGGAACTGGCACGCATCCTGATAGTTTATTTAAAAGACAACGAACCGTGGTTTTTAAAATAATATAGCTCATACCAGTCTTACATCCTAACCCAAAACATAATCTATCTCTACGAGTCAAAGAATAAATTGGCCGTTATTCGGCATACAAAGCTCATCATTTACGATACGTATAAATCCTCGTATTATAGCTCATCATATCGCTACATCCATATCATCTTAATTACGGCATGACCCCTCGTACAAACTCATCAAATCATACCCATATCGTACGGATCTAATTTCACGTATATCTCAATTAAAAACCACATATGAAACTTTATGCAAATGGAAGGTATACAAGATGCAATACCATATCAATCCTTCGACGAAAAGCTAATCTTAAGTAGATATCATAATAATAGTTATAAGGTTCCGAGGGTGCTATAATCCATCCACCCGACTTTCCCCATAAATGTAAATCTACTCACCAAAAATATGTCGTATCTACTCAGGAATCGCCAATCCTTTTCCTTTCCTGGCGGCCTCCGAAGTTCCCGTATTTGAATCTAATATCGAAAATTAACTTATATAAGGAAACGGTTATTCTGACATGGCGAATATACAAACACACGTTTCTACGTATTAGTTATATTGTATATGATTATTTCAAGCTATCATACACATAACCTTATTGGATTTTAACCCTACTTTGCATCGTGGCAGAAAACAAATCGCGATACGTTTTAACCAGGACGTATTTGGAGCTTTTAGATATCTTTTCCGATATTAGCTTCCAGATTTTATATAAAGTTAAACTAACTTGTTTAAATAATACCAAAATGGCCAGAATCCTACACAGAAACCTACCGAACTAGCCAAAACTCCCAAGCTTCCTATAAATCCGGCGACGCCGGAATCTGCCCTTATGTCGCCGGCCCAAAACCGATCCCCTTGGTTCGTGTTTCTATGTATTGTTCTAGGTCTAACATACATCATTTTGGCACTGTTTTGTTAAGTTAATTTTCCCTAAACTACAGCAGATTCAAACAGAGCCTAGTTTTGACTAAAATACGATATTATAGAAATTTTCATTTCAATTTAAACTAGTTACAGAATCTAAATTCCTACTGTGATTAAGGATTTTACCTTCAAGTAATTTGCTGGAAGAACACCCTCCAAGATGCACAAGCTCCTTGTCCTAACTTGATGTTGGAACTCCTTAGCCATTTTCTCCTTATCACTTCTCTTTTCTTTTATTTTTCTTTTCTTGTTCTTCATTTTCTTTAACTTTTAAAAATTTTCTGAATGATTAACTTGGTAAAATGATCTGAACACCTTAGATAAAAGGATGAAAGGAAGGGTGAGGTGTAGGAGGAGGTGTCACCAAGCAAGATATGGTGATTTCATGCAAGGAGGAGGTGTGGGGAGTGTGTTGTGCATGAGAGGAGGTGGTGGCAACACAATATCACACCAATATGTTTTATTTTTGTGATATATCTGAACTAAAACATTATCTATCCTTTTTCACTTACAACCCCCACATTTCTTAGTTTGCACAACTTTCCTAACTTTATACACAAAGACCCTTCATTAACTATGTTATTATATAACACTATTTTACTTCAAAATGAAGCTAAATTTTACATTAAAACCCTTATAATTTATTTAGGTTGCATACTAAAATTTTAATTTAATTTGTTTTACATACATCTTATGAAATTGTCTAATTTGGTTTTAATAAATTTTTAATTTAATATTTTATTATTTAATTAATTAATTTTAATTATTTCCAAAATTTCAGAATGTTACAATATTCCCCCTTAAGAAAATTCGGTCCCCGAATTTAAAACTTAACTAAGCGTACTATCAAAAGATATGGAAATTTCTTTCCCATCGCATCCCCGGTCTCCAAGTAATCTCCTCACGATTCGTTCCTCGCTAGAGAACCTTTATAGATGGAAGTACCCTCGATCTCAGCTTCTTTGCCTGTCGGTCTAGAATAACGACTGGCTGCACTCTGCAGGATAAATCCGGCTCATGCCGTATGGTCTGATGCTGGATCCCGTGAGAAGGATCGTGAAGATACTTGCGAAGTATCGATACGTGAAACACCGGATGCACATCAGGAAAACTCGGTGGAAGTGCTAACCGATAAGCTACAGCACCTACTCTCTTTAGAATCTCGTAGGGTTGAGCATCCCCTTCTTCCCGAAACGCATCACACCTTTTATCGGAGATACACAAAGGAACACATGGTCTCCGACATCAAACTTGAGTTTACGACGTCGTCGATCTGCATATGATTTTTGTCTGCACTAGGCCGCTCTCATTCTGTCTTGTATTAGTTGAATCTTTTCCGTAGTATACTGTACTACCTGCGGTTCAAAAATGCTACCTTCGCTTAGTTCCATCCAGCAAACAAACGATCAACATTTCTTTCCATACAAAGCTTCGAAGGTTTCCATCTGGATCGTCTCCTGAAAACGATTGTTGTACGAGAATTCTATAAAAGGTAAGTGACGATCCCAACTACCACCGAAATCAAGGCTGCATGCTTGAAGCATATCCTCTAAAATATGAATGGTCTGCTCTGACTGACCATCTGTCTTTAGGGGAAAAGCTGTACAAAAATTCCATCGTGTACCAAGAACTTCTTGAAGTTTCTGCCATAGCCTGCTAGTAAACTGTTAGGTCCACGTTACCTCTCCCGGTACTTTCGGGGTTGCGGAAACGGTAAAACAAAAAATTTTCTAGACTTTGTAACATGGACCGTAAAAGCCGGATCTTTGCTAAACTAGAAACTTGCAAACTAAAGGAGGTGCTAACTACTATGCTATAGAAGTTATACCTCACGATATCGGTCCTTCGGGTCTTTACTCCGCTGCGCCGTTTGTCCATCCATGCTCCGAGGGTTGATCCGGACTTTGGTCACCTCCGCGGCCCTCTTGAGTCGAAGACAATCCACCCGAGAGATGTACACCGAGCTCCACCTCGAGCCAAGGTAACTAGGGCAACAAGATTGCTAGTCAAGAAGCCCTAGGATGTGTAGAGGAGATATATGGAAGTGTTTGTCTTTGTGGGATCTTTTTCTCTCAACACATGAGATCAAAAGATGAATCAAGAGGAGGAAGAAGGAGGAGCTAGCAAACATGGAGCATTTCTTTTCTTCTCGTGAGAAAGAGCAAGAGAAAGAATGAGAAAAGAATTATGAGCTAAAGAAAATGAACCATGGTTCAATAATCCCAAAACATCATCATTACTAATCCTATCAAGATAAAGTTGATGGCTACATTGAAATGACCATTATCATAATCAAAAAGAAAAAGAAAATGAAAAGAAGAGTGTAGATCTCTCATGAAGGTCAATAGTCAACACCGGTCAACCGGTCAACAAAGTCAAGAGAGGTCATGGTGGTCAAATGGTCAATGCAATTAGCCATCATAAAATTATCACTAAAAGGATTAGTAAATGATGTCCGCGGCTCATAATGGTTTTGACCAAACGAATTGCAAAAACCCTAATGAGTCCGCCTCAAAATGGTTTTGACCGAATCAACTATCAAAACCCTAATGAGCCTGCCACATAACGGTTTTGGCCGAACCAACTGCCGAAACCCTAATGAGGCACCTCCTCATTCATCGCTCCGGAAAACTGTGCATACACACCTGCATCCGCATTCCGTAGAATGCGGATGCACAGAAGACAAAACAAATCCATCCGTGCAATACTAGGATCCGACTTAAACCAAAGCCCACTAGTATTGCATTCCCGAACACCACACGCACACAAGTGTACGTAGGTGATCGCAGCCCTGCCGCAAAACCATACGGCCTCTACACGTTTCACTCAGTGCAGGGAAACTCTCTGTATAGGACTCTAAAGACTCGACACTACGCTGTCAGTGGGTTTAACCACAGACCGCAAGAAGCACTAGCTGTACGTAACGGTCCCCAGGTAGATGTCGATAAGAAGGCCGATGAGGTAAACCCATCCGAACTCCTACTGAGCCTGTATGTGACAATCTCCGTACAGTCCGGTCTGTTCGTCTGATACATCGCATGGGGGGCCCAAGGGGCGGTAAACGTCAGTCCCGTAATAGCGGTACAAGTCGTGTCGGAGTGAAGCCCAGAACACCCTGAGATAACACTGGAAACCTACCAGCATATCTCGCTTGCCCTGGCCAGGGACTACTCGTGTAATGGCTCTCCTAGACACAGCGCGATGTCAACCCCCAATACCGGGAGAGACGAATCCTGTCTAACCGTCACTGCCTCCAAGTGCTTCGGGACTGCACCCAACTACTACCTGTTTGCACGACTCAGTAGAGCCGTGGTAGGGTAGTAATCAAAGAACAGTGGGAACACACTCGAGGCGAAGTGACAGTGTCAAGTCAGCGGACTAAGCTGTACTCATGTCACCTGGGAACTGATAACTGACGATAGGTATAATACCAACCATCAGTTCCCGACGAGTCCTGCCCAGTGTACTTGTAACTTAACAAGCATCCGCATACTATCTCAAGTATGACGTACTGACGGCTGTGGGACAGACCGTCTCCCGTGCTGGGATGAGAAGCGTATACGCTAGTCTACTCCGGAGTATCGATGCCCTGTCTCGATAATCCCACGACTAGGGACGTGTATAAGGATGTGATTGTGGATTACCCAGCCCCCACGAGTGTGATCGCCATCACAACGCCGGTAATCAAGCAAAAATCCTAAGGGCTCTACTAATGCGTATAGGTGATATAATAAAGAAAACACACATGTACACATTAAAGCAGAGACAAACCAAGTAGCATACAACTATTTCAAGCAAGATTGTCTATACAACTGTGAATATCCCAAGCTTCCATTAAGTAATATACATACTAGTATGATACAATAATGGCCTCTAGGGCATATACACTAACAATCTCCCACTTTCACTGAGGCCATGTACTGGCGTATCGAAGACCTATCATCTCGATCAGCCGCTCGAACTGAGTCTGGGGTAAGGCCTTCGTGAATGGATCCGCCGTGTTGTCTTTTGTGTTCACTCTCCGTACCTCGATCTCCTGTCGATCAATGATCTCCCTGATCAGGTGATACCGCCTTAAGATGTGTCTGGATTTCTGATGGGACATTGGTTCCTTCGCTAAAGCTATAGCCCCATTGTTATCGCAATACAAAGGTATTGGGTCAACAATGGACGGAACCACCTGAAGTTCACAAATGAACTTCTTCATCCAGACCGCCTCTTTTGTGGCATCGCTTACAGCAATGTATTCAGCCTCCATCGTTGAGTCTGTGACGGTATCCTGTTTGGAACCCCTCCAACATACCGCCCCTCCGTTGAGGGTAAAGACAAAACCCGAGACAGACTTGCTGTCATCTTTGTCACTCTGGAAGCTTGAATCGGTAAAGGACTCGACCCTAAGGTCTCCGTTACCGTAAACCAGGAACATCTCCTTAGTCCTTCTTATGTACTTGAGAATGTTCTTCACTACTGTCCAGTGGTCCTCAACTGGGTCTGACTGATACCGGCTCACCACGCTCAGCGCGTAAGCTACATCTGGTCTTGTACATAGCATCTAGATCCTACCGCCGAAGCGTAGGGTATAGTGCTCATGCGAACCCTCTCATCGTTAGTCTTAGGAGTCATCTTCTTGGAGAGGGTAATTCCGTGTAATGCGGGTATGTTACCGCGCTTGGAATCCTCCATACTAAATCTCTTTAGTACCGTCTCTATGTACCTGGACTGCGAAAGTCCCAGTAGTCTCTTGGATCTATCTCTATAGATCTTGATCCCCAGAATGTACGAGGCATCACCTAGGTCCTTCATGGAGAACCGTTGTGACAAAAATAGCTTGACCGATTGTAGCATAGGAATGTCATTTCCTATTAAAAGAATGTCGTCCACGTACAAGACTAGGAACACGACAGTTTGTCCTACAATCTTCTTATAGACACAAGGTTCATCTTCGTTCTTGATGAAATCAAATTCCTTGATTGCCTCATCAAAACAGATGTTCCAGCTCCGCGATGCCTGCTTTAAGCCATAAATGGATTTATGCAACTTGCACACCTTCCCGCTGCTCCCACTGTCTACGAAGCCTTTTGGCTGATCCATGTAAATGCACTCTTCCAAACAGCCGTTTAGAAAAGCCGTTTTAACGTCCATCTGCCAGATTTCATAGTCATAGAAGGCAGCAATGGCTAGTAGGATCCGAATGGATTTCAGCATAGCCACTGAAGAAAAGGTTTCGTCATAGTCCAAACCAGGTCTTTGACGAAAACCTTTTGCAACGAGTCTAGCCTTATAGGTCTCCACCTGCGCATCCACACCAAGTTTCCTTTTGTAGATCCATTTGCATCCAACTGGTTTTTGTAGGGTTCCTAGGCACTCTAGTGAGGTCTCACAAGGCATCAACCATGCCAATTTCAAATATACGGGGTGCCGAGAAACCCTAATACAGATCGTTGGCTAGATTTCTAGGCGACAAAGCTAACTAGTTAACACTTAACTATGAGAATACGGATATACAACCTTTGTAGATCCGGTGCTCCACCTCCACGGCTCCGCAATGAAGTCTCCTCGCTGTCCAAGACGGATCCCGGGCTCTAGCGTCGGCTTCATCGGAGAATGGACGGGCTAGGTCATCGACGACGTGCCGAAGATGATCTACGTCGAAGCATCACTAGATCAAGCTCCACCTTCACCAAGCCATGAAAACCTGTGAAGGAAACACACTCTACTACTTGGCAAGAGGTAGAGGATGAAGAAATAGGAAGTGGGTAGACTTTAGAATTGGATTTCTCACTTGTTTTCATCAATCACCATTGATGAAGCAAGCTTCTTCAAGTGAAGAAGATGAAGAAGAAGAAGATGAATATATTATGATAAGTTATTAAAAAATCAAAAGAAAAAGAAAACTTATCATAATGTAAACCATGGTCAAGTGTAGAGATTAAACTAGGGTTAGTGGGAATGGTTAGGGTTAATGATGAGATAAGAATGGTTGACTTGATCAAAGCATCAAGAAGCTTCAACATAAAAACAAAACAAGCCACCATCCTTAAAATTTTCCAAAATGAATATATAAATAAATAAATAGATAATAAGAGAACAAACAAAACCCTAACCACTCTCACAACCATGGTTTAATCTTCACAAAAATCCAAGTTAACATGTATCATCAAACATGACACAATCAAGTGCACAAAAGTATATCACATATACAACTTGTGCAATGCAAGTGAGAAAATCCATTTAAAGTGAACCGATACTAGTTAATGCAAAGTAATATATCAAATATATAATTATGCATTAAATCATTAAATCAACACTTGATTTAACGATCCGGTCATATCGCATATAACCGACTAGTATCCAATGTATCGGCTTATCGAATCAATCCTCAATTCGATAACTACGTTATACCACATACAACCATTCGACACATTCATCGCGAGAATGAAATACGGTATCACATACACGCATTATTCTCGGTCCCGCACATATCTCATATGCGCTCCTATTTCGTTTCGCTTGAGCCAGGAAACCTCTGTGTAGCACTCTAAAGACTCGTCAATACGCCGGCAGCAGATGATGATCATATCAAACACCCACAAGCCGCAAGCGGTCTGCTAAACGTAACGGCCACCCGGGTATTGAGCGATCAGAAGATCGACGAGCAAGCCCGCTCACACTCCTGTGAATCCAACCAGTAACACTACCGTACAGTCCGGTCTCGTCGTCTGATATGTCGGATATCTTGCCTAGGGGTGGTAAACGTCAGACCCCAATAGCTCGATAAGTCATGTCGATATGAGATCTATAACAATTCAAGAAACTACTGGTAACACTTACCAGTAAATCTCAGCATCCCTGGCCAGGGATTTCCTGTTATAGCCAATCGAACACAGCGCAACATCAACCCCCTATACCGGGAGAGACGAATCCCCTCCTATCGCTCATTGCCTCCATGTGACTCGGGACTGTACCCAAAAACCACCGTTTTGCACGCCCTCTTGGACGTGGTAAGATGGAAATCAAAGCACAGTGGGAACCACACAAGACTCTATGACGATCTCGGGTCAACAGACTACTCTGTACCAGTGTCACCAGAGAACTGCCATCTGACGTAAGGTATAATACCATCTGGGAGTTCTCGGCGAGTCCGTCCAGTGTACCCAGTCTCTACTGAGCACCCGTATATCTCCTCTGATGTCAAACACCAATGGATATGGGATCATCCATCGCCCATCTGTATGGGTCGAGAAGGTACACGCTAGTCTACTCTGGTATATCGATGCCCTGTCTCGATACACCCATGACTAGGGACTTTGAAGGATGTACTTATGGACTACCATGTCCCCACTAGTATGATCCGCATCATAGTCCAGGTAGTCAAGTACACATCCTAGGGGCTTTACCAACATGTAATAGAGAGACAATCTGAGTAAAGAGTAACCAGATAGCATACTATCATGTCGAGCAAGAAAGTCCTCCCTATATATGTCCCAGCATCCACTACAATATACATCCTATGTACAGTAATGGCCTCTAGGGCATACATATAACTAACAATCTCCCACTTGCACTAGGGCCATCTATAGCAGTGGTTGTAGTATCTCATACTCAACCATCCCATAAAAGTCTCTCTCTGGGAAGAAGCCTTTGTGAGTGGATCCGCCGTGTTGTCGTCTGAGTCTGCTCTCCTAACCTCGATCAGCCTGGAGATCAACCATCTCCATGATCAGGTGATACTGCCTTAGAATATGTCTGGATCACTGATGGGACGGGGGTTCCTGGCATAAGCCACAACTCCATTGTCACACAATGGGAGGAACTAAGTTCATCACATGAACTAATATACACCCAAACAGCCTCTTTGGTAGCATCATCAGTAGCGATGTATCATGCCTATATCGTCTAGTATGCCACGGTATTTAGCTTGGAACTTTTCCAACATACCGTCCCTTTATTGAGGGTAAAGACAATGCCTGCGACTGACATTCAGTCGTCTTTATCACCCTGGAACCCTTCCAGTGATTCTCCCCAAGATCAACTGATACCATCTCACTACAGCTAGTGAGATTCCTAACATCCACATAGATCTATCTCATAGATCCAAAATCCAGGATTTAGTAGGTATCACTTTGATCCTATCTCGAGAATCTTTGTGATAATCGGAGATTGATCGAGCGTAGCATAGGAAACTCCTTCCCTATCAAGAGTATGTCATCCACGTACTCTACGAGGATCGTCACTATACTCCCTACTACCTTTTTGTTTATACAAGGTTCATCTACCATTTTGATGATGTCAACTTCTTTGACTAATCCATCAAAACAGATGTTCCAACTCCGCGATGCCTGCTTTATCCTAATAAGCATCTTGCACATGTTTCCGCTGCTCCCACTGTTTACGAAGCCCTCTGGCTGTGTTCTTATAGACATTCTCTTCTAAATCATTATTTAGAAAAGCAGTCATGGCACCCAACCGCCAGATATCATAGTCATGGTATGTAGTCATGACAAGTAGGTTCTGAATGGACTTAAGCATAGCTACTTAGAAAAGGTTTCAACAAAATTCATACCTGGTCAATGATGCAAACCTTTAACAAGACTAGCTTTGAAAGTCTCAACTTTTCCAAGTACACCAAGTAATCTTCTCAAGATATACTTGCTCCTAATGGGGATTTAACCCTTCAGATATATCAACCAAAGTCCATACTTTGTTGGTGTATAAGGATTCCATCTCAGATCGTTAAGCATCCAGTCATTCTTACAGAGTCACACTCCTGATGGCCAGCTCGAAACTAGTTGGGTCATCATCTCATGATGCAATCCTCGCTCCCACTGTCATAGAGGAACCGAAGTATCTCTCAGGTGGGTGAGGAACCTTACTAGATCAGCGGAGAGGCTGAGGTTCGTTGGTATCTACTGAATCCTTTGGTTCTACCAAATCATCTGCTGTAGTTTGTATAGCTGGAACTTTTCCAGTTCTACATAACAGACCTTGCCTCGAGCTTGTCCGGATTTTGCTTTTAGACATAAGCCGGACAACCCCAAATCTTAACTAGCTTAAGACATGGGCTCTTCCCTTTCCATATCACATATGAAATGGTAGGCAACTGATTTGATTGGAACCCTATTCAATAGGTATGCAGCTTCTCAAGCGCATAACTCCCAAAAGGAAAAAGGTAACTCAGTAGTACTCATCATAGAGCACACCTTATCATATAGGGTGTGATTGCTCCGCCCCGATATACCATCGTGCTATGGTGTATACGGAGGAGTAATGCTGAGAGAGAATCTCATTTTCCTTTAGAATAGACAAGGATTTCCGTGCTCAAGTATTCTCCTCCTTGATCTTACCATAGGACATAATACTTATACTCGTATTGGTTCTCTACTTCTATCTTATATTCTGTGAATATCTCAAAAGGTTCAGACTGGTGTCTCAACAGGAACATATGTCTGAATCTTGAGAGATCATCAGAGAATGTAATGAAGTACAAAGAACCGGTCTTGGCATGTGTAGACAGGGGACCTACATACATCAACATGTATCATCCCAAGAGTTCACTAACTCTTTCTCTGTTTCCAATAAACAGAGCTATGGTCATCTTATCTTTGTGACATGACTGGCGAGTTTCACAAGATGTAAATTCAAACTAATTTAAATATGCATCTATATGTAACTCCAGCTAGTCGGGTCGTATTGATATGACCTAGTCTACAATACCTCAAGAAGGATCCGTCCATTTCTGAACTCTTCCTCTTGTGTGTGTTCTGTATACGAAGAACTGTAGTTTGATTTAGAACATTAATGCTTTTAGATAACGTGCCTGAACCGATCAACTTTTGATATAGGAAATGTTCAAAACATTATCCAACAATACAAAATTTTATTGTTTCTTTACTAATAAAGAGACAGATATGATTTTGTATATCAGGTTCGGTATCTAATAACATTCGTTCAGAATCAATGTATCGGTAATACAGGGTGATAGTGACCGACAGACATGGCTGCAACACTTGCCCCGTTTTCTGCCTTATGAAACTTATCACCCGTTCTCAGTTTTCCTACCCTTTTGTAGCCCTATGTAACATCTTACATATCTGGGATCCTGTTCCGGTATCATATTCCAAGGATGCAGAGGATACTGAGAAACAGTTCTGTATAATGAACACACCCGAACATGATGCATCAGCATGCACTCTCTTCGTTTGGGCGGCACGGGAAATCTGGTATTCCCCAATTTCCTGCTCTGTCTTATAACAATTATAAGTTGGAGCGGGACCAACGTTCCCCAGCTCAGTATAACAAGCGGGTTCGATCAATAATCCGTTTTATTATCTTGATTAAGGCGTGATATGGTCGCTACCTGGAGAGAGAGAAAAGAAAACACTCAGCGTGCGATCTTGCAAGAATAGATTGGTTTTTATTTTATCTAATCAGGATGGCTCCCACTGCTTTTTATCAAATCTTCCTTCAAACCCTAAAAGGGAAGACTAGCCGGGATTAATTATACACTACAAGTTCGCCAATCTTTCAGCCAGGACAGTGTCGGTACTTTGAGGGAGGTCCCCCGTGCTTTCGCACGAACCTAATTAATATAAACCTCGTTTTCCCAGAGGCGTAACCCCGTTGACACCTTTCTAGACACCTACTTGATCGGCTAATTGTAATGTATAAAACTCTCCCAGGAGTAACTCTTACCCGCAGCGTGTATCGGGATCCAACTATCTCATAGAAGGTATGCAATCTCATTGCAAATTTCAACACTTGAAATTCCCGATAATCTTTTGCCCCTAGCTCGCTATGACCTTGACGCATGCCAAACAACCCATAGTCTGCTAGTCAAGTTCAACCCGTCATTTCCTGATTGAATTAAACCCACCCGCACGACCCTTGACGCATGCCAAACAACACCGTACGAATACCCTAATCCAATCGCATCGTATGCTAACAGATAAGCACTAGTTAGCTACCGTACACTACGCCTTGACGCATGCCAAACAACCGCAGCACGAATACTAACTAGTATTTATCTGAAATGACGGAGGGCTACGACAGGTTTTTCTGAAAACCTATTGCGTAATGAACTTGATATCGTTGTAGGATCGAATGAATTTTGAAATGGAGTGTTTTTTAGGCTTTTCTAGTTTTGCTAAAGGAGTCACTCCCGGTGAAGGGATCTCGGTCCTTTCCTCGTCGAATGAGGTGCGGGATATATCATATATATCACTGTGCAAAGTAAAAACACTTAAAAGCAATCAAAAGACAAACCGAGTGTGTAGCATCTGCCAGTTATTGCTAAAGGAGTCACTCCCGGTGAAGGGATCTCGGTCCTTTCCTCATCGAATAAGGTGCAGGATATATCATATATACCGCTGTGCAAAGGAAGAACTGTGGCTACCTGTTTTATTTTGAAATTCGATTCTACAACATCTTAGGTTTCTTTTATTTCATTAATCACATTAATGAAGTCCCATCATTTAAGTACCTAAACATCACAGATAAATACGACGTACACTTATGCCATCCGCATTCGCCTCGATGTCCCTTCGTGCACCGCTAGGTTAGGTAACTAACGACAGAGCGGGGCAGGGCTAGTGTGGGTGTAAAACATAAGTAACGGCTATATAATATATCATATATACCATATACTGTATCTATCACAGAACATCACATGATCACATCACAGATATCGCAGCAGAAGAATCATATGAAATATTGGATATACTAGGACGTCCGTGTTTTTCAATACGAGCCAGTATAAAACACGGATTCCACGGTCTTGATGAATAGCCAAACCCACACCCCTAGACCCCTTCGAGAGCGGCAAGCAACCCTACTAATTCTGGAGTTAGGAGACCCGGACTCGACTCCTCGAGTTGGTCTCCCACTGGACTCCAGAACCCGGTTACTTGTGCCCTCCTCCTTGGGTCTATCCTAGTGCGGAAAAGTAAATAATATACAAAGGGTGACAACTTCAGCAACCTGGAAGTGCCCCAATAAAAGAATATTACATACAAGTTTTTACATGAATGAAAATGAAAAACACTCATCTCACATAAAAAACCCCGGCTATTCAAACACGACGATCCAATATAACATATCCAGCAACACATAACATCACATGTCATCAACGTAAGTAAATATGCGCATCCCAATTGTCGTTAACATATAGCAACGAAACCGGCGATATCACATATTACACTTACGGTCACAGAAAAGAAAGTGTAAAACTACAACAGTTGGAATCCGCAACCTCTTTAGACATCGCATGCCTAATCAAATGAATTACTTAGACATCGCATGCCTAACAATTATAAACCCCGCATTTTTGTCTCATTATCGAAAACACTTTTCAATATCAAGTCGGGCAATTCAACAAGATTCCCGACATCCTGATCGAATGCTCGTCGCAAACTTCAGTAGACGGCTGCACCCCCGATACCGTCGACGAAGTGCACCAAGGCAGAACACCGCTACCGCGAGCACCAGGACGGATGCTTTCGGCGACGGGGTTCTCCTACAGTCACTTAGTCGGGGCTATGGGGTGAGGCTGTCTATTAAGTTTATCCGGCGAGTATCCGCGTACGCTACGTGATTGCGACGGACTTTTGATCACATCAAAATTCCGTGGCAACCGATCAAGTGAGACTAAAGTGCTACGTTTATAACATTCATTCAATTATCACATAACTATTGTGAATTCCAATTATTGTATCACATTCCGAATAAACAGAAAATGTTAAACTTTCCGATCGAACATTCGAACACCCAAGTTTTCCCGATACAGCTCAACACATGAAATAAGTCTAACAACATTCAGTTCGTGCCTCAGTACCAACGGTCCAGCCGTAGAAGGGTCAAGACAACGCCTCACATGTGGCACGCCGTACTGCCCTAAACCCGAAGGTTCAAAGGGCAGTTCAAGACGGTCACATAATCGAGTTAAGGTTTGTTGTCTTCTAGAGGGTCCATCGCGTTACTTGCACTACTTAGAACGTCGTTAAACTACGGAAAGATCCAACACTTGGAAATTTCCCGACATGGGAAAAATTGGGTATTTATATCCGGTCGAACTTTTTAACATATTCTAAAATTTATCCGGAAAGTCAAATAGACAAAATTTGATACCCCGATCGAAACACCGAATCCCCAAAACAGCTCCAGAAAATTCAACTCTTGAATAAATTTTAAAAATATCCAGAGAACTCAGCACCTGAAACAATGAATTACTGTGCAAACAGGGGAGGATGACGTCACCATGTTGCCACGGAACCGCCCCAGAAGCCAGGCTTCTGCCGCGGTTCCGCCGCCGTTTACACTGTTCATGAAAATATTTTTGCGCCGTAATTCTAATAATTCCCTGCTGAATTTTCTGCATATTTTTAATTTGGAAAAACTCCAGATTTTAGAAAAAGTCCAGAGAGCATGGAAATTTTGCGGTTTCGGTTCGTTCGGACTTCAAACTCCGTCTAAACTTCGCCTAAGGCACTAGCTAGGCTCTGATACCACTGTAGGGTTCCTAGGCACTCTAGTGAGGTCTCACAAGGCATTAACCATACCAATTTCAAATATACGGGGTGCCGAGAAACCCTAATACGGATCGTTGGATAGATTTCTAGGCGACAAAGCTAACTAGTTAACACTTAACTATGAGAATACGGATATACATCCTTTGTAGATCCGGTGCTCCACCTCCACGGCTCCGCAATGAAGTCTCCTCGCTGTCCAAGACGGATCCCGGGCTCTAGCGTCGGCTTCATCGGAGAATAGACGGGCTAGGTCATCGACGACGTGCCGAAGATGATCTACGTCGAAGCATCACTAGATCAAGCTCCACCTTCACCAAGCCATGAAAACTTGTGAAGGAAACACACTCTACTACTTGGCAAGAGGTAGAGGATGAAGAAATAGGAAGTGGGTAGACTTTAGAATTGGATTTCTCACTTGTTTTCATCAATCACCATTGATGAAGCAAGCTTCTTCAAGTGAAGAAGATGAAGAAGAAGATGAATATATTATGATAAGTTATTAAAAAATCAAAAGAAAAAGAAAACTTATCATAATGTAAACCATGGTAAAGTGTAGAGATTAAACTAGGGTTAGTGGGAATGGTTAGGGTTAAGGATGAGATAAGAATGGTTGACTTGATCAAAGCTTCAAGAAGCTTCAACATAAAAACAAAACAAGCCACCATCCTTAAAACTTTCCAAAATGAATATATAAATAAATAAATAGATAATAAGAGAATAAACAAAACCCTAACCACTCTCACAACCATGGTTTAATCTTCACACAAATCCAAGTTAACATGTATCATCAAACATGACACAATCAAGTGCACAAAAGTATATCACATATACAACTTGTGCAATGCAAGTGAGAAAATCCATTTAAAGTGAACCGATACTAGTTAATGCAAAGTAATATATCAAATATATAATTATGCATTAAATCATTAAATTAACACTTGATTTAACGATCCGGTCATATCGCATATAACCGACTAGTATCCAATGTATCGGCTTATCAAATCAATCCTCGATTCGATAACTAGGTTATATCACATACAACCATTCGACACATTCATCGCGAGAATGAAATACGGTATCACATACACGCATTATTCTCGGTCCCGCACATATCTCATATGCGCTCCTATTTCGTTTTGCTTGAGCCAGGAAACCTCTGTGTAGGACTCTAAAGACTCGTCAATACGCCGGCAGCAGATGATGATCATATCAAACACCCACAAGCCGCAAGCGGTCTGCTAAACGTAACGGCCACCCGGTTATTGAACGATCAGAAGATCGACGAGCAAGCCCGCTCACACTCCTGTGAATCCAACCAGTAACACTACCGTACAGTCCGGTCTCGTCGTCTGATATGTCGCATATCTTGCCTAGGGGTGGTAAACGTCAGACCCCAATAGCTCGATAAGTCGTTTCGATATGAGGTCTATAACAATTCGAGAAACTACTGGTAACACTTACCAGTAAATCTCAGCAACCCTGGCCAGGGATTTCCTGTTTTAGCCAATCGAACACAGCGCAACATCAACCTCCTATACCGGGAGAGACGAATCCCCTCCTATCGCTCATTGCCTCCATGTGACTCGGGACTGTACCCAAAAACCACCGTTTTGCACGCCCTCTTGGACGTGGTAAGATGGAAATAAAAGCACAGTGGGAACCACACAAGACTCTATGACGATCTTGGGTCAACAGACTACTCTGTACCAGTGTCACCAGAGAACTGCCATCTGACGTAAGGTATAATACCATATGGGAGTTCTCGGCGAGTCCGTCCAGTGTACCCAGTCTCTACTGAGCACCCGTATATCTCCTTTGATGTCAAACACCAATGGATATGGGATCATCCATCGCCCATCTGTATGGGTCGAGAAGGTACACGCTAGTCTACTCTGGTATATCGATGCCCTGTCTCGATACACCCACGACTAGGGACTTTGAAGGATGTACTTATGGACTACCATGTCCCCACTAGTATGATCCGCATCATAGTCCAGGTAGTCAAGTACACATCCTAAGGGCTTTACCAACATGTAATAGAGAGACAATCTGAGTACACGTTAAGGTAAAGAGTAACCAGATAGCATACTATCATGTCGAGCAAGAAAGTCCTCCCTATATATGTCACATCATCCACTACAATATACATCCTATGTACAGTAATGGCCTCTAGGGCATACATATAACTAACAGTTTTACCCCGGGTGGAGCAATATCCAAGGTCCACACTTTATTGGTGTACATGGACTCCATTTCGGATTGCATTGCTTATTGCCACTTATCAGAGTCCCTACTGATAATGGCCTGCCTGAAACTGGTTGGGTAATCTTCTTCTAAGATGCAATCCTCTCGATCCCCGTCTATGAGAAAACCGTAGTATCTCTCGGGTGGATGAGAAATCCTACCAGATCTGCGGAGTGGCTGAGGTTCGTTTGGGGTTATTGAATTCAGTGGTTCCTCCAAATTTTCAGTTACATTTTGTGGTCGCTGAATTTCTTCCAGTTCTACCAAACTCCCACCAGTTTCTTTTGCAAGAAACTCCCTTTCTAAAAAGGTAGCGTGGCGAGATACAAACACCTTCTGTTCCTCAGTGTGGTAGAACAGATATCCTAGTGAGTCTTTAGGATATCTCACAAATTTACACAGAACTGACCGTGCCTCTAGTTTGTCCGGTTTCTGTGCTTTCATATATGCCGGACAACCCCATATCTTAATAAATTTAAGACATGGCTTCTTACTGCTCCATATTTCATATGGAGTTTTCGGCACAGATTTGGACGGAACTTGATTCAAAAGGTATGCCGCTGTCTGAAGCGCATGTCCCCAAAATGAAAGAGGCAACTCGGCATTACTCATCATGAAGTGAACCATATCCAGTAGGGTACGATTCCTCCGCTCCGATACACTGTTGTGATGTGGTGTATAAGGAGGAGTAAGCTGAGAGAGAATACCATTCTCTTTTAAGTAATCTAGGAATTCCGTGCTTAAGTACCCCCTTCCTCTATTAGACCGAAGGATCTTGATACTTTTGCTAGTCTGGTTCTCTACTTCGTTTCTGAATTCCTTGAATTTCTCAAAAGCTTTAGATTTGTGTTTCATAAGATACACATATCCGAATCTAAAGAGATCGTCAGTGAATGTGATGAAGTACGAGAACCCACCCCTTGCATGTATAGACATCGGACCACATACATCACTGTGTATGAGTCCCAAGAGCTCTGCTGCCCTCTCTCCATGTCCGGTGAACGGAGATTTGGTCATCTTTCCTTTGAGACAAGACTGACAAGTTTCATAAGATGAAAACTCGAACGTATCCAAGAGTCCATCTTTATGCAACTTACTCAGTCTTTTCTCTCCGATATGACCAAGTCTACAATGCCACTAGTAGGATTCATTCGTATCTGAATTCTTCCTCTTGCGTGTGTTTTGTATATTGAGAACTGTATTCTGATTTAGAACGTAGATACTATTACACAGTGTACCTTCTGCAACCATTACCTTATGAAGGTAGATTTTCATGATATTTCTATCAAGAACAGAGTTATATCCATCTTTAACGAGTAAAAAAACTGATATTATGTTCAAACCATGGAAGGTACATAGTAGCAATCGTTCAAAATCATAGTCTTGCCATTTGGCAATACTAGGTGATATTCACCGACGGCTGCAGCATTTACTTGTGCTCCGTTCGCTAATCTGAGCGACATATCACCAGGTGCAACTTTCCTACTTTTTCTCAGGCCCTGCAATAAATTGCATATATGAGATCCTGATCCGGTATCAAGTACCCAGGAGGTAGGGCTGACCGTAAAGCAGTTCTCAATTATAAAAACACCTGAAGTCGATGCAAAACCATGCTTCTTCTTCAACTGGGTATCTTTAGAATCCATACAATCCTCTTTCCCTTGCTCATACTTATGACTGTTGTCACAAGTTAGAGCCGAACCAATATTCCCCAGCCCCGAATAAGAATTCGGATCTGTCAAGCGATACATTTTATTATCTTGATTAGGGCGTGAAATGGTTGCTACCTGGAGAGAGAGAAAAGGAACACTCAGCGTGCACTCTTGCAAGATTAGATTGGTTTATTGATTTATCTAACCAGGATGGCTCACACTGTTTCCTCAAATTCTTCTTCAAACCCTTTTGCAAGATTAGATTGGTTTATTGATTAATCGCACGTCACAATACTTGCTTAACCTTTCAGCCAGACTGGTGTTGGTACTTCGAGGGAGGTTTTCCAACGCTTTCGCGAAGTTCCTTAATTAAATAACCTCTTTTCCCTGGAGGCGTAACCCCGCTAACACCGTTCTAGAGACCTACTTGGTTTATAGCATTGATTGTTAAGTGAAAAAATCTCCCGAGAGTAATCCAACTCTTCAGTGGGATCGGGATCCAACTATCATTGTGTGATGACCCAGATAGAATCCACTCTGGTCACCGCACTCCAGAAGCAATGCTGAATCTGCAAGTTTCAGTTTCTTTAGAAACTCCCGATGTGGATTTTTGCCCCTAGGACCCAAGTGACCTTGACGAATAATCAACAAATCAAAAGGTCCTAGTCAAGTTCAACCCGTCGTTATCCAGGATTGCATTAGACCCGCCCGCATGATCCTTGACGAATAATCAAAAAAATCATGCGACCGTCCTAACCAATCGCATCTATCAGTGCAACAGAGAATTATTACTTAGCTACCGTTCACTGTGCCTTGACGAATAATCATCAAACGCAGCACGAATACTAAGTATTAATTATTTAAAACGACGGAGGGCTGCGGCTGGGTTTTTGGCCAAAAACCCGTTAACGTAATGAACTTGATGTAGTTGAAGGAACATGATAGCCCTTTTTGAAAATATAGTGGCAAAAAATGCTTGCTAAAGAGGTCACTCCCCGTGAAGGGATCTCGGCTCATTCCTCGTCGAATGAGGTGCAGGATATTCCAAACCGAATACCTCGATGCAAAGCAAGAATAATCGACTATAGTGAAGTTATTACCCTGACGCAAACTTTTTGTCTAAGGGGTCACTCCCGATGAAGGGATCTCGGCCCTTGCCTCGTCGACTGAGGTGCTGGGCATTCATAACCGAATAACTCTATGCAAAACAAAAGTGAACGTCCTTGCAATAACAACTTTTTGAAAAATTGTTCCAACAACGTCTTTTAGGTTTATTTTCTTGCATTAGTTCTTTTAATGCGTCCCATCATTTAAATCCTACCATTGAAGAAAACAACCAAAATATGACGTGCGCTTATGCCATTCGCATTCGCCACGGGGCCCCGTCATCACCCGTTAGGTTACTTAACTAACGACAGAGCGGGGGCTGGGCTAGCGCGGCTGAAAAACATAAGCAACGCCTAAATAGTTATCATATATAGATATATAGCAATGATAGCCAATCCAGATCACAGATGAACACTTTGGATATACTAGGAACCCGCAATTCGTTCGAGCTTGCAACGAAAAGTGGATTACACGGTCGCGATGAATAGCCAATACCCCACCCAAGACCCCTACGGGTGCGGCAAACTACCCGCCAAGTACCCGAAGCGAAGCAACCTCCCTCAATACCGTGAGTAGGCCACTCGGCACTTCGAGATACCCGGTAGTTTGTGCACCCCCTCCATGGGTCTATCCTAGGAGCAAAAACAGTAAAAAGAATTATACAATGACGGCTACCACCCCGACCCGGTTGTGCGGCCATACAAATAATATTACATCAATTTACAAATTTTTACAATGAATGAAAGAAAAAGAAACTCCCATCTCACATCCACCCCGGCTATTCATCCGCGACAATCCAACGAGTTCATATACACAAACCATCAGCAATACAGATCACAAATATGTATAACCCCCACTAATCGACATATAGCGATTAGTAGACGTTCAATACATATATCACAACACAGATACAACCCATTAGCCAAAGTCGATAGAAAATCGACCAAAAATACGGATTTTTAAGCCCCAAAAACAAATTTTGTTTTCTGGAAAATCTGGGCAGAAAAATCATATTCTAAAAACCCAAAATACCCATATAAGAACACTGTAGGAAACAGGACCCCAAACCGAGTTAACTCGGCCGCGGTTCCGCGGCATAAGCAAGCTTATGCCGCGGTTCCGCGACGCTTTAACCGAGTTTGGGGATCAAATTTCTCCAGTGTTCTAACAAAAGCCTGAGCAGATTTTTAGTGCATGATTTATTAATTTTTGAACAGATATAAAAATCGGCAGAAACTTGAAATTTCCGGGGTGTTTTGCGGTTTTTCGTCCGGTCGAAATTCTAGATACTTTGCTAACTTGCTAGTTTATGTTTAACCTGGCTCTGATACCACTGTTAGGTCCACGTTACCTCTCCCGGTACTTTCGGGGTTGCGGAAACGGTAAAACAAAATTTTTTCTAGACTTTGTAATATGGACCGTAAAATCCGGATCTTTACTAAACTAGAAACTAGCAAACTAAAGGAGGTGCTAACTACTATGCTGTAGAAGTTAAACCTCACGATATCGGTCCTTCGGGTCTTCACTCCGCTGCGTCGTTTGTCCATCCATGCTCCGAGGGCTGATCCGGACTTTGGTCACCTCCGCGGCCTTCTTGAGTCGAAGACGATCCACCCGAGAGATGTACACCGAGCTCCACCTCAAGCCAAGGTAACTAGGGCAATAAGATTGCTAGTCAAGAAGCCCTAGGATGTGTAGAGGAGATATATGGAAGTGTTTGTCTTTGTGGGATCTTTTTCTCCCAACACATGAGATCAAAAGATGAATCAAGAGGTGGAAGAAGGAGGAGCTAGCAACCATGGAGCATTTCTTTTCTTCTCATGAGAAAGAGCAAGAGAGAGAATGAGAAAAGAATTATGAGCTAAAGAAAATGAACCATGGTTCAATAATCCCAAAACATCATCATTACTAATCCTATCAAGATAAAGTTGATGGCTACATTGAAATGACCATTGTCATAATCAAAAAGAAAAAGAAAATGAAAAGAAGAGTGTAGATCTCTCATGAAGGTCAATAGTCAACACCGGTCAACCGGTCAACAAAGTCAAGAGTGGTCATGGTGGTCAAATGGTCAATGCAATTAGCCATCATAAAATTATCACTAAAAGGATTAGTAAATAATGTCCGCGGCTCATAATGGTTTTGACCAAACGAATTGCCAAAACCCTAATGAGCCCGTCTCAAAATGGTTTTGACCGAATCAACTGTCAAAACCCTAATGAGCCTGCCCCAGAACGGTTTTGGCCGAACCAACTGCCAAAACCCTAATGAGGCACCTCCTCCTTCATCGCTCCAGAAAACTGTGCATACACACCTGCATCCGCATTCCGTAGAATGCAGATGCACAGAAGACAAAACAAATCCATCCGTGCAATACTAGGATCCGGCTTAAACCAAAGCCCACTAGTATTGCCTGCCCGAACACCACACGCCCACAAGTGTACATAGGGGATCGCAGCCCTGCAGCAAAACCATGCGGCCTCTACACGTTTCACTCAGTGCAGGGAAACTCTCTGTGTGGGACTCTAAAGACTCGACACTACGCTGGCAGTGGGTTTAACGACAGACCGCAAGCGGTACTAGCTGTACGTAACGGTCCGCAGGTAGATGTCGATAAGAAGGCCGATGAGGTAAACCCATCCGGACTCCTACTGAGCCTGTATGTGACAATCTCCATACAGTCCGGTCTGTTCGTCTGATACATCGCATGGCGGGCCTAGGGGGCGGTAAACGTCAGTCCCGTAATAGCGGTACAAGTCGTGTCGGAGTGAAGCCCAGAACACCCTGAGATAACAATGGAATCCTACCAGTATATCCCGCTTGCCCTGGCCAGGGACTACTCGTGTAATGGCTCTCCTAGACACAGCGCGATGTCAACCCCCAATACCGGGAGAGACGAAGCCTGTCTAACCGTCACTGCCTCCAAGTGCTTCGGGACTGCACCCAACTACTACCTGTTTGCACGACTCAGTAGAGCCGTGGTAGGGTAGTAATCAAAGAACAGTGGGAACACACTCGAGGCGAAGTGACAGTGTCAAGTCAGCGGACTAAGCTGTACTCATGTCACCTGGGAACTGATAACTGACGATAGGTATAATACCAACCATCAGTTCCCGATGAGTCCTGTCCAGTATACTCGTAACCTAACGACCACCTGCATACTATCTTAAGTACGACGTACTGACGGCTGTGGGACAGACCGTCTCTCGTGCTGGGATGAGAAGAGTATACGATAGTCTACTCCGGAGTATCGATGCCCTGTCTCGATAATCCCACGATTAGGGACGTGTATAAGGATGTGCTTGTGGATTACCCAGCCCCCACGAGTGTGATCGCCATCACAACACCGGTAATCAAGCAAAAATCCTAAGGGCTCTACTAATGCGTATAGGTGATATAATAAAGAAAACACACATGTACACATTAAAGCAGAGACAAACCAAGTAGCATACTACTATTTCGAGCAAGATTGTCTATACAATTGTGAATATCCCGAGCTTCCATCAAGTAATATTCATACTAGTATGATACAGTAATAGCCTCTAGGGCATATACATTAACATAAACTGGGTAACCCTATCTGACACTAAGCTTGTTGGAACTCCGTGCAATTGTACCATCTCGTCGGTATAAATCTGAGCATACTGTGCAAACCCATAGGTCATCTTCACCGGAAGAAAGTGAGCTGCCTTAATCAATCTATCTACAATCACCCAAATGAAATCATACCCTCCGCTAGTCCTGGGTAGTCCCACAAGGAAATCCATGGAAATTTGTTCCCATTTCCACTCCAGAATGGGTAAGGGCTGCAATTCTCCAGCTGGCCGCTGGTGCTCTGCCTTGACTTGTTGACAAATCAAGCATCTTGAAGCAAACTCCACAACATCCCTCTTCAATTCCTTCCCACCAATAAACATCTCTCAAGTCATGATACATCTTTGTGGAACCAGGATGAATGCAATATACTGATCTAAGGGCCTCCTCTAAGATCTCACGTCTCAGTCCATCCGAATCTGGCACACAAAGACGGGTCCCAAAACGTAATACCCCACAGTCATCAATCACAAACTCCGACTCTCTGCCCTGCCTAACCTGATCCATAATCTCTGTCATTCGAGCATCTATGGGCTGTGTCTCTCGAATACGGTCCAATAACTGAGTTCGGGTGTGAACATGTGCTAACTGTCCTCCTGCCGAGGTGAACTCAAACTATATACGGCTATCACATAAAATCTGCCAGTCTGTATAAGACTGTCTTTACAAGATGCGCAAATAAGATAAGCTACCTCCAGGTCTCCGACTCATAGCATCTGCTACAACATTCGCTTTGCCTGGATGATACAAGATCTCAGAATCGTAATCTTTCACCAGTTCCATCCATCTATGCTGCTTTAGGTTCAGATCACTCTGCTGAAAAATATACTTTAAGCTCTTATGATCTGTGAAGATTTGACACGACTCACCGTACAAGTAATGCCTCCAAATCTTCTGCGCGAATACTACAGCAGCCATCTTCAAATCATGAGTGAGGTAGTTTTGCTCGTGCCCCTTCTACTGTCGAGAAGAATAAGCTACAACCCAGTCGTACTGCATCAATACACAGCCTAAACTCACTCGAGATGCATCATATTATACAACAAAACCACCTGACCCATAAGATAACGATAAGACAGGTGCAATGGTCAATCGAGTCTCTAACTGCTGGAAACTCTTTTCATATGCATCTGTCCAGTGAATTGGAATTTCCTGCCTAGTCAATCCAGTCAACGGTGCAGCGATCCGAGAAAAATCCTGCACACAGCCTCTTGTAATAACCAGCCAGACCCAAGAAATCTACACTATCCAGCCAGAAAGCACACATGGAAAATTTAGCGAATCCGTTACTTCTGATAACATGTAGGGAAGTCTGGCTAATCTCACCTTCGAAGATTCGTCCCTATTTGTCGGAGGATAGCTTACTACACAATCTATTTCTTAAACTACTTGCACATGGTCTGAACAAACTCCATCAGAAGAAGTACATCAATTTCATCGATCTCGTATCGAAGCGCCATAATGGATTAAAATCCTAACCATCTCACCTATGAACATCTATGAATCCTGTTGATTCATCTATACTGGTAACGTCGCCAACCATTTAACTTCATGAACTCGGGAAGCAACATCTCGATAACCTCAGCAATGATTGTTACCATTTCTAACAATACGTGACACCACGATTTTCAGAGAGAAGAAAAACATCACGTCTTAAGTCTTTCTGATCTCTATCAATGACTCTACCATCTGGTGCGGATCCCGAAGAACTTTCCCCACCATTGAACTCGATCATATATGAATAAACGACGTGTCTCTATATCATCGAAAAGTCAACCCAGTCAGTCCTTGTCCCAGACAAGTCTGCTCTGACCGTATCTTTAACTGTAGCACCTCTCGGCCCTCATAACATAGTGATCGAACAACCAATCATACACTGACGAAGATAGTTCAACGGAAGGAATAGAAGGAAGATCTCAAGATATAAATTCTAAGGTATCTTAGGCGGAGTATCATATCGTAAATATGCCGAAGAACATATGTACGGTGAAGGGTTTCCTATAGCACCACTACAAGGGTTTGGAGGCAACACACATGCCATATTTAAAATTTATATGGTGCTAGAGAAACTATCTTAAGGATCATGCTAGAAAATATAGGGTAACATAACTTTAACAATAACACAAGTAGTAAAAGCTAGGGTTTTGAGAGTACAACCTTTGTAGCTCCCTACACTAGACTCCTTGGCTACTTGAGAGTTGGAAAAAGGTTCACTTGAGATCCTCTAGGTTCACGACGATCCACCCGGAGTCCTCTTTGTCCAAGATTGAAGCTCCACTAGATAAAGAAAAGAAGTAGAAGCTAACACTCTAGACTAATGGACAAGACTAGTGTAGAATGGAGATATGGTTTATTTTCTCACTTCAAAACCCTAACTTGATGACTCTTTTGCTCACTTGAGAAAACTAGAGAGCAAGAGAGAAAGGAGGAAGAAGATGATGGCTTGTAAAAACTCAAGATAATGATAATCATATGAATAAAAATGAGAAATGAAAATATATATATTTTCTCTTTCTCATTCTTAACCATAGTTATAAAATATCTAGATATTTGTTTTGGATCAAAAATGGCCATAGAAAATGAATCATAGTTAAACCAAAGGGTTAGTGCATGAATAAAATAATAAACCATGATAACAATTTCCATTTCCAATTTTCTTTTCCAAAAAATAATAACTATATATTTATATATGGTGCGAGTCTTATATTGCCACCATCCACTATATCAACAACCATGATAGAATTATGTATGCATGTATGTGTGCATGCACATCCATATGTGCATGAATGAGAATAAATGCATACATGCATGCATACAAAAAAAGACAAGAAAGGGTTTAAAGTGAGAAACTAATGGTCAATGATAAATCAACACTTGATTTAGCAAATCGGTCATATCACATACGACCCGACCAAAAGAAAACCACCCGATTAATATACGGTATCTCATACGCGCATTTTATCCGGGTCCACGCGCATATCTTATATGCGCACCACATCGTTTCGCCTGGACTAGGCAACTCCATTGTGGGACTCTAAGACTCGTCAATACGCCGGCAGTGGGTGATGATCATATCAAGCACCCCCAAGCCGCAAGCGGTCAGCTAAACGTAACGGCCACCCGGGTTCTGAGCGATCAGAAGAAAACAAGCGAACCTGTCACAACTCCCGTCGAGCCAACCGGCGACACTACCGTATAGTCCGGTCTCTTCGTCAGATATGCTGCATATCGAGTCTAGGGATGGTAACGTCGACCCCAATAACTCAATAAGTCATGCCGATGAGTGGTCTATAACAGATCGAGAAACTACTGATAACACTTATCACTAAATCTCAACAGCCCTGGCCAGGGACTTTCTGATATAGCCAATCGAGCACAGCACAGCATCAACTCCCAATACCGGGAGAGACGAAACCCCTCCTATCGCTCATCGCCTTCGTGTGTCTCGGGACTGTACCCAACGGCCACCTGTTTGCACGACTCAGTAGATCCGTGGTAGGGTGGTAATCAAAGTACAGTGGGAGAACACACAAGACTCTATGATGATCTCGGGTCTACAGACTAACCTGTACCAGTATCACCTGAGAACTGCTATCCGACGATAGATATAATTCTATATAGGAGTTCTCGGTGACTCCGTCCAGTGTACCCAGTCAGCACTGAGCACCCGTATACGATCTCGATGTCAAACATCGATGAATGTGGGAACATCCATCGCCCATCATATGGGTCTAGTTGTTAGTAATATGTATGCCCTAAAGGCCATTATATGGATAGTGGAAACTTGGACATATTATCTATGGAGATAGATGAATTTCTTGCTCAACATGATAGTACGCTATCTGATTTACTTTATCTGGACATGTAGATTTAATCATTTACACATGTTGATAAAGCCCAAAGAATATTTTCTTGACTATTGTGATTATGATGCGGATCATACTAGTGGGGCACGTGTAGTCTATAAGCATATCCTTGAACTGTTCCTAGTCGAGGGTGTATTGAGACAGGGCATCGATATTCCAGAGTAGACTAGCGTATACTATTCTTGTCCCATATGATGGGCGATGGATGATCCCATATCCATCTGGTGAGGAGACACCAAAGATTGTATGCGGGTGCTCAGTGGAGACTGGGTACACTGAACGGACTCGCCGAGAACTCCTATGTGGTATTATATCTATCGTCGGATAGCAGTTTTCAGGGAACACTGGTACAGGTTAGTCTGTAGACCCGAGATCGTCATAGAGTCTTGTGTGTCCTCCCACTATACTTTGATCTCCACCCTACCACGGCTCTACTGAGTCGTGCAAACATGTGGTTTTTTGGGTACAGTCTCGAGGCGCATGGAGGCAATGAGCGATAGGAGGGGTTTCGTCTCTCCAGGTATTGGGGGTTGATGTTGTGCTATGCTTGATTGGCTATAACATGAAGTCCCTGGCCAGGGCTGCTGAGATTTACTGATAAGAGTTATCAGTAGTTTCTCAATCTGTTATGAGCCATACACCAGCATGACTTATTGAGTTACTGGGGTCGACGATTCCATCCCTGGACTCGATATGCAGCATATCTGACGAAGAGACCGGACTGTACGGTAAGTGTTGCCAGTTGGCTCGACGGGAGTTTTTACAGCTTCGCTGGTTTTCTTCTGATCGTTTCAATACCTGGGTGGCCGTTATGTTTAGCTGACCTCTTGCGGCTTGTAGATGTTTGATATGATCATCATCTACTGCTGGCGTATTGACGAGTCTTAGAGTCCCACAATGAAGTTTCCTGGCTCAGGCAAAAAGATGTGGTGTGCATATGAGATATGCGCGGGACCCGATTAAATACGGTTATGTGATAACGTATATTAATCGGGCATTTTCTATTTGTCGGATCGTATGTGATATGACCGGTTTGCTAAATCAAGTGTTGATTTAACAAATTACATTTAGATTAAATCTTTAATTAAATCCTTTTGTATGCATGCATGTATGCACATGATGATGTGCATGGACACATACATGCATACATAGTATCATGGTTGTTGATACAAGAATGGTGGCAATGCAACACTTATATTGAAGCTTTTATTTGTATTTATCATTTTATGTTAATGTAAAGAATATAGACTCATGCTCCTTTATTCATTAGTGGGTAAGCTTTACTTAACTTAATGAAAAAGAATTTCCACCCATGCTTAATTCTTTATGAAAAGAATTTCCACTCATAATTATGGTGGTAATGGAATAATGGTGATTATTCATTCTCATCACTATAAATAGCTTCATATGTGATATGAAACAAGATGCACACAACAAAAGGGAAAATTGTGAACAAGGGTGTGAAAACAAGTTATCAAATGTGATATGATAGAAAGCTCAAGCCACCATTATCTTCTTCCTCTCTTGATTTCTCTCTTGAGTGAAGTTGACAAAAGAAAGGATTTCAATTGAAGAACATAAACCACATTATCATACTACACACATCTAGCCGATTTGCGTAGGGTGTTTGCTCTACTTCGTTTGCGAAACAAGTAAGACAAGGAGCTTTGGGCAAAGGGACTTCGGGTGGATCATCATGGACAAGGAAGGCTTCCATCGATCCGTTCCAAACTCTCATAGTGCCAAGGAGTCACCGAGGGAGATCTACAAAGGTTGTAATCTCTACTCTTAGTGATAGTTTTACATTTGCATGTGATGCTTATTTGTATGAATCCCTAAAACTTCTAGTTTCGATTCTTGTCGAGTTAACTTAGCACCTCTAAAATTTTGATTATGGCATATGTGATGCTACCGAACCCTTGACGAGGTGCTAGGCTAGTCCTTCAGTGGTATCAGAGCCAGGCTAGAGCTTTAGGCGATGCGTAGACGATGTTAAACGTCCGATCGAACCACGAAACACCAATTTGGACCGCTCTCTGGAAATTTTTTGAAAATTGGATTTTTCCAAATTAAAAGTTCTTAAAAAATTCAGCAGGCTTTTTTAAAAGATACCATGTAAAAATTTTCCAACGATCGCTCCAAAGAGGCGCGGATCCACGGCAAAAGCAGGCCTTTGGCCGCGGATCCGCGGCCGTACAGTGGGTTCAGGGGATAATTTTTACTACAGTGCACCTGATTAAATATGTACATGCCTCTGAAATATTTTAAACTTACTCAAGTGTTAAGTTTTCTGGAGAACTATTGTATTTGGTGATTCGATTGGAATGGTATAACTTCGTTCAGATTTTCAGATTTTTAGAACGTGTTAAAATGTTTGAACGAATATTAGAAACGCAATTTTTCCCGTATTGGAAATATTCCAAGTGTTGGATTTTTCCTAGTTCGAAATCTTCGAAAAACATGCAAGCGTATCTGTGGACACTCTAGAAGAACATAACCTTAACTCGATTATGTGACCGTCAAAACTATCACTGAACCTTAGGGTTTGTGGTAGTTTAGCGTTGCCACATGTGAGGCGTTGGTTTGGCCCTTCTACGGTTGGTCCATAAGGGGCTGTGGCATGTTCTAGAAATTTTTGAACTCGGCTCAAGTGTTATGCAGTTTGGGAAATCTTGGGTGTTTGTTTATTCGATCGAAAAGTTTAACATTGTCTATGTATCTGAAATGTGATACAATATGTGGAATTCATATAGTTAGGCATGAAATACGAAGTATGTGATATTTCGAATTTATGATGTCTAAGGTGATTGTGGATTCCAAATGTTGTAGTTTTTCATTTTATTTTCTGCGACCGTAAGTGTAGTATGTGGTGTATCGTCATTTTCGTTACTATACGTCAACGACAATCGGGATACGCATACTTACTTACGTTGATGATATAAGATATTATGTGTTGCTGAGATATGATGAGTAGGATTGTCGCGACTGAATAGCCGGGGGTTTTTATGTGAGATGGGAGTTTTTATTTTCATTCATGTATAAATCAATTGTATATTATTTACTTTTCCGCATTAGGATAGTCCCAAGGAGGGGAGCACAAGTGACCGGATTCTAGGGTTCAGTGGGAGGCCATCTCGAGGAGTCGAGACCGGGTCTCCTAAACTCTAGAATTGGCGGGATCACTTGCCGCTCTCATAGGGGTCTAAGGATGTGGGCTTGGCTATTCATCATGACCATGGAATCCGTATTTTCTATTGTTGGCTCGATACAAAATACGGACATCCTATATATCCTTTTATATGCTTCTGCTGTTGATATTCTGTAATGTGATTACTTAGTATCTGAGACGAATGGATTATTATTATATATATGATATATAATAAACGTTGCTTATATTTTACACCCGCGCTAGTCCCGCCCCGCTATGCCGTTAGTTAAGTAACCTAACGGTGCATAACGGGACACTGTGGCGAATGCGGATGGTATAAGTATACGTTCTATTCTGTGATGGCTTAGGAACTTAAATGATGGGATCGCATTAATGAGATTAATGTAAAGAAAAGAAACCTAATGATGTTGTAGAATCAGATTTGAAACCAACTCGGCTTTTTATGAAAAATGCAAGTTTCAAGAAGATGCGGAGCTTAAGCCACTCCTTTTCTTAACCGTTTGATTCTACAACGAGATCAAGTTCAAAGCGTTAAAGGTTTTCTTAAAAACCATCCGCAACCCTCCGTCATTTTAGGAAGCAGAGTACTTAGTATTCGTGCTGCGTATGTTGATTATAGTCAAGGCGTAGTGTACGGTAGCTAAGTGATATCTTCCTACAAAGCATATGATGCGATTAGTTAGGACATTCATGTGATTATGTTGATCATAGTCAAGGGTCATATGGGTGGGTCTAATTAATCACGAAATGATGGGTAGAATTTGACTAGTACTTATGATATGTTGACCATAGCCAAGGTCATAAGTGACTAGGGGTAAAAACCATATCGGGAATTTCAAGAGTTGAAATTTACAATGAGATTGCATACCATCTATGTGATAGTTGGATCTCGATCTCACTGTGAGTAAGTGTTACTTCCAGGAGAGTTTTACACTTTACAATTAGCTAATTCAGCGGGTGTCTAGAATGACTGACCGGTTAGCGAAACTGTAGAATGTAATTATTCCTGGCTAGTTTTCTTTTCAGGTTTTGAAAGAAAATTTGATTAAAAGCAGTGGGAGACATCGATTAGATAAAATAATAACCAATCTAATTCTTTGCAAGAGCATTTCGCTAAGTGTATCCTTTTCTCTCTCCGAATGGCAGTTATAGATGTCAGGACTTAAGCTTCTACTTGAGAAAAATAAACTGACAGGACCAAATTATAAAGAATGGTTGAGGAACTTGAATATTGCACTTTCATATGATAAGGTATCATATGTCCTCAATACCGAAGCCCCACCCGTCCCAGGACATGAATCATCTGTCTCGGATAGGGAGATCCGAAAAACTTGGGAAAATGACTGCAACACGGCCAAGTGCCTCGCGCTCGCTTCTATGGACAATGTATATCAAAAGCAACACGAGAATATGGATGTGCAATCCATCTTTCTTCACACAAAGGAGTTGTATGAAGAGCAATCTCGTACTTTGAGATACGAGGCATCTAGAAAGCTGTTTCAGATGCGAATGGCCCCTGGTGCATCAGTTGGAGACCATGTTTTGAAAATGATTGGTCTTATTGAAGAACTTGAGGGACTGGGATGGACTATGGATAATGAGCAATATACGGATATTGTTATACAGTCTCTCCCCCCTGCCTTTGCTCCGTTCATAATAAATTTCAATATGAATGATTTGGAGAAATCATTGCCTGAACTTCTCAATATGTTGAAAAGTGCAGAGAACATGTTGAAAACGGCAAGGACTCCTGCTCTGCTTGCTGGGCCATCTTCCTCTTCATTCCCAAAAGCTAAGGCCAAGGGAAAGAAAAAGAAGAAGTCCATCAAACAGAAAGGTGGAGTTAGAAAGGCAAAGGGGAAAGACAAAGCCGGGGCTGTGGGAAGCAGGAAAGGAGAATGTTTTTACTGTAAAAAGTCAGGACATTGGAAACGCAACTGTGCTGAATATCTTGCTGATCTCAAGAAGAAGAAGCATGCTGATGCTTCCACTTCAGGTGTGTTTGTAACTAAAAACTGTTTTTCTTTAAACTCTGCATCCTGGGTATTGGATACCGGTTCTGGTTCTCACATCTGCAATTGTATGCAGGGATTGAGAAATAGTAGAGTTTTAAAGATAGGAGATCATACTCTGCGGGTTGGAAATGGTTCCAATATACATGCTGTATCCGTGGGAGAGTATCATCTAGGGTTGCCTTCAGGAAGTATTTTGGTTTTGAACCCGTGTTATTTTGTACCAAGTATGCTGTGTAATATAATATCCGTTTCTTTGTTGGACAATGAAGGATATCATTTTATATTGCAAAATAATGATATGAACATTAACCTGAATCAAGAGTTGATTGGGTATGGTACACTAAATAACGGTATTTACGTCCTGAACCAACACACAGTTTTCAATATACAACATACTAGTAAAAGAAAGTTTTCAGATATAAATGAAGCTTTTCTTTGGTATTGTAGACTTGGTCATATTAATGAAACAAGACTAAACAAGCTACATAAAGATGGATATTTAAATCCGTTTGAATATAAATCTTATGCGACTTGCCAGTCTTGTATCAAAGGTAAAATGACCAAAACTCCGTTTAGTGGACACGGAGAGAGAGCTGGTGAACTCTTAAGCCTCATACACAGTGATGTATGCGGACCAATGTCTACACATGCAAGAGGTGGTTTTTCATACTTCATCACTTTTACTGATGATTTCTCAAGATTCGGACACGTGTTTTTGATAAACCACAAATCTGAAGCTTTTGAGAAATTCAAGGAGTATAAACTTGAAGTAGAGAAGCAAACAGGCTTGAGCATCAAGAAACTTCGATCGGATCGAGGTGGAGAATATTTAAGTACAGAGTTTCTAGACTTCTTAAAAGAGAATGGGATTCTCTCTCAGCTCACTCCTCCTTACACACCGCAGCACAATGGTGTGTCAGAACGGAGGAATCGTACCCTATTGGATATGGTACGATCCATGATGTGTGATGCTGAGTTACCGCTTTCTTTTTGGGGACATGCATTGGAGACAGCAATGTATCAATTGAACAGGGTTCCAACCAAGACCGTGTCTACCACTCCATATGAGATGTGGAATGGAAAGAGACCATCTCTTAAAAGGTTTAGGATTTGGGGTTGTCCGGCTTTTGTTAAAAAGCAGAATCCAGACAAACTCGAGACACGATCGGTCATGTGTAAATTTGTGGGGTATCGTATGGATATCTATTCTACAACAAAGTGGAACAAAAGGTGTTTGTTGCTCAGCATGCCACATTTTTGGAAAATGAGTTCTTTACGGAAAGTACTAATGGCAATATGGTAGAACTAGAAGAGGTTCTAGAGACACAAATTACTCAGGAGGAATTGGTTGAAACTGATGTTGCAGTAGAACTTCAAGAACCTCAGCCGCTCAGGAAGTCTAGTAGAACTTCTCACCCACCAGAGAGATACTATGGGTTTCTCATAGATGGTGATAGAGAAGATTGCATCATGGATGATGATGACCCTACTAGTTTTCAGCAAGCTATCATGAGTGGTGACTCAGTGAAATGGCTGGAAGCAATGAGATCCGAAATGGAGTCAATGTACACCAACAAAGTATGGACTTTGGACGTTGTGCCTCCTGGGATAAAACCCGTTGGGTGCAAATGGATCTTTAAGAGAAAGATTGGTGTAGATGGACAGGTGGAGACCTATAAAGCAAGGCTTGTAGCGAAAGGTTTTCGTCAAAGACCAGGCTTGGACTATGATGAAACTTTCTCTCCGGTAGCAATGCTTAAATCCATTAGGATCCTACTTGCTATTGCTGCTCACTATGATTATGAAATCTGGCAGATGGACGTGAAAACTGCATTTCTAAATGGTGATTTAGAAGAATGCGTTTTTATAGATCAGCCAGAGGGCTTCATTGATAGTGGGAGCAGCGGGAAAGCATGTAGATTGCTTAAATCCATTTATGGATTAAAGCAGGCCTGAAGGAGCTGGAACATCTGCTTTGATGATACAATCAAAGAGTTTGATTTTGTCAGAAATGAAGATGAACCATGTATTTATAAGAAGATTGTAGGGAGTACTGTCACATTCCTCGTATTGTACGTAGATGACATTCTCCTGATAGGAAATGATGTTCCTATGCTACAATCGGTCAAACTATTCTTATCACAAAGGTTCTCCATGAAGGACCTGGGTGATGCCTCGCGCATTTTGGGCATTAGGATCTATAGAGATAGATCCAAGAGGTTATTGGGACTGTCCTAATCAAAGTACGTAGACACCATTCTAAAGTGGTTTAGTATGGAAGATTCCAAGCGTGGTGCCTTGCCTGCTAGTCATGGAATCACTCTCTCCAAGGACTTCTGTCCGAAGACTGATGAAGAGAGAACTCGCATGAGCGTTATACCCTACGCTTCAGCCGTGGGATCTATAATGTATGCGATGTTGTGTACTCACCCTGATGTGGCTTATGCACTGGCTGTAGTAAGCAGGTATCAATCCAACCCAGGGGAGAAACATTGGATAGCAGTGAAGAACATTCTTAAGTACTTGCGAAGGACTAAAGAATTGTTCTTGGTGTATGGTAATTGGAATCTCCAGATGGAGGCCTTTACCGATTCAAGCTTCCAAAGTGACAAGGATGACAGTAAATCAATCTCAGGGTTTGTATTTACCCTAAATGGAGGAGCGGTTAGTTGGAAGAGTTCCAAACTGGACACCGTTGCAGACTCCACGATGGAAGCTGAGTATATTGCTTCAAGTGATGCTGCTAAGGAAGCCGTCTGGATGAAGAAGTTCATTGCGGAATTAGGAGTAGTTCCAACCATTGTTGATCCAATACCATTGTATTGTGATAATAATGGAGCTATAGCATTAGCTAAAGAACCAAGGTCCCATCAGAAATCCAGACAGATCCTAAGGAGATATCATCTGATCCGGGAGATAGTAGATCGCCAGGAGATCAAGATTCGGAGAGTAGATACAAAGGATAACACAGCGGATCCATTCACCAAGGCACATCCACAGCCTCAGCATGAGCGACTGTTTGAAATGTTGGGTATGAGATACGCCAATAACTGGCCTTAGTGCAAGTGGAAGATTGTTAGTAATATGTATGCACTAAAGGCCATTATATGGATAGTGGAAACTTGGACATATTATCTATAGAGATAGATGAATTTCTTGCTCAACATGATAGTACGCTATCTGGTTTATTTTATCTGGACATATAGATTTAATCATTTACACATGTTGATAAAGCCCAAAGGATATTTTCTTGACTACTGTGATTATGATGCGGATCATACTAGTGGGGCACGTGTAGTCTATAAGCATATCCTTAAACTGTTCCTAGTCGAGGGTGTATCGAGACAGGGCATCGATATTCCAGAGTAGACTAGCGTATACTATTCTTGTCCCAAATGATGGGCGATGGATGATCCCATATCCATCTGGTGAGGAGACACCAAATATTGTATGCGGGTGCTCAGTGGAGACTGGGTACACTGAACGGACTCGCCGAGAACTCCTATGTGGTATTATATCTATTGTCGGATAGCAGTTCTCAGGGAACACTGGTACAGGTTGGTCTGTAGACCCGAGATCGTCATAGAGTCTTGTGTGTCCTCCCACTATACTTTGATCTCCACCCTACCACGGCTCTACTGAGTCGTGCAAACAGGTGGCTTTTTGTGTACAGTCTCGAGGCGCATGGAGGCAATGAGAGATAGGAGGGGTTTCGTCTCTCCCGGTATTGGGGGTTTATGTTGTGCTATGCTTGATTGGCTATAACATGAAGTCCCTGGCCAGGGCTGCTGAGATTTACTGATAAGAGTTATCAGTAGTTTCTCAATCTGTTATGAGCCATACACCAGCATGACTTATTGAGTTACTGGGGTCGACGATTCCATCCCTGGACTCGATATGCAGCATATCTGACTAAGAGACCGGACTGTACGGTAAGTGTTGCCAGTTGGCTCGACGGGAGTTTTTACAGCTTCGCTGGTTTTCTTCTGATCGTTTCAATACCCGGGTGGCCGTTATGTTTAGCTGACCTCTTGCGGCTTGTAGATGTTTGATATGATCATCATCTACTGCTGGCGTATTGACGAGTCTTAGAGTCCCACAATGAAGTTTCCTGGCTCAGGCAAAAAGATGTGGTGTGCATATGAGATATGCGCGGGACCCGATTAAATACGGATATGTGATAACGTATATTAATCGGGCATTTTCTATTTGTCGGATCGTATGTGATATGACCGGTTTGCTAAATCAAGTGTTGATTTAACAAATTATATTTAGATTAAATCTTTAATTAAATCCTTTTGTATGCATGCATGTATGCACATGATGATGTGCATGGACACATACATGCATACATAGTATCATGGTTGTTGATACAAGAATGGTGGCAATGCAAGACTTATATTGAAGCTTTTATTAGTATTTATCATTTTAAGTTAATGTAAAGAATATCCACTCATGCTCCTTTATTCTTTAGTGTGTAAGCTTTACTTAACTTAATGAAAAAGAATTTCCACCCATGCTTAATTCTTTATGAAAAGAATTTCCACTCATAATTATGGTGGTAATGGAATAATGGTGATTATTCCTTCTCATCTCTATAAATAGCTTCATATGTGATATGAAACAAGATGCACACAACAAAAGGAAAAATTGTGAACAAGGGTGTGAAAACAAGTTATCATATGTGATATGATAGAAAGCTCAAGCCACCATTATCTTCTTCTTCCTCTCTTGATTTCTCTCTTGAGTGAAGTTGACAAAAGAAAGGATTTCAATTGAAGAACATAAACCACATTATCATACTACACACATCTAGCCGATTTGCGTAGGGTGTTTGCTCTACTTCGTTTGCGAAACAAGTAAGACAAGGAGTTTTGGGCAAAGGGACTTCGGGTGGATCATCGTGGACAAGGAATGCTTCCATCGATCCGTTCCAAACTCTCATAGTGCCAAGGAGTCACCGAGGGAGATCTACAAAGGTTGTAATCTCTACTCTTAGTGATAGTTTTACATTTGCATGTGATGATTATTTGTATGAATCCCTAAAACTTCTAGTTTCGATTCTTGTCGAGTTAACTTAGCACCTCTAAAATTTTGATTATGGCATATGTGATGCTACCGAACCCTTGACGAGGTGCTAGGCTAGCCCTTCACTAGTATCATATACACTAGTCTACTCTGGTATATCGATGTCCCGTCTCGATACACCTACGACTAGGGATTTTTCAGGATATGCTTATAAACTACAGATGTCCCACTAGTATGATCTCCACCATAATCACAGTAGTCAAGCCTATATCCTCAGGGCTTTATCAACATGTATGACTGAATAAAAACGTGATCATGTCAACATGTCAGATAAAGAAGAACCAGATAGCATACTATCATATCGAGCAAGAATGTACACTGAATATATATATATGTGTGTGTGTGTGTTAGTTATATGTATGCCCTATAGGCCATTACTGTACATACGATGTATATTGTAGTGGATGCTTGGACATATATAGGGAGGACTTTCTTGCTTGACATGATAGTATGCTATCTAGTTGTACTTTATCTTAACATGTACTCTGATTGTCTTTATGATACATGTTGATAAAGCCCTTAGGATATGTACTCGACTACTGGGACTATGATGAGATCATACTGGTAGGGCCACGGTAGTCGATGAGTACATCCTATAACTGTTCCTAGTCGAGGGTGTATCGAGACAGGGCATCGATAAACCAGAGTAGACTAGCGTATACGCATCTTGACCCATATGATGGGCGATGGATGATCTCATATCCATCGTTGTTTGACATCAAGGATGGTGTATGGGTGCTCAGTGGAGACTGAGTACACTGGACGGACTCGTCGAGAACTCCCAGATGGTATTATACCTCACGTCAGATGGCAGTTCTCTGGTGATACTAGTACAGGTTAGTCTGTTGACCCGAGATCGTCATAGAGTCTTGTGTGATGACCACTGTTCTTTGATTTCCACCTTACCACGTCCAAGAGGGCGTGCAAAACGGTGATTTTTAGGTAGAGTCCCGAATCACATGGAGGTAATGAGCGATAGTAGGGGATTCGACTCTCCCGGTATAGGGAGTAGATGTTGCGCAGTGTTCGATTGGCTATAACCGGAAATCCCTGGCCAGGGTTGCTGAGATTTACTAGTAAGTGTTACCAGTAGTTTCTCGAACTGTTATAGACCTCATATCGACACGACTTATCGAGCTACTGGGGTCTGACGTTTACCACCCCTAGGAGAGATATGCGACATATTAGACGACGAGACCGGACTGTACGGGAGTGTTCCTGATTGGATTCGCAGGAGAATTAGCGGGCTTGCTTGTTGATCTTCTGATCGCTCAATACCCGGGTGGCCGTTACGTTTAGCACACCGCTTGCGTATTGACGAGTCTTTAGAGTCCTACACAGGGGTTTCCTGGCTCAAGCAAAACGGAGTAGGAGCACATATGTGATATGTGCGGGACCGAGATTAATACGATATGAGATACCGTATTCTATTCTCGTGATTCGTGACATTGATCGGTTGTATGAGATATAGCCGGGTTATCGGATCAAGTGTTGATTCGATAAGTTGTGACTTTTGATATTAGTCGGTTATAGCCGGATTATTAAATCAAGAGTTGATTTAATAATTTAATGCATAATTATATATTTGATATATTACATTGCATTAACTAGTATTAGCTCACTTATGAATTATTTTCTCACTAGTTTGTGCACATTGTTTATATATGATATATGCAAGTGTATATGATTGTATCATGCTTGATGATACATCAAAGTTGGGTGTATGAGACTCATACCAAGATTAGGGTAAAGATTAGGGTTATTATTTTATCTTAAGATTTAACAAAAGGGTTTAACTTAGTCAAAGTAATCAAGCTTGAAGAAGCTTGGAGAAGCTTTAACAAAGTCCACTCTTTTGTCATTTCTTTTGATATTCTTTAACCTAACCTTTAACCAAAAGCCTTGGTTAATTCTCTACATGAGTTAAGCATCAGGGCTTAACTCAACCATGGTGCCATTATTTATATTGATGAGTGTCACGACCCAAAATTGGCCCGTGACGGCCCTAATACTACGCAACGCCTAAAGACGCAACGTAGTAAAAGAAAGCCAAACCCAGAAATCTAAAACATGAAAAATACGGAAAAGATACTATAAGTTTTTGAAACATTTGAAATCGCAACCCAAATTCTTTAAAAAGGTCTACTTTCTTTCTTTAAAATTTTAGCAACACCCCCTTTTGTAAAGACTAGTCAAGATGAATGCAACACAAAAATAATGACAGTAGGGAAAAAGCTGTATATAAAAGACATCAAATCCACAATAATACACACTAACGTCCTCACCAAGTCTCTATGTCAATAATACAATAGTAGATGGAGAGTACAATACAACGAAGGTACAATATGAAATACAGATAACCACCAACCCACCTAAGCAAAATAGTACTGTGAGCTGAGGCGGTATCTGGAGCAAAAGATGATAGCTGGATAGCTGAATAGAGAAATAGCCTGCCTCGACTACTCTGGGGAACAACCTGAAACACCTGTGGCACAACGGGGGTGAGTTGCCAACTCGTGAATAGTATAAAACATATGCAGGTAATCGCAGGAATGCACGTACAGCATGAATTTAAGATATGTGATTACAATAATAATATGTCATGCAAATGCTGAAATAAGGAGAGTACACTAGCAGGTACAATCAATATGTGAAGCAATAGTAACATGACAATAGTATGCAATAACCATGCAAAAAGGATATGAGAATGTAGATATGCAACTTATCATAATGGTACACTAACAGGTACTACCACTATATGAATCTTTGCATAAAAATAGGTAAGGGTGAGGTATAGGGTGGAATATGTCATTTCCACGGAAACCTGACATCGTGGCAGGATCACAATCCATCAAGACACTCAAATCCCAAATCCTCAAATCAGCCCCCACATTGGGCTTTCACAATATATAAGTCTCACATCACCTCAATGTACAATATCGAACAGCTCTCCTATATCTCGAATGTACAATTCAACAATCTCATTCATATCCAATATCCAATCTCAATGAATCACCTATATCCCAAGTCGAATCCCAAATAAGAATCTAACATCCCAAAGGTATATATATATGTACAGAAATGAATATGATGGGGGCAATAGACATATATTAGCGTCCCATTCCACTAATATTGGTGTAAGGGTATATAACAACGGCTAAATCCCCTGTTATATATACAAAAGGGGTTAAAGAAATATCATGAAAACAGTGTGCCAAGCATCGACACAGAAATCCTCGTATATCGGGCTCCGTCAGTCCGGATCGGCCTACGGGGTCCGTCTGCGGTGTCGGCCCTCGGCCCCGACAGTACAGATCATCCTGCATCCCTCTCTCGACTCTGGCCAGTATCCTCCGGACAACTGCCAGGTCCAACCAATCACCGGTAGGTACTCGCCCGCCTCCAGGCTCAATCGGCAAACCCATCAATCTTCTTGCCGAGGGGAACCATATCGGGCCCCACCATGTACTCTCATACGGCAACCACACCTCGTATGGAGTATATCATCAGCACCGATAAAACTCATGGGGGACGCTCAAATATCATATCAACGAAACCGGGTTGTTCCATGTATGCATAATTTCATGAACTCCCGCGTTTCCCAAATCCAGAAAACATCATATAAAATCCAGATAAACAATGCGCAAATCCAGGAATAAATGTATGCGATATATCTGAATGCGAGCAGGTAAACAAAAGTGTATAGCTGGACCACATGTATGCAAAATCAATAAGGTACAGCCAAGTAACATCAGTAAATGTAAATATGCGACAGCAACTGAATATGTGTCTAACATACAGGTGTAGCAATGTATAGGTATCTACCTATAAGAACTGATGTCATATACCCCCTGGGTATAAGAAGAATATGAGTAAGATATCCCCCGGTATAAGTAAAATATCTAAAGGGAATACCTGTAGCTGTATCGCAAGGTGTAAATATACCTATCACTAAAGGTATGATACACTATAGGTATACCGGTAGCTAGATGTCATGTGTGGTAGGAAATAGTAGCTATAAGGGGTAGTGTGTGACATGGAAATTATTGATGGTGTGTGTGTTGCATACAATCCGTGCTCGTGCAACCTGAACCGTCAATAATGTGTGCAGTGTCCTACGGCTGCTAGTCACAGTATATAACTATATCAAGGAAATAAAGTATGGCGCAATTCTACAATGACGTAGAATGTGCGACAGTTAATTGAATCCTAGCCCAGACGCATAACTCCATGCGGGCGATTCCCCTGTAGATGTTAAATCTACTCACCTACACTCCACGCTAGGTGAATCCTACCATCTGCTCCCCCTGTAGCCGTGTCCGTAGTCCCTGTCTACAAACGTGCAAATACAACATGAAAATCATATATAAGTCAAAAATATCTCGCAAAACGCAATATCGAACCAAAACGAGAAACTCGCTTCGCGAACTAAACGCGCGTGTGCACGATATGCTGAATCGTGTGTGCACGCGTCTAAAACCATCGCGACACGCCGCGATACGCTGGATCACAGAACCCACTGATGTATCGCGCGTATCGCGCAAACACAACGGACACCAAAAACGATATATAGCCCCAGATTTTCCTACAGGTAGAATATTACAAAACTAGATATGTCAAAACACAACACAACACAGCAGACTACCCTACCCAAAACCCCAACACCCAGAACCCCTTCCTGGCCGCAAATTGCGGCCAGATTGATAAAATTGGCGGCCACAGTTTGGGGGTAGGGGCTCATGTTCAGTTGGTGGTGTCCATACCTAGTGAGCATGTCCCAGTCTTCTCAATTTCACTCTGTAAGGTCCGGGTCAATAGCAGATTCCAGATATCACAAATGTCGCTTAAAATTACCAATTTTGCACAAAAAGGAAAACCTATGGTATTTTAGTGTAATCTGGGGATTTCTCAGTTGAAGTGGCCCTATTAGCACTTAAATAAACTAGGGCAGCTAACACAATCAACAATTTCCCAAAATTCCACTTAAACACCAAAAATCTAGCACTAAACTCACATTAATCGCAAACCGAAGCTAAACTAACACAGAACTAAGCAAACTAAGAATTAGGTTCAGAAAATATACCCAAAAGGATCACAAGAAGCAAGAGAAGAAGTGAGAGGAGCTGCTCCAAGTGGCTGGAGCCCCTGCTGCTGCTGCTGGCTGCTGCTGCTGCTGCTAATGTCTGCTGTTGCTGCTGCTGCTGCAGCTGATCTTGTTGTTATTGTTGTACATGATGATGATGCTGCTGCTGGAGCTTCTGGTGCAGGTGAGTGTGTGTGTGTTGTGAGAGTGTGAGAATGAGAGAACAAAGGGAGAAATGAGAGAATAATCAAAGACCCCTCCCATTCTCACTCTCTCTCTTCATTAAATGGGCATGGTTCACATCATGCTCCCATGCCCATCTCTCTCTCTCTCTCTCCCACAAGGTCAACCATTCAAACCAAAATAAAACCCTTTTAAAAATTCATTTTCATTTTAAAACTATCATCACTATTAAACCCAAAACACTTAAACAAATCATAAAACTAACTTAAAGAGAATAGGTTAGCCTATCATGCTTGCTAACATGGTCTAACCCCATCTCTAAACCCTAGTTGTCATGCACAAGTGTGTGTGTGCCTAACAAAATTCTAATAAAATACTCATTAAATAGGATAAAATATTTAAAACTTAATTTGGTAAACTTTTATTTAAAAACTTTACTCTAAAAATATAATTAGCTACAAACACATTCTAAGGTGTTACAATCTCCCCCCTTAAAAGAAATTCGTCCCCGAATTTAAAAATATTCTGATACGCATACCTTCAAAGAGAAGATTAAAATCCTCAAATCTCGCTCGCAGCCTCCCAAGTGACTATCTCACTATACGACTACGTCCAAGGAAACCCTTCACAGATAGCAAGACCCTTGACCGATGTCCCTCCACCTGCCGATCCATAAACACACATGGCTGCTGGTGAACGGAAGATCGCGTCCAGCTAAATGGTCTGGTGCCAAATCAGTGAGAAAGGTCATGAAGGTAATTGTAAAGTATCATCACAAGGAATACGAGGTGAAAATCCAATAATCTAGGCGGAAGTGCCAAATTAAAGGCAACGAAACTAACTCGCTTATAGGATCTCAGAAGGACCTAAATCCTGGGACAACTTCCCAAAATCCAACACGTCATTCATCGGAAAGTCCGTAGGAATACATGATTTGCCACTGCGCACTCAAGCCTGCGACCAGCACAGTCGCATAAGACATCTGTTGCAATGGACAGTTCTCATCCTGACCTGAACACAACTGGACTATCTCCGAAGTCTCTAGATATAGCTGGGGTCCAAAGTCCTACTTACGCAGAGTCAGAAGAACAACAGACTGGTGATCGACATGACCTAACCCCTAAGCCTAAGGGTGGCCAATTGGAGTGTCTCCTGATAGCAACTATCGAAGGAGAACCCTGGCGATGGCGAGTGACGATCCCAACTGCTGACGACAAACAAAACAAACACACAACTTAACAAACACAATTGAGCACATTGAGTAAAACCGGACGACAAGAATCCGATTGGAGTCACACCCTGACCAAACTTGGGTAGAAACCATAACGAAATTCGTGGAGATCTGCTCCCGTCCCTACTTCGGAACGGTAAAAGATTGCAACTCTCCAGCCGGTCTCAGACACTCGACTCAAGCACACAACAAGACAGACACCTTGAAACGAAACCTGAAACTTCTCTATACATCCTGTCCACCCATAACCATCTCACAAGTCACGCTAAATGTTGGTGGAACTTGAATGCATATAGAGGATTGACAGATGTGCATTGCCCTAGGATTCACATCGCTACCCGATAAGATCAGGTACACAAACGCGTCCCTAACTTAGCACACCATTGTCACAACTCAAGGTCTCCGAATCATTACCCATCCGAATATGCTCAAGTATCCTTGACGTACGAGCATCGACGGGCAGTGTCTCGCGAAAACGACTTAATGAAAGTGGTCAGGCGCGGACATGAGCAAGCTGTCCCCTCCGTAGAGACGAACTCAAGCTATACTCAACGATCACACAAGAACTGCAAATCTGCAGAAGACTGTCACAACAATCAAAATCCGCTGCAGGAAGATGTACATTAAGTTCTGGTGGTCTATGGAAAATCTGACACGACTCTCAAGCAAGTAGCGTCTCCAAATCTCCAACGCAAAACCACCGCGGCCATCTCCAGATCATGAGTGGAATATCCTTCTCGTACTTCCTCCAAATGTAGGGAAGCAAAAGCGATGACTCTGTAGTGTCACATCAGTACACCCTCGAGCCCACTCAAGAAACATTACAGTTAAACAGCAAAGTCGCCCGAACCAAGAGCAAAGAAAGACTGATGTAGTTGTTAACTAAATCTTCAGCTGCTGAAAACTCCGTACACATGCCACAGTCCAAAGAAAAGAAACCTCCTTACTGGTCAATTCAGTCAACGGTGCAGCACTACTCTCGTAATGCTGCACGAAACGGCGGTAAAAACCTGCTAAGCCCAAAAATCTGCGGATCTCCGTCCTGCATACAAGTCTGGGCCTAAGATGTACGGCCACGATCTCCCTCGGAACCATACGAAACCGTCTCCCGTGACTACAAGACCTAGGAGTCAACACAAACAAATCTGAAGAAACACTCTGTGAATCTAGCAACTGCTGGTGCTCTCCCAGTATCTGCATAACAAATCCTCAAGTGCTACTCCTGTCCCTCAAGACAATTTAAGTAGACCAGAGTGTCGTAAATAACACAACAATAACTGGTCGAGGAACGGCCTGAAGAAATCTGGTTCATCACATCAACAAATGCTGCCAGGGCATCAAGGAATCCAACGACTCACTGAAAACACACAAAGCCCGTAGCACGCACATGGCAGCCTCCGGAATGCCATCACTCCGAACCTGCAATGATGATGACCTGATCCCAAACAAACTTAGAAAAATGTCTCGCACTCTGGAGCCGATCGAAGAAATCGTCACGGCGAGGTGAAAGATACCTATCCGCACCGTAAGCCGGTTCAATTGATGATCCGTCGATACACAACCTCCAACTGCCGTCTTCCTCCTGGACGAACAGAAATAGGAGTTTCCAAAAGCGAAACACTCAGACGCACAAAACTCCCCAAACCCCAACTCTGCAGCTGATCCTTTAAGCTCCCTCAGCTTCGCCGGCCCATTCGGAGCAACGTCGGAAAAACTCTCGCACAAAAAGAACCCGGTCCAACAATCACACTGCGGCTCCGGTATCACGAATGAACGCCAAGAATCCACGACATCTCCTCAGTAGCCGACTAGCGAAAAAGGCAGAATTCAAGCTGTGAGAGGCGGCACAACTATCCACCTGCACAACAAGAACTGACTTGCCGGGGAAAACAAACCCTAACTTGCTTCCACACGGTAGTCCACAGACGCCTAGCACGTAGTTAACCAGTCCGTGCCCAGGAGAACGTCAAATCCAACACCTCAAGAAGGATCAAAACGACGGATGAAATCTCTATCTCCTATCCGATTGGCACAAAACTGAAATACGTGTCGCGCAACAAAAGAATCGCTGACAGAAGTTAACACCACTACGACCAATCTACCCAACCACAGTACAAGCAGAAACAAACGAATACATGAAAAGAACATATAAATAAAGATACCTGAAAACTCCACATTGGACGTCTGCGCGTCCCGATGAGTAGAAGCAAACTCCTGTGTCTGCCCTCTACTCGCAGCTGGAAGAACTCCTCTGGCAGACTGAGCCCTCTGAGCAAATCTTCCACGTCCACGGCCTCTCTGACAACGATCCTGACGAGGTGCCAAGGAACAATCTCTGATGAAGTGCTGAAGGCTCCCGCATCGAAAACATCCACGTGCTGACTGCTGACCATCCTGGGGATGAGAGCTGAACGACCGTCCTCGTCCTAAGCCTCTGCTACTCCCGCGACGGCCACGAAATCTGTCCCGACGACCAAACCTCTGTCTCTGTGCTGGTACACTGGTACGAGTCCTCTACTGTCCTGGAACCCTCTGAGCCTCTGGTATATGCGCCTCGTCAACTGGAGCTGCAACCACTGGTGCTATGTAGGTGACGGACTGTTGCATGCTGACCGTAAGGGATAGCTGAGTAACAGGGGGGACAACCTCCTGTCGTAGCTCCCGAACGACGTCAACTAAAGAACTCATCGTCTGGCGGAACTCCTGCATCTCTACTAAAAGTCTATCCATAGTATAGGTCGTAGGCTGATCCCTCTGCACCTGTGCAACTAGAGTGCCATCCTGGTCAGTACTCGTCTCACCCGAGCCAACTCTGACCTCGGCCCTCGCTGCATCACTCTGAGTCCCCATAGTCATCGGCGGCAAGGCTATAAATAGATATAAGATGAGATTCGATAAGAATGAGGAAATCGAATCTCAAAGATATGAATCATCAAGGAAGGAATGTCAAGCAAATTGTACTTAGGTCACTTAATGCAAAGTAACGCGCTGTGGGTATGCTGCAGACATACACACACTACGTTACTCGGCTTAAGCTACCTACTCCATCATACTAAGGTCATCCTACACTCCGAAAGGTAAAACCTAACGCTCTGATACCAACTTTGTCACGACCCAAAATTGGCCCGTGACGGCCCTAATACTACGCAACGCCTAAAGACGCAACGTAGTAAAAGAAAGCCAAACCCAGAAATCTAAACCATGAAAAATACGGAAAAGATACTATAAGTTTTTGAAACATTTGAAATCGCAACCCAAATTCTTTAAAAAGGTCTACTTTCTTTCTTTAAAATTTTAGCAACACCCCCTTTTGTAAAGACTAGTCAAGATGAATGCAACACAAAAATAATGACAGTAGGGAAGAAGCTGTATATAAAAGACATCAAATCCACAATAATACACACTAACGTCCTCACCAAGTCTCTATGTCAATAATACAATAGTAGATGGAGAGTAAAATACAACGAAGGTACAATATGAAATACAGATAACCACCAACCCACCTAAGCAAAATAGTACTGTGAGCTGAGGCGGTATCTGGAGCAAAAGATGATAGCTGGATATCTGAATAGAGAAATAGCCTGCCTCGACTACTCTGGGGAACAACCTGAAACACCTGTGGCACAACGGGGGTGAGTTGCCAACTCGTGAATAGTATAAAACATATGCAGGTAATCGCAGGAATGCACGTACAGCATGAATCTAAGATATGCGATTACAATAATAATATGTCATGCAAATGCTGAAATAAGGAGAGTACACTAGCAGGTACAATCAATATGTGAAGCAATAGTAACATGACAATAGTATGCAATAACCATGCAAAAAGGATATGAGAATGTAGATATGCAACTTATCATAAGGGTACACTAACAGGTACTACCACTATATGAATCTGTGCATAAAAATAGGTAAGGGTGAGGTATAGGGTGGAATATGTCATTTCCACGGAAACCTGACATCGTGGCAGGATCACAATCCATCAAGACACTCAAATCCCAAATCCTCAAATCAGCCCCCACATTGGGCTTTCACAATATATAAGTCTCACATCACCTCAATGTACAATATCGAACAGCTCTCCTATAACTCGAATGTACAATTCAACAATCTCATTCATATCCAATATCCAATCTCAATGAATCACCTATATCCCAAGTCGAATCCCAAATAAGAATCTAACATCCCAAAGGTATATATATATGTACAGAAATGAATATGATGGGGGCAATACACATATATTGGCGTCCCATTCCACTAATATTGGTGTAAGGGTATATATAACAACTGCTAAATCCCCTGTTATATATACAAAAGGGGTTAAAGAAATATCATGAAAACAGTGTGCCAAGCATCGACACAGAAATCCTCGTATATCGGGCTCCGTCAGTCCGGATCGGCCCACGGGGTCCGTCTGCGGTGTCGGCCCTCGGCCCCGACAGTACAGATCATCCCGCATCCCTCTCTCGACTCTGGCCAATATCCTCAGGACAACTGCCAGGTCCAACCAATCACCGGTAGGTACTCGCCCGCCTCCAGGCTCAATCGGCAAACCCATCGATCTTCTTGCCGATTGGAACCATACCGAGCCCCACCATGTACTCTCATACGGCAACCACACCTCGTATGGAGTATATCATCAGCACCGATAAAACTCATGGGGGACGCTCAAATATCATATCAACGAAACCGGGTTGTTCCATGTATGCATAATTTCATGAACTCCCGCGGTTCCCAAATCCAGAAAACATCATATAAAATCCAGATAAACAATGCGCAAATCCAGGAATAAATGTATGTGATATATCTGAATGCGAGCAGGTTAACAAAAGTGTATAGCTGGACCACATGTATGCAAAATCAATAAGGTACAGCCAAGTAACATCAGTAAATGTAAATATGCGACAGCAACTGAATATGTGTCTAACATACAGGTGTAGCAATGTACAGGTATCTACCTATAAGAACTGATGTCATATACCCCCTGGGTATAAGAAGAATATGAGTAAGATATCTCCCGGTATAAGTAAAATATCTAAAGGGTATACCTGTAGCTGTATCGCAAGGTGTAAATGTACCTATCACTAAAGGTATGATACACTATAGGTATACCGGTAGCTAGATGTCATGTGTGGTAGGCAATAGTAGCTATAAGGGGTACTGTGTGACATGGCAATTATTGACGGTGTGTGTGTAGCATACAATCCGTGCTCGTGCAACCTGAACCGTCAATAATGTGTGCAGTGTCCTACGGCTGCTAGTCACAGTATATAACTATATCAAGGAAATAAAGTATGGCGCAATTCTACAATGACGTAGAATGTGCGACAGGTAATTGAATCCTAGCCCAGACGCATAACGCCATGCGGGCGATTCCCCTATAGATGTTAAATCTACTCACCTACACTCCACGCTAGGTGAATCCTACCATCTGCTCCCCCTGTAGCCGTGTCCGTAGTCCCTGTCGCAAACCTGCAAATACGACATGAAAATCATATATAAGCCAAAAATATCTCGCAAAACGCGATATCGAACCAAAACGAGAAACTAGCGTCGCGAACTAAACGCGCGTATGCACGATACGCTGAATCGTGTGTGCACGCGTCTAAAACCATCGCGACACGCCGCGATACGCTGGATCACAGAACCCACTCACGTATCGCGCGTATCGCGCAAACACAACGGACACCAAAAACGATATATAGCCCCAGATTTTCCTACAGGTAGAATATTACAAAACTAGATATGTCAAAACACTACACAATACTGCAGACTACCCTACACAAAACCCCAACACCCGGAACCCCTTCCTGGCCGCAAATTGCGGCCAGATTGATAAAATTGGCGGCCACAGTTTGGGGGTAGGGGCTCGTGTTCAGTTGGTGGTGTCCATACCTAGTGAGCATGTCCCAGTCTTCTCAATTTCACTCTGTAAGGTCCGGGTCAATAGCAGATTCCAGATATCACAAATGTCGCTTAAAATTACCAATTTTGCACAAAAAGGAAAACCTATGGTATTTTAGTGTAATCTGGGGATTTCTCAGTTGAAGTGGCCCTATTAGCACTTAAATAAACTAGGGCAGCAAACACAATCAACAATTTCCCAAAATTCCACTTAAACACCAAAATCTAGCACTAAACTCACATTAATCGCAAACCGAAGCTAAACTAACACAGAACTAAGCAAACTAAGAATTGGGTTCAGAAAATATACCCAAAAGGATCACAAGAAGCAAGAGAAGAAGTGAGAGGAGCTGCTCCAAGTGGCTGGAGCCCCTGCTGCTGCTGCTGGCTGCTGCTGCTGCTGCTAATGTCTGCTGTTGCTGCTGCTGCTGCTGCTGATCTTGTTGTTATTGTTGTACATGATGATGATGCTGCTGCTGGAGCTTCTGGTGCAGGAGTGTGTGTGTGTGTGTTGTGAGAGTGTGAGAATGAGAGAACAAAGGGAGAAATGAGAGAATAATCAAAGACCCCTCCCATTCTCACTCTCTCTCTTCATTAAATGGGCATGGTTCACATCATGCTCCTATGCCCATCTCTCTCTCTCTCTCCCACAAGGTCAACCATTCAAACCAAAATAAAACCCTTTTAAAAGTTCATTTTCATTTTAAAACTATCATCACTCTTAAACCCAAAACACTTAAACAAATCATAAAACTAACTTAAAGAGAATGGGTTAGCCTATCATGCTTGCTAACATGGTCTAACCCCATCTCTAAACCCTAGTTGTCATGCACAAGTGTGTGTGTGCCTAACAAAATTCTAATAAAATACTCATTAAATAGGATAAAATATTTAAAACTTAATTTGGTAAACTTTTATTTAAAAACTATACTCTAAAAATATAATTAGCTACAAACACATTCTAAGGTGTTACAATGAGTTTTTCATTGGATGAATTATTCACTTCTTCTTCATCATCATCAAGCTCCATCCAAAAGGCTTACTAGCTCCAATGGTGCCATGAGAAAAAGAGTGAGAAAATCAATTCTAAAGTGAGCCCACTTCCTACTTTTTCATTCTCTACCACTTTCCATGTAGTAGACTGTGTTCTTTTCACAAAGTTCATGACCTAGTGAAGGAATAGCTTGAGTGAGTGTCTCCCCGACGTAGATCATCTTCGGCCTCGAAGTCATCGTAGCACGCACGTTCGTTCTTCTCGTGGAACTTCTCTAGAGTCCGGAGTTCACGATCACAGTGATGGGGACGTCTACATGGAGCTAATGAAGTGAAGGACCGGATCTACAAAGGTTGTAATCCCTCTCACTTAGTGTTAAAGTTGTTAACATGCAAGTTTTCGCCTAAACCCTAGTTTAAAGATCCGTATTAGAGTTGTTCGGCACGGATAAAATTTTAATCGGGCATGGTTGATGCCTCGAAGACCCTTGTGCGCGTGCCTAGCAACCGCACAGTGGTATCAGAGCCAAGCTAGTGGTTTAGGCGAAGTCTGAGCGAAGTTTAAAGTCCGATCGAACCCGGATACCCCGATGTTTACCCCTCTCTGGATAATTTCAAAAAGTTGATATTTTCTGAATTAAAAATGCTCAGAAATACAAGCAGGAAAAACTAAGAATTACTGTGAAGTACGGTTCACTGAGTCAACTATTTGACCGTAGAACCGCGGCCAAACGGGGTTTGGCGGTGGTTCCGAAACTTATGACTTAGTCCCTGGAATTTCATGAATTTATTCTTAGGTCCTCTCTTAGCAATTTTTTCTGGGAATTTTTTAATTCCACTCAAGTGTTGAGTTTTCTAGGGTTGTATTGGGGACTCGATGATTCGATCGAATAATTTAACTTCGTTTTGTTTTGTCCGGGTAATTTTTAGAAACTGTTAAAAAGTTCGAACGGATATCAATAACATACTTTTTCCCCAGTCGGAAATTTTTTCAAAAGTTGGATTTTTTTCTCGAGTTTAAGAACGTTCTAAGTCGTGCAAGTAACGCGGTGGACCCTCTAGAAGACAACAAACCTTAACTCGATTATGTGACCGTCTTGAACTGCCTTTAAACCTTAGGGTTTGCGGCAGTACGACGTGCCACATGTGAGGCGTTGGCTTGACCCTTCTACGGCTGGACCATTGGTACTGTGGCATGTGATGGATGTTTTTAAACTGATTTCAAGTGTTGAGATAAATTGTGGAAATCTTGGGTGTTTGATTATTCGATCCGAAAGTTTAACATTGTTTATTTATTGGAATGTGATACAATATTTGGAATCCACATGTAGTTATGAGATAACTAATTTGAATGTTATAAATCTAGCGGTTTAGTCTCAATTGATCAGTTGCCACGGAATTTTGATGCGATCAAAAGTCCATCGCAATCACGTAGCGTACGCGGATACTCGCCGGGTAAACTTAATAGACAGCCACGCCCCATAGCCCCGACCAAGTGACTGTAGGAGAACCCTGTAGCCAAAAGCAGCCGTTCGGGTGCTCGCAGCAGCGGCGTTCCGCCTTACTGCACTTCGTCGATGGCATCCGGGGGTGCGGCCGTCTATTAAAGTTTGCGACGAGCATTCGATCAGGATGTCGGGAATCTTGTTGAATTGCCCGACTTGATATTGAAAAGAGTTTTCGATAATGAGACTAAAATGCGGGGTTTATAATTGTTAGGCATGTGATGTCTAAGGAATTCATTTGGTTAGGCATACGATGTCTAAGGAGGTTGCGGATTCCAACTGTTGTAGTTTTACACTTTCTTTTCTGTGACCGTAAGCGTAGTATGTGGTGTATCGCCGGCTTCGTTGCTATACATCAACGACAATCGGGATACGCATACTTGCTTACGTTGATGATATGAGATATTATGTGTTGCTGTGATATGTTATATTGGATCGTCGCGTTTTGAATAGCCGGGGATTTTATGTGAGATGAGAGTTTTTCTTTTTCATTCATGTAAAATTAATTTTTATGTAATATTCTTTTATTGGGGCATTTTCGGGATGAGGTTGATGTCACCATTTGTATATTATTTACATTTCCGCATTAGGTAGACCCAAGGCGGGGAGCACAAGTAACCGGGTTCTAGGGTCCAGTGGGGGACCATCTCGAGGAGTCGAGACCGGGTCTCCTAACGATAGAATTGGCAGTGTTACTTGCCGCTCTCGTAGGGGTCTAGGGATGTGGGTTTGGCTATTCATCGCGACCGTGGAATTCGTGTTTTATACTGGCTCGTATTGAAAACACGGACGTCCTAGTATATCCAATATTTCATATATGTTTCTTCTGCTGCGATATCTGTGATGTGATCATTTGATATGTTGTGATAGATACTTTATATAGTATATATGATATATTATATAGACGTTACTTGTGTTTTACACCCGTGCTAGCCCTGCCCCGCTCTGCCGTTAGTTACCTAACCTAACGGTGCACGAGGGGACATCGAGGCGAATGCCGATGGCATAAGTGTACGTCGTATTTATCTGTGATGTTTAGGTGACTTAAATGATGGGACTTCATTAATATGATTAATGAAAGAAAAGAAACCTAAAAGATGTTGTGGAATCGAATTTTCAAAAATAGGTAGCTACAGTTCTTGCTTTGCATCGCGGTGTTCCTTGTAGAACATCCTGCACCTTATTCGATAAGGAAAGGGCCGAGATCCCTTCACCGGGAGTGACCCCTTTAGCAATAACTGGCAGATGCTACACCCCTCGGTTTGTCTTTTGATTTCTTTTGGAGTTTTTGCTTTGCATAGTGATATATATGATATATCCTACACCTTATTCGATGAGGAAAGAGCCGAGATCCCTTCACTGGGAGTGACCTCTTTAGCGAAACTAGCAAAAGCCTCAAAAACACTCCATTTTAAAATCATTTGATTCTACAACGATATCAAGTTCTTTACGCAATAGGTTTTCAGAAAAACCTGTCGTAGCCCTCCGTCATTTCAGATAAGTTGTATATAGTATTCGTGCTATATTTGTTGGCTTTCGTCAAGGTGTAGTGTGCGGTAACTATATGCTGCTTATCTGCAGCATACGATGCGATTGGATTAGGGTAGTCGTACGGCTTTGTTGGCTTTCGTCAAGGGTCGTACGGGTGGATTTAATTCAGTCAAGAAATGTACGGGTTGAACTTGACTAGCGGGCTGTGGTTTGTTGGTTTTCGTCAAGGTCATAGCACGTTAGGGGCCAAATATTATTAGGAATTTCAAGTGTTGAATTTGCAATGAGATTGCATACCTTCTATGAGATAGTTGGATCCCAATACCCGCTGCGAGTAAGAGTTACTCCTGGGAGAGTTTTACACATTACAATTAGCCGATCAAGTAGGTGTCTAGAAAGGTGTTAACGTGGTTACGCCTCTGGAAAAATGATGTTTACTTTAATTAGGTCTGTGCGAAAGCACGGGGAACCTCCCTCAAAGTACCGACACTGGCCTGGCTGAAAGATTGGCGAACTTGTAGCGTGTAATTAATCCCGGCTAGTCTTACCTTTTAGGGTTTGAAGGTAGATTTGATAAAAACAGTGGGAGACATCCTCATTAGATAAGATAATAACCAATCTAATCTTGCAAGAGCATACGCTAAAGTGTTTTCTTCTCTCTCTCTCCAGGTAGCGACCATGTCAGGCCATAATCAAGATAATAATATGGATGTATTGACTGAACCCGCTTATTATACTGAGCAGGGGAACGTTGGACCCGTTCTTTCTTATAAGAGTTATAAGACTGAACAGGGAATAGAAGAATATCTAGATTCTCAAGCCGCCCAAGAGAACATGCATGTTGATGCATTTTCTTCAGATGTGTTAGTTATTGAAAACTGTTTCTCAGTTCACCCTACGTCCTGGGTATTAGATACCGGATCAGGATCCCACATATGTAAACAGTTACATGTGCTACGTAAAGGTAGAGAACTGGGAAAAGGTGATCGTTCCGTTCAAGTAGGGAACGGTGCAAATATTGCAGCCAAAGCAGTTGGCGAATATCACCTTGTATTGCCAAGTCATAATACACTGATTCTAAATGAGTGCTATTATATACCGAACATGATGTGCAACATTATATCAGTTTCTTTATTAAGTAAAGAAGGATATAATTTTGTAGTAAAGGATAATGTTATGAACATATTCCTAGATCAAAAGTTGATTGCATCAGGCTCGTTACATAATGGCATATTCATTCTAAATCAGAATACAGTCCTCAACATACAAAACACACACAAGAGGAAAAGTTCAGAAATGAACGAATCCTTCTTGTGGTATTGTAGACTTGGTCATATCAATGCGACACGACTAGCTAAGTTACATAAAGATGGTTATTTGAATCCGTTCGAATTATCATCTTATGATACTTGCCATTCATGTCTCAAAGGAAAAATGACCAAAGCTCCGTTTAGTGGACACGGAGAAAGAGTTACCGAACTCTTAGGACTGGTACATAGTGATGTATGCGGTCCCATGTCTACGCATGCCAGGAACGGTTCTTCCTACTTCATTACATTCACCGACGATCTCTCTAGATTCGGACACGTGTTCCTGATGAAACACAAGTCTGAAGCTTTTGAGAAATTCAGAGAATATAAGCACGAAGTAGAGAATCAAACGGGCAAAAGTATTAAGATTCTTCGATCTGATCGAGGAGGCGAATACTTAAGCAATGAGTTCCTAGATTATCTAAAAGAGAATGGGATTCTCTCTCAGCTTACTCCTCCTTATACACGACAGCACAACGGTGTATCGGAGCGGAGGAATCGAACCCTATTAGATATGGTACGCTCTATGATGAGTACAGCTGAGTTACCTATTTCCTTCTGGGGGTATGCGCTTGAGACAGCAGCATACCTATTGAATCAAGTTCCAACTAAATCTGTACCTACCACACCATATGAGATATGGAGTGGGAAGAGACCGTATCTTAAACGAGTTAAGATATGGGGTTGTCCGGCCTATGTAAAAAGGCAAAATCCGGACAAACTCGAGCCATGGTCAGTTCTTTGCAAGTTTGTAGGATATCCGAAGAATTCTTATGGATATTTTATCTATCACAGTGAGGAGCAAAAAGTGTTTGTTGCTCAACATGCCACCTTTTTAGAAAAGGAATTTCTTGCAAAAGAGATTAGTGGCTCTGAGGTAGAACTGGAAGAAGTTCCAGCAACACAAACTGCGACTGAAGATTTAGTGGAACCAGAGGATTCGGTAGTACCCGACGAACCCCAGCCTCTCCGCCGATCTAGTAGGGTTTCTCGTCCACCTGAGAGATACTACGGTTTTCTCATTGATGGTGGAAGCGATGACTGCATCATGGATGATGATGAACTGACTAGTTTCGAGTTGGCCATCACGAGTGGTGACTCTGTGAAATGGCTAGATGCAATGCGATCTGAGATGGAATCCATGTACACCAACAAAGTATGGACTTTGGAAAATGCTCCTGAAGGGGTAAAATCCATAGGGAGCAAGTGGATCTTTAAAAAGAAATTTGGTGTAGATGGAAAATTTGAGACTTTCAAAGCTAGACTTGTAGCAAATGGTTTTCCTCAACGACCAGGTGTGGATTATGACGAAACCTTTTCTCCAGTGGCTATGCTTAAGTCCATCTGGATCTTACTTGCCATTGCTGCATACCATGACTACGAAATCTGGCAAATGGATGTTAAGACCATCTTTCTAAACGGTGATTTGGAAGAGTGTGTGTACATGACTCAGCCAGAAGGCTTCGTAGACAGTGGGAGCAGCGGAAAGGTGTGCAAGCTGCTTAAATCCATTTATGGGTTAAAACAAGCATCGCGGAGTTGGAACATCTGTTTTGATGTTGTAGTCAAAGAGTTTGACTTCATCAAAAATATAGATGAACCTTGTATCTATAAAAAGATAGCAGAGGGTAAGGTTGTCTTCCTCGTATTGTACGTGGATGACATACTCTTGATAGGAAATGATATTCATATGCTGCAATCAATCAAGCTCTTCTTATCACAGAGATTCTCAATGAAAGATCTACGTGATGCCTCCTGCATATTGGGAATCATGATCTATAGAGATAGATCTAAACGGATATTGGGATTGTCCCAATCCAAGTACATTGACACCATACTAAAGAGGTTTAGTATGGAAGAATCCAAGCGTGGGAACCAACCCACGATCTCTGGACTCACTCTCTCCAAAGAGATGTCCCCTAAGACGGATTTGGAGAGAGCTCGCATGCAAGGGATACCCTATGCTTCGGCAGTAGACTCTATCTTGTATGCAATGCTATGTACCAGACCCGATGTAGCATACTCACTAAGTGTAGTGAGTCGGTATCAAGCAGATCCTGGAGAGAGTCACTGGACAGCTGTAAAGAACATTCTCAAGTACTTACGAAGGACTAAGGAGATGTTCTTGGTGTATGGTAACGGAGAAATCTAGGTGGAGTCCTTTACCGATTCCAGCTTCCAAAGTGATAAGGACGACTCTAAGTCGCACTCGGGATTTGTCTTTACCCTCAATGGAGGGGCGGTATGTTGGAAGAGTTCCAAACAGGATACCGTTGCAGACTCGACGATGGAGGCTGAATACATCGCTGCCAACGATGCTGCCAAAAAGGTTGTCTGGATAAAGAAGTTCATTAGTGAACTTGGAGTGGTTTCATCCATTGAGAATCCAATACCTCTGTATTGCGATAACAATGGAGCTGTGGCATTAGCCAAGGAACCCAGGTCCCATCAAAAGTCCAGACATATTCTGAGGCGGTATCACCTGATCAGGGAGATAGTTGATCGCCGGGAGATCGAGGTCAGGAGAGTAGATACGAAGGACAACACTGTGGATCCATTCATGAAGGCTATTCCCCAGATACAGTTTGAGAGATTATTCGGGATGCTAGGTATGAGATACTACAGCAGCTGGCCTTAGTGCAAGTGGGAGATTATTAGTTATGTATATGCCCTAGAGGCCATTGTTGTACATATGATGTATATTATGATTGATGCTTAGATATATACAGAGAGGAATTTCTTGCTCGTCATGATAGTATGCTATTTGGTTTCACTTTATCTTAACATGTTGACTTGTATTGGTTTACTTTTTTTCTCTCACATGTTGATAAAGCCCTTAGGATCTGTACTCGACTACTGGGATTATGATGATATCATACTAGTGGGGCCATAGTAGTCGATGAGTACATCCTATAACTGTTCCTAGTCGAGGGTATATCGAGACAGGGCATCGATACACCAGAGTAGACTAGCGTATACGCATCTTGACCCATATGATGGGCGATGGATGATCCCATATCCATCGGTGTTTGACATCAGAGATGGTGTACGGGTGCTCAGTGGAGACTGGGTACACTGGACGGACTCGCCGAGAACTCCCAGATGGTGATATACCACACGTCAGATGGCAGTTCTCCGGTGACACTGGTACAGGGTAGTCTGTAGACCCGACATCGTCATAGAGTCTTGTGTGATTCCCACTGTGCTTTGATTTCCACCTTACCACGTCCAAGAGGGCGTGCAAAACGGTGGCTTTTGGGTACAGTCCCGAATCACATGGTGGCAATGAGCGATAGGAGGGGATTCGTCTCTCCCGGTATAGGGAGTTGATGTTGTGCAGTGTTCGATTGGCTATAACTTGAAGTCCCTGGCCAGGGCTGATATAGAGATTTACTGGTAAGTGTAACTAGTAGTTTCTCGACCCGTTATGAGCCACACATCGACACGACTTATCGGTTACTGGGGTCTGACATATACCACCCCTAGACTTGATATGCGACATATCAGACGAACAGACCGGACTGTACGGGAGTGTTACTGATTGGATTCACAGGAGAACGCACAGGCTAGCTCGTTGATCTTCTGATCGCTCAATACCTGGGTGGCTGTTACGTTTAGCTGACCGCTTGCAGCTTGTGGGTGTTTGATATGATCATCACCTGCTACCGGCGTATTGACGATTCTTTAGAGTCCTACACAGAGGTTTCTTGGCTCAGGCGAAACGGAGTAGAGGCACATATATGATATGTGTAGGACCGAGAATAATGCGATATGAGATACCGTATTATATTCTCGCGATATTTAGAAATGAACCGGGTCATCGGATCAAGTGTTGATTCGATGAATCGGTACATGATATATTAGTCGGTAATATTCGATATAGCCGGATCGTCGGATCAAGTGTTGATTCGATGATTTAATGTATAATAATATATATGATATGTTGTTTTACATTATCTAATATTGGCTCGTTTTGTTATTTCATTTTCTCACTGGATGATACATTGATATATATGCGATATATGTTAATTGTATTATTTTCTTTTGTTGCAAATATATAATATATATGTGATATATATTATTGTGACATGATATGATTTATTATTAAACATGTTTAAGGATGATTAAAAGGGATTAGGGTTTGATTAGGATTAGCTTCTTCTTGCACCTTCTAGAAGCTTTGTTTTTGTCATGCTTAAGATATTATGGTTGATATTTCTGCATGACTTATAACTTAACCTAACCAAACCCTAACTCTAGTTTATTCTCTACAAACTCTTGGACACTCATCGTTGACCATGGTTGATATATCAATCATATAGTTTTCTTTTCTATCATCACAAAAGGAATTATCATTATCTTTTCCATTATCATCTTCTTCTCTCTTGATTTTGAGCTCACTAGAAATTCCATTTGTGATGATAAATTGTGAGAAAGTGAATTAAAAAGAAAGCATAAATACTACTCCTTCATCCTCATCTCATCTAGCCCATGAGATTAGTGTGTTCATCTCTTTAGAATGAGAAAGCTTGAGCTATTGAAACTTCGACGTAGATCATCGGAGATTTGGAACACTTCAAGCTAGCATGGATCGTTCGAGTCGTGGAGCCTCTCTTGAGTCCGGGAGATCGAGGATCGCGGCGAAGGGACTTCTACTCGGAGCTTGTGAAGCGAAGGAGCGGACTACAAAGGTTGTAATCCCTCACACTTAGATAAAAAGTTGTTATCTTGTATGCTTAACCCTAATTATCTAGCAAAGATCCTGTCTTTGGGTTGTTCGGCACGTCTAAATTTTTATCCGGGCATGTTTGATGCCTTATGAACCTTCACAAGAGTGCCTAGGAAACCTACAAGTACATGGCCTTAGTGCAAGTGGGAGATTGTTAGTGTATATGCCCTAGAGGTCATTACTGTATCATACTAGTTTGTATATTACTTGATGGAAGCTTGGGATATTCACAGTTGTATAGACAATCTTGCTCGAAATGGTAGTATGCTACTTAGTTTGTTTCTACTTTAATGTGTACATGTGATTCTTTTAGCATATCGCCTATACACATTAGTGGAGCCCTTAGGATCTTTGCTTGATTACCAACGTTGTGATGGCAGTTACACTAGTGGGGGCTGGGTAATCCATAAGCACATCCTTATACTGGTCCCTAGTCGTAGGACTATAGAGACATGGCATCGATACTCAGGAGTAGACTAGCGTATGCGCTTCTCTTCCCAGCAGGGGAGACGGTCTGTCCTACAGCCGTCAGTATGTCGTACTTGAGATAGTATGCGGGTGCTCGTTAGGTTACGAGTACACTGGATAGGACTCGCCGAGAACTGTTGGTTGGTACTATACCTATCGTCAGTTATCAGTTCCCAGGTGACATGAGTACAGCTTAGTCCGCTGACTTGACACCGTCACTTCACCTCGAGTGTGTTCCCACTGTACATTGATTACTACCCTACCACGGCTCATAAGGAGTCGTGCAAATAGGTAGTAGTTGGGTGCAGTCCCGAAGCACTTGGAGGTGGTGACAGTTAGACAGGATTCGTCTCTCCCAGTATTAGGGGTTGATATCGCGCTGTGTCTAGGAGAGCCATTACATAAAGTCCCTGGCCAGGGCAACCGAGATAAACTGGTAGGTTTTCCAGTGTTATCTCAGGGTGTTCTAGGCTACACTCCGACACGAATTGTACCGCTAGTAGGGGACTGGCGTTTATCGCCCCCCTAGGCCCGCCATGCGATGTTCTCAGACGAACAGACCGGACTGTACGGAGACTGTCACATTCAGGCCCAGTAGGAGTTCGGATGGGTTCACCTCATTAGTCTCCTAATCGGCATCTACCTGAGGACCGTTACGTACAGCCAGTACCGCTTGCGGTCTTTGGTTAAACCCACTGCCAGCGTAGTGTCAAGTCTTTAGAGTCCCACACATAGAGCTATTCGCCTTTGGGCAAAACAGAGTAGAGGTCGCATGGTTTTGCGACAGGGTTCTTTCACATCCGCGCACTTGTGCACGTTTAGTGTCTGGGCAGTTATTACTAGCTTTCTTTAGTTTAAGCCAGATCGTAGTATGAGTTTTGGGATTGATTTTATCTCGTTTGTATTCATGTTCCTCGGAACACGGATGCGGGTGTGTATGCACGGTGGACAGAGACAGAGGCAGAGGATTCTCATTAGGGTTGTTGACTGTTGACTTCTTCTAAACCCTAATGAGAATAAGAAATATGATTAATAATAATATTAATTAAGTTTTATTGTGCCATGGTTGGGTTGAAAGTTTGACTTTGTTGACTTGTTGATTTTGTTGACCGGTTGACTATTTTGAACTTGTTGACCATCATCATTTCAATGGCTATCATTTCATGGGTATGACTTTTGCTTGCTTGTTTTTCACAAATTGCATTAAATGCATGAAATGATAATGCCATTGACATGAACCATCACAAATACTTGGTTATTGTTATTATCATGATGATTTTTAGTTTTTGAGAGCATGGTTGTAAAAGTCTTCTCTCATTCTATCATTTCCACTCTCTCTCATCCAAGCTCTCCCTCTTCCTCTTGCTCATGGTCCTCTTGTCTCATGAGTTGAGAAAGAAGAACCATTAAGATAAAACCCTAAAAACGCTTCTCTACTCACTCTAGAGTACAAGGTTTAGCAAGCCAAGTATTTTAGTTTCCTCTCGATTGAGGTTGGAGCCAAAGGTAGAAGCTTTCGGGTGGATCCATTTTCGGCACAAGGAGACAACGAGGTGAGGCCGATCCGACCACTACAATGAGAAGAAGAGAAGGAGTTCAAGACTAGGTATAACCCCTAACATAGTAGTTAAATTCTTAGTTAGGTTGTTAGATAGTTTGTTTAGCATGTTAGTGTATATGCCCTAGAGGCCATTACTGTATCATACTATTTTGTATATTACTTGATGGAATCTTGGGATATTCTCAGTTGTATATACAATCTTGCTCGAAATAGTAGTATGCTACTTGGTTTGTCTCTGCTTTAATATGTGCATGTGTTTCTTTTAGCATATCGCTGATATACATATTAGAAGAGCCCTTAGGGTCTTTGCTTGATTACCAGCGTTGTGATGGCGCTCACACTCGTGGGGGCTGGGTAATCCATAAGCACATCCTTATACAGGTCCCTAGTCGTTGGACTATTGAGACAGGGCATCGATACTCCGGAGTAGACTAGCGTATACGCTTCTCATCCCAGCGTGGGAGACGGTCTGTCCCACAGCCGTCAGTATGTCGTACTTGAGATAGTATACGGGTGCTCGTTAGGTTACGAGTACACTGGACAGGACTCTTCGGGAACTGTTGGTTGGTATTATACCTATCATCAGTTATCAGTTCCCAGGTGACATGAGTACAGCTTAGTCCGCTGACTTGACACTGTCACTTCGCCTCGAGTGTGTTCCCACTGCGCTTTGATTACTACCCTACCACGGCTCAAAGGAGTCGTGCAAACAGGTAGTTTTTGGGTGCAGTCTCGAAGCACTTGGAGGCAGTGACGGTTAGACAGGATTCGTCTCTCCCGGTATTGGGGGTTGACATCGCGCTGTGTCTAGGAGAGACATTACACAAGTAGTCCCTGGCCAGGGCAAGCTAGATATACTGGTAAGTTTCCAGTGTTATCTCAGGGTGTTCTGGGCTACACTCCGACACGACTTGTACCGCTATTAGGGGACTGACGTTCACCGCCCCTAGGCCCACCATGCGATGTATCAGACGAACAGACCGGACTGTACGGAGACTGTCACATACAGGCTCAGTAGGAGTTCAGATGGGGTTCACCTCGTCAGTCTTCTTATCGGCATCTACCTGGGGACCGTTACGTACAGCTAGTGCCGCTTGCGGTCTGTAGTTAAACCCACTGCCAGCATAGTGTCGAGTCTTTAGAGTCCCACACAGAAAGCTATTCGCCTTTAGGCAAAAGAGTAGAGGTCGCATGGTTTTGCGACAGGTCGCATGGTTTTGCCGATAGGGTTCGGTCACATCCGTGCAAATGTGCACGTTCGGTGTCCGGACAGTTAACACTAGCGGGCTTTGGTTTAAGCCAGATCCTAGTGTAGGATTTGGGATTGGTTTTATCTCGTTTGTATTCGTGTTCCTCGGAACATGGATGCGGGTGTGTATGCACAGTTGACAGACAGACAGAGGTAGAGGATTCTCATTGGGGTTGTTGACTATTGACTTTTTGCTAAACCCTGATGAGAATAAGAAATATGATTAACAATAATATTAATTAAGTATTATAGTGACATGGTTGTTGAGGGGTTGACTTTGTTGACTTGTTGACTTTGTTGGCCGGTTGACTAGGTTGGACTAGTTGACCATCATCATGACAATGGCTATCATTTCATGGCAAAGACTTTTGCTTGCTTGTTTCTTTTTGCAAAATGAGTGCATGAAATGATATGGCCATTTTGACTTGAACCATCACATAATACTTGATTACTTTTATTTGTTATGATGGTTTTCGATTATGAGAGCTTGGATGGCAAAAGACTTACTCATTCTCTCATTTGCTTTCTCTCTCTTGCTTGAGCTCTCCCTCTTGCTCTTCCTCTTGCTCTCTCTCTAGCTCAAGGCAACTCCCTCTCATGAGTTGAGAAATATTACCTTAGAGATAAAAGAAAACCCATATCACTTCTCTACTCATCCTAGTTCACAAGGTTTAGCAAACCAAGTGTTCTAGTTTCTTCAAGTTCGAAGAAGAAGCCAAAGGTAGAAGCTTTCAGGTGGATCCATCTTCGGCGCAACGAGACGACGAGGTGAGGCCGATCCGTACACCGCAAAGAGTTGAAGACGAAGGTGTTCAAGAAAGGTATAACCCCCTAACCGAGTAGGCAAAACTCATGTTAGGTTTGTTAGATAGTTGTTTAACAAAGATCCGTATTTTGAGTACATGTTACCACCTCTTGAAAAATCGTTTTTCTTCATTTCCGCAAGCCCGTAAGTACCGGAAGAGGTAACGTGGACTTACAATGGTATCAGAACCTAGTTAAACACTATCTAGCATATTAGCAAAGTAAGTAGAAATTCGATCGGAGAAAAAGTCACGAAGCACGCCCGGGTTGCATACTTTCTGTCGAATTTTTCCTCTGTTCCAAAAATAATAAATCTTGCCTTAAATTTAAACTCAGGGTTTTTAGAGCACACTGTAGGAAAATGGTCCAGAGAGCCGATCAACGCGCTGCGGAACCGCGGCAGGAGCTTGCTCCCGCCGCGGATCCGCAGCCGAGTTGACTCGGCCGTGGACGATTTTCCTTGCAGTGTGGTCATAGGGGTGTTTTGGGATTTTTACAATATGATTTTTCTGCCCAGATTTTCCAGAAAGCAAAATTTGTTTTTGGGGCTTAAAAATCCATATTTTGATCGAACTTCTAAAGACTTAAGCTGACGGGTATATATCTGTGATGTGTTATATGTATTGAACGTTCGCTAATCGCTATACGTCGATTAGTGGGTGTTATACATATCTGTGATCTGTAATGTTGATGGTATGTGTATATGAATTCATTGGATTGTCGCGGATGAATAGCCGGGGGGTTGTGAGATGAGAGTTTTTCCTTTTATCTTTCAATTCATGTAAATTTGTAATTGATGTAATATTATTTTTGTCCGCACAACCATGGTGAGGTTGTAGCCATCATTGTATAATTTCTTTTACTGTTTTTGCTCCTAGGATAGACCCAAGGTGTGGTGCAAAAACTACCGGGTATCTCGAAGTGCCGAGTGGCCTACTCACGTCGTTGAGGGAGGTTGCTCCGCTTCGGATATTTGGCATGTAGTTTGCCGCACCCGTAGGGGTCTAGGGTGGGGTATTGGCTATTCATCGCAACCGTGTAATCCGCTTTTCGTTACAGGCTCGTACGAATTGCGGATTCCTAGTATATCCAATGTGTTCATCTGTGATCTGGAATGGCGATCATTGCAATATATCTATATATGATATTATTTAGGCGTTGCTTATGTTTTGCATCCGCGCTAGTCCAGCCACCGCTCTGTCGTTAGTTAAGTAACCTAACGGGAAATGACGGGGCCCCGTGGCGAATGCGGATGGCATAAGCGTACGTCATATTTTGGTTGTTTTCTGCAATGGTAGGATTAAATGATGGGACACATTAAAATTAATGAAAGAAAAATAAACCAAGTAAAAGTAGTTGGAACACTTTCAAAAACCACTCGGTTTCTTTTCAAAAATAACTTTTAAACGCGGAGCTTAAGCCACTCCTTTTAAAAGCTATCTCGTTCCTTCGATTATATCAAGTTCACTACGTTCACGGTTTCGCCAAAACCATTCGTAGCCCTCCGTCGTTTCACATGAATAGTCATTAAGTATTCAAGCTATGTTTGTTGGCCAATGTCAAGACATAGTGATTGGTAGCTATTGGGTATTCATGTGCAGCATAGATATATGTGTTGGTTTGGGGCAGTCGTTCTATCTTGTTGGCCAAAGTCAAGGTTATGTGCGGGTGGGCTCAAATTAACCTGGAGAATGACGGGTAGAACTTGACATGTGACTTATGATTTGTTGGCCAAAGTCAAGGTCATAAGAGCATAGGGCAAAAATCCACATCGGGAGTTTCAAAAGAACTGAAACTTGCTAGCGCTGCATACCATTTGGAGTGTGATGATTCTGGTAGGATTCCTTCAGTTTTGTCACGCGATGATATTTGGATCCCGATCCTACTGTGAGTATATGCTACTCCTCGGGAAATTTCTCACTTAACGATCAATGCTATAAACCAAGTAGGTGTCTAGAAAGGTGTTAGCGGGGCTATGCCCCCAGGGAAAAGAGGTTATTTAATTAAGGAACTTCGCGAAAGCATTGGAAAACCTCCCTCGAAGTACCGACACTAGCCTGGCTGAACAGTTAAGCAAGTATTGTACGGTGAGATTGATCCTGACTAATTCTTCCTTTTTGGTTTGAGGAGGGATTTGAGAGACGGTGGGAGCCATCCTGTTTAGACAAATTAAAAACCACTCTAAACTTCCAAAAGCATCATGCTAAAGTGTTTCTTCTCTCTCTCCTATTTGCAGCGACCAAACATCATGACCGGACTTAAGTTACAACTAGATAAAAACATATTGACATGGCCAAACTACAAAGATTGGCTCAGGAATGTCAAAATGGCAATCACTTATGACAAGTTGGGGTATCTCCTTACCACCAAAGTTCCCCCTGTCCCAGGTCCCAAAACCAGCGTCTCGGATAGGGAAATCCGTAAGACTTGGGAAATCGATTGCGCGAAGGCCAAGTGCCTCGTGCTTGCTTCTATGGACAATGAACATCAGAGGAGGCACGAGAATATAGACCGCGAATCCGTATTTCTCCATAAAAAACAACTGTATGGAGAGCAATCTCGTATCGCCAGATACGAAGTGTCGAAAAAACTATTTTCGGCAAGGTTGGCCGTCGGATCATCGGTAGTGGAACACGTGCTTAAGATGAATGGCTTGTCACGACCTAAAAATTGGCCCGTGATGTCCCTAATACTACGCAACGCCTAATGACGTAGCGCAGTAAAAGAAAGCCAAAACCCAGAAATCTAAACCATAAAAATACGGAAAAGATAATATAAGTTTTTGAAACATTTGAAATTGCAACCCAAATTCTTTAAAAGTCCTATTTTATTTCTTTAAAATTTTAGCAACACCCCCTTTTTGTAAAAACCAGCCAAGATGAATACAACACAAAATATGAAGCTATAGCGAAGAAATAAGGACAATAGAGAGAAAGCTGTATATAAAAGACAACAAATCCACAAATAATATACAGTAACGTCCTCACCAAGTCTCTAAGTCAACAATACAATAGTAGATGGAGAGTACAAGATACAACGAATGTACAATATGAAATAAAGATAATCATCTAACCCACCAAGCAAAATAGTACTGTGAGCTGATGCGGTATCTGTAGCAAAAGATGAAAGATGGGTACTGAATAGCCTGCCTCGACTACTCTGGGGAACAACCTGAAACACCTGTGGCACAACAGGGGTGAGTTGACAACTCGTGAATAGTAGATAACATATGCAGGTAATCGCAAGAATGCACGTACAGCATGAATCTATGATATGCGATTACAGTAATAACATGTCATGCAAATGCTGAATAAAGGAGAGTACACTAGCAGGTACAATCAATATGTGAAGCAATAGTAACATGACAATAATATGCAATAACCATGCAATAGGGATGTGAGAAGGTAAGTATGCAACTATCATAAGGGTACACTAACAGGTACTACCAATATATGAATCTGTGCATAAAGTAGATAAGTGTGAGGTATAGGGTGGAATATGTCATTTCCACGGAAACCTGACATCGTGGCAGGATCACAATCCATCAAGACACTCAAATCCACAATTCCTCAAATCAGCCCCCAAACTGGGCTCTCACATCATATAAGTCACACATCTCCTCAATGTACAATATCGAGTAATCTCCTATATCCCGAATGTACAATCAACAATCTCTTTCATATCCAATATCCAATCTCAAAGAATCACATATATCCCAAGTCGAATCTCAAGTAAGTTTCTAACATCCTAAGGTATATATATATATATATATATATATATATATATATATATATTTGTAGAAATAAATATGATGGGGGCAATACACATATATTAGCGTCCCATTCCACTAATATTGGTGTAAGGGTATATATAACAACGGAAAATCCCCTGTTATATATACAAAGGTATTTAAAAGAAATATCATGAAAACAATGTGCCAAGCATCGACACAGAAATCCTGATAGGTACGTATCATACGTTGTCCCGAAAGCACGAGTGCCTAGCCCTGACCCTCGCCTTTCGACGTATGCATACGTGCATGACTCCCAACGGTGTCTCCATGACCCCCGCTGAGTCATCAGTACTGTCACCGGTAGGTACTAGCCCGCCTCCAGGCTCAATCGGCAAAATCCATCGATCTTCTTGCCGAGGGGAACCATACCGGGCCCCACCATGTGCCCTCTACGGCCTCGACGCCTCCTCGTAGGGGTATATACATATCAGCACCGATAAAGCTCATGGTGGATGCGCAAATATCATATCAAGCAAACCGGGTTTTTCAATGTATGTATAATTTCATGAACTCCCGCGGTTCCCAAATCCAGAAAACATCATCTAAAATCCCAAAAACAATGCGCAAATCCAGGAATAAATATATGCGATATATCTGAAATGCGAGCATATAAATGAGAATATGTAGCTGAAACCAGATGTATGCGAAACCAATAAGGTACAGCTAAGTAACACCGGTAAAGGTAAATATGTACTGCAACTGAATATGCATGAAACATACAGGTGTAGCAGTGTATAGGTATCTACCTACAAGAACTGATGTCGTATACCCCCTGGGTATAAGAAGAATATGAGTAAGATATCCCCCCCGGTATAAGTAAAATATGTAAAAGGTATACCTGTAGCTGTATCGCAAGGTGTAAATATACCTATCACTAAAGGTATGATACACTATAGGTATACCGGTAAGCTAGATGTCATGTGTGACAAGCAATAGTATTTATAAGGGGTTGTGTGTGACATGGCAATTATTGACGGTGTGTGTGTAACATACAATCCGTGCTCGTGCAACATGAACCGTCAATAATATGTGCAGTGTCCTACGGCTGCTAGTCACAGAATAACCACATCAAGGAAATAAAATAAAGGCGCAATTCTACAATGACGTAGAATGTGCGACAGGTATTTGAATCCTAGCCCAGACGCATAACGCCATGCGGGCGATTCCCCTGTAGATGTTAAATCTACTCACCTACGCTCCACGCTAGGTGAATCCTACCATCTGCTCCCCCCTGTAGTAGTGTCCGTAGTCTCTGCCTGCAAACCAGCAAATAAGACATGAAAATCATATATAAGCTAAATATTCCGCGAAACGCGATATCGAACCAAAACGAGAAACTCGCGTCGCGAACTAAACGCGTGTGTGCACAATATGCTAAAACGTGTGTATACGCGTCTAAAACTATCACGACACGCCGCGATACGCTGGATCACAGAACCCACTCACGTATCGCGCAAACACAACGGACATGAAAAATGGTATTTGATCCCAGATTTTCCTACAGGCCAAATCTTACAAAACTAGACATGCAAAAACACTACACTACACAGCAGACTACCATACCCAAAACCCCAGCACCCCACTCCCCTTCCTGGCCGCAAATTGCGGCCAGATTGATATAATTGGCGGCCTGGGTTGGGAGATAGGGGCTCGTGCTCTGGTGGTGTTATCTAAACCTAGTGTACATGCCCCAGTTTCCTCAATTTTGTCCTGATGGCCCCGGGTCAAAAGCAGATTCCAGATACCCAATATATCGCTTTAAAAACACCAAATTGCACAAAACACAAACCCTATGGTATTTTAGTGTAATTCAGGGAAATTCTCAGTTAAGGTTACCCTAACAACACTTAAACAAGTAGGGTTTACCAACACAATCACCACATAATCAAAGTTCCACACAAATCACCCTAATTAGCACTAAACTAGCTAATTTAACATTAACCGACACCAATTATCACATAACTAAGCAACTAAGAGATAGGGTTCAGAAAATATATCCTATAGGATCTCAAGAAGCAGGAGGAGAAGTGAATGGAGGAAATGAGGGCTTGCTATTGCTGTTGGGCTCCTGCTGTTGCTGTTGCAGAAGTTGCTGCTGCTGTAGCTTGCTGCTCTGCTGCTGATGGTGAGCAAGCTGGAGCTGCTGTTGCTGCTGTGTCTTCTGCTGCTACTGTTGCTTCCTGCTGCTCCTGCTGTTGCCGAAGATGATGATGATGCTGTTGTAGTTGTAGCTGATGTTGTTGTTGTTGTTGTTGTTGTGGCTGATGAGTGTGTGTGTGTGTTTGTGAGAGAGAATGAGAGAAAGAGAAAATGAGAGGAGAAATGAGAGAACAAGGCCAAGACCCCCCCTCTCTCTCTCTTCCCTCATAATGAGACATGGCTCACACCATGCTTCCCATGCCCCCTCTCTCCCACAAAGTCAACATCTCAACCTAAACAAAGAAAATCAATTAAAACCCTTATTATTTTTAAAAACCATAACTATTAAACCCAAAACACTTAAACAAAACATAAAACTAGCTTAAGACAAATGGTTAGCTAACCATGATTGCTAATCATGTTTAACTCCAAAAACAACCCTAGTTATCATGCACAAGTGTGTGTGCACCTAACAAAATTCTAATAAAATACTCATTAAATAGGATAAAATATTTAAAACTTAATTTGTTAAACTTTTTATTAAAAACCACAAATTAAAATATAATTAACTACAAAACACATTCTAAGGTGTTACAATCTCCCCCCTTAAAAGAAATTCGTCCCCGAATTTAAAAATATACCAATACGCATACCTTCAAAGAGAAGATTAAAATCCTCAAATCTCGCTCGCAGCCTCCCAAGTGACTATCTCACTATACGGCTACGTCCAAGGAAACCCTTCACAGATGGCAAAACCCTTGACCGATGTCCCTCCACCTGCCGAGCCATTAATACCATTGGCTGCTGGTGAACGAAAGATCGCGTCCAAGCCAAAAGGTCTGGTACTAAATCATGTGAGAAAGGTCATGAAGGTAATTGTAAAGCATCATCACAAGGAATACGGGGTGAAAACTCAATAATCTGGGCGGAAGTGCCAAATTAACGGCAACGAAACTAACTCGCTTATAGGATCTCAGAAAGACGTAAATCCTGGGACAAACTTCCCAAAATCCAACACGTCATTCATCGGAAAGTCCGTAGGAATACATGATCTATCCCTGCGAGCTCGAGTCTATGACCAACACAATCGGCATAAGACCTCAGTTCGCAATGGACAATTCCCATCCTGACCTAACACAGCTGGACTATCTCCGAAGTCTCTAGACTAGCTGGGGTCCAAAGTCCTACTTACGCAGAGTCAGAAAAACAACAGACCGATGATCGACACGACCTAACCCCTAAACCTAAAGGTGGCCAATTGGAGTGTCTCCTGATAACAGCTATCGAAGGAGAACCCTAACGATGGCGAGTGAAGATCCCAAACTGCTGACAACAACCAATACAACCCACAACTTTAACAAAAACAACTGAGCAAACTGAGTATAACCGGACGACAAGAATCCGAATGGAGTCACACCCTGACCAAACTTGGGTAGAAACCATAACGAAATTCGTGGAGATCGCTCCCATTCCTACTTCGGAACGGTAAAAGGTTGCAACTCTCCAGCCGGCCTCAGATGCTCGACTCAAGCACACAACAAGATTGACACCTTGAAACGAAACCTGAAACTTCTCTTTACATCCTTGTCCACTCGTAACTATCTCACAAGTCACGTTAAATGTTCGTGGAACTTGAATGCATATAGAGAGTTGATGGATGTGCATGTTCTAGGATTACACGTCTCTACCCGATGATGTCAGGTACACAAACGCGTCCCTAACTTAGCACACCATTGTCACAATTCAAGGTCTCCGAATCATTACCCAGCCGACCATGCTCAAGTATCACTAACGAACGAGCATCGGCGGGCAGTGTCTCGCGAAAATGATTTAAGGAAGGTGGTCGGGCGCGGACATGAGCAAGTTGTCCCCTCCGTAGAGACGAACTTAAGCTATACTCGACGATCACACAAGAACTGTAAATCTACAGAAGACTATCACAACAATCCAAATCCGCTGCAGGAAGATGTACATTAAGCTCTGGTGGTCCGTGAAAATCTGACATGACTCTCGAACAGATAGTGTCTCCAAATCTCCAACACAAAACCAACGCGGCCATCTCCAGATCATGAGTGGAATATCCTCCTCGTTCTTCCTCCAAATGTAGGGAAGCAAAAGCGATAACTCTATAGTGTCACCTCAGTACACACTCGAGCCCACTCAAGAAACATTACAGTTAAACAACAAAGTCGCCCGAACCAGAAAGCAAAGAAAGAACTGATGCAGTTGTTAACCGAATCTCCAACTGCTGAAAACTCCGTACACATGCCTCAGTCCACAGAAAAGAAACCTCCTTTCCCGTCAATTCAGTCGACGGTGCAGCACTACTCTAGCAATCCTGCATGAAACGGCGGTAAAACCTGCTAAGCCCAACAATATGCGGATCTCCATCCAGCACACAAGTCTGGGCCTAAGCTGTACGGTCACGATCTCCCTCGGGACCATACAAAACCGTCTCCCGTGACTACCAGACCTAGGAGTCAACACAAAACAAGCCTGAAGAAACACTCCGAGAATTTAGCAAACAGCTGGTGCTCTCCCAGTAACTGCATAACAAATTCTCAAGTGTTACTCCTGTTCCTTAAGATACATTAAAAAGACTAGAATGTCGTATATAACACAACAAAACTGGTCGAGGAACGGCCTGCAGAAATCTGGTTCATCATATCTACGAATGCTGCTAGGGCATCAGGGAATCCAACGACTCACTGATACACACAAAGCCCGTAGCACGCATAAGACAGTCTTCGGAATGCCATCACCACGAATCAGCAATAATGATGACCTGATCCCAAATAAACTTGGAAAATGTCTCGCACTCTGGAGCTGATCGAAGAAATCGTCACGGTGAGGTGAAGGATATCTATCCGCACCGTAAGCCGGTTCAATTAACGATCCGTCGATACGCAACCCTAAACTGCCGTCTTTCTCCTTGACGAACAAAAATAGGAGCTTCCAAAAGCGAAACACTCAGACGCACAAAACTCCCCAAACCACAACTCTGCAGCTGATCCCTTAGCTCCCAAGCTTCGCCGGCTCACGGAACAACGTCGGAAAACTCTCGCACGGAAGTAACCCGGTCCAATAATCCCACTGTGGCTCCAGTATCATGAATGAACGCCAAGAATCCACGACATCTCTTCAGAAGCCGACTAGCGAAAAAGGATGAATTCAAGCTGTGAGAGGCGGTACATCTATCCACCTGCACAACGAGAACTAACTTGCCGGGAAAACAATTCCTGACTGTTTCCTCACGGTAGTCCACAGACACCTAACACGTAACTAAACAGTCCGTGCCCAGGAGAACGTCAAATCCAAAATCTCTAGAAGAATCAAAACGACGGACGAATCTCTATCTCCTATCCGATTGGCACACAACTGAAATACGTGTCGCGCAACAAAAGAATCGCTGACAGAAGTTAACACCACTACGACTAATCTACCCAACCACGGTACAAGCATGAAAAACAAATGAATACATCAAAAGAACATATAAATAAAAGATACCTGAAAACTCCACATTGGACGTCTGCGCGTCCCGATAAGTAGAAGCAAACTCCTGTGTCTGCCCTCTACTCGCAGCTGGATGAACTCCTCTGGTAGACTGAGCCCTCTGAGCAAATCTTCCACGTCCACGGCCTCTCTGAGTACGATCCTGACGTCGTGCTGAGGAACAATCCTTGATGAAGTGCTGAAGTCTTCCGCATCGAAAACATCCACGTGCTGACTGCTGACCATCCTGGGGATGAGAGCTGAATGACTGTCCTCGTCCTAAGCCTCTGCTACTCCCGCGACGGCCACGAAATCTATCCCGACGACCAAACCTCTGTCTCTGGGCTGGTACACTTGTACGAGTCCTCCACTGTCCTGGAACTCTCTGAGCCTCTGGAATATGCGTCTCATCAACTGGAGTTGCAACCACTGGTGCTATGTAGGTGACGGACTACCGCATGCTGATCGCAAGTGACAACTGAGTAACAGGGGTGACAACCTCCTGTCGTAGCTCCCGAACGACATCAACCAATGAACTCATAGTCTGGAGGAAGACCTGCATCTCTACCAAAAGTCTATCCATAGTATAAGTCGTAGGCTGATCCGTCTGCACCTGTGCTACTAGAGTAGCATCCTGGTCAGTACTCGTCTCACCCGAGCTAACTCTGACCTCGGCCCTCGCTGCATCACTCTGAGTCCCCATAGTCATCGGTGGCAAGGCTATAAATAGATATAAGATAAGATTCGACAAGAATAAGGAAATCGAATCTCAAGGATATGGATCATCAAGGAAGGAATTTAAAGCAAATTGTACTTAGGTCACTTAATGCAAAGTACCATATCGTGGGTATGCTGCAGACATACACACACTACGTTCCTCTGCATAAGCTACCTACTCCATCATACTAAGGTCATCCTACACTCCGAAAGGTAAAAGCTATCGCTCTGATACCAACTTTATCACGACCCAAAAATTGTCCCGTGACGGCCCTAATACTACGCAACGCCTAAAGACGTAGCGCAGTAAAAGAAAGCCAAAACCCAGAAATCTAAACCATAAAAATACGGAAAAGATAATATAAGTTTTTGAAACATTTGAAATCGCAACCCAAATTCTTTAAAAGTCCTATTTTATTTCTTTAAAATTTTAGCAACACCCCCTTTTTGTAAAAACCAGCCAAGATGAATACAACACAAAATATGAAGCTATAGCGAAGAAATAAGGATAATATAGAGAAAGTTGTATATAAAAGACAAAAAATCCACAAATAATATACAGTAACGTCCTCACCAAGTCTCTAAGTCAACAATACAATAGTAGATAGAGAGTACAAGATACAACGAATGTACAATATGAAATACAGATAATCATCTAACCCACCAAGCAAAATAGTACTGTGAGCTGAAGCGGTATCTGTAGCAAAAGATGATAGATGGGTAGTGAATAGCCTGCCTCGACTACTCTGGGGAACAACCTGAAACACCTGTGACACAACGAGGGTGAGTTGCCAACTCGTGAATAGTAGATAACATATGCAGGTAATCGCAGGAATGCACGTACAGCATGAATCTAAGATATGCGATTACAGTAATAACATGTCATGCAAATGCTGAATAAAGGAGAGTACACTAGCAGGTACAATCAATATGTGAAGCAATAGTAACATGACAATAATATGCAATAACCATGCAATAGGGATGTGAGAAGGTATGTATGCAACTATCATAAGGGTACACGAACAGGTACTACCAATATATGAATCTGTGCATAAAGTAGATAAGTTTGAGGTATAGGGTGGAATATGTCATTTCCACGGAAACCTGACATCGTGGCAGGATCACAGTCCATCAAGACACTCAAATCCACAATTCCTCAAATCAGCCCCCAAACTGGGCTCTCACATCATATAAGTCTCGCATGTCCTCAATGTACAATATCGAGTAATCTCCTATATACCGAATGTACAATCAACAATCTCTTTCATATCCAATATCCAATCTCAAAGAATCACATATATCCCAAGTCGAATCTCAAGTAAGTTTCTAACATCCTAAGGTATATATATATATTTGCAGAAATAAATATGATGGGGGCAATACACATATATTAGCGTCCCATTCCACTAATATTGGTGTAAGGATATATATAACAACGACAAATCCCCTGTTATATATACAAAGGTATTTAAAAGAAATATCATGAAAACAATGTGCCAAGCATCGACACAGAAATCCTGATAGGTGCGTATCATACGTTGTCCCGAAAGCACGGGTGCCTAGCTCTGACCCTCGCCTTTCGACGTATGCATACGTGCATGACTCCCAACGGTGTCTCCATGACCCCCGCCGAGTCATCAGTACTGTCACCGGTAGGTACTAGCCCGCCTTCAGGCTCAATCGGCAAAATCCATCAATCTTCTTGCCGAGGGAAACCATACCGGGCCCTACCATGTACCCTCTACGGCCTCGACGCCTCCTCGTAGGGGTATATACAAATCTGCTCCGATAAAGCTCATGGTGGATGCGTAAATATCATATCAAGGAAACCGGGTTTTTCAATGTATGCTTAATTTCATGAACTCCCACGGTTCCCAAATCCAGAAAACATCATCTAAAATCCCAATAACTATGCGCAAATCTAGGAATAAATATATGCGATATATCTGAAATGCGAGCATATAAATGTAAGTCCACGTTGCGACCCCCGATTCTTACGGCGATGCAGAAACGGTATAAAAATCAAATTTTTAGCGCATTGGGCAACATGGACTAACAAAGTCGAGATCTTTTCTAAACTAAACTAGCTATCATGCTAAAGAGAGTTAGCTACTCGGATAAAAGGTTATACCTAACTTGAACTCCTTCTTCTTGAAACTTTTGTAGGGGTTGGTGGTTCTTTCCTTGTTGCCTTCTTCCGTCAAAGATGGATCCACCTGAGGGTTCAACCTTCGGGCTCTTTCTCGAACTTTGAGAGAACTAGAATCTTCGGCTTGCTAAACCTTTGACCCTAGAGTGTGTAGAGAGTGTCTAAGGGGTGTTTTTATCTTAAGGAGAGGGATTCTCAACTCATGAGAAGGATTCTCCTTGAACTAGAGGAGGAATAAGAACAAGTGAGGAGAGAGAATGGTTATGATAGAATGAGCTTTCTTTTCCTTTCTTACAACCATATCACAAAAGAAAAGAATTATCAATTAACAATAATAATAAAATGAAATAGTTGATGGATGGTTTGGAATGACCATTATCATTACAATCTTTAAATGGTTTTGCAAGAATCAAAAAGCATCTTTCTTTTGTAATGATGATGGTCAAACCTTCAACCATGGTCAACAAGTCAACCATGGTCAACAAGTCAACAAAATCCAACCATGACACAATTTCATTTAATTAATATTATTAATTGATATATCATAATTCCTTTAGGGTTTGGAAAAAGACGACTGTCAACTGTGCATACGCACCCGTTCCGAAACCCTAATGAAAATCCTCTTCCTCCGCCTCAATCAACTGTGCATACACACCCGCATTCTTGTTCCGAGGAACATGAATACCAAGAGATAAAATCAACCCCAAAACATATACCAGTATTTGGCTCAAACCAGAGCCAACTAGTAATATCCATCCGGACTCCAAACGTGCACAAGTGCGCGGATGAGAACGAACCCTGTCGCAAAACCATGCGACCTCTACTCTGTTTTGCCCAGAGGCGAATACCCTCTGTGTGGGACTCTAAAGACTCGACACTACTCTGGCAGTGGGTTTAACCACAGACCGCAAGCGGCACTAGCTGTGCGTAACGGTCCCCAGGTAGATGCCGACATGAAGGCTGACGAGGTGAACCCCATCTGAACTCCTACTGAGTCTGAATGTGACAGTCTCCGTATAGTCCGGTCTGTTCGTCTGATACATCGCATGTCGGGCCTAGGGGGCGGTAAACGTCAGTCCCCTAATAGTGGTACAAGTCGTGTCGAAGTGAAGCCCAAAACACCCTGAGATAACACTGGAAGCCTACCAGTATATCTCGCTTGCCCTGGCCAGGGACTACTCGTGTAATGGCTCTTCTAGACACAGCGCGATGCCAACCCCCAATACCGGGAGAGACGAATCCTGTCTAACCGTCACTGCCTCCAAGTGTTTCGGGACTGCACCCAACCATTACCTGTTTGCACGACTCCTTTGAGCCGTGGTAGGGTAGTGATCAAAGTGCAGTGGGAACACACTCGAGGCGAAGTGCCAGTGTCAAGTCAGCGGACTAAGCTGTACTCATGTCACCTGGGAACTGATAACTGACGATAGGTATAATACCAACCTGTCAGTTCCCGACGAGTCCTGTCCAATGTACTCGTAACCCAACGAGCACCCGTATACTATCTCCAGTACGACGTACTGATGGCTGTGGGACAGACCATCTCCCACACTGGGATGAGAAGCGCATACGCTAGTCTACTCCGGAGTATCGATGCCCTGTCTCGATAGTCCTGCGACTAGGGACCTGTATAAGGATGTGCTTATAGACTACCTAGCCCCACTAGTGTGACCGCCATCACAACGCTGGTAATCAAGCAAAGATCCTAAGGGCTCCACTAATGCGTATAGGTGATATACTAAAATAAACACATGTACACATTGAAGTAGAAACAAACCAAGTAGCATACTACTATATTGAGCAAGATTGTTTATACAAGGTGAATATCCCAAGCTTCCATCAAGTAATATACAAACTAGTATGATACAGTAATGGCCTCTAGGGCATATACACTAACAATCTCCCACTTGCACTAAGGCCATGTACTGGCGTATCGAAGACCTATCATCTCAATCAGCCGCTCGAACTGAGTCTGGCGCAGTGCTTTGGTGAATGGATCAGCGATGTTTTCTTCTGAAGCAACCCTCCGAACCTCGATCTCCTTGCGATCCACGATCTCCCTGATCAGGTGATACCGCCTCAAGATGTTCCTGGATCTCTGATGGGACCTGGGTTCCTTCGCTAATGCTATAGCCCCGTTGTTGTCGCAATACAGAGGTATTGGGTCAACAATGGACGGAACCACCTGAAGTTCTTTCAAGAACTTTCTTATCCAGACAGCTTCTTTTACGGCATCAGATGCAGCGATGTATTCCGCTTCCATAGTCGAGTCTGCAACGGTTTCCTGTTTGGAGCTCTTCCAACACACCGCCCCTCCATTGAGGGTAAAGACGAAACCCGACATGGACTTGGAATCATCCTTGTCACTCTGGAAGCTGGAGTCAGCAAAGGCCTCGATCTGGAGGTCTTTTCCGCCATACACCAAGAACATCTCCTTAGTCCTTCTCAGGTACTTGAGAATGTTCTTTACCGCTATCCAGTGTTTCTCCCCAGGGTTTGACTGATACCGGCTTACCACGCTTAGTGCATAAGCTACATCCGGTCTGGTACACAACATCGCATACGTTATAGAGCCTACCGCAGAAGCGTAGGGTATAATAGACATGCGATCCCTCTCCAAATCAGTCTTGGGGGACATCTCTTTAGAGCGGGTGATCCCGTGACAAGCCGGTAGGTTACCGCGCTTGGAATCTTCCATACTGAATCTTTTCAGTATGGTGTCGATGTACCTGGACTGTTAAAGTCCTAATATCCTCTTGGATCTATCACGATGGATCCGGATCCCCAAGATGTATGAGGCATCACCCAGGTCTTTCATGGAGAACCTGTGTGACAAGAACCCCTTGACAGATTGTAGCTTAGGAATGTCATTTCCTATTAAGAGAATGTCATCCACGTATAAAACGAGGAATACTATAGTTCTCGCTACAAATCTACTGTAGATGCATGGTTCATCTGGGTTTTTGATAAAGCCAAATTCTTTGACCGTCTCATCAAAGCAGATGTTCCAACTCCGCGATTCCTGCTTTAGTCCATAGATGGACTTAAGCAACTTGCACACCTTTCCGCTTCTCCCACTCTGAATGAAACCCTCTGGCTGGTCCATATAGACACACTCCTCTAAATTTCCATTTAGTAAAGCGGTTTTTACGTCCATCTGCCAAATCTCATAATCGTGGAAGGCAGCAATGGCAAGAAGGATCCGAATGGATTTCAGCATAGCCACTGGAGAAAAGGTTTCGTCATAGTCCAAACCAGGTCTTTGACGGAAACCCTTTGCTATAAGTCTAGCTTTATAGGTCTCAACCTGTCCATCTACACCAATCTTCCTTTTGAAGATCCACTTGCATCCTACGGGTTTTACCCCGTCTGGAGCAATGTCCAACGTCCATACATTGTTGGTGTACATGGACTCCATGTCGGTCCGCATTGCATCCAGCCATTTTACCGAGTCAACGCTCTGAACGGCCTGCTGGAAGCTAGTAGGCTCATCATAATCTATGATGCAATCCTCTTTATCCCCGTCTATGAGAAAACCGTAGTATCTCTCGGGCGGATGAGACTTCCTACTACTCCTGCGGAGCGGCGTAGGAATGTCCTGTTGTTTTGAACCCTCTGGTTCCTCTAAGCTTTCAGTAATGGTTTGTGGTTCTGGAATTTCTTCCAGTTCTACTGTGCTCCCACTTATCTGGGTTTCCAAAAACTCAGTTTCCAAGAAGTAGGCATGACGAGAAACAAGAACTTTTTGTTCCTCTTCGCAGTAGAAGAAATATCCCTTGGAGTTCTTTGGATATCCCACGAACTTGCACTGTATTGAGCGTGCCTCGAGCTTGTCCGCATGCTGCTTTTTAACAAAAGCTGGACATCCTCATGTCTTAATGTGCTTAAGATAGGGTCTCTTCCCACTCCACATCTCATATGGTGTAGTAGGCACAGTCTTAGTAGGAACTCGGTTCAAAAGGTACGCGGCTGATTCTAGCGCATACCCCCAGAATGATCGCGGTAACTCAGCATTACTCATCATGGACCGTACCATATCCAATAGGGTTCGGTTCCGTCTCTCCGATACACCGTTATGTTGCGGAGTGTATGGAGGAGTAAGCTGAGAGAGAATTCCGTTCTCTTTTAAATAATTCAGGAACTCGGCACTTAAGTATTCTCCACCTCGATCCGATCTTAGAATCTTGATACTTTTGCCGGTCTGTTTCTCTACTTCATTCTTATATTCCTGGAACTTTTCAAAGGCTTCGGACTTATGTTTCATTAAGAAAACATAACCGTACCTTGAAAAATCATCCGTAAAAGTAAAGAAGTAAGAGTAACCGCTTCGCGCATGTGTAGACATTGGACCGCACACGTCGCTGTGTACGAGTCCCAAGAGCTCGCTCGCTCTTTCTCCGTGTCCAGTGAACGGAGTCTTTGTCATCTTTCCCATGAGACAAGATTCACAAGTGGCATAAGACTGATACTCGAACGGGTCCAAGTATCCTTCTTTATGTAACTTAGTCAACCGTGTCTCGTTGATGTGACCCAGTCTACAATGCCATAAGAAAGCCTGATTAATATCTGGAGACTTTCTTTTGTGTGTATTCTGGACATTGAAAATCTGTGGTTGGTTTAACACGTATATACCATTGCTCAGTGTACCAGACCCAATCAGAACTTGATTAAGGCGAATGTTTACAACATTACTTACAAACGCAAATTCATAACCTTCTTTAGAAACCAAAGATACAGAAATGATATTACAAGTTGCGTTGGGTACAAAAAAGCAATTACGCAAAACCAAAACATGCCCATCTGACATTCCCAGGTGATAGTCCCCCAAGGCTTTAGCATCCATGCTAGCTCCGTTCGCAACTCTGAGGGTCATGTCACCTGCCTTCAAAAACCTACGGTTTCTCAACGCCTGCAAAGAATTACAGATATGAGATCCTGATCCGGTATCCAATACCCAGGAAGTAGAGTTTATCGATAGACAGTTTTCAATAACATACACACCTGAAGCTGAAGCCGCAACCTGCTTCAGTTCCTGTGTCCTGGCTTTCCAAGCCCTGCAATCTTTCTTCCAGTGTCCACTTTTATGACAATAGAAGCACTCTTCTTTACCCACAAGCTTCCCCGCTATCATTGTTGCCTTTTCTTTTCCCTTCGTACCCACTTTACTAACACCGCCCCTTGGTTTGGCGGGGGCTTTCTTCCTCTTTCCCTTGGCTTTCGCATTGGACCTAGAGGAAGAAGATCCTCCTACAAACAAAGCGGGTGTTTCCCTACCTTTCTGTAGGGTGCCCTCTGCGCTCCTCAGCATGTTGAGGAGTTCTGAAAGTTCAACTTCCTTTTCTTGTAAGTTGAAGTTCAGTATAAACTGGGCGTAAGTGGATGGAAGGGACTGGAGAATTAAATCCGTATAGAGTTCACTTTCCAACGTGGTCCCATGTTCCGCGAGCTCCTCAATGTAGCCAATCATCTTAAGCACGTGGTCCGCTACCGATGATCCGACGGCCAACTTTGCCGAAAATAACTTCTTCGACACTTCGTATCTTGCGATACGAGACTGCTCTCCATACAGTTCTTTTGTATGAAGAAATATGGATTCCAAGTCCATATTCTCGTGCCTCCTTTGATGTTCGTTGTCCATAGAGGCAAGCACGAGGCACCTGGCCTTCGCGCAATCAATCTCCCAAGTCTTACGGATTTCCTTATCCGCGACGCTGGAGGCGGGACCTGGGACGGTGGGAGCTTTGGTCGTAAGAAGATACCCCAGCTTGTCGTAAGTGATTGCCATTTTGACATTCCTGAGCCAATCTTTGTAGTTTGGCCCTGTCAGGATGTTTTTATCTAGAAGTAACTTAAGTCCAGTCATTTCGATTTGGTCGCTGCAGGGGGAGAGAAGAAACACTTTAGCACGATGCTCTTACAAGTTTAGAGTGGTTTTTAATTTGTCTAAACAGGATGGCTCCCACTGTTTCTCGAATCCCTCCTCAAACCATAAAGGATGAATTAGTCGGGATCAATCCCACCGTACAATACTTACTTAACCGTTCAGCCAGGCCAGTGTCGGTACTTCGAGGGAGGTTTTCCAACGCTTTCGCGAAGTTCCTTAATTTAAGAACCTCTTTTCCCTGGGGGCGTAGCCCCGCTAACACCTTTCTAGGCACTTACTAGGTTTATAGCATTGATCGTTTAGTGAGAAATTTCCCGAGGAGTAGCATATACTCACAGTAGGATCGGGATCCAAATATCATCGCGTGACGAAACTGAAGGAATCCTACCAGAATCATCACACTCCAAATGGTATGCAAATCTAGCAAGTTTCAGTACTTATGAAACTCCCGATGTGGATTTTTTGCCCCATGCTCTTATGACCTTAACTTTGGCCAACAAATCATAAGTCACATGTCAAGTTCTACCTGTCATTCTCCAGGTTAATTTGAATCCACCCGTACCTACCCTCGACTTTGGCCAACAAGGCAGTACGACTGTTCCAAACCAACGCATTTATCTATGCTGCACATGAATACCCAATAGCTACCAATCACTATGCCTTGACTTTGGCCAACAAACACAGCTTGAATACTATTGACTATTCATGTGAAACGACGGAGGGCTACGAATGGTTTTGGCGAAACCGTGAACGTAGTGAACTTGATATAATCGATGGAACGAGATAGCTTTTAGAAGGAGTGGCTCAAGCTCCGCATTTAAAAGTTAGTTTTGAAAAGAACCGAGTGGTTTTTCGAAAGTGTTCCAACGATTTTAACTTGGTTTATTATCTTGCATTAGTTCTTTTAATGCGTGATATTCTTGCATTAGTTCTTTTAATGCGTCCCATCATTTAATCCTACCATTGCAGAAAACAACCAAAATATGACGTACGCTTATGCCATTCGCATTCGCCACGGGGCCCCGTCATCACCCGTTAGGTTACTTAACTAACGACAGAGCGGGGGCTGGGCTAGCGCGGCTGTAAAACATAAGCAACGCCTAAATAGTTATAAATATAGCAATGATAGACATTACAGATCACAGATGAATACATTGGATATACTAGGAATCCGCAATCCGTTCGAGCCTGCAACGAAAAGCGGATTACACGGTCGCGGTGAATAGCCAAAACCCCACCCAAGACCCCTACGGGTGCGGCAAACTACCCGCCAAGAACCCGGTAGTTTGTGCACCCCTCCATGGGTCTATCCTAGGACCAAAAATAGTAAAAAGAATTATACAATGACGGCTACAACCCCGACCCGGTTGTGCGGCCATACAAACAATAATATTACATCAATTTACATGTTACAAATGAATGAAAGAAAAACAATACTCATCTCACATCCATCCCGGCTATTCACCCGCGACAATCCAATCCATTCATATACACATACCATCAACAAACACAGATCACAGATGTGTATAACCCTGACTAATCGACATATAGCGATTAGCCGACGTTCAATACATGCAAACATCACAGATATAACCATTTTAGTCAAAGTGCAGTGAAGTTCGATAAAAATACGGATTTATAGGCCCCCAAAAACAAATTTCTTTTCTGGAAAATCTGGGCACCAATGACATATCTTAAAAATCCCAAAACCCTACCAGAAGAACACTGCACGAAACAGGACCACAAGAAGAGACAAAACGGCGGCGGTTCCGCGGCCTAAGCCACCCATTGCCGCGGAACCGCGGGGCTTTGAAGGAATCATGCGATCGTATTTCGTGGGTGTTTTCACAAAACCCTGAGCCGATTTTAGGAGTAAAACTATTTACATTTAGAGCACAAAAAATTTCAACAGAAACTTAGGGTTTTGGTTTTTCCGGTTTTGCGATTTTTCTCGATCGAACTTCCATACACTTTACTACAAAGCTAGTTTAAGTTTAGTTAGTCTCTGATACCACTGTAAGTCCACGTTGCGACCCTCGATTCTTACGGGGAGGCGGAAACGGTATAAAAATAAAATTTTTAGCGCATGGGGCAACATGGACTAACAAAGTCGGGATCTTTTCTAAACTAAACTAGCTATCATGCTAAAGAGAGTTAGCTACTCGGATAAAAGGTTATACCAAACTTGAACTCCTTCTTCTTGAAACTTTTGTAGGGGTTGATGGTTCTTTCCTTGTTGCCTTCTTCCATCAAAGATGGATCCACCTGAGGGTTCAACCTTCGGGCTCTTTCTCGAACTTTGAGAGAACTAGAATCTTCGACTTGCTAAACCTTTGACCCTAGAGTGAGTAGAGAGTGTCTAAGGGGTGTTTTTATCTCAAGGAGAGGGATTCTCAACTCATGAGAAGGATTCTCCTTGAACTAGAGGAGGAGGAAGAACAAGTGAGGAGAGAGAATGGTTATGATAGAATGAGCTCTCTTTTCCTTTCTTACAACCATATCACAAAAGAAAAGAATTATCAATTAACAATAATAATAAAATGAAATAGTTGATGGATGGTTTGGAATGACCATTATCATTACAATCTTTAAATGGTTTTGCAAGAATCAAAAAGCATCTTTCTTTTGTAATGATGATGGTCAAACCTTCAACCATGGTCAACAAGTCAACCATGGTCAACAAGTCAACAAAATCCAACCATGACACAATTTCATTTAATTAATATTATTAATTGATATATCATAATTCCATTAGGGTTTGGAAAAAGACGACTGTCAACTGTGCATACGCACCCGTTCCGAAACCCTAATGAAAATCCTCTTCCTCCGCCTCAATCAACTGTGCATACACACCCGCATTCTTGTTCCGAGGAACATGAATACCAAGAGATAAAATCAACCTCAAAACATATACCAGTATCTGGCTCAAACCAGAGCCAACTAGTAATATCCGTCCGGACTCCAAACGTGCACAAGTGCGCGGATGAGAACGAACCCTGTCGCAAAACCATGCGACCTCTACTCTGTTTTGCCCAGAGGCGAATACCCTCTGTGTGGGACTCTAAAGACTCGACACTACGCTGGCAGTGGGTTTAACCACAGACCGCAAGTGGCACTAGCTGTGCGTAACGGTCCCCAGGTAGATGCCGACAAGAAGGCTGACGAGGTGAACCCCATCTGAACTCCTACTGAGTCTGAATGTGACAGTCTCCGTACAGTCCGGTCTGTTCGTCTGATACATCGCATGTCGGGCCTAGGGGGCGGTAAACGTCAGTCCCCTAATAGCGGTACAAGTCGTGTCGGAGTGAAGCCCAAAACACCCTGAGATAACACTGGAAGCCTACCAGTATATCTCGCTTGCCCTGGCCAGGGATTACTCGTGTAATGGCTCTCCTAGACACAGCGCGATGTCAACCCCCAATACCGGGAGAGACGAATCCTGTCTAACCGTCACTGCCTCCAAGTGTTTCGGGACTGCTCCCAACCATTACCTGTTTGCACGACTCCTTTGAGCCGTGGTAGGGTAGTGATCAAAGTGCAATGGGAACACACTCGAGGCGAAGTGCCAGTGTCAAGTCAGCGGACTAAGCTGTACTCATGTCACCTGGGAACTGATAACTGACGATAGGTATAATACCAACCTGTCAGTTCCCGACGAGTCCTGTCCAGTGTACTCGTAACCCAACGAGCACCCGTATACTATCTCCAGTACGACGTACTGAAGGTTGTGGGACAGACCGTCTCCCACACTGGGATGAGAAGCGCATACGCTAGTCTACTCCGGAGTATCGATGCCCTGCCTCGATAGTCCTGCGACTAGGGACCTGTATAAGGATGTGCTTATAGACTACCCAGCCCCCACTAGTGTGACTGCCATCACAACGCTGGTAATCAAGCCAAGATCCTAAGGGATCCACTAATGCGTATAGGTGATATACTAAAATAAACACATGTACACATTGAAGTAGAAACAAACCAAGTAGCATACTACTATATTGAGCAAGATTGTTTATACAAGATGAATATCCCAAGCTTCCATCAAGTAATATATAAACTAGTATGATACAGTAATGGCCTCTAGGGCATATACACTAACAATAAATGAGAATATGTAGCTGAAACCAGATGTATGCGAAACCAATAAGGTACAGCTAAGTAACACGAGTAAAGGTAAATATGTACTGCAACTGAATATGCATGAAACATACAGGTGTAGCAGTGTATAGGTATCTACCTACAAGAACTGATGTCGTATACCCCCCTGGGTAGAAGAAGAATATGAGTAAGATATCCCCCCGGTATAAGTAAAATATGTAAAAGGTATACCTGTAGCGGTATCGCAAGGTGTAAATATACCTATCACTAAAGGTATGATACACTATAGGTATACCGGTAAGCTAGATGTCATGTGTGACAAGCAATAGTATCTATAAGGGGTTGTGTGTGACATGGCAATTATTGACGGTGTGTGTGTAGCATACAATCCGTGCTCGTGCAACATGAACCGTCAATAATATGTGCAGTGTCCTACGGATGCTAGTCACAGTATAACTACATCAAGGAAATAAAGTAAAGGCGCAATTCTACAATGACGTAGAATGTGCGACAGGTATTTGAATCCTAGCCCAGACGCATAACGCCATGCGGGCGATTCCCCTGTAGATGTTAAATCTACTCACCTACGCTCCACGCTAGGTGAATCCTACCATCTGCTCCCCCTGTAGTAGTGTCCGTAGTCTCTGCCTGTAAACCTGCAAATAAGACATGAAAATCATATATAAGCCAAATATTCCACGAAACGCGATATCGAACCAAAACGAGAAACTGGCGTCGCGAACTAAACGCGCGTGTGCATGATACGCTAAAACGTGTGTATACGCGTCTAAAACTATCGCGACACGTCGCGATACGCTAGATCACAGAACCCACTGACGTATCGCGCGTATCGCGCAAACACAACGGACATGAAAAAAGGTATTTGATCCCAGATTTTCCTACAGGCCAAATCTTACAAAACTAGACATGCCAGAACACTACACTACACAGCAGACTACCATACCCAAAACCCCAGCACCCCACTCCCCTTCCTGGCCGCAAATTGTGGCCAGATTGATATAATTTGCGGCCTGGGTTGGGAGATTGGGGCTCGTTCTCTGGTGGTGTTATCTAGACCTAGTGTACATGCCCCAGTTTCCTCAATTTTGTCCTGAAGGCCCCGGGTCAAAAGCAGATTCCTGATACCCAATATATCGCTTTAAAAACACCAAATTTCACAAAACACAAACCCTATGGTATTTTAGTGTAATTCAGGGAAATTCTCCGTTAAGGTGACCCTAACAACACTTAAACAAGTAGGGTTTACTAACACAATCACCACATAATCAAAGTTCCACACAAATCACCCTAATTAGCACTAAACTAGCTAATTTAACATTAACCGACACCAATTATCACATAACTAAGCAACTAAGAGATTGGGTTCAGAAAATATATCCTATAGGATCTTAAGAAGCAGGAGGAGAAGTGAATGGAGGAAATGAGGGCTTGCTATTGCTGTTGGGCTCCTGCTGTTGCTGTTGCAGAAGTTGCTGCTACTGTAGCTTGCTGCTCTGCTGCTGATGGTGAGCAAGCTGGAGCTGTTGTTGCTGCTGTGTCTTCTGCTGCTGCTGTTGCTTCCTGCTGCTCCTGCTGTTGCTGAAGAAGATGATGATGTTGTTATTGTTGTAGCTGATGTTTTTGTTGTTGTTGTTGTTGTGGCTGATGAGTGTGTGTGTGTGTGTGTTTGTGAGAGAGAATGAGAGAAAGAGAAAATGAGAGGAGAAATGAGAGAACAAGGCCAAGACCCCCCCTCTCTCTTCCCTCATAATGAGGCATGGCTCACACCATGCTTCCCATGCTCCTTCTGTCCCACAAAGTCAACATCTCAACCTAAACAAAGAAAATCAATTAAAACCCTTATTATTTTTAACAACCATAACTATTAAACCCAAAACACTTAAACAAAACATAAAACTAACTTAAGACAAATGGTTAGCTAACCATGATTGCTAAATGTTTAACTCCAAAAACAACCCTAGTTATCATGCACAAGTGTGTGTGTGCCTAACAAAATTCTAATAAAATACTCATTAAATAGGATAAAATATTTAAAACTTAATTTGGTAAACTTTTTATTAAAAACCACACATTAAAATAAAACTAGCTACAAAACACATTCTAAGGTGTTACATGGCTTCATTGAGGAGCTCGGGGACATTGGGACCACGTTAGAGAACGAGCTCTACACGGACTTGATTCTCCAGTCACTTCCTTCCACTTACGCCCAGTTTATCCTGAACTTCAACTTGCAAGAAAAAGAAGTTGAATTTTCAGAACTCCTCAACATGCTGAGGAGTGCAGAGGGCACCCTACAGAAAGGTAGGGAAACATCCACTTTGTTTGTAGGAGGATCTTCCTCCTCTAGGTCCAAGGCGAAAGCCAAGGGAAAGAAGAAGAAAGCCCCCGCCAAACCAAGGGGCGGTGTTAGTAAAGTGGATACGAAGGGAAAGGCAAAAGCAACAAAGATAGCGGGGAAGCTTGTGGGGAAGAAAGAGTGCTTTTACTGTCATAAGAGTGGACACTGGAAGAAAGATTGCAGGGCTTGGAAGGCCAGAACACAGGATCTGAAGCAAGTTGCGGCTTCAGCTTCAGGTGTGTATGTTATTGAAAACTGTCTATCAATAAACTCTACTTCCTCGGTATTGGATACCGGATCGGGATCTCATATCTGTAATTCTTTGCAGACGTTGAGAAAGTGTAGGTTTTTAAAGGCAGGTGACATGACCCTCAAAGTTGCAAACGGAGCTAGCTTGGATGCTAAGGCCATGGGGGACTATCACCTGGGAATGTCAGATGGACATGTTTTGGTTTTACGTAATTGCTTTTTTGTACCCAACGCAACTTGTAATATCTTTTCTGTATCTTTAATATCTAAAGAAGGTTATGAATTTGCGTTTGTATGAAATGTTGTAAACATTCACCTTAATCAAGTTTTGATTGGGTCAGGTACATTAAGAAATGGTATATACGTACTAAACCAACCATAGATTTTCAATGTCCAGAATACAAACAAAAGAAAGTCTCCGGAAATAAATCAGGCTTTCTTATGGCATTGTAGACTGTGTCATATAAATAAGAGAAGGTTGACGAAGTTACATACAGAAGGATATTTGGATCCGTTCGAATATCAATCATATGCAACTTGTCAATCCTGTCTCAAAGAAAAGATGACAAAGACTCCGTTCACTGGACACGGAGTAAGAGCGAGCGAGCTCTTGGGACTCGTACACAGCGACGTTTGCGGTCCAATGTCTACGCATAAACGAAGTGGTTATTCTTACTTCATTACTTTTACGGATGACTTTTGAAAGTACGGATATATCTTCTTAATGAAACATAAATCCGAAGCCTTTGGAAAATTCCAGGAATATAAGAATGAAGTAGAAAAACAAACAGGCAAAAGTATCAAGACACTGAGATCTGATCGAGGTGGTGAATACTTAAGTGCCGAGTTCCTGGATTACTTAAAAGAGAATGGAATTCTCTCTCAGCTTACTCCTCCATACACTCCGCAGCATAACGGTGTATCGGAGAGACGGAACCGAACCCTATTGGATATGGTACGGTCCATGATGAGTAACGCTGAGTTACAGCGATCATTCTAGGGATATGCACTAGAATCAGCTGCATACCTTTTGAACCGAGTTCCAACTAAGACTGTGCTTACCACACCATATCAGATGTGGTGTGGGAAGAAACCCTATCTTTAGCACATTAAGACATGGGGATGTCCAGCTTTTGTCAAAAAGCAGCATGTGGACAAACTCGAGGCATGTTCAATACAGTGCAAGTTTGTGGGATATTCGAAGAACTCCAAGGGATATTTCTTCTATTGCGAAGAGGAACAAAAGATTTTTGTTTCTCGTCATGCCCACTTCTTTGAAACTGAGTTTTTGGAAAATCAGATAAGTGGGAGAGCAATAGAACTGGAAGAAACTCCAGAACCACGAGCTATTATTGAAAGCTTAGTAGAATCAGAGGGTTCGAAAGATCATGACATTCCTGCGCTGCTCCGCAGGAGTAGTAGGCAGTCTTATCCGCCCGAGAGATACTATGGTTTTCTCATAGACGGAGATAGAGAGGATTGCATCATTGATAGTGATGAGCCGACTAGCTTCCAGCAGGCCGTTCAGAGCGTTGACTCGGCAAAATGGCTGGATGCAATGCGGACTGAAATGGAGTCCATGTACACCAACAAAGTATGGACGTTGGACGTTGCTCCAGATAGGGTAAAACCCGTAGGATGCAAGTGGATCTTCAAAAGGAAGATTGGTGTAGATGGATAGGTTGAGACCTATAAAGCTAGACTTATTGCAAAAGGCTTTCGTCAAAGACCTGGTTTGGACTATGACGAAACCTTTTCTCCAGTGGCTATGCTGAAATCCATTCGGATCCTTCTTGCAATTGCTGCCTTCCACGATTATGAGATTTGGCAGATGGACGTAAAGACCGCTTTTCTAAATGGAAATTCAGAGGAGTGTGTTTATATGGACCAGCCAGAGGGTTTCATTCAGAGTGGGAGCAGCGGAAAGGTGTGCAAGTTGCTTAAGTCCATCTGTGGACTAAAGCAGGCATCGCGGTGTTGGAACATCTGTTTTGAAGAGACGGTCAAAGATTTTGGCTTTATCAAAAATCCAGATGAACCATGCATATATAGTAAATTTGTAGCAAGAACCGTCGTATTCCTCGTATTATACGTGGATGACATTCTTTTGATAGGAAATGACATTCCTATGCTACAATCTGTCAAGGGGTTCTTGTCGCACAGGTTCTCCATGAAAGACATGGGTGATGCCTCGTACATTCTGGGGATCCGGATCTTTCGTGACAGATCCAAGAGGATATTAGGACTTTCACAGTCCAGGTACATCGACGCCATACTGAAAAGATTCAGTATGGAAGATTCCAAGCGCGGAAATCTACTGGCTTGTCACGGGATCACCCTCTCTAAAGAGATGTCTCCCAAGACTTATTTGGAAAGGGATCGCATGTCTATTATACCCTACGCTTCTGCGGTAGGCTCTATAATGTATGCGATGTTGTGTACCAGACTAGATGTAGCTTATGCACTGAGTGTGGTAAGCCGGTATCAGTCAAACCCTGGGGAGAAACACTGGATAGCGGTAAAGAACATTCTCAAGTACCTCAGAAAGACTAAGGAGATGTTCTTGGTGTATGGCGGAAAAGACCTCCAGATCGAGGCCTTTGCTGACTCCAGCTTCCAGAGTGACAAGGATGATTCCAAGTCTATGTCTGGTTATGTCTTTACCCACAATGGAGGGGCGGTGTGTTGGAAGAGTTCCAAACAGGAAACAGTTGCTGACTCGACGATGGAAACGGAATATATCGCTGCTGCAGATGCCGCAAAAGAAGCCGTCTGGATAAGGAAGTTCTTAACTGAACTTCAGGTGGTTCCGTCCATTGTTGATCCAATACCTCTGTATTGAGACAACAACGGGACTTAGCTTTAGCGAAGGAACCCAGGTCCCATCAGAAGTACAGACACATCATGAGGCGGTATCACCTGATCAGGGAGATCGTGGGTTACCAGGAGATCGAGGTTTGGAGAGTTTCGACGGAAGATAACACTTCTGATCCACTCACGAAGGCCCTACCCCAGACTCAGTTCGAGCGGCTAATTGAGATGATAGGTCTTCGATACGCCAGTACATGGCCTTAGTGCAAGTGGGAGATTGTTAGTGTATATGCCCTAGAGGCCATGACTGTATCATACTAGTTTGTATATTACTTAATGGAAGCTTGGGATATTCACCATGTATAGACAATCTTGCTCAAAATGGTAGTATGCTACTTGGTTTGTTTCTGCTTTAATGTGTACATGTGCTTATTTTAGTATATCACCTATACACATTAGTGGAGCCCTTAGGATCTTTGCTTGATTACCAGCGTTGTGATGGCAGTCACACTAGTGGGGGATGGGTAATCCACAAGCACATCCTTATGCAGGTCCCTAGTCGTAGGACTATCGAGACAGGGCATCGATACTCCGGAGTAGACTAGCGTATGCGCTTCTCATCCCAGTGTCGGAGACGGTCTGTCTCACAGCCGTCAGTACGTCGTACTTGATATAGTATGCGGGTGTTCGTTAGGTTACGAGTACACTGGACAGGACTCGTCAGGAACTGTTGGTTGGTACTATACCTATCGTCAGTTATCAGTTCCCAGGTGACATGAGTACAGCTTAGTCCGCTGACTTGACACTGTCACTTCGCTTCGAGTGTGTTCCCGCTGTACTTAGATTACTACCCTACCATGGCTCAAAGGAGTCGTGCAAACAGGTAGTAGTTGGATGCAGTCCCGAAGCACTTGGAGGCAGTGACGGTTAGACAGGATTCGTCTCTACCGGTATTTGGGGTTGACATCGCGCTGTGTCTAGGAGAGCCATTACACAAGTCGTCCCTGGCCAGGGCAAGCGAGATATACTGGTAGGTTTCCATTGTTATCTCAGGGTGTTCTGGGCTACACTCCGACACGACTTGTACCGCTATTAGGGGACTGACGTTTACCGCCCCCTAGGCCCGCCATACGATGTTATCAGACGAACAGACCGGACTGTATGGAGATTGTCACATTCAGGCTCAGTAGGAGTTCAGATGGGTTTCACCTCGTCAGTCTTCTTGTCGGCATCTACCTGGGGACCGTTACGCACAGCTAGTGTTGCTTGCGGTCTGTGGTTAAACCCACTTCCAGCGTAGTGTCGAGTCTTTAGAGTCCCACACAGAAAGCTATTCGCCTTTAGGCAACCTAGTTTTGCGACAGGTCGCATGGTTTTGCGACAGGGTTCGGTCACATCCGTTCACTTGTGCACGTTCGGTGTCCGGACAGTTAACACTAGCGGGCTTTGGTTTAAGCCAGATCCTAGTGTACGATTTGGGATTGGTTTTATCTCGTTTGTATCCGTGTTCCTCGGAACGCGGATGCGGGTGTGTATGCACTGTTGACAGAGAGACAGATGCAGAGGATTCTCATTGGGGTTGTTGACTGTTGATTGTTGACTATTGACTTTTTGCTAAACCCTGATGAGAATAAGAAATATGATTAACAATAATATTAATTAAGTATTATAGTAACATGGTTGTTGAGGGGTTGACTTTGTTGACTTGTTGACTTTGTTGACCGGTTGACTAGGTTGGACTAGTTGACCATCATCATGACAATGGCTATCATTACATGGCAAAGACTTTTTCTTGCTTGTTTCTTTTTGCAAAATGAGTGCATGAAATGATATGGCCATTTTGACTTGAACCATCACATAATACTTGATTACTATTATTTGTTATGATGGTTTTGGATTATGAGAGCTTGGATGGCAAAAGACTTACTCATTCTCTCATTTGCTTTCTCTCTCTTGCTTGAGCTCTCCCTCTTGCTCTTCCTCTTGCTCTCTCTCTAGCTCAAGGCAACTCCCTCTCATGAGTTGAGAAACATTGACTCAGAGATAAAAGAAAACCCATATCACTTCTCTACTCATCCTAGTTCACAAGGTTTAGCAAACCAAGCGTTCTAGTTTCTTAAAGTTCGAAGAAGAAGCCAAAGGTAGAAGCTTTCAGGTGGATCCATCTTCGGCGCAAGGAGACGACGAGGTGAGGCCGATCCGTACACCGCAAAGAGTTGAAGAAGAAGGAGTTCAAGAACGGTATAAGCCCCTAACCGAGTAGGTAAAACTCATGTTAGGTTTGTTAGATAGTTGTTTAACAAAGATCCGTATTTTGAGTCCATGTTACCACCTCTTAAAAAATCATTTTTCATCATTTCTGCAAGCCCGTAAGTTTCGGGAGAGGTAACGTGGACTTACAGGACCTGGGACAGGGGGGCTTTGTTGGTAAGAAGATACCCCAGCTTGGCATAACTGATTGCCATTTTGACATTCCTGAGCCAATCTTTATAGTTTGGCCATGTCAGTATGTTTTTATTTAGTAATAACTTAAGTCCGGTCATGAAGATTGGTCGCTGCAATTAGGAGAGAGAGAAGAAACACTTTAGCATGATGCTCTTGTAAGTTTAAAGTGGTTTTTAGTTTGTCTAAACAGGATGGCTCCCACTGTTTCTCGAATTCCTCCTCAAACCAAAAAGGAAGAATTAGTCGGGATCAATCTCACCGTACAATACTTGCTTAACCGTTCAGCCAGGCCAGTGTTGGTACTTCGAGGGAGGTTTTCCAACGCTTTCGCGAAGTTCCTTAATTAAAGAACCTCTTTTCCCTGGGGGCGTAGCCCCGCTAACACCTTTCTAGACACCTACTTGGTTTATAGCATTGATCGTTAAGTGAGAAATTTCACGAGGAGTAGCATATACTCACAGTAGGATCGGGATCCAAATATCATCGTGTGATAAAACTGAAGGAATCCTACCAGAATCATCACACTCCAAATGGTATGCAGCACTAGCAAGTTTCAGTTTCTTTAGAAACTCCCGATGTGGATTTTTGCCCCATGCTCTTATGACCTTGATGTAGACCAAAATATCATAAGTCACATGTCAAGGTCTACCCATCATTTACCAGGTTAATTTGAACCCACCCGTACATACCTTTGACGTAGGCCAAAATGGCAGTACGATTGTCATAAACCAACGCATCTATCTATGCAACAGATAAATATCCAGCAGCTACCAATCACTATGCCTTGGCGTAGGTCAAAATACATAGCTTGAATACTACCGAATATTTAACTGAAATGATGGAGGGCTACGAATGGTTTTGGCAAAACCGTGAACGTAGTGAACTTGATATAATCGATGGAACGTGATAGCTTTTAAAAAAGAAGTGGCTTAAGCTCCGCGTTTAAAAGTTGTATTTGAAAAGAAACCGAGTGGTTTTGAAATTGTTCCAACGACTTTAACTTTGGTTTATTTTCTTGCATTAATTTAATGCGTCCCATCAATTAATCCTACCATTGCAGAAAACAACGAAAATATGACGTACGCTTATGCCATCCGCATTCGCCACGGGGCCCGTCATTACCCGTTAGGTTACTTAACTAACGACAGAGCAGGGGCTGGACTAGCGCGGATGCAAAACATAAGCAACGCCTAAATAGATATCATATATAGATATTTACATTCGTCAGATGCAATGATAGCCATTCCAGATCACAGATGAACACATTGGATATACTAGGAATCCGCGTTTCTTTCGAGCCTGTAACGAAAAGCGGATTACACGGTCGCGATGAATAGCCAAGACCCCACCATAGACCCCTACGGGTGCGGCAAACTACCCGCTAAATACCCGAAGTGAAGCAACCTCCCTCAACAACGTGAGTAGGCCACTTGGCACTTCGAGGTACCCGGTAGTTTGTGCACCCTACCTTGGGTCTATCTTAGGAGCAAAAACAGTAAAAGAAATAATATACAATGGCGGCTACAACCTCATCCCGGATGTGTGGCCATACAAATAATATTACATCAATTACATATTACATCAAATGAAAAGTTAAGAAAACTCTCATCTCACAACCCCCCGGCTATTCATCCGCGACAATCCAACGAATTCATATACACAAACCATCAACATTACAGATCACAGATATGTAAAACTCCCACTAATCGACGTATAGCGATTAGCGGACGTTCAATGCATATATCACATCACAGATATAACCCATTAGCTAAAGTCTACAGAAGTTCGATCAAAATACGGATTTGTAACCACCCCAAACACAAATTTGTTTTCTGGAAAATCTGGGCAGAAACAACATATTCCAAAAATCCCAAAACACCACACAAAACAAACTGCAGCAAAACCGACCCACGGCCGAGTCAACTCGGCCGCGGATCCTCGGCAAGATGCATGTTCTTGCCGCGGTGAGTTGGTCGACTCGCTGGATCATTTTCGCTGTGTGTTTACAGAAAACCCTGAGACGATTTTTAAGATATGCCAAATTATTTTTTGAGCTGTTTTAAAAATCGACAGCAAGCATGGTTTTCAGACGTGTTTTGTGATTTTTTTCTCCGATCGAAATTCTAGATACTTTGCTAACATGCTAGATAGTGTTTAGCTAGGCTCTGATGCCACTGTAAGTCCACGTTACCCGTCCCGGTTCTTTCGGGGATGCGGAAATGGTGAAAATCAATTTTTTCGATGAAGGTAACATGGACTAGAAACCGGATCTTTGCTAAACAAACTATCTAACATCCTAACTAAGAGTTTAACTACTATGTTAGTGGTTATACCTAGTCTTTAACTCCTTCTCTTCTTCTCCTCGTAGTGGTCGGACCGGCCTCACCTCGTCGTCTCCTTGTGCCGAAGATGGATCCACCCGAAAGCTTCTGCCTTTGGCTCCAACCTTAATCGAGAGGAAACTAAAATACTTGGCTTGCTAGACCTTGTACTCTAGAATGAGTAGAGAAGAGTTTTTAGGGTTTTATCTCAATGGTTCTTCTTTCTCAACTCATGAGACAAGAGGACCATGAGCAAGAGGAAGAGGGAGAGCTTGGATGAGAGAGAGTGGAAATGATAGAATGAGAGAAGACTTTTACAACCATGCTCTCAAAAACCAAAAATCATCATGATAATAACAATAATCAAGTATTTGTGATGGTTCATGTCAATGGCATTATCATTTCATGCATTTAATGCAATTTGTGAACAACAAGCAAGCAAAAGTCATACCCATGGAATGATAGCCATTGAAATGATGATGGTCAACAAGTCCAAAATAGTCAACCGGTCAACAAGTCAACAAAGTCAAACTTTCAACCCAACCATGGCACAATAATACTTAATTAATATTATTATTAATCATATTTCTTATTCTCATTAGGGTTTAGAAGAAGTCAACAGTCAACAACCCTAATGAGAATCCTCTGTCTCTGCCTCTGTCAACCGTGCATACACACCCGCATCCGTGTTCCGAGGAACATGAATACAAACGAGATAAAACCAATCCCAAAACGCATACTACTATCTAGCTTAAACCAAAGCCCGCTAGTAATAACTACCCGGACACTAAACGTGCATAAGTGCGCGGATGTGAACGAACCCTATCACAAAACTATGCGACCTCTACTCTGTTTTGCCCAAAAACGAATAGCTTTCTGTGTGGGACTCTAAAGACTCGACACTACGCTGGCAGTGGGTTAAACCATAGGCCGCAAGCGGTACTAGCTGTACGTAACGGTCCCCAAGTAGATGTCGATAAGAAGACTGATGAGGTGAACCCATCCGAACTCCTACTAAGCCTGAATGTGACAGTCTCCGTACAGTCCGGTCTGTTCGTCTGAGAACATCGCATGGCGGGCCTAGGGGGCGGTAAACGTCAGTCCCCTAATAGCTGTACAAGTCGTGTCGGAGTGAAGCCCAGAACACCCTGAGATAACACTGGAAAACCTACCAGTTTATCTCGCTTTCCCTGGCCAAGGACTTTGTGTAATGGCTCTCCTAGACACAGCGCGATGTCAACACCCAATACCGAGAGAGACGAATCCTGTCTAACCGTCACTGCCTCCAAGTGCTTCGGGACTGCACCCAACTACTACCTGTTTGCACGACTCCTTTGAGCCGTGGTAGGGTAGTAATCTAAGTATAGTGGGAACACACTCGAGGCGAAGTGATAGTGTTAAGTAAGCGGACTAAGCTGTACTCATGTCACCTGGGAACTGATAACCGACGATAAGTATAGTACCAACCAACAGTTTCCGACGAGTCCTGTTCAGTGTACTCGTAACCTAACGAGCACCCGCATACTATCTCAAGTACGACGTACTGACGGCTGTGGGACAAACCGTCTCCCCTGCTGGGATGAGAAGCGCATACGCTAGTCTACTCCGGAGTATCGATTCCTTGTCTCGATAGTCCTACGACTAGGGACCTGTATAAGGATGTGCTTGTGGATTACCCAGCCCCCACTAGTGTGACTGCCATCACAACGCCGGTAATCAAGCAAATATCCTAAGGGCTCCACTAATGTGTATAGGCGATATGCTAAAAGAAACACATGTACACATTAAAGTAGAAACAAACCAAGTAGCATACTACCATTTCGAGCAAGATTGTCTATACAACCGTGAATATCCCAAGCTTCCATCAAGTAATATACAAACTAGTATGATACAATAATAGCCTCTAGGGCATATACACTAACAGCTCCGAGACGAACTTCTTCATCGAGACGGCTTCCTTGGCGGCATCATTCGCAGCAATGTACTCAGACTCTATCGTAGAGTCTGCAACGGTATCCTGTTTGGAAGTCTTCCAACTTACCGCCCCTCCATTGAGGGTAAATACAAACCCGAAGATTGATTTGTTGTCGTCCTTATTGCTCTGGAAGCTCGAATCGGTAAAGGCCTCCATTTGGAGATCTCCATTACAATACACCAAGAACAATTCTTTAGTCCTTCGCAAGTACTTAAGAATGTTCGTCACAGCTATCCAGTGATTCTCCCCTGGGTTGGATTGATACCTGCTTACAACACTAAGTGCATAAGCTACATCTGGGCGTGTACACAACATCGCATACATTATAGATCCTACTGCCAAAGCATAGGGTATAATCCTCATGCGAGCTCTCTCTTCATCGGTCTTTGGGCAAGTGTCCTTAGAGAGAGTGACCCCATGGAAAGCGGGTAAGGCACCCCGTTTGGAGTCTTCCATACTAAACCTTTTAAGGATGGTGTTGATGTACCTGGTTTGGGACAATCCCAATTACCTCTTGGATCTATCCCTATAGATCCTAATGCCCAGAATGTATGTGGCATCACCCAGGTCCTTCCTGGAGAACCTTAGTGATAAGAAAGATTTGACCGACTGTAGCATAGGAATATCATTTCCTATCAGAAGAATGTCATCCATGTACAATACGAGAAATGTGACAGCTCTCCCTACAGCCTTCTTATAAACACAAGGTTAATCTGGATTTTTAATGAAATCAAACTCTTTGATAACATCATCGAAACAGATGTTCCAACTCCGTGATGCCTGCTTTAACCCATAAATGGATTTAAGCAATCTACATGCTTTCCCGCTGCTCCCACTGTCAATGAAGCCCTCTGGCTGATCCATATAATCGCATTCTTCTAAATCTCGATTTAGAAATGTCGTTTTAACGTCCATCTGCAAGATTTCATAGTCGTAGTGAGCATCAATACCAAGTAGGATCCGAATGGATTTAAGCATGGCTACGGGAGAAAAAGTCTCGTCATAGTCCAAATCTGGTCTTTGACAAAAACCCTTCGCCACAAGTCTTGCCTTATAGGTCTCTACCTGCCTATCTACACCAATCTTTCTTTTAAAGATCCATTTGCACCCCACAGGTTTTACCCCAGGGGTACAACGTCCAAAGTCCATACTTTGTTGGTGTACATAGACTCCATTTCGGATCTCATGGCATCCAGCCACTTCACAGAGTCTTCACTCGTGATAGCTTGCTGAAAACTGGTAAGATCATCATTCTCCATGATGCAGTCTTCTCTGTCACCATCAATGAGGAAACCGTAGTACCTCTCCAGTGGGCGAGAAGTCCTACCAGACCTACGGAGTGGTCGAGGTTCCTCAGTTTCTATTGCAACAGCCGGTTCAACCAAGTCGTCATTTGTAGTTTGTGTCTCTAGAACCTCTTCTAGATCTACCACATTGCCATCAGTTTCATTTGTGAAAAACTCTTTTTCCAAAATGTGGCATACTGAGAAACAAACACCTTTTGTTCCTCCTTGTGGTAGAAAAGATATCCATAAGAATTCCTTAGATATCCCATAAAGTTACACATGACCGACCGTGTCTCGAGTTTGTCCGGATTCTGCTTTTTAACATAGGCCGGGCAACCCCAAATCTTAATTCTCTTAAGAGATGGTCTCTTCCCATGCCATATCTCATATGGCGTGGTAGACACGGTTTTGGTTGGGACCCTGTTCAGTAGAAACGCTGCAGTCTCCAATGCATGCCCCCAAAATGAGACGGGTAACTCAGCATCACTCATCATGGAACGGACCATATCTAATAGGGTCCGATTCCGTCGTTCTGACACACCGTTGAGCTGTGGTGTGTAAGGAGGAGTGAGGTGAAAGAGAATCTCATTCTCTTTTAGGAAGTTCGCAAACTCTGTCTGAGATACTCCCCACCTCGATCTGATCGAAGCATTTTGATACTCAAGCCGGTTTGTTTTTCTACTTCGAGTTTATATTCAGTGAATTTCTCGAAAGCTTCGGATTTGTGCTTTAATAAAAATACATGACCGAATCTTGAGAAATCATCAGTGAATGTAATGAAGTATGAAAAACTGCCTCTAGCCTGTGTAGACATTGGCCTGCATACATCACTATGTATGAGCCCTAAGAGCTCAGTAGCTCTTTCTCCGTGTCCTGTAAACGGAGTTTTGGTCATTTTACCCTTGATACAAGACTGGCAAGTTGCATAAGATTTATATTCAAATGGATTTAAATATCCATCTTTGTGTAACTTTTTTAGTCTTGTTTGGTTAATATGACCAAGTCCACAGTGCTAAAGAAAAGCTTCATTTATTTCTGAATGTTTTCTTTTATTAGTGTGTTGTATGCTGAAAACTGTGTGTTGATTTCGGACGTATATCCCGTTATTAAGCGTACCATACCCAACCAACATTTGATTCAGGTGAATGTTCATAACATTGTTCTGCAATACAAAATTATATCTTTCACTGTCTAACGAGGAAATGGATATTATATTACAAGCATAAAAGGTACATAATAACATGGGTTCAAAACCAATATACACCCAGATGGCAACCCTAAGTGATACTCTCCCACAACAACTGTATGTACATTGGAACCATTTCCAACACGGAGAGTATGGTCACCTGTCTTTAAAACCTTGCTATTTCTCATCCCCTGCATAAAATTGCAAATGTGAGAACCTGAACCGGAATCTAATACCCAGGAAGCAGATTTTATTGAAAAACAGTTTTCTGTCACTCTTGCTGTCGAATTTTAAACTGACTCTAAAAATTTTTCAGGGTGCTTCAGAATAACAAGCAGGTAAAACTAGGGCTACTGAAGAAATTTGCACCCCTAACTCGGCCATCTCACCGCGGAACCGCGGAGGATCCATGCGATCCGCGGCGGATCCGCGGCCGAGTTGGGGCCGAGTCGGCCCAAATTTATTCAGTAACTCCTAGGTGTTAACAGTGATGTTTCTGGGATGTTTATTTTTCTGCTCAAGTCTCAGGTGCACAGAGAAGTATTGGAGTAGAATCTAAAAGCGTTTGTTCGATCGAAATTTCACGATATTTGCTAATTTGATTATATCTGTGTTTGTATAATGTGTTCGTAAACCTCCCCTAACTGCTAGTATGTCGGTTGGCAGGGGGTTGCACATTTCTGTAATGGTTTTTACTGTTTGTGGATGTGAACTGTATTGGACTGTTGTGATGATTAGCCGGGGTTTTGTGATGGGTTATTATTTTAATTCATTCGATGTAACTGTAATATATTGTAATATTATTTTGCGGGACACATCCAGGTTGCGGTTGTAGCCACCGTTGTATTATTTCATTTTTATTGTTTTTGCTCCTAGGATAGACCCAAGGTGGGGTACACAAACTACCGGGTACTTTGAAGTGTTTAGTAGCCTACTCACTTTGTTGAGGGAGACCGCTTCACTTCGGGTATTTGACGGGTAATTTGCCGTACCCGTAGGGGTCTAGGGTGGGGTAATGGCTATTCATCACAACTGTGTAATCCGTCTTTTGTTGCAGGCTCGTCTCACCCGAGCCAACTCTGACCTCGGCCCTCGCTGCATCACCCTGAGTCCCCATAGTCATCGGCAGCAAGGCTATAAATAGATATAAGATTCGATGAGAAATAGGAATCGAATCTCAAGGATATGAATCATCAAGGAAGGAATTTCAAACAATTTGTACTTAGGTCACTTTAGTCGAAGTATCGCATCATGGGTATGCTGCTGATCGCACGCTTTTGGCGTGTCGGATGTTCAAAGAATTAAAGTGTAACCGCGATCAGGACGGTGTCGCTTTGCAGCTAGCCGGTTGAGCACGGGTCGGTCCACAGGGAGATGGTGTTATCTTACCTTCTTGTTTTAGACGAGTCAATAAAGAATCTGTATGTTTGTTTGGTCTAACCTATGTGTTTATCTGCAAGTATAAAGTTGTTAAGAAAATACGAGATTGTAAGCTAAGAAATCCGTACTCAAAACCTTTGAGCCGAGTCTTGACCAATTGAAGCTAGAGCAATCGGCAACAACGTGGATTAGGGGATTTAAGCGCGGTATTCGTGGAATCCGGCTTATTTACCCTTTTCCTCCCGTTCTTGTCTCTTGCTTTCGCCTCCGGCCAAACCGAACGCAACCGGTCGCGGTTAGGAATCACCGTTACCTTGTCAGGGTACGGTGCCTAACGGAGCGCTTGCGTATGGTTTGGGCGAAGTTCAAATGGAAAATAACGGGAAAAGGAATTGGCAAAGAAATGTTAACTTATAATGCCGTATTTTATCTTAACAACAATAATTACATACATTCACAAAAGAGAACCAAAAAGAGAGGACAAAAAGAAAAGAACAAAGAAAAGAAAAGATACAAGTAATTAAAGTACATGGAATAAAATCGCAAGTAAGTAAATTGCAAGTAATAAAAGACAAGGTAATAAATTGCGAATAATAAAAAGCGATAAAAAGAATACGAAACTAGGACTCAAGACAAGCATGTGATCAATAGCCAACCCTTAAACTTGCAAGCTCAATGAAGAGGTTGCAAGATCAAGGGAAGGGTAGAGAACGCATGTGAAATGAAGTGCTAGTCCCGTGAGAAAATACGACCCTTGAGATCAATAACTAACCCTTAACCATTCAAGCTCAATGAAGAGGTTGAATGAGCAAAAGAAAGCAAAAATCTCAAGGGGAAGAAGAAACACAAGAGAATGATACAAAACCCTCATCTTCATTAATCTCCCACTCAAAAGCTCTCACTACAATTTCATGGAAAAAGAATGAAGAAGAAGAAGAAAAACTATACAAAAAACTACAAAAGAGTGGACACAAAATTGGACCCTTGGCTTAGCTCAAAACTGCTGTATTTATAGGCAGGAGAATGGAGTTCTAGGGCAACCACCAGACCCATAATAAGATTACCAAAAAGCCCCTGAAAAACGACAGAACGAGGCCACTGTACGGCCGCGGATCCGCCGCCTATAGCCCCCTATGGCCGCGGATCCGCGCCCCTACTGTGGGTTTAGGGTGTGGGCTTCTGAGTGTTTTCCTGGTCTCCTGTCCCCTCTTGTCTGGTACATGTATTTTCTGATAATTTCTTCCAGAATATCAGCAGAATTCATAGTCCAAGATTGTTATCTTTTCTTCACTTTTGACTTTATCTCTCTTGAGCTCCGCGCACCCATTGATTCTTGTGCAGCCCCTCTCGTGCTCCGTGCTTGTCCGAGACACGAATGACTGCTGTCATATGTCTTGTCCCTGGAACCGGTACGCAGCACCGGACGGATATGGATGACCGGAACCCGGCTTTTATCTGTTGTCAACAGATGTTCTGTATTTGGTGTAACTGTGGAGATTTTGTCATGATTTGCAATATTTGGACTGAAAACCTGTACTCTGTAAACATGTAACAAACACGGATTAAAAGCACCTACCTATAAACACACGAGCGTAAGAATGGGCGGTATAAAATGCAATATTCTGATATGAACAAATACCCCCAAACATAACCTTTGCTCGTCCCGAGCAAAACCAATTTATTCACAAAAATAAAATGATAACCGCACTTTCGCAGGGAACGCGATTGCACTGAGCATGTGCAACAAGCCGTTAAACCTCTAGGTGTCCCTAATAGGAGGAGTGTTGTCTCCTGAGGGTTTTCAGCGGATACTACCCACAAAATCCGGTCAAGTTGGTTTCGTAAAATAACTAAGATTCAAACCCTAAAGTTTTTGTTTCAGAAAATAACAATTCTATAATCCTAAGTCTAGACTATCGAACCTTTATTTTTCACACCTCGCTTCTTATTTAACTACAGATTTTATATGTCTTTACGTGCAGTGCAAATAGTGTCGTTAAGTTCCAGAAGGATCGATTAAAGTCATCATGTCGCACAATAAAGCCTAGATAACAATTTTAAAAGGATCACATAAGTTTTATAAAGAGTTAAGCATTTTTCAAGTTTCGTTTTCCAGTAAGGTTTCAACGTCAGAATTTCTATCTTCCTTAACAGGAAACTAAGTCGTATTTTTCACTCCACCTTTTTCTTGTTTTCATTTCATACACACCTCTGTGAACGTGCAATAGTCTTTATCATAGAGTAAAACCTTCATATCTCCGTTAAAATTTTTTTTATAAAAGCTTGTCTTTTATCAAGATTATTCTCACACAAAGAACCGTTAGGAATTTTTACTCGGAGAGAACACTTGCTTGACTTTGTTTTTATCTGGACTTTCTAGGCTTCTTAGCGAGCTTTGGGCCAATGCACCCAAACCAGTTGGTTTTAGGGCATTAGGTGTAGAAACACCCCAGCGGACTTAATTACTCAAGTTACCTAGGTCCAAAAACAAAAGACAGTTTGGCGTGAAAATCAGATGATTTAATACGAACGGAGATATAACCGGCAGTTCCATTATTTTTTGGATAAAAGACGTGTTTAGTGGGTTTGGTGTGTAATCATTCCAATCAAGTTTCAGATGGGTTATTTTTCAGACTTAGTTCCAATTAGGGCATCAATAACATTCCTACATATTCACTTCACTTCATAAACTATTCTTGATATTACTTATTTCAGAACAAACCTATTTGATCCTCAGAAAATCATTGATCCATTTAAAAGTTTTTTTTTAGACATAAAAGACTTGTCTTCTAATTTCCACAACTCACGACACGTGTAGTGTAATGTAAAGACGTATAACAGCCATAGTTAACTTCAAAGGAGAGTTATCTTTCAGGTTTTCAAAATCTAAACATAAGATTTAGTTATTCCTATTTTTTCAAACACAAACCGTCGAATGTTGAATCAGAGTTCTTCCACAAGCTAACTTGACAAAAAAGTTTTTTTATATTTTTGGAAAACTTTTGATTTTTATGGGTTTTTAATAAGGTATGCAAATGCAGAATATACAAATGAATGCGAAGGAAGAAAGCTTACCGAGCACACCCCCAAACTTAAACTTGACAGTGCCCTCACTGTCAGGTTATACCAAGAGGGTCAAAATTGCCGGCGCTCCTTAAAAAACAAATTATATACAAAAGGAGAAAGAAAAAAACAAAAAAATATATACACCAAAAAGTTTCCCCCCCAAACTTAAGTGAAACAGTGCTTCCACTGTTTAAGCGATGAAGTTCAGGATTAGGGGGGAAAGAACAGTGTCAAGCTGTACAAGGCCTTACACAAGCCAAAAGTGAGCACCAAACATTCAAAAATCTTATCTCTGTAAAGCAGTGGCTGGTGAAAGAAGGTGTAGGGAAAATAGAGAGAGAATACGCGAGACCGTATTGGGAGAGAAGCAGGATACGGTCTCGGTATATCAGAAGAAGAAAAATGGCGGAAGGGAGTAAGAGGTGGAATACGAACTTTAGGGTGCAAATGGAGTAAATAGATTAGCACAATTTGTGATGACCGACGTGTGAAAAGTGATTGTGCTAATATATTTACTCGCCGAGAAATTGGGTCGAATCCCTCAAGATTCGTAAGAAACCATGGGTACGCCGAACTTGGTAAACCAGACATATGAAATGTAAGTGATACAGGTTCTTGCAAGGTCGGAACGATGGAAAGGATAGAGGGAAGTGTTTGAGGAAGGTTATCGGTTAAAGTGCAGGAGGGTGTACACAGTCGGTGGAAGGAATAGGATGAATTGGAAAATCCGACTCATCAATTAAAACTGGTTCATCCTCAAAACTATCCTCAATGTTCTCCTCAAAATTAAGCTCATCCATGCATTTTTCTTCAAAATCCAGACGCATATGAAGTTCGGGAAAAACAGTTAAAGACTCGGGATGATGATTTGAAGAGACAAACTCAGCCAAATCTACGGGTTCATCATCCAAAATGTTCCCTGCGTCAATATCCTCAATCAAATGAAAATCAAAATTCTCTAACACCTCAACAAAAGCATGGATATTAATCGATTCTGGTTCTAAAGTGGAGGTGTAAAGGTCAAAAGGTTTAGGATCGGTTTCACTTGGAAGAGACCCTTCACAATCGGGCAAATCAAACACCACGGAGTCGCACAACTCATTCATCATTCTATCTTTAATTGATAATTCATTTGGGACACTTGATAGACTTTCAACACAGGAGTTGTGGGATTCAATTTGAACCGGGTAGGTTTGATTTGGAAGGGGGTATATCTCACTCTCTCCACTCAAATTCACTGCCTGTCCTGCCGCCTCATCATACATTGGAAAATTTGGAGCTAGTTGAAAACTAGCTACCGGGTCACTAGGTTGTATGAGGGCGGCCATGGACGCATTCAAATCCATCATCTGTTGGCTTGACGCTACCCTAAAGTCTTCCAACGATTGTTCTAGACTAGACATTGGTTGTGAAGGGGTTTCAGTGAAAGATTCACAGTTGTATGGATACTGAAAACTCCCAAAAGGCGGTGTAGAAGCAATGTCTAGGGAAGGTGTAAAAGTTGGGTAGGACTGGTAGGAATTGAATGGCTGGACAGGAGAAGGATCAACATTTGGATAAGAAGGTGATTGGAATTGTTGATCCCAAGAATTTGTAGTGGTGAAAGGAGTGAAAGATCGGCTACGAGATTGTTCAATACGTTCAGCGATGGACAGAGGACGACTTGCAGAAGGGGTATCAACATTAGCGGGTGCGGAAAGTTGAAAAGGTTGATACAAAGTGGAATGAGGAGTGCAAGTGTTTGTCCTAGACGCTGCTATCCGATCTCTCAATGAAATTTTGGGCATGGAGGGGTCGTTCGAAGTTCGACCAAAACAAGAACCGTAGGATGTAATGTTTGGTTGTGGGTACCAAAGTTCGGCAAGAGTTTTGCGAGGTGGAGTACCCATAATATGAAGAGAGAAGGAAAGAAAGGAAGAGAAAAGGAGGGGAAAAATGAATGATTTTATTTTTTTTTTAAATTTTTGTTAGTTGTCAGCAAAAGAATGAAGTATACACAAAAAATATGGACAAAAAATAATCACGACACAAAAATACCACACGCCTAATCGTTCTAGGGTTCACCTAGGTCAACTAGACCTTCTCGAGAACTTGATTGTCGAAGTAAAACTGTGTCGAGAAACAGGCTCAAGATACACTGATCACGAGGCCAGGTAAGTGCAGAGATAAGGGGAGGTTTTCCAACGCTTTCGCGAAGTTTCTTAATTAAATAACCCTTTCTCTTTTGGCGGTTTCGCCGTTAACACTTTCCTAGACACCCCGTAAACAATATACCGTTAAGCAAGCTTCTAAATACAGTTAACTTCTCCTAGTGAGCGCGAAGTCCTTAAGGCTTAAAGTCTAGTTTCTTTTAAATTTGTGCGGGTAAACGTTATGCTCAGGTTCGAGATTTGTGGGCCACGGAAAAGGTGATGAAATCCTTTACCGTATGTTGTGGGGTTCGCGTGCCCTTAAGTCCGTATTAATTGATGCAATGCGCAATTCAAAAAATTCTATAAAGAATCAAACAATCGTTTTTTATTTTAAGCGCGGCGCTGCAACAAATACGGGTTAGTCAATTTTGGCGTTTGCTAGCGAATTTGCAAAGAATCCTGCAAAAGAATAGTATATTGGAAGCGTCGTATTTGAGAAGAAGGAGTTAGTAAAGTACGTACCGTTTAAGTTTTGGGTTAAGAAACCCCCGTTGAATCGAGTCCGGTAAGCTTGAAAGGTTCGCTTGCGCGGGTCAAACTACCCGGATCTTTGGCACTGTACTCCGTAATCACCTTAACTTTGAATGTACACTTTGCTCCCACAATCGCAGTTTGCAAATCTGCAAAAATCTGCACACTTGCCCACAAAAATATTGTCCAAAAAAAAACAAAAAGAATATTTTTTTTAATATATATACAAAAAGAATATTAACCCGAATAACAAGAAAGAAAATACGCTACCGTCTCCCCGGCAACGGCGCCATTTGATCGCACGCTTTTGGCGTGTCGGATGTTCAAAGAATTAAAGTGTAACCGCGATCAGGACGGTGTCGCTTTGCAGCTAGCCGGTTGAGCACGGGTCGGTCCACAGGGAGATGGTGTTATCTTACCTTCTTGTTTTAGACGAGTCAATAAAGAATCTGTATGTTTGTTTGGTCTAACCTATGTGTTTATCTGCAAGTATAAAGTTGTTAAGAAAATACGAGATTGTAAGCTAAGAAATCCGTACTCAAAACCTTTGAGCCGAGTCTTGACCAATTGAAGCTAGAGCAATCGGCAACAACGTGGATTAGGGGATTTAAGCGCGGTATTCATGGAATCCGGCTTATTTACCCTTGTCCTTCCGTTCTTGTCTCTTTCTTTCGCCTCCGGCCAAACCGAACGCAACCGGTCGCGGTTAGGAATCACCGTTACCTTGTCAGGGTACGGTGCCTAACGGAGCGCTTGCGTATGGTTTGGGCGAAGTTCAAATGGAAAATAACGGGAAAAGGAATTGGCAAAGAAATGTTAACTTATAATGCCGTATTTTATCTTAACAACAATAATTACATACATTCACAAAAGAGAACCAAAGAGAGAGGACAAAAAGAAAAGAACAAAGAAAAGAAAAGAAACAAGTAATTAAAGTACTTGGAATAAAACCGCAAGTAAGTAAATTGCAAGTAATAAAAGACAAGGTAATAAATTACGAATAATAAAAAGCGATAAAAAGAATACGAAACTAGGACTCAAGACAAGCATGTGATCAATAGCCAACCCTAAAACTTGCAAGCTCAATGAAGAGGTTGCAAGATCAAGGGAAAGGTAGAGAACGCATGTGAAATGAAGTGCTAGTCCCGTGAGAAAATACGACCCTTGAGATCAATAACTAACCCTTAACCATTCAAGCTCAATGAAGAGGTTGAATGAGCAAGAGAAAGCAAAAATCTCATGGGGAAGAAGAAACACAAGAGAATGATACAAAACCCTCATCTTCATTAATCTCCCACTCAAAAGCTCTCACTACAATTTCATGGAAAAAGAATGAAGAAGAAGAAGAAAAACTATACAAAAAACTACAAAAGAGTGGACACAAAATTGGACCCTTGGCTTAGCTCAAAACTGCTGTATTTACAGGCAGGAGAATGGAGTTCTAGGGCAACCACCAGACCCAAAATAAGATTACCAAAAAGCCCCTGAAAAACGACAGAACGAGGCCACTGTACGGCCGCTGATCCGCCGCCTATAGCCCCCTATGGCCGCGGATCCGCGCCCCTACTGTGGGTTTAGGGTGTGGGCTTCTGAGTGTTTTCCTGGTCTCCTGTCCCCTCTTGTCTGGTACATGTATTTTCTGATAATTTCTTCCAGAATATCAGCAGAATTCATAGTCCAAGATTGTTATCTTTTCTTCACTTTTGACTTTATCTCTCTTGAGCTCCGCGCACCCATTGATTCTTGTGCAGCCCCTCTCGTGCTCCGTGCTTGTCCGAGACACGAATGACTGCTGTCATATGTCTTGTCCCTGGAACCGGTACGCAGCACCGGACGGATATGGATGACCGGAACCCGGCTTTTATCTGTTGTCAACAGATGTTCTGTATTTGGTGTAACTGTGGAGATTTTGTCATGATTTGCAATATTTGGACTGAAAACCTGTACTCTGTAAACATGTAACAAACACGGATTAAAAGCACCTACCTATAAACACACGAGCGTAAGAATGGGCGGTATAAAATGCAATATTCTGATATGAACAGCTGCAGACATACACACTACGTTATTTTGCTTATGCTACCTACTTCATCATACTAAGGTCATCCAACACTCCGAACGGAAAAACCTAGCTCTCTTATACCAACTTTGCCACGACCCGAAATTGGCCCGTGACGGCCCTAGTACTACGCAACGCCCTAAGACGTAACGTTGTAAAAGAAAGCCAAAACCCAGAAATCTAAACCATAAAAATACGGAAAAGATAATATAAGTTTTTGAAACATTTGAAATCGCAACCCAAATTCTTTAAAAGTCCCACTTTATTTCATTAAAATTTTGGCAACACCCCCTTTTTATAAAAACAAGCCAAGATGAATACAACATAAAAATACGATGTCGTAGCGAAGAAATAAAGACAATAGAGAGAAAGCTGTATATAAAAGACAACAAATCCACAATAATATACAATATCGTCCTCACCAAGTTTCTAAGTCAACAACATAATAGTAGATGGAGAGTACAAGATACAACGAATGTACAATATGAAATACAGTTAATCATCTAACCCACCTAAGCAAAACAGTAAATTGTGAGCCGATGCGATATCTGTAGCAAACGATGATAGATGAATAGCTGAATAGCCTGCCTCGACTACTCTGGGGAACAACCTGAAACACCTGTGGCACAACGGGGGTGAGTTGCCAACTCGTGAATAGTAGATAACATATGCAGGTAATCGCGGGAATGTACGTACAGCATGAATCTAAGATATGCGATTACAGTAATAACATGTCATGTGAAGGTAGAATAATGGAAAGTACACTAGCAGGTACAGTCAATATATGAAGCAATAATGACATGATAATAGTATGCAATAACTATGCAATAGGGATATGAGAAAGTAGATACGCAGCAATCATGAGGGTACACTAACAGGTACTACCAATGTATGAAACTGTGCATAAAATAGATAAGTGTGAGGTATGGGGTGGAATATGTCATTTCCACGGAAACCTGACATCGTGGCAGGATTACAATCCATCAAGACACTCAAATCCCAAATCCTCAAATTAGCTCCTAAGTTGGGCTCTCATATCATGTAAGTCTCACATCTCCTCAATGTACAATATCGAATAGATCTCCTATATCTCAAATGTACAAATCAACAATCTCATAGGTAACCTGTATCCAATCTCAATGAATCACCTAATATACCAAATCACATCTCAAGTAAGATTCTAGCATCCAAAATATATATATTTGCAGAAATAAATATGTTGGGGGCAATACACATATATTAGCGTCCCATTCCACTAATATTGGTGTAAGGGTATATATAACAACGGCTAAATCCCCTGTTATATAGACAAAGGTGTTAAAGAAATATCATGAAAACCATGTGCCAAGCATCGACACAGAAATTCTGATCACGTGTCATACGCTATCCCGAAAGCACGAGTGCCTAGCTCAGACCCTCGCCTTTCGACGTATGCATACGTACATGAATCCCAACGGTATCTCCATGATCCCCGCCGAGTCATCAGTACTGTCACCGGTAGGTACTCGCCCGCCTCCAGGCTCAATCGGCAACATCCATCGATCTTCTTACCGAGGGGAACCATACCGGGCCCCACCATGTACCCTCATACGGCAACCACACCTCGTATGGAGTATATAATCAGAACCGATAAATCTCATGGTGGCTGCGCAAATATCACATCAAGGAAACCGGGTTTTTCAATGTATGCATAATTTCATGAACTCCCGCGGTTCCAAAATCCAGAAAACATCATGTAAAATCCAAATAACAAGGCGCAAATCCAGGAATAAAAATATGCGATATATCTGAATGCGAGCATATAAATGAGAACATAAAGATGAAACCAGATGTATGCGAAATCAATAAGGTACAGATAAGTATAGGTGTCTACCTATAAGTAAAAGATGTCGTATACCCCCTGGGTATAAGTAGAATATGAAGGGTACCCCCCCGGGTATAAGTAAAATATGTGCAAGGTATACCTGTAACTGTATCACAAGGTGTAGATGTAATACCTATCACTAATGGTAAGATACACTATAGGTATACCGATAAGCTAGATTTCAAGTATGATAAGCAATATAGTATCTATAAAGGGATGTATGTGACATGGCAATTATTGACGATGTGTGTGTAGCATACAATCCGTGCTCGTGCAACATAAACCGTCAATAATATGTGCAGTGTCCTACGGCTGCTAGTCACAGTACAACTATATCAAGGAAATATGGTAAAGGCACAATTCTAACAATGACGTAGAATATGCGACAGGTATTTGAATCCTAGCCCAGATGCATAACGCCATGCGGGCGATTCCCCTGTAGATGTTAAATCTACTCACCTACGCTGCACGCTAGGTGAATCTACCATCTGATCCCCTCTGTAGCAGTGTCCGTAGTCCCCGCCTGCAAACCTGCAAATAAGACATGGAAATCATATATAAGCCAAATATTCCGTAAAACGCGATATCGAACCAAAACGAGAAACTCGCGTCGCGAACAAAATGCGCGTGTGCACGATACGCTGAATCGTGTGTATACGCGTCTAAAACTATCACGATACGCTGGATCACAGAACCCTCCCACGTATCGCACGTATCGCGCAAACACCACGGACATGCAGAACGATATATTGCCCCAGATTTTCCTACAGGTCAAATCTTACAAAACTAGACATGCCAAAACACTACAAATAACAGTAGACTACCCCACACAAAAACCCAATACCCCAGTCCCCTGCCTGGCCGCAAATTGCGGCCAGATCTAATAAACCGGCGGCCTAAGTTAGGAGTTAGGGTCTCGTGCTCAGGTGGTGTTGTCTAAACCTAGTAAGCATGCTCCAGTTTCCTCAATTTTACTCTGAAGGGTCTGGGTCAAGAAGAAGTGTATGGGGGAGATGAGGGGTTGCTACTGCTGCTGGAGCTGCTTGCTACTGCCGATGCCTGAGCTGCTGCTGATGCTGAGGCCACAGCTGAAGCTGTTGCTGCCTGCTGCTGCTCCTTCTCTGCTGCTGCTGCTTCTGTTGTTGTTGTTGTTGTCTTTGTTGCTGCTGATGATGTGTGGGTGTGTGGGTGTGTGAGTTTGAGAGTGAGAGGATGAGAGAAATGAGTGAGAATGAGAGAACACCAACAAGTCAACCCCCTCCTCTCTCTCTCTCTCTTCATTAATTGAAGGGATGGGCAAGCCATCATGCCTCATAATGCACCCTCTCTCTCTCTCTCACCAAGGTCAACATTCAAACCATTTAAAAACCCTTTTCAAATTCATTTTATTTTTGAAACAAACCATATACAAATAAAAACCCAAAAGCACCTAATACAATATTAAACTAGATTAGGGATAATGGTTAATTCACCATGTTTCTAATCATGGTTAAACCCCCAAAACAACCCTAGTTATCATGCAAAAGTGTGTGCAAGCCTAGGAAAAATCTAATAAAATACTCATTAAATAGGATAAAATATTTGAAACTTAATTTGGTAAACTTTTTATTAAAAACCATACATTAAAATATAATTAGCTACAAAACACATTCTAAGGTGTTACACATCGATACTCCATTAGTAGACTAGTGTATACAGTCGAGACCCCGACGAGGGACGGTGGCCGGTCTCACAAGCCATTGGTGTCAGTTGGTTCACCTAAGATGTATACAGGTGCTCATTGGGTTATGAGTACACCGGACATGACTCGCCGGGAACATGCCGGTTGGTATTATACCTGATGTCAGATAGCAGTTCCTTGGTGTGTACAGGTTAGTTCATCGACCTGTGATCGTCATTTGTCTCGTGTGAGTTCCCACTGTACATTGATTATTACCCTACCATGGCTCAAAGGAGTCGTGCAAATAGGTTTTAGTTGGGTACAGTCCCACGCCACATGGAGGCAGTGAGTGGATCGGCAGGGATTTCTTCTCTCCCGGTATTGGGGGTGAGATCGCGCTGTGTCTAGGAGAGCCATTACATGAAGTCCTTGGCCAAGGCAGGAGATTTACTGGTAGGTATTCCAGTAGTATCTCAGGGTGTTCTGGGCTACACTCTGACACGACTTGTACCGTTTTTGGGGGCCTGACTTTTACCAACCCCCTAGGCCCGACATGCGATGCTCATAGACGAACGAACCGGACTGTACGGATATTGTCACTGACAGGCTCAGTAGGGTGTTGGGATGAGTTCCCTCATCGACCTCCCATTTGGTCAGTACCTGGTAGCCCGTTACGTACAGCTAGTACCGCTGACGTGCAAATGGTTAAATACACAGCCAAAGTATTGACGAGTCTTTAGAGTCCCCCACAGACAGTTTCTCAAGTTTCGGGCGAAACGTTGTAGAGGCCGTATGATATATGGCAGGGTCCGATCATATACGTGTAGTAGTGCATGGATCATGATCGGGCGGATCATACTAGTGGGCTTTGGTTTAAGCCGGATCCTAGTATTAGATTTGTTGGATTACTTTAGTCCCATCGCATTCGTATTCAGTCGAAATGCGGATGCAGGTATGTATATACAGGTGAGGGGTATCCTTGTGATTCATCACGAGTTTACTTTAGATGTTGCCGTATCTTTTTATTGTTGTAAACATTTGGGTTAATGTTTACAAATGGAAATTATGAGCTAGAAATCATCATGAGGTGCATTTATTGTGACACATGCAACCTAGTGACTCATGGTCTCTTTTATTGTGCATATGCTACATTATGTGATTGATTTATATGGTGAAATGAAAGAAAGAGATAGAAAGGGCAGCCATGTATATGGTTAGCTCTTGTATTATTTGCTTCTAGCTCTCTTTTTCATTTCATCACACATGAGAAAGAAAATGCCTCCTCTTCTTCTTCTTCCTCTAGCTCACAATCTCCATTAATGGCTTCACCTTCAACCTCCATCCATACAATGGATGCAAGAGACAAAGTTGTCGCACACATTCTCTACATCGCCTTGGACACGTCGGCTAGCGAACTTCGTGCCCGAGTTGCTTCGGACGAAATGGGAGCCCGTAAAAAGACTCGAAGATGTGGTTCCCTTTCCGATGAAGAGATCGAGATCGGAGATGCCGCGAGGAGCTTGGGATGGTGGCCAAAGACCGAAGGACACGGATTGATCGGTATAGCTTTTCCAACCCTTTCTCTAGTTACTAGTTATAGGTTAATTGTTCGATCCGGGAAAAAGTATACGATAGCGTCAGTTTCAAGTTTATGAAAAGTTTTTCGTTTCCGCATTTTGGCCTCGGACAGACAGCCGGGGCACTACCGTAGACTTACGTGGTATCAGAGCCACGCCATTAACCTTTACTAGCTTGTTCTAACATATTTAAAACATCGATCGGCCGAATTTTCCAAAACCGCGATTCCATTTTAGCAGTTTCTGTCGAAATTTTTTTGTCGTCGAAAAATTATTTTGATTATGTCAGAAAATCAGGCAGGCTTTTTTAAGAACACTGTAGAAAAATGAAAGTGCAAGTCTACTATAGCGCCGCGGAACCGCGACATGACCCTTGTTTTGGTCGCGGTTCCGCCGCACTACTGTAGCAATAGGGCACCATTTTTCCTACTGTGGTCTCTGATTTGGAATTGGGGTTTCTAGTAATTTTAGTTTTGGCCCAGATTATTTTGAGTGCTGGATTTGTGCTTGGGGCCCACTTCAGGAAATTTTGTCGATCGAAAAATTTTAATATGTTAGTTCACAGTATTTACATTATATCTGCGACCGTGAATGTCATTTGATCGGTAAATCTTGTCTAATTGCTATAGTTCTTTTAGACGGATTTACGAACATGACATTCACGTTGATGTTCTGTGTTGTGCTGTGATGTTGCGGATTTGTCGTGGTGGATAGCCTGGATGCAATGGTAGTACAGTTTGGTTGTATTTGTACATTCGACATTGCGGGGCGAGCGTCCGACATGTAGACTGCTGTCACTGCCTGTTTGTATATTATTCTTTTGGGGCACGACCGGGCCGAGGTCGATGTACCCGTTGTATATATTTTTACTTTATGTACTAGGATTACCCCGCGATGGGGTGCACGGATAGCCGGGTTCTAAAGGGCAACGAGCCCGCATCTCATGGCTTTGAGACAGAGGGGGCTTTACTCTAGAATTGGCGGGCTGTTCGCCGCACTCGTAGGGGGTATAGGTTGACCCAAGGAGGGGTGCACAAGTTACCGGATTCTGGGAAGTGCTGGGTGGTCCATTTACTTTGCTGAAGGGGGCTGCCTCGCTTTAGGTTTTGGCGGGTAACTTGCCGCGCCCGTAGGGGTCTAGGATTTCATTGCACAGGCTATCCACACGACCAGGGGAACGTCGGGTTACAGTTGCGGCTCTGTGAAACCCGGGGTTTCCAGATTATCTGTATTGTTCTGTGATGCTTATTACATTTCTGTAATGTTGCATTTATCATGCCATGAGCGAATATTATATATTGATATATATACTAGTAGATGTTGTATATGTTTTACATTCGCGCCAGTTCAGTCCCAGCTCTGTCGTTAGTTAAGTAACCTAACGGGTGATGACCGGACCCAGTGGCGAATGCGGATGGCATATACGTAAATCGTATTTTCATTCTTTTGTGGTGTGATTAATTGATGGGACTGCGTTGATTCGGATCAATGCAAGCTAAACAAACTTGTTTGATGTTGTTCGAACATTTTTCAAAAAGATGTTATTGCAAGGACGTTTTCTTTTGTTTTGCACAGTGGTATTCGGTTATGAATATCCCGCACCTCAGTCGACGAGGCAAGGGCCGAGATCCTTTCACCGGGAGTGACCCCTTGGACAGAAGTTTGCGTCAGTGTAATAACTTCACTATAGTCTATTACTTTTTGCTTTGCATCGTGGTATTTAGTTGGAATATCCTGCACCTCATTCTACGGGGAAAGAGCCGAGATCCCTTCACCGGGAGTGACCTCTTTAGCAAAGGTTTTCGCCACTATATTTTTATAAAAAGCTATCTGGTTCCTTCAACGATATCATGTTCAATACGTTAAAGGTTTTTCGCCAAAAACCATTCGTAGCCCTCCGTCATTTCCTACAAGTGGTACTTAGTATTCGTGCTGCGTTTGTTGACTCCGTCAAGGCGTAGTGTACGGTAGCTAAGTGGTGCTTGTTTGTAGCATGGGTATGCGATTGGTTAGGACAGTCGTGCGTCCTTGTTGACTCCTTCAAGGGCACGTACAGGTGGGTTTAATGCAATCAAGATAATGACGGGTTGAACTTGACTAGGACTCTTTGATTTGTTGACTCCGTCAAGGTCACTTAGGTCCTCGGGGTAAAAACACACATCGGGAGTTTCTAAAGAAACTGAAACTTTCCAGGCATGCGCATACCTTATGGAATGTGATAACGTGAGTGGATTCCGTCATGTTATCATGCAATGATAGTTGGATCACGATTCTCACTGATGAGTTTGTTTACTCCTCGGGTGATCCCGACTAATTCTTCTTTCAGGTTTGGAGGAGAATTTGAGGTTACAGTGGGAGGTTTCATAATTAGATAAAGTGATAACCATTCTGATCTAGGTTAGAGTGCACGCGGAGTGTTTCTTTTCTCTCTCTCTTTAGCAGCGACCATGACCCGACCCTAGACTATGACTCAGTGACAAGGTTAACCAAACCTTCTTAAACACTGGCTTTTGGATTGTCAGAGTTGCATACCTCATTGCCACTCCTACTTTTACCCTTTTTCTCTAGAACACCCCGTATTACTATGAACATCCACTTCCATTGGATAAAACCATCGTATGGTTATATACGAACTCGAAGGAACTTATTCGAGGATGGTTTCCGGTTCTGGAGAAAACGAATAGGACTATTCAGTTGTCTTTTCGTTTTACCTTCTCTCAGGTTGCGAGTGCTCCTTGGATTTGGACAGTACACCTATTACGCTAATTGGATATTCTTGTTCCAAACCATTGGCTGGTGCCAAACGGTAGGGAATGAAGAAAACCATTTAGCCTAAAAGGTGTACAGAAGGTATTAAGTAAAGACAAATAAAGGGATTAGTAAGAGGGCAAAGTAAATTGCCACTGCTATTCACGACCAAACCAAGTATTTCATCGCCACTCCTACTTCACCTTTGTATTTCTCCGGAACACCCCGTATCACTACGAAGATCCATAGTTATATTGGATACTCCATCGTATGGTTATATACGAACTCGAAGGAACTTGTTCCAGTTCGGGGATGGATTCTGGTTCAGGAGAAATATGAATAAGGTTTTATTCAGTTGTCTTTTATCTTTACCTACTCTCAGGTTGCGAGTGCTCCTAGGATTAGGAGAGTACACCCATTATGCTTATTGGATAGTCTTCTTCCAAACCATAGGCTGGTGCCGAACGGTAGGGAAGGAAGAAAACCATTTGGCCTAAAGGTGGTGTACAGAAGGTAATGACTAAAGACATATAAAGGGATTTGGAGAGAAGGCAAAGAAATATACGGTTACAGTTGTGAATCTGATAATGGAAGAGGCATTACTAGGAATACCCGGATACCCCTTCGAAACATTTACATGTTTCAGTTTCACTATGTATTGTTAAAAGAAAACTGATTTTCCAATTAGTACTTACTCTAGGGTATGTATTTACCAGGTTTGATTCTCACATCTGTATGGTTTTACAGATGATGAGTGGGAGTAAGTTATTGGGAATTGGGTGAGTATCCTCATTATATCGGGATTTGTTGTAATTGGTCATATTTGAGGAAATCACCTGGGTTGTTTGCCGGACGGCAGATATTTGGTTTTGAATATCCGCTGTAATGCACCAATATATCTGTACGTTTATTTTTATAAAGTGAGATATAAATTTTTGAAATTATGTCCATGACATTTACCTATATCAGTGGATGGTTAGGTAAGGAGCATTAAATAGCGGTGTAATTCTTCTTAACCATAAGTACAATTTCAAACTACGACACACAGGATATGAGTTATTACACTCAAGGGACTTATACAGAGTATTGTATATTGTCCAGTGTCCATTAGGACAGAGGGGTCGGTCCTCACACTATATTTGGTTTACTTATGACTTCTCTAGTTTTTAGACAAGTGTTTCGTAGAAACACAAGGTCCAAGTTTTGAGAAGTTATAGGTATAAGAATAAAGTAGAGAACCAGGCGTTGCAAGCATCAGGATTCTTCAAGGTGATCGAAAATGTAGATACTTGTGTATGGTATTCAGTTGATAGTAATGATTATTGAGAAACTTCTTTATCTTTCAGGTTACTCATATCTGGATGCATTCCTAATTTGAGTAACGCTGATCGGTCTCCTTCCATTTAGTTTACATGCACTAAAGACAGCTGCATGATTTGAATCTGGTTCCAATTAAATCAATGCCTATGTTTCTATATTGGATATAGAATAGTTCATATCTTAACGATATTAAGGTACGGGGAGTTGTCCGGCTTATGCTTAAAACCAGACTCTGGATAACTCAAGGCACGTTTCTGTGATGGTTGTTTGTGGGTTGACCCGGGCTATGACGAGGGTTGATTTTCTACCATCTGGAAGATCAATAGTGATATTGTTCTTGACTCGCCACAGTTTTAATAAAAATGGATTTTTTCAGAAAAACAGAAGTGGGAGTATGGTAGAACTGGAAGTGATTCCAGAACAGCAAACGATTACTGAAAATTTAATAGGACCTAAAGATTAAATCTGGATTGACATTCCATTGGCCACTCCGCAGATATGGTGGGTAACCTCAAGCGCTCGAGAGGTACTTCGGTATGCTCAAAGACGGTGACAGGGAGGTTCTTGTTTATCCAGACATGACACTACTGTTGTTCCAGGCTATGAGACCCGGCTGGAGGATGGGTATAGCGTCGTTCTGAACTGGCTTTAGAAGTGTACGTGTATATTATTCTTCCAAAGGGTTGTCGTAGTCAGTGGGAGCAGCGGAAGCATAGCGGACAAGTAGCTTATGTCTATTTATGGACTAAAGCAGATATAGCGGAGATAGATCATCTATTTCTGATGTGACAGTCATAGGTTTGACTTCATCAGAATAGGGGATGGATCTGTTAAGAAGGTAGTAGGGTGTGATGTCCTGGTATTTGGATGACATACACAGAGTAGGAAGTGATATTCCTATACTACTATCGGTTATACTTTGGTTGTCACACAGTAGTTTCTCCACATAGGATATAGATATAATATCATATATTCTGGTTACTAGATCTATGGTTTTAGATCTAGATTTGGGTAGTTTCCCAATCTAGGTACTTAGAAAGCATTCTAAAGGTGTTTTAGAATGGACGACTCCTGGCACGGTAGTGTACCTGCAGGTGATGGAGTCACCCTCTCTAAAGGTGTCTTACAGACTAAAGGGGAGAGGGATGTGCATGATTGGCAGATCACTTGCTTAGGCAATTGAGTCAATCATGAGATGTCAAGTACCACACCAGACATTGTTTTTGCACTAGATGCAATAAGTTGATATTAATCCTATCTTGGAAAAACGTTCGGAAGAAGTTTTAGAACATAAGTGGATGTTCTAGAGATATGATAACGACATCCTCATTCGGGAGACAGTTATCATTCCAGGCTTCTAAGGTGACCTGGATAACAGAGTGACTGTCAGAGTCATAGTTTTTCCTCTGACGAGGGGCAGTATTTTGGACAGGTGGTCCAAGCGGATACTTAGGGAGGCATGGCGCAGGATATTGATTAAGTTCAGTTGACGATACAGTCTAAGAAGTTTGTATTTGGAGTTCTTTTATGAACTAGGTCCCATCAGATATCCAGACATATTCTAAGATAGCTATTGCTCATTTCGGGAGATGGTTTTCTCCGCGAACTTGAGATAAAGAGAGACATAGAAAGAAACATCAGGGCGGATCCACTCACTGAGGCTATTCCTCGAATGCAATAGTTTCGCAAACGGGCTTTGTGAAACTGATTTGTAGAGGAGTTGGGTGTTCGGTATCACACGGGCTGTGAGTATGCGACATCGCAATAATTAGCCTTGAGTGCAAGTGGGAGATTGTTGGATATAGTTCCCTCAGAGTCAATTATTGGATCACAGGCACGTGATTGCAATGATTAATGAATGACCTATACCGGTAAGACAGTCTTACTCAAGATGATAGTATGCTATCTGGTTTATCTTTATCATCGTGTACTGCTTTAGGTGACCTTACAAGTCTCTATTACACGTTGATAGAGGCCTTAGGATTCTTGCTTGACTGCCAGCAGTATGATGGTGATCATATACATGGGAGCTGGGGTCTATAAGCACATCCTTAAAGTGGTCCCTAGCCGTAGGAGTTTCGAGACTGGGCATCGATACTCCATTAGTAGACTAGTGTATACAGTCGAGACCCCGACGAGGGGCGGTGGCCGGTCTCACAAGCCATTGGTGTCAGTTGGTTCACCTAAGATGTATACAGGTGCTCATTGGGTTATGAGTACACCGGACAGGACTCACCGGGAACATGCTAGTTGGTATTATACCTGACGTCAGATAGCAGTTCCCTGGTGACATGTGTACAGGTTAGTTCATCGACCTGAGATCATCATTTTTCTCATGTGAGTTCCCACTGTACTTTGATTACTACCCTACCACGGCTCAAAGGAGTCGTGCAAACAGGTTTTAGTTGGGAACAGTCCCGAACCACATGGAGGCAGTGAGCGGATCGGCAGGGGTTTCGTCTCTCCCGGTATTGGGGTGAGATTGCGCTGTGTCTACGAGAGCCATTACACGAAGTCCTTGGCAAGGCAGGAGATATACTGGTAGGTATTCCAGTAGTATCTCAGGGTGTTATGGGCTACACTCCGACACGACTTGTACAGCTTTTGGGGGTCTGACTTTTACCAACCCCCTAGGCCCGACATACGATGCTCATAGACGAACGGACCGGACTGTACGGATATTGTCACTGACAGGCTCAGTAGGGTGTCAGGATGAGTTCGCTCATCGACCTCCCTTTTGGTCAGTACCTGGTAGCCCGTTACGTACAGCTAGTACCGCTGACATGCTATTGGTTAAATCCACAGCCAAAGTATTGACGAGTCTTTAGAGTCCCCCACAGACAGTTTCTTAAGTTTCAGGCGAAACGTTGTAGAGGCCGTATGATATATGGCAGGGTCCGATCATATACGTGCAGTAGTGCACGGATCATGAACGGGCGGATCAAACTAGTGGGCTTTCGTTTAAGCTGGATCCTAGTATTAGATTTGTTGGATTACTTTAGTCTCATCGCATTCGCAGTCAGTCGGAATGCGGAAGCAGGTATGTATATACAGGTGAGGGGTATCCTTATGATCCGTCACGAGTTTACTTTAGATGTTGTGATTGAATGAATTTCTCGTTGTGTCGGTTTATAGAAAATAGAATTCACAATCAAAGAATTATTTGACCGCAATCAATAACGGTGTCGGATTGTAGATCATCAGAGAGTGCGGATCGTCCACAGGGATTGCGCGATTCGTTCGTATTTTGATTTGTTTGAATCGAAACTTTAAGAGAAAGAAAACAAACAATTCATGATTTATAGTTGAAGTTCAAGAATTAGAAAATCTAGATCTAATAACAAGAAAACGATAAAATCAAGAATTGAGAGTTTGATGATTTTTCCAACCAAATATCAAGAATCTAAATGAGGCTCGTAGGAATCGATCGGATCTATAGATGTGATTTAATCTCACGATGACGTATTCTTATCCTTCGATGAATGGATACTAGATCGATGATGATCGACGAGAATTAGGGATTTCTAGTGAAACTAGGGTTTCATCATTTATCCCTTGTTCCATCGTCGATATCATTCACATTCCAGCCTCTAGTAAATTCAAGAAACGATCGTAGATCCCTAATTTCGAGCGATAACAATCAAGAATGCATCGCAACGAAACTAGGTTATCAATTCTTCTACTTGCTAGAGTTTACAAATTCGTAGGACTTAAGAATCGTTTTAAGATTTGTTACATCATCATTCTATTGATCGTCTCGACTCCTTTACGAGCGGAGTTTTACTCGAACATCACAACAAGAACTACAATTACAAATTGAGATCGAGTCATGATGCAAGAATTTAAAGAAAGCAAGATTAAAGAATTTCACCTTTTATTTATATCAGCAATTTCATTACAATCGCTCAATAACTACAAGAGGAAGAACTCGATCGTCGATTTGGCTTCGCTCGTCTCCGTGAGTCGCGGATCGGCTTGGATCACTTGCTCGATTGAAGATCTGCTCCGCTCCTAAAAGGTTGAAGGGCTTCTCGCTTGATTGGTACTCGGGATCTTGAATTTGGATTGAAATTAGGGTTAGGGTTTCGCACAAGTCGTGTCACTCAACTTGTGGAAGAAAGAAGATGGCGATTAATGATTGAGCAAGAAAAGATTAGAGATTAACCCCTTAACCCTAGGTCTAGGCTTCTATTTATAGACTTCCCAAAACCTTAGATCTAGGATTTGAATTTTGAATTTCCCTCCAAAAGTTAGTTAAGGAGAGCCTTCTAGATGAAGTTTGTTAAGACGAGCCTTCTAGATGTGCCACGTGGAGAATCTACAATGTTCTGGAAGCTTGGGCCGTTAGCTGAGACACTTGTAGGAAATCTGGGCGTCTGAAGCCATCATAGCGCCGCGGTTCCGCGGCGCCAGCCAGCTCCCGCCGCGGAACCGCGGCGGTTTGGAAGCCTTTGGGCTTGAATCTTCTACTGTGGCCTTGGGCTGATATGTGGGCCTTTTATGATATGTTAAATTGTATTTGGCTTTCTGTATCACTACCAGATATCACATCTTGGAGTTGGTGTATTTTTTATCAGCTTCTTTTCCCAATTTTGGCTTTGTTCCTGCAATTTCCTGCACAAATCTCGAAACAAGTGTTGCGCAATACAGGGATGATGCGATGCCATGATAAACAGTCAATTTCCTTCATAAATGTCGGTTTTAGAGTATAACACATGCAATCTGGTATTTCAGGACTGTTTTGCTAATATGTGCTATATGAATACCGAACACTTCTGGATGAGTGCAAAAGATAGGGAAATTACCGTGTTAAAAATACAGTATTTTCGACTGATCAAATTTCCCTAAACTTATTTTCGATCGTCTCGAGCGAACTTTTTATTAAAAAGAGAAGGAGAAAATAAAGAAAGAAAAAAACTAACTAGCACACTTTCGTAGGCAACACGATTGAACTGAGCACGTGCAACAAGCCTTTAAACCTCTAGGTGTCCCTAGTAGGAGGAGTGTTGTCTCCTGAGGTTTTTCAGCGGATTGCACCCACAAAATCCAATAATAAAAGGAAGACCATGAATATTACATTTAAAGAAAAGAATTGTAAAACAAAGACTTTGAAAATTAGGGTTTCCAACTAAGCTAGCTTTTCGGTTGTCATGAGCCCTATCTTAATAGTCATGAAAAGATGTTAGAAATCACGTCCTCCCTCAATAAAACATCTTCTTATTTTTTCATTCCTATCTTTCTTCAAAACATCGATCATATAACCCTGCGTGTGTGTAAAGACATCCCTACACCCGGAGAATTCAATTCAAGCTATCATACTCTTGCCCCTCAGTCTCAGTACTTTTTAATTAATGAATATTCAGATGAATTTGCTCACACACTTTCATGCGACCGTTAATACTTCTTGAGGTACTAACCGACCGATTACTCCTGTGCTTGCTTACTTGGTGTATTTTCCTCGTCTTGCACCACCTAAGGCTTAGCAGTGACTCCCAGACCAGTTGGCCTTAGGGCACTAGGTGAAGAGGCACCCTCACTATATTTTTTTATTGCTGCCTTGGCGATAACAAAACCAGTGTCCATTTTTCTCACCATTTTATATTTTCTTCATTTTTTTTCCTTCATACTTTTAGCTTAAAGACAAGAGCATTTCAAGGTAACCTCTACTATCCCAGGCTTTAAGACGTGTGTAAGTGCGAATAGTAGGGTATCAACGTTCAAAATGTTTTGCTTCCAGAATAGAAACTATTTTTCAGACTTATTTTTATCCTCAGATTAGTGACGTCCTTCATCTTACTAACCCTTAGGACAACGGCTCATAATTACTTATTTTTAGTTCATATAAGAAAACTTCTAATTTTCTTGGTTTTCTTAAATTTTTCTAATCTCATGGATGTAATTTTTCACTATCTAAACTTTTATTATCTTATTTATGTACAAAAAATATTTTTATCTTTTGAAAATTTTATATTTTTATAGGTTTTTAAATGTTTTGTGCTTATGCAATGTATGATGCAAATGATGCGAAAATAAGCACAAACCTCCCCCAAGCTTGTTTTCAACAGTGTCCTCACTGTTGCCATCTGCTAAATCTCAAAAAACCTGTAAGCTTGGGAGGAATTTATTAGTGGGGGAAAAATATTTAAGTGAAAATCCTCCCCCAAACTTATTTTTGGCTCATCATTTTTTAAAAATTTTCTTTTCAAGAGCCAGATTATACCCCCCCTAAACTTGAGTTATGCAATGTTAATCTTTTGAAAATCACATGAGTGGGTCAAAAATCATTGGTCGATGCCAAGCTTTGCAAAGACCGAAGGTTAACACCAACCATTCAAAAAATTTATCAATGCAGTGCTTTGGTTGGTGGAAGAAGAAGTGGGGAAAGGGTAAGTGGTGGAATAGAATGTGGGTGCGCCTCATTTTAGAGAGACGATGCAGTGAATGTGATGGATTGCTCGCATTCTTTTTACAGTTCAAAAGAAGGGGTGGAGGTTCATTTTCATTGATTGGGACATGATTCATCTCAACACCCGTGTCATTCAAAAATGCGAGTTCATCAGCGAAGATCTCCTCAAAAGTTCCATCTATACCCCGATGAGTAATGTCATCACAATGCACGGGGTGATCTTCGGACTCTAAGAACAGTTCGTAATCGGTGTTAATTGTTGACCCGGACAACTCGGTGGAAGAGTCCGTATGTGTATGATACATAGTTGGGTCAAACAAAAACGTATGAAAAGTGTCAAGATCAGTATCAGGAGGATCATCAAATTCGCTGCTGTCGACATCCATTAAGTTGACAGAACAGACCTGAGCAGTAGGTTCAGAGGGTACACTTCCCAACTTGTAAATGTTCAGTTCTATTGACCTATTCCCGAAAGATAGGGTCATAGAACCGTTACGAAAATTGATGATAGCATTGGAAGTGGCCAAAAAGGGACGACCTAAAATCACCGGAATTTGATTCCGTGGGTTCGCTACAGGCTGTGTATCAATTACAATAAAGTCCACAGGGAATATAAATTGCCCGATTTTTATTAACACATCCTCCAGTTCACCCCTAGGTTTGGTGATTGATCGGTCAGCTATCTGGAGAGTTATGCTCGAGGGCTTTAACACTCTGATCCCTAGTTGCTCATAAACAGAGTATAGATGCAAGTTAACGCTAGCGCCAAGGTCTAGTAGAGCACGGTTGATGTGTTTTTCCCCAATAGAAATGGACATAGTAGGACAACCAGGGTCCTTACGTTTCCTCGGTACTTGTTGGGGGAAAGCCGTGTCTACAGTCTTTGCCATGAATATCTTCTTGGGCACTTGAGTCTTCCACTTCCTAGTGCACAAGTTCTTAAGAGTTTTCGCATAGGACAGAACTTGTTGGATGGCATCTAGGAGAGGGATGATGATGTTAACTTGCTTTAAAATGTCCATAATATTCTCCATATGTGGACTCGATGTGTTAGCCCTTAACCGATTAGGATAAGGTGCTTTAGCAATAAGCGCTGGGTCCATCATAGGAGAAGGAAGTGTGTGTGGACCCGATCCCAAAATAGAGTTGGGGATCGTTGGTGGTAGACTAGAAGAGATGGGCTGAGGTGGCGAGCCTTGTGGGAAACGAAGAATAGGCTCGCAAGAAGGTAGTGGGGTAGAAGAACTGGGGTCAGAATTAGAAGTAGAAGTGGAAGGAAAGGTCTCAGCCGGGGTGTTATTGATAGATTTTTCAGTATCATCAAACTCTTCCCCAACGTGGTTGTCAAGCACTCTTCCAGATCTCAACGTGATTGCACTCACATGATGTTAATAGCCAGGATTGGGTAAGGGTTGAGCTGGAAGTTTCCCTTTCTCTCTTGCACTCATTTCGGCTTTTAATCGTGCAATTTCTTCTTCCATCGATTTAATACTCTTGCTTTGGGACGCAGAGTTGTTCTCAATTTTATTGACAGAAGACTTCATTTCAGCCGAAACTTGCATGATATTTGTTAAGACCAAATTCATGTATTGTGCAAATGAAAAGGATTCATCAGTCCCGGTCAACTGTAAAGGACTAGACAGTGCAGGTGTGTTGACCGGATTTTAAAAGTTATGTGTTTGGAAGGGGTGCTGACTCAATTGAAGTTGTGGGTGCTGTTGTGGTGGAGGGACCCTTTGGAAATTGTTTTGGGTTGGAACCGTGTTTTGAGATTGTGATTGGTTCCAAGAAAAATTTGGGTGATTCCTCCAACCCTGATTATATGTGGAAGAAAATGGATCGTTTCTAGGTCTTTGAATTGCGGCATTGGTATGCTCGTGACCTTGAAACAGAGAATTTCGTGGACATTCTTCCGTCAAATGAGAAGGATCAGAACAACATCCACATATAGTTTTGGAGAGTGATATTTGACTTAGAGCGGCTAAAAATTTGTTTTCCATAGTCTCAAGTTTCTTTTGCATAGCTGAAATGTCAGCTCTAACTCCTATGGAAATATTATTGCCATCCCTAGACGATTGACTCACACCCTCTAACTGTAAAGATTTTTCAGCGAAATCTTCTAGAAATTTCCAGCCTTCCCCATCATCTTTAGTCATGAAGTTGCCTTGACACATGGATTCAAGGGTCTGTCTTGTGTTAGGATTAATGCCCTCATATATGATTCTGCACAGTTCCCATCTCGGGATGCCGTGATGTGGACATTGGACTAAAAGATCCTTGAAGCGTTCAAGACATTTTGAAAATGGTTCATTTGGAAGCTGGGTGAATTGATTTATTTCGCTACGGACTCGAGCTGTCTTATGATGTGGGTAGAATTTCTTTAGGAAAGCTTTGACGAATCCTTCCCAATTTGAAATGGAATGTGCGGTAGTGTTATACAGCCACTTCTCGGCTATATCGCACAAGGTAAATGGGAGAAGACGAAGACGCATAGCATCCATAGAAAGCTGTGAGGTACCCATCATTGCGCATACATTTTCAAATTTTGTGATAAATGCATATCCGTCTTCAGACTCGAGACCGTGAAATTTTGGTAGAAGGTTGATGTATCGGGGTTTTATTTGAAAATTTTCCCCGTTGGCTGGTGGAATGGAAAGATAAGTGGAAAGTGGACCTCGTGTGGGATAGCACCTCTCTTGGAGAGAGATGCGAGGTGGATTCTGCGCACCAACGGACGGCGGCAGATTAGTGGAAAAGAAGTTTGATGGAGATGGATCCATCGATGTGGGTGTGGTGGTGGGTAAAAGAAACGGTAAATGTAGAAATACCGACTTTTGGGTCGATGAGGGAAACATGGACTTAACGGGCACTAGAATCCCGTGTCCAGCCTATCTTGCACTAAAAAGGGTTAGTACAAGTGGCAGCGTGAATTTATAATTAGGGGAGATGAATGAATGCGGTGTTTGTTTTGAAAATTGATACGGATTTTTGAAAAAAAATGATACAAATCACAAGATGCAACACACAAAACCCTAATTCTAGTGGTCACCTAGGTCAAAACTCTAGACCGCTCCTAACTACAAAAAGACAAGTCGCAGGATAAATCCTCCACTGCCTCTTTGTCTCTCCTGTGGCCAGGTAAGTGCCAGGTAAGTGGGAGGTTCTCCACTACGTAAGTAGTGGGCCTAATTAAGAAACCACTAGCCTTCGACACACTTGCCTTAGACACCACAAAAGAAACGCGGATAAGCAATGAATTACCCACGGCCTTCTTCTGTCCTAAGTGAGCGCGACGGTCCTTAGAGTCATCTCTAGATATTTTTTAGTTAATTAGGGTAAATGCGGATGCAAATTTTGCGATTTTCGGGGCTTAGGAAGGGTAATGAACTCCCCACCTAATCTGGATTTGGTCTTTGCCCCTTAATGTCCGTATTAATTATGCAACAACCACAAAAATCAAAACAAGCACGATTTAATTTTGCTTTTTGCGCGACGCTGTGAATTTTGCAAAGAAACCTGCACAAAATGTTAATTGGAGCAGATGAGGAGAGAGATAAGAAAGATAGAAGTTCACCTGAAAATTTTGGTGCAGTGATGACGCAAGGCTGCCGTGGAACCACCGCAAGAGGGGTCATATGCCGCGGAATCGCCGCTCTATGAAGAGTTCTCTGCACAGAATTTTAGGTGCATGCTTCTGATGCTCCCCTTAGCTCTCTGGAATATTCAAAAAAAAAATTCCCAAGCTCGAATGATCCCAGATTTTCTCGCACAAATTACAACAACTCGTATTAGTGTTTGCACGAATTTTGATCTAAAAAATTATAATGGAATAAATCTTTCAATTTAAATTTCAATATAAAACGAATTAGCGCACGATCCCCGGCAACGGCGCCATTTGATTGAATGAATTTCTCGTTGTGTCGGTTTATAGAAAATAGAATTCACAATCAAAGAATTATTTGACCGCAATCAATAACGTTGTCGGATTGTAGATCATTAGGGAGTGTGGATCGTCCATAGGGATTGCGCGATTCGTTCGTATTTTGATTTGTTTGAATCGAAACTTTAAGAGAAAGAAAACAAACAATTCATGATTTATAGTTGAAGTTCAAGAATTAGAAAATCTAGATCTAATAGCAAGAAAACGATAAAATCAAGAATTGAGAATTTGATGATTTTTCCAACCAAATATCAAAAATCTAAATGAGGCTCGTAGGAATCGATCGGATCTATAGATGTGATTTAATCTCACGATGACGTATTCTTATCCTTCGATGAATGAATACTAGATCGATGATGATCGACGAGAATTAGGGATTTCTAGTGAAACTAGGGTTTCATCATTTATCCCTTGTTCCATCGTCGATATCATTCACATTCTAGCCTCTAGTAAATTCAAGAAACGATCGTAGATCACTAATTTCGAGCGATAACAATCAAGAATGCATCGCAACGAAACTAGGTTATCAATTCTTCTACTTGCTAGAGTTTACAAATTCGTAGGACTTAAGAATCGTTTTAAGATTTGTTACATCATCATTCTATTGATCGTCTCGACTCCTTTACGAGCGGAGTTTTACTCGAACATCACAACAAGAACAACAATTACAAATTGAGATCGAATCATGATGCAAGAATTTGAAGAAAGCAAGATTAAAGAATTTCACCTTTTATTTATATCAACAATTTCATTACAATCGCTCAAGAACTACAAGAGGAAGAACTCGATCGTCGATTTGGCTTCGCTCGTCTCCGTGAGTCGCGGATCGGCTTGGATCACTTGCTCGATTGAAGATCTGCTCCGCTCCTAAAAGGTTGAAGGGCTTCTCGCTTGATTGGTACTCGGGATCTTGAATTTGGATTGAAATTAGGGTTAGGGTTTTGCACAAGTCGTGTCACTCAAGTTGTGGAAGAAAGAAGATGGTGATTAATGATTGAGCAAGAAAAGATTAGAGATTAACCCCTTAACCCTAGGTCTTGTCTTCTATTTATAGACTTCCCAAAACCTTAGATCTAGGATTTGAATTTTGAATTTCCCTCCAAAAGTTAGTTAAGGAGAGCCTTCTAGATGAAGTTTGTTAAGACGAGCCTTCTAGATGTGCCACGTGGAGAATCTACAATGTTCTGGAAGCTTGGGCCGTTAGCTGAGACACTTGTAGGAAATCTGGGCGTCTGAAGCCATCATAGCGCCGCGGTTCTGCGGCGCCAGCCAGCTCCCGCCGCGGAACCACGGCGGTTTGGAAGCCTTTGGGCTTGAATCTTCTACTGTGGCCTTGGGCTGATATGTGGGCCTTTTTATGATATGTTAAATTGTATTTGGATTTCTATATCACTACCAGATATCACATCTTGGAGTTGGTGTATTTTTTATCAGCTTCTTTTCCCAATTTTGGCTTTGTTCCTACAATTTCCTGGACAAATCTCGAAACAAGTGTTGCGCAATACAGGGATGATGCGATGCCATGATAAACAGTCAATTTCCTTCATAAATGTCGATTTTAGAGTATAACACATGCAATCTGGTATTTCAGGACTGTTTTGCTAATATGTGCTATATGAATACCGAACACTTCTGGATGAGTGCAAAAGATAGGGAAATTGCCGTGTTAAAAATGCAGTATTTTCAACTGATCTTGTTGCCGTATCTTTTTATTGTTGTAAACATTTGGGTTAATGTTTACAAATGGAAATTATGAGCTAGAAATCATCATGAGGTGTATTTATTGTGACACATTGATTGATTCTTTTTCTCGTTGTGTCGGTATTTAGAAAATTGTATAGAAATCACAATCAAAGAATTATTTGACCGCAATCAATAATGGTGTCGAAATGTAGCGTGTTAGTAAGTGCGGATCGTCCACACGGATTGTGCGATTCGTTCGTATTTGTTTTGTTTTGAATTGAAAATTTAATAGAAAAAAAATGCAAACGATTCAAGATTTATATCAATGAATTTCAAGAATCAACTAGATCTAACCAAGAATCATGAAAGCATCAAAAATCAAGAATCAAGAATTGATATAATTCCAATCGATTTAAGTTTCATGATTTGAAGTAAAGCACGTAGGAGTCGATTAGATCATAGATGTGAAGAAGATTAGCAATTACCTTTTCTTATCCATTAACGAATTGATGCTAGATCGATGTAGATTTATCGAGGATTAAGGATCTTGTGAAGAATTAGGGTTTCCTCATCTTATCCTTTGTCCTTTCGATGAATCACATTTCACAAGATAGCTTCTAGGAAATTGAATGATCAATCGTTGATCTCTAGATCCGTGCGAAAATAATCAAGAACGCAGTTCGCATCGATCTAGATCATCGATCATTCAATTTTCAAGAATTTACAATCGTTATAGGACTTAAGAAAATATTTAAAGATTCGTTAACATCATCATTCTACCGATCGTCTCGACTCCTCCACGAGCGGAGTTTTATTCAAGCATCATTACAAAGAATTCATTTAAGAAACGAAATTGAATCATAATGCTTGAATTGAAAGATGAGCAAGTTAAAAGAATCGTCACCTTTATTTATTCAACAATTTGTTACACATTGCTCAAGACTACAAGAATTTGAGAAGGAACAAGATTGTCGAATCTAGCATTGCATCGGCTCCTTGAGTCGCGGATCGGCTTGGATCTCCTGCTCCGATGAAGACCGGCTTCGCTTCTAAAGGATGGTTGAAGGCTTCCTTTGCTTGTACTCAAAGAATCTTGAACTTTGGTTTCTTGATTTGATTAGGGTTAGGGTTTGGAGGCGGCAAGTGTTGGGTTTATAGAGTGATAGAATTTCAACAACAATCAACAACCTTTTCAAGTGAGGCCTAGGGTCCTTTTTATAGGTTTAGGAATGATTAGCTTCCTTAAGAAGCTTGGATTAGGTTAGCTTCCCTTGTAAGCTAGTTAGTTAGGTAGAAGCCTCTAGAACTAGTTAGTTAGGGTTTAGCTTCCACCTTAAGCTAGGAGGTTAGGGAGAAGGTTCTAGGCTCTTAAGGTAGTTAGGGTGAAGCTTGTTTAGGAAGCTTGGACATCATTAGCTTTCAACCCAAGGTTTGCTGATCTGGCAGAAGCATCGAGAGTGTTCTGGCAATTGCAGTAGCTTAAAGGAGTACTTGACTTTAGGGGAGAACACTGAACTGAAGCTGAAGCGATGACTTGGCATAACAGCCGCGGATCCGCGGCATGAGCCTGCTTAGGCCGCGGTTCCGCGGCCCAATAGGAGCCTGAGGGCTTCAAACTTCATGTAGTATCTTCTTCTGTCTTTAAGTGTACTTTCTGATATTTTGATTCTCTGAATTCCTTCTAGATCATTTCCAGATTTCAAATCCTTGAGTTGGCGTATTCTTTAACAGCAATGTTATATAAATTTGACCATTCTTCTGGAATTTCCTGCACAGAATTCGAAACAAATGTTGCGCTACACAAGAATGATGCCATGCTATGATAAACAGTCAATTTCCCTTAAAGTGCCGGTTTTAAACCCTAACACATGCAATCTGGTATTTAAGAGATGTTTTGCTAATATGTGCAATATGATTACCGAACACTTCTAGATGAGTGCAAATGATAGGGAAATTGCCGTGTTAAAAATGCAGTATTTTCGACTGATCAAATTCCCCCAAACTTATTTTCGATCGTCTCGAGCGAACTGTTTTATTAAAAAGAGAAGGAGAAAATAAAGAAAGAGAAAAACTAACTAGCACACTTTCGTAGGCAACACGATTGCACTGAGCACGTGCAACAAGCCTTTAAACCTCTAGGTGTCCCGATTAGGAGGAGTGTTGTCTCCTGAGGGTTTTCAGCGGATTGCACCCACAAAATCCAATAATAAAAGGAAGATCATGAATATTACATTTAAGGAAAAGAATTGTAAAAGAAAAGCCTTGAAAGTTAGGATTTCCAACTAAGCAAGCTTTTCGGTTGTCATGAGCCCTATCTTAATAGTCATGAAAAGATGTCAGAAATCACGTCCTCCCTCAATAAAACATCGTCTTATTCTTCATTCCTATCTTTCTTCCAAATATCGATCATATAACCCAGCGTGTGTGTAATAAACATCCCTACACCCGGAGAATTCAATTCAAGCTATCATACTCTTGCCAATCAGCCTCAGTACTTTTTAATTAATGAATATTTAGATGAGATTGCTCACACACTTTCGTGCGACCGTTAATTCTTCTTGAGGTACTAACCGACCGATTACTCATGTGCTTGCTTATTTGGTGTATTTTCCTCGTCTTGCACCACCTAAGGCTTAGCAGCGACTCCCAGACCAGTTGGCCTTAGGGCACTAGGTGAAGAGGCACTCTCGCTATATTTTTTTATTGCTGCCTTGGCGATAACAAAACCAGTGTTCATTTTTCTCACCATTTTATATTTTATTCATTTTTTTATTTCCTTCATACTTCGGCTTTTAGACAAGAGCATTTCAAGGTATCCTCTACTATCCCGGGCTTCAAGACGTGTGTAAGTGCGAATAGCAGGGTATCAACGTTCAAAATGTTTGGCTTCCAGAATAGAAGCTATTTTTCAGACTTATTTTTATCCTCAGATTAGTGAATTCCTTCATCTTACTAACCCTTGGGACAACGGCTGATAACTACTTATTACTAGTTCGTATAATAAAACTTCTAATTTTCTTGGTTTTCTTAAATTTTTCTAATCTCATGGATGTAATTTTTCACTATCTAATCTTTTATTATCTTATTTATGTACAAAAAATGTTAAATATTAAATATTTTTATATTTTGAAAATTTTTAAATTTTTATGGCTTTTGAAAATTTTTAAATTTTTATAGGTTTTTTAAAGAAATGTTTTGTGCTTATGCAAATGATATGCAAATGATGCAAAAATAAGCACAAATCTCCCCCAAACTTGTTTTCAACAGTGTCCTCACTGTTGCCAACCGCTATATCTACAAAACATGTAAGCCTGGGAGGAATTTATTAGTGGGGGCAAAATATATAAGTGAAGATCCTCCCCCAAACTTAATCTTTTCACTCACCTCCATTCAAAAAATGATGTAGTGATATACAGGACATGGAGGTGAGACGAAGGAATTTTAATCAAGATAAAATGGCTCCTGTAAGAACAGGAGCTCCTCCGTGGGGTCAGTGGAAAAATACGGCTTTAGTCTATGTCCATTCACTTTGAAAAATGTGTCGTTTTTAACATTTTCTACTTCTACTGCCCCGTGCGGGTATACAGACCGCACAACAAAAGGTCCCTTCCACCGAGATCGAAGCTTACCCACGTGAAGGTGTAGTCGTGAATCATAAAGAAGGACATGCTAACCAGGTGTAAATGTTTTCCTCAAAATGTTTTTATCGTGAAAAACCTTAGTCCTATTCTTTACGATTACAGCGTTATCATAAGCTTCATCGCGGAGTTCGCTTAGCTCATTTAATTGCAGCTTCCGAAAGTTGCAGGCTTGGTTTAGATCAAAGTTGATTTCCTTAATAGCCCACAATGCTTTATGCTCAATCTCGACTGGCAAGTGACATGCCTTCCCAAACACTAACCTATATGGAGACATCCCTAGGTCGGTTTTAAATGCAGTTCGGAATGCCCAAAGAGCATCCGTCAGTTTGGTCGACCAATCTTTTCTATTCTTAACAACAGTCTTCTCCAGGATTTGCTTGATCTGTCTATTCGAAATCTCAGCCTTCCCGCTCGTTTGGGGATGATAGGGTGTAGAAAGTCTGTGGTTGATTGTGTATTTCCGCATCAGAGTCTCGAAAGACCTGTTGCAGAAATGTGTCCCGTTATCGCTAATGATAGCGCGTGGGTGTCCAAATTGCGAAAAGATATTTTCTTTTAAGAACTTAATGACAACCTTCTTGTCATTAGTGCGACATGGAGTGGCTTCAACCCACTTTGAGACGTAATCAACCGCAAGCAGTATGTACAAATTCCCAAAGGAGTTGGGAAAGGGATCCATAAAGTCAATGCCCCAAACATCGAAAATTTCAACCACTACGATGGGCTGGTGAGGCATTTCATTTCTCCGGGAAATTCTACCCGTGTACTGACACTGTGTACAGGTTTTGCAATAATCAAATGCGTCCTTGAACAAGGTCGGCCAATAAAATCCGCATTGCAAAACCTTCTCCGCCGTCTTTTTAGGACCGAAGTGACCCCCACAGGCCTGATCATGACAAAAAGATAGAACACCCTTGAACTCCTCATTCGGGACACACCAGCGAATGATCTGATCAGGACAATACTTAAACAGATATGGATCATCCCAGTAAAAGTGTTTTACTTGGGATAAAAACGGTATTTTTCCTGTTTTGACCAATCGCTGGGTATCAGTCCCGTGACAAAATAGTTCACAATATCCCTGAACCAAGGTTCACTGGATACGCTCAAGAGTTGTTCGTCCGGAAACGAATCATTGATCAGTAGGGTCACAGGGGAAGAAGAGATGCGTGAAAGATGGTCGGCTACCACGTTTTCACATCCTTTCTTATCTTTGATAACAAGATCAAATTCTTGTAATAGAAGGATCCAACGTATTAGCCTACCTTTAGCATCCTTCTTCGCCAGAAGATGTTTCAATGCGGAGTGGTCAGTGTACACAACTATTGGAGAGCCAATCAAGTAAGGCCTGAATTTTTCTAATGCAAATACAACTGCCAAAAGTTCTTTTTCGTTAGTTGTATACTTGATTTGAGCATCATTCAAGGTCTTACTCGCATAATAGATAACTTGTGGCATCTTTTCAATGTGTTGTCCTAAGACTGCACCAACTGCAAAATCGGATGCATCACACGTCAGCCCAAAGGGGTAGTCCCAATTTGGAGATGATAGAACAGGGGCTGTAGTGAGGGAGTGTTTGAGTGAGTCGAATGCTGCCTCACAATCTGAGTCAAAGTGGAAGGTCGTATCCTTGGCCAAGAGAAGAGTTAAGGGTCTAGCAATTTTGCTAAAATCCTTAATGAATCTCCTAAAAAAACCGCATGGCCAAGAAATGATCGAATGTCCTTGACGCTTTTGGGATGAGGAAGGTTTTGAATGACATCTATCTTAGCTCTGTCAACCTCAATGCCTTTTCGTGAAATAACATGTCCAAGCACAATTCCCTCTTGGACCATGAAATGGCATTTTCCCCAATTCAAGGTTAAGTTCTTCTCTTTGCAATGAGTAATAACTGCGTCAAGATTCGATAGGCAAACAGAAAAAAGAGTCTCCGAAAATCGAGAAATCGTCCATGAAAATCTCTAAAAATTCTTGACCATGTCAGAGAATATCCCCATCAAACACCGCTGAAATGTAGCTGGAGCATTGCATAACCCAAAGGGCATGCGTCTATAAGCAAATGTACCAAAAGGACAAGTAAAAGTGGTTTTATCTTGATCCTTTTTTTGTAATGGGGACCTGATTATAGCCAGAGTATCCGTCCATAAAGCAATAATACTCATGTCCAGCTAAGCGTTCCAGCATCTGATCAATGAAAGGTAGAGGAAAGTGGTCTTTCCTCGTGGCGGCATTGAGTTTTCTGTAATCAATACATACACGCCACCCAGTTTGGGCGCGTGTCTGAATCAACTCATTTGCCTCATTGGTAATAACAGTGATGCCGGATTTCTTAGGGACGACATGTATTGGACTCACCTATTGACTATCGGAGATTGGGTATATAATACCATTATCAAGGCATTTGACGATCTTTTTCATCACCGCTTCCTTCATGACGGGGTTCAACCGTCTCTGTGGTTCTCGGGTTGGTCTGGCATCATCCATCAAGTGTATATGATGTTCTACAATCAAGGGACTAATCCCTTTGATGTCCACCATGGTTCAACCAAACGCCTCCCTATTAGATCTCAATACCGACAAAAGTGCATTTTCTTGCTCAGATGCTAGAGAAGCGGATATGATAACCGGTAAAGACTTATTCTCACCTAAATATGCATATTTAAGATGAGAAGGTAAAAGTTTGAGATCTAGTGCTGGCGGAGAAATAGAAGGTGGGATCATCGACTGATTTTCGGAGTCACAAAGAAGCTCATAGCCTGTAAAAGATACAGACTCAGATGTTGATGAGTCAGGAGTGTCGGACTCAAGTGTGGAAATGGTATCCTCACTAAGATAGTGTGCAAGATCAAACAGTGATGTGGTAGTGTCGTCGAGATCTTCAAAGCAAAGTTCCTCAACTACACAACTTTCGGGAGCAATCTCGTGGACAGAGCATACATCAAGGATATGAGCAGAGGGTTCTGATGGCTGACTTCCAATTTTGTAGATGTTCAATTCAATGGTCATATTTCCAAATGATAAGTTCATTAAACCATTTCTACAGTTAATGACAGCATTGGAAGTGGCAAGGAATGGTCGACCCAAAATCACCGGAATTTGGCTCCGGAGGTTCGCTACAGGTTGTGTATCGAGTATAATGAAGTACACAGGAAATACAAATTCCCCGACTTTTATCAACACATTCTCTAGTTCACCTCTAGGTTTGGTGATTGAACGGTCTGCTATTTGGAGAGTGCAGTGAGCTGGTTTTAACTCTCCAATCCCTAGCTGCTCATAAACAGAGTATGGAAGTAGGTTAACACTTGCGCCAAGGTCTAAAAGAGCACGGTTGATGTTTTTACCCCCAATAGAAATCGATATGGTAGGACATCCTGGGTCCTTACATTTTTTTGGTAGCTGTGGGATAAAAGCAGTGCTAATGTTATTAGAGATGAAGACCTTCTTTGGCACTTGAGTCTTCCTCTTTCTAGTGCACAAGTCTTTAAGAATTTTCGCATAAGCGGGGACTTGTTGAATAGCATCTAGGAGAGGGATGTTGATGTTAACCTATTTGAACATTTCCAGAATCTTCTCCATATGTGGACTCGATTTGTTACCCCGTAACCGGTTCGGGTAAGAAGCTTTGGCAATAAGCGTTGGGTCCATCATAGGAGAAGGAAGTGGGGATAGACATGATCCCAAAAGAGGAGTGGGGATCGTCTGTGAAGGACTAGAAGAACTGTGCTGAGGTGTCGAGCCTAGAGGGAAACAGAGAATAGGCTCGTGAGAAGGCGGTGGGGTAGAAGAACACGGATCAGAAGTAGAAGTGTGTGTGTGAGGAATGGTCTCAGCCAGGGTGTTATTGATAGGATTTTCAATATCATCAATTTCATCCCCAATATGGTTATTCAGCACTCTTCCTGATCTCAACGTTGTGACGGCATTTACATTGTAATGCCCAGGATTCGGTAGGTCTTGAGACGGATGTTTCCCTTTTTCTTTCGCACTCATTTCGGCTTTAAGTTGTGCAATTTCTTCTTCCATCGTTCTGATACTCTCAGCTTGGGACGCTGAGTTTTTCTTTATCTCACTGACGGAAGACCTAAGCTCAGCCGACACTTCCATGAAATTTGACAAGAGTGACTTCATGGTTTTTGTGAATTGAGAGAACTCGTCAGAACAGGTCAACTGCATATGATTAGACGGTGCAGGAGGGTTGAGCTGGTTTTGAAAATTTTGTGACTGGTAGGGGTGCTGAGTGAGTTGAAGTGGTTGTTGTTGTGGTGGAAGAACCCTTTGGAAATTATTTTGGCTTGGAACCGTGTTTTGATGTTGTTGTTGTTGGTTCAACCAAAATTCGGGTGATTCCTCCAACCCTGATTATACGTGGAAGAATATGGATCGTTTCTAGGTCTTTGAAATGCGGCATTGGTATGCTCTTGACCTTGAAACGGAGAATTTAATAGACAATCTTCCGTCAAATGAGAACGATCAGAACATCATTCACATACAGTTTTGGGGAGCGACATCGGGTTTAGGGAGGCTGCTAAAAATTTGTGTTCCATAGCCTCGAGCTTCTTTTGCATTGCTGCCATCTCAGCTCGAACACCTATGGACACATCAATTTGGTGTACGCCACCCCTAGACGATGACTGGGTTCCACTCTCCCACTGTAAGGATTTTTCAGCGAACTCTTCTAAAAATTTCCAAGCTTCCCCATCATCCTTGGTCATAAAGGTGCCTTGACACATATTTTCAAGGTTTTGTTTAGTGGTAGGGTTAATGCCCTCATATATGATTCGGCAAAGGTCCCATCTCGGGATGCCGTGATGTGGACATTGAACCAAAAGATCCTTGAAGCATTCAAAGCATTTCGAGAATGGTTCAGTCGGAAGCAGGTTGAATTGATTTAGTTCGCTACGGATTCGAGCTGTCTTTTGCATAGGGTAGAATTTTTAAAGGAATGCCACAACGAATTCTTCCCAATTCGTAATGGAATGTGCGGTAGTGTTATACAGCCACTTCTCGGCTATATCGCACAAGGTAAATGGAAGAAAACGTAGACACATAGCATCCACTGAAAGTTATGACGTACCCATCATTGCGCATACATTTTCAAATTTGGTGATAAAGACGTATGCGTCTTCAGTCTCGAGACCGTGGAATTTGGGTAGAAGGTTGATGTATTGGGGTTTAATCTCAAAATTATCCCTGTTGGCTGGTGGAATGGATAAGCAGGTCGAAAGAGGACCTCGCAAAGGATAGCACATCTCTTGGAGAGAGATGCGGGTTGGATTCTGCGCACCAACGGACGGCGGCAGAGTAGTGGTAAAGAGTTTCGATGGAGACGGATCCATCGGTGTGGGTGCGGTGGTGGGTAAAGAAGAAGTAAATGTAGAAATACCGACTTCGGAGTCGATCGGGGAAACGCGGACTAAACGGGCACTAGAATCCCGTGTCCAGCCTATCTTGCACTAAAAAGGGTTAGTACAAGTGGCAGCGTGACTTATAATTAGGGGAATGAATGAATGTGGTGTTTGTTTTAAAAAAATGATACGGATTTTTGAAAAAATGATGCGATCACAACAAATGCAACAAACAACCCTAAAATCTAGTGGTCACCTAGGTTAAAGCTCTAGACCACTCCTAACTGCCAATAGACAAGTCGCAGGATAAATCCTCCATTGCCTCTTTGTCTCTCCTGTGGCCAGGTAAGTGCCAGGTAAGTGGGAGGTTCTCCACTATGAAAGTAGTGGGCCTAATTAAGTAACCACTAGCCTTCGACACACTTTCCTTAGACACCACAACAATGGATTACTCACGGACTTCTTCTGTCCAAAGTGAGCGCGACGGTCCTTAGAGTCATCTCTAGATCTTTTTTAGTTAATGGGGGTAAATGCGGATGCATGTTTGTGATTTTTGGGGCTTAGGAAGTGTAATGATCTCCCCACCTAATCTGTATTTGGCCATGACCCTTAAATTCCATATTAATATGCAAACAACCATAAAAAAATTCAAAACACGCACAATTTTTTATTGCTTTTTGCGGCGCTGCGATTTATTTGCAAAGAACCTGCAGAAAATTGTTATTGGAGTAGATGAGGAAGAAGATAAGAAAGTACAGAGAGTTACTGAGCAATTTTGGTGCAATGAACTGTCACCCATGTCGCTTTACCGCCGCAATAGAGGGCCCCGCCGTGGTTCAATGAGATCTCTGCACGGAAAAATTTGGTACTGTTCCTAATTGCCTCCTGAGCTCTCTGGAATTCTCCAAATATTTTTCCAATTGCACAGCAAGCTCCAGATTTCCTTGCAACAAACCACAACAAATCGTTTAGTGTTTTGCACGAATTTTGATCTCAAAATTATGATGGAATAAACTTTTCAACTCAAATTTCAAAAACAAAAAAATTAGCACACGATCCCCGTCAACGGCGCCATTTGATTGAATGAATTTCTCGTTGTGTCGGTTTATAGAAAATTGTATAGAAATCACAACCAAAACTATTTTGACCGCAATCAATAACGGTGTCGAATGTAGAGCGTTAGTAAGTGCGGATCGTCCACAGGGAAAGTGAGATCCGTTCAATTTTCGAATTAGATGAGTCGAAAATTTAAAGAAAAGAAAAGAAACAATTCATGATTTGTAAAATTGAATATCAAGAATTAGAAAAATCTAGATCTAAGAAAACATTTAAAATCAAGAATTGAGATATGTGATGATTTCCAAACCAACAATCAAGATTCGAAGTGTGGCTCGTAGGAGTAGATCGGATCTATAGATGTGATGAGATCTAATGATTACATACTCTTATCCATTAATGAATTGATACTAGATCGATGAAGATTTATCGAGGTTTAAGGATCTTGCGAAGAAACTAGGGATTCCTCGTCTCATCCTTTGTCCTTTCGATGAATCTCATTCACAAGCTAGCTTCCAGTAAATCTAATGATCGATCGTTGATCTCTAGTTCCGAGCGAAAATAATCAAGAGAGCATCTCGCATCGAAACTAGATCGTGGATCATTCGATTTACAAGAATTTACAAACATTATAGGACTTAAGAATTATAAAAGAGTCTAAATCATCATCATCTATCGATCGTCACAACTCCTACACGAGCAGAGTTTTACTCAAACATCATAATAACAAACACAATAACAAATTGAGATCGAATCATAATACTTGAATTAAAAGATAAGCAAGATATAGAAATTTCACCTTTATTAATCGACAAATTTCGTTACAACTCTCTTGAAATTTACAAAAGGAAGGAACTAGATCGTCGATTTCGGCTTCGCTCGGCTCCTTGAGTCACGGATCTCCTTGGATCTCTTACTCCGATGAAGTCCAATGTCGCTTTCTAAAGGATCGAAGGCTTCAAACTTGATGTGGTACTCAGAATTCTTGATCTAGGTTTTGGAATTGGAATTAGGGTTAGGGTTTTGAGGCACAAGTTGTGTCACTCAACTTGTGGGTGGAAGATGAAGGATAAATTCTTGAACAACCTCAACCCTAGATCTAGGTTCCCTTTTATAAGCCTCATAACCCAAGATCTACGATTTCAAATTTCAAATTTCCCTCCAAAAGTTTGTTAAAGAGAGCCTTCTAGAAATAGTTTGTTAGGCCGAGCCTTCTAGATGAAGCCACGTGGAGTTTCTCAAGAGTTATGGAAGCTTGGCCGTTAGAAATAAGCACATGGGGAAAATTTGCGTCACTGCTGACGTCATCATGCCGCGGGTCCGCGGCGCAAGCCGGCTCCGGCCGCGGATCCGCAGCTCTTTTAAACCCTTGGGGCTTGATCTCTTCTGGTGTTTCTTGGGCTGACATTTGGGCCTTTTTAAAATATATGAAATCTCATTTGGCTTTCCGTATCACTACCAGATCTCAAATCTTGGAGTTAGTGTATTTTTAGCAGCACCTTTCATTAATTTGGCTTCTTCTCCTGGAATTTCCTGCACAATTTCTCGAGACAAGAGTTGCGCTATACAAGAATGATGCGATGCCATGATAAACAGTCAATTTCCCAAAAAATGCCGGTTTTAATATACAGTACAGGTAATTCAGTATTATACAGGTGTTTTGCTAGTATGTGCAATATGAATACTGAACACCTCTAGATGAATGCAAAAGATAGGGAAATTGACGTGTTAAAAATGCAGTATTTTCGACTAATCAGTGCGTTATGATATGTAGGTACCCCATGTGGACTTCGAGACGACAAGAAAGCGCGTGGCGACGTCGGCACCGGCAAGTAAGGACCAGGTGAGTAGATTTATATCTATGGGGAGAAGTCGGGTGGATGGCGTATAGCACCCCCGCAGTTCATGGTGATGTATACGAATACGTATACACACATATATTTATTATATATTGTTTGAGATTATTAATGTTAAAGATGGATATTTGGTGTGTTTGGATTGGTTTAGTGTTGCGAAACCCTAGAGTAGTGGTTGCACCACACATACACACACCCATACTTGCATACATTCTTCTTTCATATGTGCGTATATGGGAATATATTTTTATGTGTTCACATAGGTATGGGACTATGTGTTCATATACTGGATTTGAGGATAGTACTTGGGATTTGAGATGAGTCGATGAGATTCGATTTGAGGCCGTGAGATCGGTGATATGACAGGGTTCATATTTGATATACGACCTGATGTTTTAGCGGGTCCTTTGATGTAGTTTTTGTAGGTTTCCTAGGCACTCTCAAGGGGTCTCACAAGGCATCAACCATGCCCGTTTCAAAAATTACGGTGCCGAGAAACCCTAGACTATGGATCGTTAGCTAGATGTCTAGGCGAAAGAAGCAACTAGTAAACTACTTTACTAAGGGAACGGAAATACAACCTTTGTATGTCCGGTGCACCACCTCCATAGCTCCGTGATGATGTCTCCTCGCTGTCCAAAACGGATCCTGGGCTCGAGCGTCGGCTTCATCGGAGAAGAAGCGGGCTAGGTCATCGACGACGATGCCGAAGATGATCTACGTCAAGGCATCACTTGATCAAGCTCCAACTTCACCAAGTCAAGAAACTTGTGAAGAAAACACACTCTACTACTTGGCAAGAGGTAGAGGATGAAGAAATAGGAAGTGGGTAGACTTTAGAATTGGATTTCTCACTTGTTTTCATCAATCACCATTGATGAAGTAAGCTTTCTTCTTGAAGTGAAGAAGAAGAAGATGATGAAGAAAGAATTTTGATAAGTTATTAAAAATGAAAAGAAAAAGAATACTTATCATAATAATAACCATAGTTAGGTGTAGAGAATAGACTAGGGTTAGTGAATGGTTAGGTTAAGGAGATGAAGACAAAATGGTCAAAGTTGCATGAAGCTTCAAGAAACTTCATGAATCAAACCAACCATTTTGTTTTCTTCTCTCTTTATTAATCCAAAATAAATAGATAAATGAATGGATAAATAAATAAAAACCTAACCATATACTTAACCAAGGTTTAATTCATTACACTTAACCAAATAAGCATGTATCATCAAACATGATACAATCAAGTGCACAAAATTATATCGCATATACAATGCGCACATCCGAGTGAGAAAATCCATCTTAAGTGAACCGATACTAGTTAATGCAAAGTAATATATCAAATATATAATTATGCATTAAATGATTAAATCAACACTTGATTTAATGATCCGGTCATATCGCATATAACCGACTAATATCAACAGTAACAACTGATCGAATCAACACTTGATCCGATAGGCCGGCTATATCACATATAACCGATCAATGTCACAAATCGCGAGAATCGAATACAATATCACATACTGGTATCATTCTCGGTCCCGCACATATCTCATATGCGCTCCTATTTCGTTTCGCTTGAGCCAGGAAACCTCTGTGTAGGACTCTAAAGACTCGTCAATACGCCGGCAGCAGATGATGATCATATCAAATACCCACAAGCCGCAAGCGGTCTGCTAAACGTAACGGCCACCAGGGTATTGAGCGATCAGAAGATCGACGAGCAAGCCCGCTCACACTCCAGTGAATCCAACAAGTAACACTACCGTACAGTCCGGTCTCGTCGTCTGATATGTCGCATATCTTGCCTAGGGGTGGTAAACGTCAGACCCCAATAGCTCGATAAGTCGTGTCGATATGAGGTCTATAACAATTCGAGAAACTACTGGTAACACTTACCAGTAAATCTCAGCAACCCTGGCCAAGGATTTCCTGTTATAGCCAATCGAACACAGCGCAACATCAACCCCCTATACCGGGAGAGACGAATCCCCTCCTATCGCTCATTGCCTCCATGTGACTCGGGACTGTACCCAAAAACCACCGTTTTGCACGCCCTCTTGGACGTGGTAAGATGGAAATCAAAGCACAGTGGGAACCACACAAGGCTCTATGACGATCTCGGGTCAACAGACTACTCTGTACCAGTGTCACCAGAGAACTGCTATCTAACGTAAGGTATAATACCATCTGGGAGTTCTCGGCGAGTCCGTCCAGTGTACCCAGTCTCTACTGAGCACCCGTATATCATCTCCGATGTCAAACACCAATGGATATTGGATCATCCATCGCCCCTCTGTATGGGTCGAGAAGGTACACGCTAGTCTACTATGGTATATCGATGCCCCATCTCGATACACCCATGACTAGGGACTTTCAAGGATGTACTTATGGACTACCATGTCCCCACTAGTATGATCCGCATCATAGTCCAGGTAGTTAAGTACACATCCTAAGGGCTTTACCAACATGTAATAGAGAGACAATCTGTGTACACGTTAAGGTAAAGAGCAACCAGATAGCATACTATCATGTCGAGCAAGAAAGTACTCCCTATATATGTCCCAGCATCCACTACAATATACATCCAATGTACAGTAATGGCCTCTAGGGCATACATATAACTAACAATCTCCCACTTGCACTAGGGCCATCTGTAGCAGTGGTTGTAGTATCTCATACTCAACCATCCCATAAAAGTCTCTCTCTAGGAATAGGCCTTTGTGAGTGGATCCGCCGTGTTGTCCTCTGAGTCTACTCTCCTAACCTCGATCCCTTAGAGATCAACTATCTCCATGATCAAGTGATACTGCCTTAGAATATGTCTGGATCACTGATGGGACCTGCGTTCCTTGGCATAAGCCACAACTCCATTGTCACACAATGGGAGGAACGTAGTTCATCTCATGAACCAATATACACCCAAACAGCCTCTTTGGTAGCATCTTAAGTAGCGATGTATCATGCCTTTATCGTCTAGTATGTCACGGTATCTAGCTTGGAACTCTTCCAACATACCGTCCCTTTACTGAGGGTAAAGACAATGCCTGCGACTGACATTCAGTCGTCTTTATCACCCTGGAACCTTTCCAGTGATTTTCCCCAGGATCGATTGATACCATCTCACTACTACTAGTGAGATTCCTAACATCCAATTAGATCTATCTCATAGATCCAAAACCCAGGATTTAGTAGGTATCACTTTGATCCTATGTGGAGAATCATTGTGATAAGCGGAGATTGATCGAGCGTAGCATAGGAAACTCCTTCCCTATCAAGAGTAAGTCATCCACGTACTCTATGAGGATCGTCACCATACTCCCTACTACCTTTTTGTTTATACAAGGTTCATCTACTATTTTGATGATGTCAACTTCTTTGACTAATCCATCAAAACAGATGTTCCAACTCCGCGATGCCTGCTTTAATCCTATAAAGCATCTTGTACACGTTTCCGCTGCTCCCACTGTCTACGAAGCCCTCTGGCTGTGTACTTATAGACGCACTCTTCTAAAACATCATTTAGAAAAGCAGTCATAACACCCAACCACCAGATATCGTAGTCATGGTATGTAGCCGTGACAAGTAAGATCCGGATGGACTTAAGCATAGGCACTGGAAAAGGTTTCAACTGTTGGAGATAATGCCCTCAGAGTCAACTATTGGATCACAGGTACGTGATTGCGGTGATTGAGGGAGGACCTATCCCGGTAGGACAGTCTTACTCGAGATGATAGTATGCTATCTGGTTTACCTTTATCATCGTGTACTGCTTTAGGTGACCTGACAAGTCGCTATTACACGTTGATAGAGCCCCTAGGATTCTTGCTTGACCACCAGCAGTATGAGGGCGATCATATAAGTGGGAGCTGGGGGTCTATAAGCATATCCTTAAATGGTCCCTAGTCGTGTGAGTTTCGAGACAGGGCATCGATACTCCATAGTAGACTAGTGTATACAGTCGAGACCCCGACGAGGGGCGGTGGCCGGTCTCACAAGCCACTGGTGTCAGTTAGATCACCTAAGATGTGTACAGGTGCTCATTGGGTTATGAGTACACCGGACAGGACTCGCCGGGAACATGCTAGTTGGTCATATACCAGACGTCAGACGGCAGTTCCCTGGTGACATGAGTGCAGGTTAGTTCATCGACCTGGGGATCGTCATTTGTCTTGTGTGAGTTCCCACTGTACTTTGATTACTACCCTACCACGGCTCAAAGGAGTCGTGCAAACAGGTTTTAGTTGGGTACAGTCCCGAGCCACATGGAGGCAGTGAGCGTATCTTCAGGGGTTCGTCTCTCCCGGTATTGGGGGTGAGGTCGTGCTGTGTCTAGGAGAGCCATTACACGAAGCCCTCGGCCGAGGCAAGGAGATTTACTGGTAGGTATTCCGGTAGTATCTCAGGGTGTTCTGGGCTACACTCCGACACGACTTGTACCGCTTTTGGGGGTCTGACTTTTACCAACCCCCTAGGCCCGCCATGCGATGCTCATAGACGAACGGACCGGACTGTACGGATATTGTCACTGACAGGCTCAGTAGGGTTGTCGGGCTGAGTTCGCTCACAGACGTCCCTTTTAGTCAATACCTGGTAGCCCGTTACGTATTGGCTTATACCTCTGACGTGCTAGTGGTTAAATCCACAACTAAGGTGTTGACGAGTCTTTAGAGTCCCCCACATTCAGTTACTCAGCTTTCGGGCGAAAGGTTGTAGAGGCCGTATGGAGATATGGCAAGGTCCGATCAGATACGTGCGGTATTGCACGGATCAGGATCGGACAGTTTGTACTATAGGCCGTATGGTTATATGGCAGGGTTCGATCAGATACGTGCGGTATTGCACGGATCAGGATCGAACAGATATTACTAGCCGGTTTTGGTATAAGCCGGATTCTAGTATAGTACAGTGGAGATTTTGTCTCATTGCATTTGTATTTCGGTCGAAATACAGATGCGGGTGTGTATGCACAGTATCGGGGTTTTCCTGTAATTTATTACGGGACCAGTTTTATGGAGTTGCCAGTTTGCTTTCCGTTTCGGCCGATTTCCATTGTTCCGTTCATTGGCCGAAGATTGGTGGAGGAGGGTTTATTTGCATTGTTGCAAATAGGCATTAGTGGAGGGGGTTCTTTGCATCTTGTTGCATCATGATGGTTTTCATGATGAGCACCATCACTTGACTTTCTTCTTCTCATGATGGCTTGACTTTTTGAAGCCATCATGCATGAGATGATGGTTGCCTTGGAGTGTTGGATTTGTTGTGATCATTGCATTCCACCCACCCCTTGACCTTGCTCTCTCTTTCTCTCTCCAATCACACAAAGGGGGGGGCCGGCCATTCCTAGGGATGGATGGGGATTCATTTCATTATGTGTGTGGAAATTTTGGTTCTCATGGTGCTATGAAAATTGCTCTCTTGTTCATCCAAAAACCTCCTTGATTTCCTCCACCACAAAGGCAATTCCATGAACCCCAAAATGAGACTTCTTCTCTAAATATTCTACAGCAAATCTTGGGCACGTCGAGTAGCCGGCTTCGTGCCCGAGTTGCCTCGGCATTGAGGTGGGAGCCCGTAAAAGAAGTAGGCGATGTGGGGCACTTCCGGCGACGAGGAGGAGACGGAACATTCCGCAGGAGATCGGGACGACGACGAGAAGACCGGAGGACTCGGATCTGTCGGTATACTTCTCTTCCCATTCTTGTTTGTAGCTTAGACTTGTTAATGGTTACGATCCGGATGTTTAGTGCGCGGTGGTGCCGGTTTGCTAAGTCCGCAATATTAAAGTTTATCACCGCTTCCGCATTTGGCCGTCGGGTTGACGGCCGGGGCGCCGCCGTGCACTTACAGTGGTATCAGAGCCTCGCCATTAACTTAGTCTAGCTTGGTGTAATGTGTTTTTCTGTTTCGATCGATCGAATGTTCCAAAACTGCATTTTAGTTCGCATCAGTTTCTGTTGAAAATTTTTGGTCTCGAAAAATTTTTCGGGTTGTAAAATATTGATGTACTGGAAAATCTAAGAGCTCTGTAAAAATTCGATGAAGTGACTCCACAGTTGGAGCGCGGAACCGCCGCGAAAACCCCCTTCCCGCCGCTGTTCCGCCGCGCACTGTGGAGATCACTGCACCAATTTTTTACAGAGGCTTTCTGGGGTGAAAAGTGGGGTTTTGGAATAATAGCATTGGGCCCAGAATTTCTTGATCTGCTACAGTTGTACTTGGGGGCCCACTTGTTAAAGTTTGATCGATCGGATATTTTAAACACATTTTTCACAGTATTTACATTATATCTGCGACCGTGAATGTCACTTGATCGGTAAATCCGGTCTAACTGCTATAAGCCCGGTTAGACGGATTTGCGAACGTGACTTTCACGTTGATGTTCTGTTTTTGCTGTGATGTTGCGGATAGGTCGTGGGGATAGCCTGGATGCAATGCTAGTACAGTTGTGGTGGTAATATGTACATTTGATATTGCGGGGCGAGCGTCCGACATGTGGACTGCCGTCACTGCCTATTGTATTATTCTTTTGGGGCACGACCTGGTTGCGGTCGATGTACCCGTTGTATGTATATTTTACTTTCTGTACTAGGATTACCCCGCGGAGGGGTGCACGGATAGCCGGGTTCTGGAGGGCAACAAGCCCGCATCTCATGGCATTGAGACGGAGGGGGCTTCACTCTAGGATTGGCGGGCTATTCGCCGCACTCGTAGGGGGTACAGGTTGACCCAGGAAGGGTGCCCAACTTGCCGGATTCCGTGAAGTGCTGGGTGGTCCATTCACGGTACTGAAAGGGGCTGCCTCGCTTCAGGTTTTGGCGGGTGACTTGCCGCGCCCGTAGGGGTCTAGGATTTCATTGCGCAGGCTATCCACAAGACCAGGGGAACGTCGGGTTTCAGCAGTGGCTCTGTGAAACCCGGGGATCCCAGATATCTGTATTGTTCTGTGATGCTGTACATTTCTGTGATGTTGCATTTCTTTTCACGCCTTGAGCGAAATATAATATATTGGTATATATATTAGTAGATGTTGTATATGTTTTACATCCGCGCTAGTCCAGTCCCCGCTCTGTCGTTAGTTAGCTAACCTAACGGGTAATGACGGGACCCAGTGGCGAATGCGGATGGCATATACGTATATCAGTATATTTTCGTTCTTTTTGGTGTGATCAATTGATGGGACTGCATTGATTCGGATCAATGCAAGTTAAAAACAAACCTAATCTGATGTTGTTGGAACACTTTTTCAAAAAGCTGTTATTGCAAGGACGTTCACTTTTGTTTTGCATCGAGATATTCAGTTGGAATATCCTGCTCCTCAGTCGACGAGGCAAGGGCCGAGATCCCTTCACCGGGAGTGACCCCTTGAACAAAAAGTTTACGTCAGGGTATTAACTTCACTATAGCCGATTACTTTTGCTTTGCATCGTGGTATTTAGTTGGAATATCCTGCACCTCATTCTACGGGGAAAGAGCCGAGATCCCTTCACCGGGAGTGACCTCTTTAGCAACGGTTTTCGTCACTATATTTTTAAAAAAAGCTATTCGTTCCTTCGACGATATCAAGTTCTTTACGTTAAAGTTTTTCGCCAGAAACCATTCGTAGCCCTCCGTCGTTTCATATGGGTGGTCAATAGTATTCAAGCTGCGTATGTTGGCCAAAGTCAAGGCACAGTGATTGGTAGCTATTGGGGTATTCATATGCAGCATAGATAGATGCGTTGGTTTGGGACAGTCGTACTGCCATTTTGGCCAAAGTCAAGGGTATGTACGGGTGGATTCAAATTAACCTGGAGAATGACGGGTAGAACTTGACATGTGACTTATGATATGTTGGCCAAAGTCAAGGTCATAAGAGCATGGGGCAGAAATCACATCGGGAGTTTCAAAAGAACTGAAACCTGCCAGATATGCGCATACCTTCTGGAGTGTGACACCGTGAGCGGATTCCGTCACGTTATCATGCGATGATAGTTGGATCCCGATTCCCACTGATGAGTTGGTATACTCCTCGGGTGATCCCGACTAATTCTTCTTTCAGGTTTGGAGGAGAATTTGACGGTACAGTGGGAGGTTTCCAGATTAGATAAATTGGTTACCATTCTGATCTAGGTTTGAGTGCACGCTGAGTGTTTCTTTTCTCTCTCTCTTTGGCAGCGACCATTGACCCGACCCTATGACTATGACTCAGTGACCAAGCTGACCGAACCTTCTTAACACAGGCTTTTGGATTGTCAGAGTTGCAAACCACATTGTCACTCTTACTTTTACCCTTTTCTCCAGGACACCCCGTATTGCTACGAACGTCCACTTCCATTGGACAAAACCATCGTATGGTTATATACGAACTCGAAAGAATTTATTCGAGGATGGTTTCAGGTTCTGGAGGAAACAGATAGGATTATTCAGTTGTCTTTTCCTTTTACCTTCTCTCAGGTTGAGAGTACTCCTTGGTTTAGGAGATAGTACACCTATTACGCAAATTGGATAGTCTTCTTCCAAACCTTAGGCTGGTGCCGACCGGTAGGGAATGAAGAAAACCAATTAGCATAACGATGGTGTGCAGAAGGTATTAAGTTAAGACAAAGCAAGGGATTAGTAAGAGGGCAAAGTAAATTGCAACAGATATTCACGACCAAACCAAGTATTCCTTCGCCAATCCTAAAATCACCTTTGCATTTCTCCAGGACACTCCGTATCACTACGAAGATCCACAGTTTATTGGATACTCCATCGTATGGTTATATACGAACTCGAAAGGAACTTGTTCCAGTTCGGGGATGGATTCTGGTTCAGGAGAAATAGGAATAATATTTATTCAGGTGTCTTTTATCTTCACCTTCTCTCGCATTGCGAGTGTTCCTAGGATTGGGACAGTACACCCATTATGCTTATTGGATAGTCTTCTTCCAAACCATAGGCTGGTGCCGAACGGTAGGGAAGGAAGAAAACCATTTGGCCTAAAGGGGTGTGCAGAAGGTAATGACTAAAGACATATGAAGGGATTTGGAGAGGTGGCAAAGAATTATACGGTTACAGTCGTGAATCTGGAAGAGGCATTACTAGGAATACCAGGATACCCCATCGAGACATTTCAATGTTTCAGTTTCACTGTGTAATGTTAAAAGAAAACTGATTTCCCGATTAGATACTTACTCCAGGGTATGTATTTACCAAGTATGATTCTCACATCTGTATAGTTTTACAGATGATGAGTGGGAGTAAGTTATTGGGAATTAGGTGATCATCCTCATTATATCGGGATTCGTTGTAATCGGTGATATTTGAGGAAATCACCTGGACTGTTTGTCGGTCGGCAAATATTTGGTTTTGAATATCCGTTGTTATGCACCAATTTCAAATCGATATATCTGTACGTCTATTTTCATAGAGTGAGATATACCCTTTTGAAATTATGTCTACGACATTTACCTATATCAGTGGATGGTTAGGTAAGGAGCATTGAACAGCGGTGTAATTCTTCATAACCAAAGGTACAGTTTTCAACCTGCGACACACAGTGAATGAGTTATCAGACTCAAGGGACTTATACAGAGTATTGTATGTTGTCCAGGGTCCATTAGGACAGAGGGGTTGGTCCTCGTACTATATTCGGTTTACTTATGACTTCTCTAGTTTTTAGACAGGTGTTTCGTGGAAACACAGGGTCCGAATTTTGAGAAGTTATAGGTATTTGAATACAGTAGAGAACCATGTGTAGCAAGTATCGGGATTCTTCAAAGTGATCGAAGATGTAGATACTTGTGTATGGTATTCAGTTGATAGTAATGGTTAAGAGAACTTGCTTCTCTTTCAGGTTACTCATAATTGGAAAATGCTCCTAAGTTGTGTAACGTTGATCGGCCTCCTTCCATTTAGTAGACATGCACTGGAGACAGCTGCATGATTTGAATCTGGTTCAATTAAATCAGTGCCTCTGGTTCTATATTGGATATAGAACAGTTCATATCTTAACGGTGTTAAGGTACGGGGAGTTGTCCGGCTTATGATTAAAACCAGACTCTGGATAACTCAAGGCACGTTTCTGTAATGGCTGTTTGTGGGTTGACCCAGGCTATGACGAGGGTTGACTTTCTACCATCTGGATGAACAATAGCGATATTGTTCTAGACTCGCCACAGTTTTATTAAAAATGGATTTTTTCAGAAAACGGTAGTGGGAGTATGGTAGAACTGGAAGTGATTCCAGAACCACAAACGATTACAAAAGATTTGATAAGGAACCTAAAGATTCAATCTGGATTAACATTCCATTGACCACTCCGCAGATAAGGTGGGTAACTTCAGGCACCCGAGAGGTACTACGGTAGCCTCAAGGACGGTGACAGGGAAGTTCTTGTTTACCCACAATTACCATTGCTGTTGTTCCAGGCTGCGAGACCCGGCGGGAGGATGAGTATAGCGTCGTTCTGAACTCGCTTCAGAAGTGTACGTCTGTATGACTCTGCCAGAGGGTTGTCGCAGTCAGTGGGAGCAGCGGAAGCATTGGTGGACAGGTAGCTTATGTCTATTTATAGACTAAAGCAGATGTAGCGGAGATAGATCATCTATTTCTGACGTGACAGTCACAGGTTTGACTTCATCAGAATAGGGGATGGATCTGTTGAGAAGGTAGTAGGGTGTGATATCCTGGTATTTGGATGACATACTCAGAGTAGGAAAGGAAACTCCTATACTACAATCGGTTATACTTTGGTCGTCACACAGTGGTTTCTCCACAAAGGACTTGGATTTTATATCTGACATACTGGTTACTAGATCTATAGTTTTAGATCTAGATTTGGGTGGTTTCCCAATCAGGGTACTTTGACAGCATTCTAAGAGTATTTAGAATGGACGACTCCTGGCACGGTAGTGTACCTGCAGGTAATGGAGTCACCCTCTCTAAAGGTGTCTTACAGACTAAAGGGGAGAGGGACGTGCATGATTGGCAGATCACTTGCTCAGGCAATTGAGTCAATCATGAGATGTCAAGTACCACACCAGATGTTGTTTTTGCACTAGATGCAATAAGTTGACATTAATCCAATCCTGGAGAAACAGTCGGAAGCAGTTTTAGAACATAAGTGAATGTTCTAGGGACATGATAACGACAGCCTCATTCGTGAGACAGTTATCATTCCAGGCTTCCAAGGTGACATGGACGACAAGGAGGTTGTCAGAGCTATAGTTTTTCCTTCTGACGAGGGGCAGTATTTTGGACAGGTGGTCCAAGGAAATACTGAGGGAGGCATGGCACAGGATACTGATTAAGTTCAGTTGACGATACAGTCTAAGAAGTTTGGATTTAGAGTTCATTTATGAGCTATGTCCCATCAGACATCCAGACACATTCTAAGACAGGTATTGCTCATTTCGGGAGATGGGTTTCTCCGTGAACTTGAGATATAGAGAGACATAGAAAGAGAAATCAAGGCGGATCCACTCACTGAGGCTATTCCTCGAACGCAATAGTTTCGCAAACGAGCTTTGTGAGACTGACTAGTAGAGGAGTTGGGTGTTCGGTATCACACGGGCTGTGAGTATGCGACATCGCAATAATTAGCCTTGAGTGCAAGTGGGAGATTGTTGGAGATAATGCCCTCAGAGTCAATTATTGGATCACAGGTACGTGATTGCAGTGATTGAGGGAGGACCTATCCCGGTAGGACAGTCTTACTCGAGATGATAGTATGCTATCTGGTTTACCTTTATCATCGTGTACTGCTTTAGGTGACCTGACAAGTCGCTATTACACGTTGATAGAGCCCCTAGGATTCTTGCTTGACCACCAGCAGTATGAGGGCGATCATATAAGTGGAACTGGGGGTCTATAAGCATATCCTTAAATGGTCCCTAGTCGTGTGAGTTTCGAGACAGGGCATCGATACTCCATAGTAGACTAGTGTATACAGTCGAGACCCCGACGAGGGGCGGTGGCCGGTCTCACAAGCCACTGGTGTCAGTTAGATCACCTAAGATGTGTACAGGTGCTCATTGGGTTATGAGTACACCGGACAGGACTCGCCGGGAACATGCTAGTTGGTCATATACCAGACGTCAGATGGCAGTTCCCTGGTGACATGAGTGCAGGTTAGTTCATCGACCTGGGGATCGTCATTTGCCTTGTGTGAGTTCCCATTGTACTTTGATTACTACCCTACCACGGCTAAAAGGAGTCGTGCAAACAGGTTTTAGTTGGGTACAGTCCCGAGCCACATGGAGGCAGTGAGCGTATCTTCAGGGGTTCGTCTCTCCCGGTATTGGGGGTGAGGTCGTGCTGTGTCTAGGAGAGCCATTACACGAAGCCCTCGGCCGAGGCAAGGAGATTTACTGGTAGGTATTCCAGTAGTATCTCAGGGTGTTCTGGGCTACACTCCGACACGACTTGTACCGCTTTTGGGGGTCTGACTTTTACCAACCCCCTAGGCCCGCCATGCGATGCTCATAGGCGAACGGACCGGACTGTACGGATATTGTCACTGACAGGCTCAGTAGGGTTGTCGGGCTGAGTTCGCTCACAGACGTCCCTTTTAGTCAATACCTGGTAGCCCGTTACGTATTGGCTTATACCTCTGACGTGCTAGTGGTTAAATCCACAACCAAGGTGTTGACGAGTCTTTAGAGTCCCCCACATTCAGTTACTCAGCTTTCAGGCGAAAGGTTGTAGAGGCCGTATGGAGATATGGCAAGGTCCGATCAGATACGTGCGGTATTGCACGGATCAGGATCGGACAGTTTGTACTATAGGCCGTATGGTTATATGGCAGGGTTCGATCAGATACGTGCGGTATTGCACGGATCAGGATCGAACAGATATTACTAGCCGGTTTTGGTATAAGCCGGATTCTAGTATAGTAAAGTGGAGATTTTGTCTCATTGCATTTGTATTTCGGTCGAAATACAGATGCGGGTGTGTATGCACAGTATCGGGGTTTTCCTGTAATTTATTACGGGACCAGTTTTATGGAGTTGCCAGTTTGCTTTCCGTTTCGGCCGATTTCCATTGTTCCGTTCATTGGCCGAAGATTGGTGGAGGAGGGTTTATTTGCATTGTTGCAAATAGGCATTAGTGGAGGGGGTTCTTTGCTTCTTGTTGCATCATGATGGTTTTCATGATGAGCACCATCACTTGACTTTCTTCTTCTCATGATGGCTTGACTTTTTGAAGCCATCATGCATGAGATGATGGTTGCCTTGGAGTGTTGGATTTGTTGTGATCATTGCATTCCACCCACCCCTTGACCTTGCTCTCTCTTTCTCTCTCCAATCACACAAAGGGGGGGGCCGGCCATTCCTAGGGATGGATGGTGATTCATTTCATTATGTGTGTGGCAATTTTGGTTCTCATGGTGCTATGAAAATTGCTCTCTTGTTCATCCAAAAACCTCCTTGATTTCCTCCACCACAAAGGCAATTCCATGAACCCCAAAATGAGACTTCTTCTCCAAATATTCTACAGCAAATCTTGGGCACGTCGAGTAGCCGGCTTCATGCCCGAGTTGCCTCGGCATTGAGGTGGGAGCCCGTAAAAGAAGTAGGTGATGTGGGGCACTTCCGGCGATGAGGAGGAGACGGAACATTCCGCAGGAGATCGGGACGACGACGAGAAGACCGGAGGACTCGGATCTGTCGGTATACTTCTCTTCCCATTCTTGTTTGTAGCTTAGACTTGTTAATGGTTACGATCCGGATGTTTAGTGCGCGGTGGTGCCGGTTTGCTAAGTCCGCAAAATTAAAGTTTATCACCGCTTCCGCATTTGGCCGTCGGGTTGACGGCCGGGGCGCCGCCGTGCACTTACATCATCATTATCCACGCCTGGTCGATGACGAAAACCTTTAACAAGTCTAGCTTTGAAAGTCTCAACTTTTCCATATACACCAAGTAATCTTCTCAAGATATACTTGCTCCTGATGGGGATTTAACCCTTCAGATATAGCAACCAAAGTCCATACTTTGTCGGTGTATAAGAATTCCATCTCAGATCGATAAGCATCCAGCCATTCTTACAGAGTCTCACTCCTGATGGCCAGCTCGAAACTAGTTGGGTCATCATCTCATGATGCAATCCTCGCTCCCACTGTCATAGAGAAACAGAAGTATCTCTCAGGTGGGTAAGGAACCCTACTAGATCGGTGGAGAGGCTGAGGTTCGTTGGAATCTACTGAATCCTTTGGTTCTATCAAATCATCATCTGCAATTTGTATAGCTGGAACATTTCCACTTGTACATAACAGACGTTGCCTCGAGCTTGTCCGGATTTTGCTTTTAGACATAGGCCGGACAACCCCAAATCTTAACTAACTTAAGATATGGGCTCTTCCAATTCCATATCACATATGAAGCGGTAGGCAACTGATTTGATTGGAACCCTATTCAATAGGTATGTAACTTCTCAAGTGCATAACCTACTAAGGAAAAAGGTAACTCAGTATTACTCATCATAGAGCACACCATATCAAATAGGGTGTATCTGCTCCGCCCCGACATACCATCGTGCAATGGTCTATACGGAGGAGTAATGCTGAGAGAGAATCTCATTCTCCTTTAGAAAATTCCAAGAATTCCGTGCTCAAGTATTCTCCTCCTTGATCTCATCAAAGGACATAATACTTTTACCCGTATTTTGGTTCTCTACTTCTCGCTTATATTCTGTGAATATCTCAAAAGGTTCGGACTCATGTTTCAACAGGAACATATGACTGAATCTTGAGAGATTATCAGAGAATATAATGAAGTATAAAGAATCAGTCCTGGCATGTGTAGACAGGAGACCTTACATACATCATCATGTATCAGTCCCAAGAGTTCACTAACTCTTTCTCTGTTTCCAATAAACAGAGCTATGGTCATCTTATCTTTGTGACATGACTGGCGAGTTTCACAAGATGTAAATTCAAACTGATTTAAATATGCATCTATATGTAACTCTAGCTAGTCGGGTCACATTGATCTGACCTAGTCTACAATACCTTAAGAAGAATTCGTTCATTTCTGAACTCTTCCACTTGTGTGTGTTCTGTATACGAAGAACTGTAGTTTGATTTAGAACATTAATGCTTTTAGATAACGTGCCTGAACCGATCAACTTTTGATATAGGAAATGTTCAAAACATTATCCAACAATACAAAATTTTATCGTTTCTTTACTAATAAAGAGACTGATATGATTTTGTATATCAGGTTCGGTATCTAATAACATTCGTTCAGAATCAATGTATTTGTAATACAGGGTGACAATGACCGACAGACTTGGCTGCAACTCTTGCCCCATTTTCTGCCTCATGAAACTTATCACCCGTTCTCAGTTTTTCTACCTTTTTGTAGCCCTATGTAACAGATTACATATCTGGGATCCTGATCCGGTATCATATACCCAGGATTCGGAGGATACTGAGAAACAGTTCGGTATAATGAACAAACCCGAAGATGATGCATCAGCATGCACTGTCTTCGTTTGGGCGGCACGGGAATTCTGGTAATCCCAAATTCCTGCTCTGTCTTATAACAATTATAAGTTGGAGCGGGACCAATGTTCCCCAGCTCAGTATAACAAGCGGGTTCGGTCAATAATCTGTATTATTATCTTGATTAAGGCGTGATATGGTCGCTACGTGGAGAGAGAGAGAAGAAAACACTCAGCGTGCGCTCTTGCAAGAATAGATTGGTTATTATTTTATCTAATCAGGATGGCTCCCACTGCTTTTTATCAAATCTTCCTTCAAACCCTAAAAAGAAAGACTAGCCGGGATTAATTACACACTACAAGTTCGCCAATCTTTCAGCCAGGCCAGTGTCGGTACTTTGAGGGAGGTCCCCCGTGCTTTCGCACGAACCGAATTAATGTAAACCTCGTTTTCCCAGAGGCGTAACCTCGTTAACACCTTTCTAGACGCCTACTTGATCGGCTAATTGTAATGTATAAAACTCTCCCAGGAGTAACTCTTACTCGCAGCGGGTATCGGGATCCAACTATCTCATAGAAGGTATGCAATCCCATTGCAAATTTCAACACTTGAAATTCCCGATAATATTTTGCCCCTAACCTCCTATGACCTTGACAAAGGCCAACAAACCATAGGATGCTAGTCAAGTTCAACCCGTCATTTCCTGATTGAATTAAACCTACCCGCACGGCCCTTGACAAAGGACAACAAGGTCGCACGACTACCCTAACCCAATCTGCATCATATGCATAAGCAGATAAGCACCAGTTAGCTACCGCACACTGCGCCTTGACAAAGGCCAACAAACGCAGCACGAATACTAACTACTACTTATCTGAAATGACGGAGGGCTACGACAGGTTTTTCTGAAAACCTATTGCGTAATGAACTTGATATCGTTGTAGGATTGATTGAATTTTGAAATGGAGTGTTTTTGAGGCGTTTCTAGTTTTGCTAAAGGTGTCACTCCTGGTGAAGGGATCGTCGGTCCTTTCCTCGTCGAATGAGGTGCGGGATATATCATATATATCACTGTGCAAAGCAGAACTCTTAAAAGCAATCAAAAGACAAACCGAGTGTGTAGCATCTGCCAGTTATTGCTAAAGGAGTCACTCCCGGTGAAGGGATCTCGGTCCTTTCCTCATCGAATAAGGTGCAGGATATATCGTATATACCGCTGTGCAAAGCAAGAACTGTAGCTACCAGTTTTATTTTGAAATTCGATTCTACAACATCTTAGGTTTCTTTTAATTTCATTAATCATATTAGTGAAGTCCCATCATTTAAGTACCTAAACATCACAGATAAATACGACGTACGCTTATGCCATCCGCATTCGCCTCGATGTCCCCTCATGCACCGTTAGGTTAGGTAACTAACGGCAGAGCGGGGCAGGGCTAGCGCGGGTGTAAAACATAAGTAACGCCTATATAATATATCATATATACTATATACTGTATCTATCATAGAACATCACATGATCACATCACAGATATCGCAGCAGAAGAAACATATGAAATATTGGATATACTAGGACGTCCGTGTTTTCAATACGAGCCAGTATAAAACACGGATTCCACGGTCGTGATGAATAGCCAAACCCACACCCCAAGACCCCTACGAGAGCGGCAAGCAACCCTACCAATTCTAGAGTTAGGAGACCCGGACTCGACTCCTCGAGTTGGTCTCCCACTGGACTCCAGAACCCGGTTACTTGTGCCCTCCTCCTTGGGTCTATCCTAGTGCGGAAAAGTAAATAATATACAACAACGGTGACAACTTCCGCTACCTGGAAGTGCCCCAATAAAAGAATATTACATACAGTTTTTTTACATGAATGAAAATGAAAAACACTCATCTCACATAAAAAAAACCCCGGCTATTCAAACACGACGATCCAATATAACATATCCAGCAACACATAAAATCACATGTCATCAACGTAAGTAAATATGCGCATCCCAATTGTCGTTGACATATAGCAACGAAACCGGCGATATCACATATTACACTTACGGTCACAGAAAAGAAAGTGTAAAACTACAACAGTTGGAATCCGCAACCACCTCAGACATCGCATGCCTGACCAAATGAATTACTTAGACATCGCATGCCTAACAATTATAAACCCCGCATTTTAGTCTCATTATCGAAAACTCTTTTCAATACCAAGTTGGGCAATTCAACAGGATTCCCGACATTTTAATCGAATGCTCGTCGCAAACTTCAGTAGACGGTCGCACCCCTGATACCGTCGACGAAGTGCACCAAGGCGGAACACCGCTACCGGGAGCACCCGAACGGATGCTTTCGGCGACGGGGTTCTCCTACAGTCACTTGGTCGAGGATATGGAGTGAAGCTGTCTATTAAGTTTACCCGGCGAGTATCCGCGTACACTACGTGATTGCGACGGACTTTTGATCGCATCAAAATTCCGTGGCAACCGATCAAGCGAGACTAAACTGCTAGATTTATAACATTCATTCAGTTATCTCATAACTACTTGTGAATTCCAATTATTGTATCACATTCCGGATAAACAGAAAATGTTAAACTTTCCGATTGAACATCGAACACCCAAGTTTTCCCAATACAGATCAACACATGAAACAAGTCTAAAAACATTCAGTTCGTGCCTCAGTACCAACGGTCCAGCCGTAGAAGGGTCAAGCCAACGTCTCACATGTGGCATGCCGTACTGCCCCAAACCCGAAGGTTCAAAGGGCAGTTCAAGACGGTCACATAATCGAGTTAAGGTTTGTTGTCTTCTAGAGGGTCCATCGCGTTACTTGCACTACTTAGAACGTCTTTAAACCACGGAAAAATCCAACACTTGGAAATTTCCCGACAGGGGAAAAATTGGGTATTTATATCCGGTCGAACTTTTTAACATATTCTAAAATTTATCCGGAAAGCCACACTGACAAAATTTGATAATCCGATCGAATCTACGAAGTCCCAACACTACCCCAGAAAACTCAACTGTTGAGTAAATATTAAAAATTTCCAGAAGACTCAGCACTTCAGGGCAAGAATTACTGTGCAAGCCACGTGGTCTAACTCAACAAAGTGGCCGCGGAACCGCCGCTAAGACTATGGTGGGGGCCGCGGTTCTGCGCCTGCTTAGTCGAGTTAACATCACGTGCTTCACAGTAACTCATACAATTCCCTGCAGAATTTTTTGGCAATTTTTAAACTGGAAAAAGCCCAGTTTTTAGAAAAAGTCCAGAGAGCACTTTGATGTTAGGGTTTCGGGTCGATCGGGTTTCAAACTTCGTCTACGCTTCGCCTAAGGCTCTAGATAGGCTCTGATACCACTGTAGGGTTCCTAGGCACTCTCAAGGGGTCTCACAAGGCATCAACCATGCCCGTTTCAAAAATTACGGTGCCGAGAAACCCTAGACTACGGATCGTTAGCTAGATGTCTAGGCGAAAGAAGCAACTAGTAAACTACTTTACTAAGGGAACGGAAATACAACCTTTGTATTTCCGGTGCTCCTCCTCCATAGCTCCGTGATGATGTCTCCTCGCTGTCCAAAACGGATCCCGGGCTCTAGCGTCGGCTTCATCGGAGAAGAAGCGGGCTAGGTCATCGACGACGATGCCGAAGATGATCTACGTCGAGGCATCACTTGATCAAGCTCCAACTTCACCAAGTCAAGAAACTTGTGAAGAAAACACACTCTACTACTTGGTAAGAGGTAGAGGATGAAGAAATAGGAAGTGGGTAGACTTTAGAATTGGATTTCTCACTTGTTTTCATCAATCACCATTGATGAAGTAAGCTTTCTTCTTGAAGTGAAGAAGAAGAAGATGATGAAGAAAGAATTATGATAAGTTATTAAAAATGAAAAGAAAAAGAATACTTATCATAATAATAACCATAGTTAGGTGTAGAGAATAGACTAGGGTTAGTGAATGGTTAGGTTAAGGAGATGAAGACAAAATGGTCAAAGTTGCATGAAGCTTCAAGAAACTTCATGAATCAAAGCAACCATTTTGTTTTCTTCTCTCTTTATTAATACAAAATAAATAGATAAATGAATGGATAAATAAATAAAAACCTAACCATATACTTAACCAAGGTTTAATTCCTTACACTTAACCAAATAAGCATGTATCATCAAACATGATACAATCAAGTGCACAAAAGTATATCGCATATACAATGCGCACATCCGAGTGAGAAAATCCATCTTAAGTGAACCGATACTAGTTAATGCAAAGTAATATATCAAATATATAATTATGCATTAAATCATTAAATCAACACTTGATTTAATGATCCGGTCATATCGCATATAACCGACTAATATCAACAGTAACAACTGATCGAATCAACACTTGATCCGATAGGCCGGCTATATCGCATATAACCGATCAATGTCACAAATCGCGAGAATCGAATACAGTATCACATACTGGTATTATTCTCGGTCCCGCACATATCTCATATGCGCTCCTATTTCGTTTCTCTTGAGCCAGGAAACCTCTGTGTAGGACTCTAAAGACTCGTCAATACGCCGGCAGCAGATGATGATCATATCAAACACCCACAAGCCGCAAGCGGTCCGCTAAACGTAACGGCCACCCGGGTATTGAGCGATCAGAAGATCGACGAGCAAGCCCGCTCACACTCCAGCGAATCCAACCAGTAACACTACCGTACAGTCCGGTCTCGTCGTCTGATATGTCGCATATCTTGCCTAGGGGTGGTAAACGTCAGACCCCAATAGCTCGATAAGTCGTGTCGATATGAGGTCTATAACAATTCGAGAAACTACTGGTAACACTTACCAGTAAATCTCAGCAACCCTGGCCAGGGATTTCCTGTTATAGCAATCGAACACAGCGCAACATCAACCCCCTATACCGGGAGAGACGAATCCCCTCCTATCGCTCATTGCCTCCATGTGACTCGGGACTGTACCCAAAAACCACCGTTTTGCACGCCCTCTTGGACGTGGTAAGATGGAAATCAAAGCACAGTGGGAACCACACAAGACTCTATGACGATCTCGGGTCAACAGACTACTCTGTACCAGTGTCACCGGAGAACTGCCATCTGACGTAAGGTATAATACCATCTGGGAGTTCTCGGCGAGTCCGTCCAGTGTACCCAGTCTCTACTGAGCACCCGTATATCATCTCCGATGTCAAACACCAATGGATATGGGATCATCCATCGCCCATCTGTATGGGTCGAGAAGGTACACGCTAGTCTACTCTGGTATATCGATGCCCCATCTCGATACACCCACGACTAGGGACTTTCAAGGATGTACTTATGGACTACCATGTCCCCACTAGTATGATCCGCATCATAGTCCAGGTAGTCAAGTACACATCCTAAGGGCTTTACCAACATGTAATAGAGAGACAATCTGTGTACACGTTAAGGTAAAGAGCAACCAGATAGCATACTATCATGTCGAGCAAGAAAGTCCTCCCTATATATGTCCCAGCATCCACTACAATATACATCCAATGTACAGTAATGGCCTCTAGGGCATACATATAACTAACAGTTTTCATACACGTGCATGCATACTTAGGTGGTATCAGTATTGTACTAGATAGAGATCAGTACCCGAATTAGGATCTTTGATAAAGAAGATACCAGATGAATAATGTGATGAATATGATATTGACCCGTACCAAGATTTGGGGATGCCGTACGACGGATTTACGTACGAGCTATATATTGATGATAGATCCGCACTCTTGACTTAGGAATATCTGATTATAGATATAGTATCGGATGTGATATTATCGAGACGGGATCACCGACTAATATATATGTTTATATATATATCGACTCAGATGTTAGGCGGTTTCCTTACCTTTAATTCAGCTTGTTAGTTCAGCCTTATAGTTTAGTGTAGTTGTCAGACTAGATTAGATTCCTACCTATTTCAAAAACTAACAGATCACGAGTATTTTTAAAGACAGGTCAAGGGATTCTACGAATATTTCAAAGGACTTATCTTTTCTTAAAAACACCGTAGCCCTTATTTTCAAAACACCGCGATTCGGGTTATATTCAAATGGCACCACCGTAGAACTCATATTTATATTAAATATAGATTTGTTATATTGTGTCTAGTATTTAGCTCCCGCTCATTATTGTTGTTCGCTCCGCACCGCATACTTATATTGTGATTCCTTTTTGCATTGTTGATATCATGCTGTTAGGACACCAGCACCATTACCGATGATGCTATGTACCACGTACACTTACTTGCCGGCTAACACACATCATCATCGGTAATTGCCATGTCACGTACACTTTAGAAATACTATTGCATTGACATAGGTTGTTAGCTAATAATTTAGACATGATATTAGTGTACTTGCCTTATATGCTAGATTAGACATTGTAGTTATTACTTGTTACTTCATGCATGTTATTATTCATTGCTATGCCGCATTCATGGATTTTTATGCCTATATTCTCTGTTTACATGCTACTGAGGATTTGGATTCGGATTTCCATGAGATTTTCTGGATTTGGGGGAAAACCGCAAAACTTATATAAACTTCTTTTCTCTCTTTAAAATAAAAAGTGCGGTTTCCCATGATGTATGAGTCGTCCACCATGAGTTTGCTGATGGATTTCGATACCCGAGTTCGAGGAGTGGTGGAACCATTTCGGGTACATGGTGGACACGGTGCGGTACCCCGGGGCAAGAGGATCGCAGATGATGGCGTTGAGCCTGGAAGGGGAGCACTACCGACCAGTGATATTACCCGACGCATCGGATATCCGGAGGATACCGTCGTGGTCTTGAGAGTGATGGTAGGGGGCGGTCTGGACTGACGGCGCCCTAGATAGTGAGATTGAGACATACAGAGATATTTGAGATATTGAGGTACAGAGATTGCGACACAGAGATATCGAAATATTTTGATATTTGTTTTGTGTCGATGCTAGGCACTGTTTATGCTGATTTCATTTATGATACCTCATTTTAAAAGATACAGAAATCTCACTAATTTATGAAAGCAGTTTTCTTCAGTACATGAATTCTGTTTCATGCATTCATACATCATCCATATGATATATTGCTACCTGAGGCACTGACACGGGCACATGGGATTACACTCGGGTTAGATATTTTCCCTAGCCATTGTAATAGGCTGCATGTTATATATTTGAGGATATATTATGATCGTATGACCTAGGATTGCGTCATACATGCGATTCCTGTTCGTAGATGTATTCTATTCACGAGTTGGCAACTCACCCCCGTTGTGCCACAGTTCTTGCAGGTTTTGCCATACAGGTTTCATTACGGCTTTGTTGGCATTGCTTCCTTCGGGTGATTTTGCTAGTAGGTGGGTTTATTGGTATCGTACCCATCATTATACTTTGTATAATATTATTCAGTTGTATCTAGTAAATTCCATCAATCAAACATGTATTATTTTTGAGATAGAGACCAGTGATGTTATTCTTTCGAGCTTAGAGTCGCGCGTTATATTTATGTGGATTTCTTGTGGTTTTGAGTTTTCTTTTGAGTTTTGATCATTACCCTTGGCGTTGTATATTATATTGCTTGTGTGGTTGTGACCGTCGATTGACGAAGAGCTAGCTCCCGCTTGGGGATGCCTTTTATTGATTTCGTGTACTATTCATGTTGTATCCCGTTTGAGGTCCAGTATTTACAAAGGAGACTCTGCCGAAATTTTCAGGAAATATTTGGTGTTTTTTAAAAACGCATAATTCGGCTTATGCTATTAAAACTACTTGATTTAAATTGGTTTTCCTTCACTCTACTATCTTTCTTGGTTTGGATTTCTGGGTTTTCGGCTTACTTAGATTACGTACGCCTCGAGACGTTTCGTAGTTTAAGTGCCGGTCATGTTCCGTACTTTTGGGACATGACAAAGTTGGTATTAGAGCGTTAGGTTTTACCTTCGGAGCGTAGGATGACCCTTGGTTGATGGAGTAGGTGACTAAAGTAGAGTGACGTACCGTGGGTATGTTCCGCGGCATACTTACGATACGCTACTCCACTTAAGAAGCCTTAGGATGTACATTTCTTTGTTCGGTATTATATTCTTTCCTATGATCTAGCCTCATCGGTACCAGTTATGGTTTTGCTGCCATGATTACGGGCAGGGAGAGCTATAGCTACAGTTGCGGTCAGCACGAGCTCGTTAAGAACGAGGACTGACCAGGGCGTAATTTCGGCGACACACGATTGCAGAGATGTGTTTTTTTATTGTGTTTTCGTGCCACGGGCGTGAGATGGACCGCTATATGAGGTTACTCGGACGTGCAGATCAGCACCAGAGGATTGGGCCACCGACAGAGGCCAACCAGATTTTGATGACCGTTGGCGTATTGCTTACTCCTGATGATTGATGCACTGTTCAGCGTGCAGACGAGTGAGCCAGTCATTGCCGCGAACGACGAGATATCTCCCCAGATGTTGGACTTATTGCAGTACGAGTTGTACTAAGAGATGATAGAAGGTCGCTAGTCACCGAGGATGAATAACTAGGACATGTGGTTCGTTCTATACCCTGATACGAGGTCATCAGATAGATTGATTCCAGCTAGAGACGACTTCACGCGGAGACGTTGAGAGTCTACAGAGACGATCGAATGTCATAAACCCATTATTCCAAGTTTAAAGTATTCGGAAAGACATGCAGGCAATTCTATGGACCCTCTAGAAGAATGAAACCCTAACTCGACTTAATGACCGTGTGAAAGCCTTTGAACCTTAGGGTTTGCGGCAGTTCCGCGGCGCCATTAGTGAGGCTTGGGTTTTCCCTACTACGGCTGAACCACCGATGCTGTGGTATGTACTCGATACTATTAAACTATACCCAAGATGTTGAGCTCTAGAGGGATTATAAGGTTTGACAAATCGATCGGATGGTTCGACTTCTTTCGGATGCTAGGTGGTGAGATGCATTTCTTGGGAGACTCCAGATACGAGGATAGCCATTGGAGCTCAGTCCATGCAGCCACGACGAGACGAGTCCGAAGCAGTCGACATTAGAGAAAGTGGAGTAAGAGGTTCGTATGAGATCTTGATGAGACGACGTTCCACTCCGCCGACATCAGAGATGCGATACGCATGCCGAGGCATTGTACTTGGATATACCTTTCAGAAGGAGTCGCGATGAGTATGCATCCGTTCCGGAACGAGAACAGATCTAGCAAGGGACGATGACTTCCGGACAGTTCGGCAGAGACTAGATTTGGGAGAGACCTCGACAGGACCTTTCTGGGATGAATTATGAGAAGACTTGGACCAGGTGTTGTCATGTTACGCACACCGGCAGGCCAGAGTTCAGGATCGTCGACGAGACATGCTATGAGTGACCACGACAGTTGGCCAGAGATTCTCGGAGGATGTGCTTGAGCGGGACTATTCCGCCACATTTGATTTCTCTATTTTGGGCGGTCTACTTGTGTGATTGATTTTGATGATGGAGTTTCACGATATTTGTTTTCATGCACTATGGTCGCAAGTACTGAGTATTTACGATTTTTTCACAGTTGTTGCACTTGTTATCGTTTTCGTGCCTTGGTTTCTCATGTTTATGAATTATGGGTTTCATACAGTGGAGTTGATTTTGTGCATATGTACGCACACGATTTGGTTCTTGCACTCGGTATAGTTCACATATGCTTGCAGTGCAGTGATACGCATTTTGTGCACTACAGTTGCACTGGACTTCGATTTCGATGGTGATGTTTGATATTTGTTTTGTACCCTTGTGCACCTGATTGGATTTTGCACACGTTCGGCGCTTGATATTGGATTTCATGATTTCATGCATGATGGATGCTCCTGATTTGGTTTTCGCGCATGTTGGGCGCATGTTATGAGATACGATTTTGGTGCACACCAGATGCACTAAATCGAGATTCTTCGTGCATGTCAGATGCACCTGTTTTGCTGTCTGGCACACCTGTTGCCCTTAACAGATGTTTCGTGCACACCTGATGCACTTAGATGTTGTTTCTGTGCATATGTATGGCACATTCATGGATTTCGATTTCCGTGCGCACCAGACGCACGTAGTATTCATATGCATATTTTGGGATTGATTTCTTATAGAGCAGTACGTTTTTATGATATTTGCTATGTGCTTTCGCACTGAGCAGGACTAGTCAGAGGACAGTACCTGAATATATTTTGCATGCATTGATAGCTATCGAAGGGAATTCCAAAAAGTGAGCTATAGTCTTAGTATTTACCTACGTGTCTGATATGACACGAAACGTTTAAAACAAGGAAACCCTTCTAAATTGTTTCCCAACATGGCGGAACGTACATTTTAAACAAAAGGTATATATATATATATATGGTTATTTTCTTATGATAGACGTCCGCCACTGTGCAGTGTTATGCGCATTGCATAGCGACTTTAAGAGATTTGGCATGCATTTCCTTCAGATATTTACATATATACATTTGATATTTACATATATAGTTTCGAGTTATATCATATTGGTTTTGCATTGGATTTTATATTTGCGTCTTTACCATGACTCCGATGATTGCGGGAAGCTTGACGGAGTTTTGATTTTGAGTTATATGCTCATTTTTCATGCGCATGCGCTGCGCTACGATTTGTTTTATCTATTTATGATTTCGGAGCCCCGACGACTTAATGGTTTTTCTTAGATGTTTTAGTATTTGGGGGGAGTTTTAATTTAAATTCGGGGACCGAATTTCTTTAAGGGGAAGATTTTAACGTTTTGAAAATCGTTTCGGTCAAATTTCGGAAAATCGGTAAAATAAAAGGGTTTTCTGTAAAATGTCAAAATACAAATATCTTTATTATAAAATTAAATATACATATTCTAGCTATATAATTACTAGTATTTAGTATTTATTGAGCCACTGGTGAAATTTCAAATTTTCTGAAAAATTTCCGAAATTAATTATTTTAATATTATTTTAAGCCGTCATTGATACATTTATTTAGGGAAAATTATAAATTGGAATGGGTTGAAACAAATTTTGTGCATCATAACAAATTAAACAAAATTTTAGCATGTGGTTTTTGAAACAAAAATGAAACTGCCAACGGTGTTAGAAATTATTGAAGAAAAAAGGCTTTTTTGGTGAAATTAGTGTAAATGGAAGTGGGGTACAACATTTATCTATTTTTCTAACCCAAACAAAACCCAAACCCATCCCCAACAGTTCTGGCTGAGCCCCCTTGACAGCCCAACATCTTGGGCCCCTCATCTCACAAAAACAAAGAAAAGAGAACAAAAGAAAGAAAGAAATTGGTAAAAGGAGTATGGGCTTTGACTTGGTGGACTTGGACTTTCCCCACATGAACTTTTCCCCACCTCACACACTCCCACACTTCCCCACCTCACCAGGCCGAGCCCCCTCTTGCTTCATCCCCTCCATTTCTTCCTCTCTTTCCTCATAAAAAATCCCCCATTTTGCCTCAAAATCCCTACAAAAAAAATCCCAAAATCCAAATCAAGCTCCTACCCATTTTTCCTTAGCCCCTATAGCATGGATCTTTGTGCAAGGATTTCAATTTGGAGGTCTAGATTCTTGTTAGATCACAAGATAATTGTGGGGTAAATTCCTAACCTTATGGCTAAATTGTTGTTTAATTATGGTAATCTATTGTATTCAAGTGTTAAATTGGTGGAATTGCTAGTTTTAAATTTTAAAATTAGGGTTTGGAAATTCTAGAATTGGGTTTTTAAAATCAAGCGAGGGTTTTTAACATTGTTTACGATTGTATAGTGTAGTTAACATGCTAAGTCATGCAAAGTGTAATCTAAGTGCTAAATTTGCTAATTTCTACATTTAAATTATTCTAATTAAGCTAATTGCAAACTAGTTTTTTTTAGATCTATTATATAATTAGTGAGTTTAAAATTTAGTTTGGGTTTGGGTTATTTAGTGATCATTTTAGCCACTAAAATAGTTAAAATTTTTAAAGTTGATTAAAACCCAAGTTTTGAGGTAAAATGGAAAATTGTGCTAATTTTGTTAACTAGGTTTTGTAAATATATATATTTTGATGAAAATAAATTATTGGAATGGTTTATATGACTTGGTTATGATATTGAGTGGATATTGCGGCCGCTAGATTTGTTTAAACGTCGAGTTTTGTACTAAAACGGGTAATTTTGTTTGCTAGATTTTCGGAAAAATAGCTTTTAAAGTGAGTTTGAGGTTTTTGTGAATTTTAAGCTATTTTATATTATAACTAGTGCTTGTGATTGTGTAAATGAGTGTGTTTGGGTTTTCTCGATGGTTTAGCGTTTGTACGCCGACGTCGAGGGTTTTTGGGTTGATTTGTGAAAGCAACCATAGGTTTTGACCTATGTGGGATTCATGTGTCGTTTTGGTCATGAGTCGGATTTTAATGTGATACGGTGCGTTATGATATGTAGGTACCCCATGTGGACTTCGAGACGACAAGCAAGCGTGTGGCGACGTCGGCACCGGCGAGCGAGGACCAGATGAGTAGATTTATATCTACGGGGAGAAGTCGGGTGGATGGCGTATAGCACCCCCGCAGTTCGTGGTGATGTATACGAATACGTATACACACATATATTGATTATATATTGTTTGAGATTATTAATGTTAAAGATGGATATTTGGTGTGTTTGAATTGGTTTAGTGTTGCGAAACCCTAGAGAAGTGGTTGCACCACACACACACACACCCATACTTTCATACATTCTTCTTTCATATGTGCGTATATGGGAATATATTTTTATGCGTTCACATAGGTATGGGACTATGTGTTCATATACTGGATTTGAGGATAGTACTTGGGATTTGAGATGAGTCGATGAGATTCGATTTGAGGCCGTGAGATCGGCGATATGACAGGATTCATATTTAATATACGATATGATGTTTTGGCGGGTCCTTCGACGTAGTTTTCACACACGTGCATGCTTACTTAGGTGGTATCAGTATTGTACTAGACAAAGATCAGTACCCGGATTAGGATCTTTGATAAAGAAGATACCATATGAATAATGTGATGAATATGATATTGACCCGTACCCAGATTTGGGGATGTCACACAACGGATTTACGTACGAGCTATATATTGATGATAGATCCGCACTCTTGACTTGGGAATATCTGATTATAGATATGGTATCGGATGTGATATTATCGAGCCGGGATCACCGACTAATATATATGTTTATATATATATCGACTCAGATGTTAGGCGGTTTCCTTACCCTTAATTCAGCTTGCTAGTTCAGCCGTATAGTTTAGTGTAGTTTTCAGACTAGATTAGATTCCTACATATTTCAAAAACTAATGGATCGCGGGTATTTTTAAAGACAGGTCAAGGGATTCTACGAATATTTCAAAGGACTTATCTTTTTTAAAATCACCGTAGCCCTTATTTTCAAAACACCGCGATTCGGGTTATATTCAAATGGCACCACCGTAGAACTCATATTTATATTAAATGTAGATTTGTAATCTTGTTTCTAGTATTTAGCTCCCGCTCATTATTGCTGTTCGCTACGCACCGCATACTTATATTGTGATTCCTATTTGCATTGTTGATATCATGCTGTTAGGACACCAGCACCATTACCGATGATGCGTATGTACCACATACACTTACTTGCCGGCTCACACACATCTTCATCGGTAATTGCCATGCCACGTACACTTTAGAAATACTATTGCATTGACATAGGTTGTTAGCTAATAATTTAGACATGATATTAGTGTACTTGCCTTATATGCTAGATTAGACATTGTAGTTATTACTTGTTACCTCATGCATGTTATTATTCATTATTATGCCGCATTCATGAATTTTTATGCCTATATTCACTGTTTACATGCTATTGAGGATTTGGATTCGGATTTCCATGAGATTTTCTGGATTTGGGGGAAAACCGCAAAACTTATATAAACTTCTTTTCTCTCTTTAAAATAAAAAGTGTGGTTTCCCATGATGTATGAGTCGTCCACCATGAGTTTGCTGATGGATTTTGAGACACGAGTTCGAGGAGTGGAGGAACCGTTTCGGGTACATGGTGGACCCGGTGCGGTACCCCGGTGAAAGAGGATCGCAGATGATGGCGTTGAGTCTGGCAGGGGAGCACTACCGACCGGTGATATAACCCAACGCGTCGGATATCCGGAGGATACCGTCGTTGTCTTGAGAGTGATGGTAGTGTTAGTGTTTATGCCCTAGAAGGCATTACTGTATCATACTAGTTTGTATATTTCTTAATGGAAGCTTGGGATATTCACATGTATATAACAGTCTTGCTAAACATGGTAGTATGCTACTTGGTTTTTCTATCTTAATATGTGAGTATACGTATTGATAGAGCTCTTAGGATCTTGCTTGACTACCAGCGTTGTGATGGCAGTCACACTAGTGGGGGCTGGGTAGTCTACAAGCACATCCTTATTCCGGTCCCTAGTCGTTGGATTATCGAGACTGAGCATCGATACTCCGGAGTAGACTAGTGTGTACGCTTCTCATCCCAGTTGTGGAAATGGTCTGTCCCACAGCCGTCAGTACGTCGTACTGGAGATAGTATGCAGGTGCTCATTAGGTTACGGGTACACCGGACAGGACTCACAGGGAACTATTGGTTTGTTTTATACCAGTCGTCAGTGAACAGTTCCCAGGTGACATGAGTACAGCATAGTCCGCAGACTTGACACTGCTACTTCGCCTCGAGTGTGTCCCACTGTTCTTAGATTGCTACCCTACGACGGCTCAAAGGAGTCGTGCAAACAGGTAGCAGTTAGGTGCAGTCCCGAGCACTTGGAGGCAGTGGCGGTTAGACAGGATTCGTCTCTCCCGGTATTGGGGGTTGATATCGCGCTGTGTCAGAGAGCCATTACGCAAAGTCCCTGGCCAGGGCAAGCGAGATTTGCTGGTAGGTTCCAGTAGTTTCTCAGGGTGTAATGGGCTTCCCTCCGACATGACTTATACCGCTATTAGGGGACTGACGCTTGCCGCCCCCTAGGCCCGATATGCGATAGTCTTGGACGAACGGACCGGACTGTATGGAGATTGTCACATCAGACTCAGTAGGAGTTCGGATGGGTTTCCTCATCGGCCTTCTTATCGACATCTACCTGGGGACCGTTACGTACAGCTAGTGCCGCTTGCGGTCTGTGGTTAAACCCACTGCCAGCGTAGTAGTCGAGTCTCTAGAGTCCCACACAGAGAGTTTCCCTACTCCGGGCGAAACGATATAGAGGTCGTATGGTTTTACGACAAGGGTTCGGACGCATACGTGTGTTTACGCACGCACGACTTTCGGACAGTTTTTACCAGTCGGCTTTGGTTTAAGCCAGTTACTGGTATCCGGTTATTGGATTTATACAGTCTAAAGTTTTTCCGTATTTTGCGGAAAGGAGGGGCGTTCTCATAATTGCGCGAGAAGCTTCTAGAAGGTGGTGACTAAGGAGGTTTAGGTGGCATATACAATGAATGTGATTAGTGAGTCATATGGATGATTCATCCATGTCATTAACGCATGATAAATGCTTAATGACTCATAGAGTGAATCATCGCTAGATATTATCAAGCATGGTTGTTAAATTCATTTATATTCTTTTCTTGATAAAAAGAAATGCTTGATATATATTATCATAACTCATTATTCTCATCTTCTCTTACCTCAAGCTCTCCCTTTTCAAACCCTAATCCTCCCCTCTCATGTGTTGAGTACAAGGATTAGTTAGACTAATTGAACCATAACCCTCACTCTATATCACCTACCTTCTTTGATTATCACTTAAAGAAGGTTAGTTGCCTCAAGTTTAGAGGCTAAGCTTGGAGTAAAGCTCTCGGGTGGATCATCTACTACTTCGAGAAGGCCGAGGAGGAAGAGGAGTTCGCAAAGACGAAGGACACGATTCGTTAGGTATAATCCCTAAACATAGTAGTATAGAACTTCTATGTTTCATGTTAGTTATCGTTTAGCTTCGATTCATGCGGTTAGTCGATGTTTAAGCAAAGAACAAGATCGTTTTTTAAATTTCCGCCTCCCCGCAAGTCGTGGGGTGTTGTACATCGACCCACAGTTGTATCATAGCCTCGCTAAACAATATATAACTTATTTGCAAATTTGTATGAATTTCGAACGGAAAAAACGAAACCGGAAAAGCCCGAAATCACAAGTTTCTGTCGATTTTTAAATGAAGTCCAAAAATTTTTCAGGGAAGTTCAGAAAGCTTAAAATGACAGTAGAAGAACACCGAAGAAATTTGGGCCCCTGAATCGTCTAAAGCGCAGCGGAACCGCGGCGGATCCCACCGATCCGCCACGCTTCCGCCGCCAAGTTGGCGATTCAGGAACCCAAATTTACTGTGTTGGTTCTATGGGATATTTGGTATTTTCTGGAAGTTTTAATTTTTGCTCAGGTTTCAGATTTACAGAGAAGTATTGGAGCAAAATTAAAAGTGTTTAATCGATCGAAATTATACAGTATTTGCTTGTTGGATTATATCTGTGTTTGAATAATGTGTTCGTAAACCTCCCCTAACTGCTAGTATGTCGGTTGGCAGGGGGTTGCACATTTCTGAAATGGATTTTATCTGTTTGTGCATATGAACTGTGTTGGACTGTTGTGATGTATAGCCAGGGTTTTGTGATGGGTTATTATTTAATTCATTTGATGTAAATGTAATTTGTTGTAATATTATTTTGCGGGGCACATCCAGGTTGCGGTTGTAGCCACCGTTGTATTATGTCATTTTACTGTTTTTGCTCCTAGGACAGACCCAAGGTGGGGTGCACAAACTGCCAGGCGGGTAGTTTGCCGCACCCGTAGGGGTCTTGGGTGGAGTAATGGCTATTCATCACAACTGTGTAATCCATCTTTTGTTGCAGGCTCAAAACAAACACGGATTGCTTGCAAATCCAATTAAGTTCATCTGTGATCTGGAATGAATATCATTGCGTCAGACGAATGTAAAATATCTATATATATGATAGCTATTTAGACGTCACTTATGCTTTACACCCGCGCTAGCCCAGCCCCCGCTCTGTCGTTAGTTAAGTAACCTAACGGGTGATGACGGGACCCAGTGGCGAATGCGGATGGCATAAGAGGACGTCATATTTTCGTTGTTTTCTGCAATGATAGGTTAATGATGGGACGCATTATCTATAATGCAAAGAAAATAAACCAAAGTTTTAATCGTTGGAACAATTTAAAAGAAACCACTCGGTTAATTTTAAAAACAGATATTTTTAAATGCGGAGCTTTAACCACTCCTTTTAAAAGCTATCAGGTTCCTTCGGTTATATCAAGTTCACTACGTTCACGGTTTCGCCAAAACCATTCGTAGCCCTCCATCATTTCATCAGGGTATTCAGTAGTATTCAAGCTATGTATTTTGACCAACGCCAAGGCATAGTGTTTGGTAGCTACTGGATATTCATTTGTTGCATAGATAGATGAGTTAGTTTGGGACAGTCGTATGATCATTTTGGCCAACGTCAAGGATATATACGGATGGGTTCAAATTAACAAGATAATGATGGGTAGAACTTGACATGTGACTTATGATATTTTGACCAACGCCAAGGTCATAAGAGCATGGGGCAAAAATATATATCGGGAATTTCTAAAGAAACTGAAATTTGCAAAGAGATGCATACCATTTTGAGTTTGATGAATGTTGGTAGCATTCCTACAACATTATCAGACGATGATTTTTGGATCCCGATCCTACTGTGAGTATATGCTACTCATCAGGATATTCGTCACTTAACGATCAATGCTATAGAAAAAGAAAGGTGTCAGTGGGGTTACGCCCCCAGAGAAAAGAGGTTATTTAATTAAGGAACTTCGCGAAAGCGTTGGAAAACCTCCCTCGAAGTACTGACACCAGCCTGGCTGAACGGTTAAGGAAGTATTGTACAGTGAGAATAGTCCTGGCTAATTCTTCTTTTATGGTTTGAGGAAGGATTCGAGAAACAGTGGGAGCTATCCAGTTTAGATAAACTAAAAACCACTCTAAACTTGCAAGAGCATCATGCTAAAGAGTTTTCTTCTCTCTCTCCTAATTGCAGCGACCCTGAAAATGACTGGACTTAAGTTACTTTTAGAGAAAAATATACTGACAGGGCCAAACTATAAAGATTGGCTGCGGAATGTCAAAATGGCTTTGACCTATGACAAATTGGGGTACATCCTCACCGCTACGGCACCTGCTGTCCCTGGTCCCAAATCCAGCAATGCGGATAAGGAAATCCGCAAAACCTGGGATTTAGATTGCGCGAAAGCCAAGTGCATCGTGCTTGCCTCGATGAACAATGAACATCAGAGGAGGCACGAGGATATGGAACTAGACGCCATATTTCTCCATACAAAGGAACTTTATGGAGAGCAATCTCGTATAGCAAGATACGAGACCTCAAAGAACTTGTTTCGAGCGAGGTTGGCTGTCGGGTCATCGGTAGGAGAACATGTCCTAAAGATGATCGGCTATATAGAAGAGCTCGCAGACCTTGGGATGACTTTGGATAATGAGCTCTATACAGACCTTATTCTCCAGTCCCTTCCTTCCACCTACGCCCAGTTTATCCTGAACTTCAACATTCAAAGAAAAGAAGTTGAACTTTCGGAACTCCTTAACATGTTAAGGAGTGCAGAGGGCACCTTGCAGAAGGCAAGGGAAACACCCGCTATGTTTGTTGGCGGTGCATCTTCTTCCGGGTCCAAGGCTAAGGCCAAAGGAAGGAAGAAGAAGGCCGTCCCCAGACCTAGAGGAGGTGTAAGTAAGGTGGGAGGGAAGGGAAAGAAAAAGTTTGCGGTACCGGTAGTTGGCCAGGATGAGTGCTTCCATTGTCACAGGAAAGGGCACTGGAAGAAGGATTGCAAGGCATGGAACGCCAAGAACCAGGAACCGAAGCAAGCTGTGGCTTCGACTTCAGGTGTGTTTGTAATTGAGAATTGTCTGTCGATCAACTCTACTTCCTGGGTGTTGGTTACCGGATCAGGATCTCATATTTGCAATTCATTGCAGGCACTGAGAAACCGTAGAGTGCTGAAGGAAGGTGATATGACCCTAAAGGTTGCTAACGGAGCTAGCGTGGGAGCTGCGTCCGTCGGGGATTATCACCTAGGATTGACGAGTGGACACATTTTGGTTTTACATTACTGTTTTTTTGTACCAAGCTTAACGTGTAATATCATATCAGTTTCCTTGTTATCAAATAAAGGTTATGATTTCACGTTTTTAAGAGATGTTGTTAACATCCACCTTAATCATGGTTTGATTGGGTCCGGTACACTAAATAACGGTATATATGTTTTAAACCAACTCCAAATTTTCAATGTCCAGAACACACTAAAAAGAAAGTCTCCAGATTTAAATAAAGCTTTCTTATGGCATTGTAGACTGGGTCACATCAATGAGAGAAGGTTGACTAAGTTGCAAAGAGAAGGATATTTGGACTCGTTCGAATATCAAACTTATGACACTTGTCAATCTTGTCTCAAAGGAAAGATGACAAAGACTCCATTTACTGGACAAGGAGTAAGAGCGAGCGAGCTCTTAGGACTCATACACAGTGATGTATGTGGTCCAATGTCTACGCATGCAAGAGGTGGTTTTTCCTATTTCATTACTTTCACGGATGATTACTCAAGATACGGATTCATTTATCTGATGAAACATAAATCCGAGGCTTTTGAGAAATTCCAAGAGTATAAGAATGAAGTAGAAAACCAAACCGGCAAAAGTATCAAGACACTAAGATCTGATCGAGGTGGTGAATACTTGAGTGCCGAGTTCCTAGGTTACCTAAAAGAGAAAGGAATTCTCTCTCAGCTTACTCCTCCATACACTCCACAGCATAACGGTGTATCGGAGAGACGGAATCGAACCCTATTGGATATGGTACGATCCATGATGAGTAATGCCGAGTTACCGCGATCTTTCTGGGGTTATGCGCTAGAATCAGCGGCATATCTTTTGAACATGGTTCCTACCAAGACTGTGCCTACCACGCCATATCAGATGTGGAGTGGGAAGAAACCCTATCTTCAGTATCTGAAAATATGGGGATGTCCAGCTTTTGTTAAAAAGCAGCATGTGGACAAGCTCGAGGCACGATCAGTAAAGTGTAACTTTGTGGGATATCCAAAGAACTCCAAGGGGTATCTATTCTATTACGCAGAGGAACTAAAGGTATTTGTTTCTCGTAATGCCCATTTTCTAGAATATCAGTTTTTAGAAAAGGAAATAAGTGGGAGCGAAATAGACTGGAAGAAATTCCAGAACCACAAACTGCTACTGAAACTTTGGTAGAGTTCAAGAAGTACAAGACATTCCCGCACCCCTCCGCCGGAGTAGTAGGCCGTCTCATCCGCCTGAGAGATACTACGGTTTTCTCATAGATGGGGATAGAGAGGATTGCATCATAGATGATGATGAACCTACTGACTTCCAGCAGGCCATCCAGAGCGGCGACTCGGTAAGATGGCTAGATGCAATGCGGACCGAAATGGAGTCCATGTACACCAACAAAGTATGGACTTTGGACTTTGCTCCAGATGGGGTAAAACCCATAGGATGCAAATGGATCTTCAAGAAAAAGATTGGTGTAGATGGACAGGTGGAAACCTATAAGGCTAGACTTGTTGCAAAGGGTTTTCGTCAAAGACCTGGTTTGGACTATGAAGAAACTTTTTCTCCAATGGCTATGCTCAAATCCATTCGGGTCCTTCTTGCTATTGCTGCCTTCCATGATTATGAAATCTGGCAGATGGACGTAAAGACGGCTTTTCTGAATGGTAATTTAGAAGAGTGCGTCTATATGGATCAGCCAGAGGGTTTCGATCAGAGTGGGAGCAGCGGGAAAGTATGCAAGCTGCTTAAGTCCATTTATGGACTAAAGCATGCATCGCGAAGTTGGAACATCTGTTTTGATGAGACAGTCAAAGATTATGACTTTATCAAAAATCCAGATGAACCGTGCATATATAGTAAAGTTGTAGCCAGAAGTGTCGTATTCCTCGTCTTGTATGTGGATGACATTCTATTGATAGGAAATGACATTCCTATGCTACAATCTGTCAAAGGATTCTTGTCACACAGGTTCTCCATGAAAGACCTGGGTGATGCCTCTTACATTCTGGGGATCCGGATCTATCGTGATAGATCCAAGAGGATGTTGGGACTTTCGCAGTCCAGGTATATCGACACTGTACTGAAAAGATTCAGTATGGAAGATTCTAAGCGCGGTAATCTACCGGCTTGTCACGGAATCACCCTCTCCAAAGAGATGTCTCCCAAGACTGATTTGGAAAGGGAACGCATGTCTATTATACCCTACGCTTCTGCGGTAGGCTCTATAATGTATGCGATGTTGTGCACCAGACCAGATGTAGCTTACGCACTAAGCGTGGTAAGCCGGTATCAGTCAGACCCAGGGGAGAAGCACTGGATAGCAGTAAAGAACATTCTCAAGTACCTGAGAAAGACTAAGGGGATGTATTTGGTTTACGGCGGAAAAGACCTCAGGTTGGAGGCCTTTGCTGATTCCGGCTTCCAGAGTGATAAGAACGATTCCAAGTCCATGTCGGGTTATGTCTTTACCCTCAATGGAGGGGCGGTGTGCTGGAAGAGCTCCAAGCAGGACACCGTTGCTGACTCGACGATGGAAGCGGTGTATATAGCTGCTTGCGATGCCGCAAAAGAATCAGTCTGGATGAAGAAGTTCCTAACAGAACTTCAGGTGGTTCCTACCATAGTTGATCCAATACCTCTGTATTGTGACAACAACGGAGCTATAGCTTTAGCGAAGGAACCAAGGTCCCATCAGAAGTCCAGACACATCTTAAGGCGGTATCACCTGATCAGGGAGATCATTGATCGTCAGGAGATCGAGGTTCGGAGAGTTGCTTCTGAAGAGAACATTGCTGATCCATTCACGAAGGCCCTACCCCAGATTCAGTTCGAGAGGCTACTCGAGATCATCGGTCTTCGATATGCCAGTACATGGCCCTAGTGCAAGTGGGAGATTGTTAGTGTTTATGCCCTAGAAGGCCATTACTGTATCATACTAGTTTGTATATTACTTAATGGAAGCTTGGGAAATTCACATGTATATAACAGTCTTGCTAAACATGGTAGTATGGTACTTCGTTTTTCTATCTTAATATGTGAGTATACGTATTGATAGAGCACTTAGGATCTTGCGTGACTACCAGTCACACTAGTGGGGGCTGGGTAGTCTACAAGCACATCCTTATTCAGGTCCCTAGTCGTTGGATGATCGAGACAGAGCATCGATACTCCGGAGTAGACTAGTGTGTACGCTTCTCATCCCAGTTGTGGAAATGGTCTGTACCACAGCCGTCAGTACGTCGTACTGGAGATAGTATGCAGGTGCTCATTAGGTTACGGGTACACCGGACAGGACTCACAGGGAACTGTTGGTTGGTTTTATACCAGTCATCAGTGAACAGTTCCCAGGTGACATGAGTACAGCATAGTCCGCAGACTTGACACTGCTACTTCGCCTCGAGTGTGTCCCACTGTTCTTAGATTGCTACCCTACCACGGCTCAAAGGAGTCGTGCAAACAGGTAGCAGTTGGGTGCAGTCCCGAGCACTTGGAGGCAGTGGCGGTTAGACAGGATTCGTCTCTCCCGGTATTGGGGGTTGATATCGCGCTGTGTCAGAGAGCCATTAAGCAAAGTCCCTGGCTAGGGCAAGCGAGATTTGCTGGTAGGTTCCTGTAGTTTCTCAGGGTGTAATGGGCTTCCCTCCGACACGACTTATACCGCTATTAGGGGACTGACGCTTGCGGCCCCCTAGGCCCGATATGCGATAGTCTTGGACGAACGGACCGGACTGTATGGAGATTGTCACATCAGACTCAGTAGGAGTTCAGATGGGTTTCCTCATCGGCCTTCTTATCGACATCTACCTGGGGACCGTTACGTACAGCTAGTGCCGCTTACGGTCTGTGGTTAAACCCACTGCCAGCGTAGTAGTCGAGTATCTAGAGTCCCACACAGAGAGTTTCCCTACTCCGGGCGAAACGATATAGAGGTCGTATGGTTTTACGACAAGGGTTCGGACGCATACGTGTGTTTACGCACGTACGACTTTCGGACAGTTTTTACCAGTCGGCTTTGGTTTAATCCAGTTACTGGTATCCGGTTATTGGATTTATACATTCTAAAGTATTTCCGTATTTTTGCGGAAAGGAGGGGCGTTCTCGTAATTGCGCGAGAAGCTTCTAGAAGGTGGTGACTAAGGAGGTTTAGGTGGCATATACAATGAATGTGATTAGTGAGTCATATGGATGATTCATCCATGTCATTAATGCATGATAAATGCTTAATGACTCATGGAGTGAATCATCACTAGATATTTTCAAGCATGGTTGTTAAATTCATTTATATTCTTTTCTTGATAAAAAGAAATGCTTGATATATATTATCATAACTCATTATTCACACTTCATTATTATTCTCATCTTCTCTCTCCTCAAGCTCTCCCTCTTCAAACCCTAATCCTCCCCTCTCATGTGTTGAGTACAAGGATTAGTTAGACTAATTGAACCATAACCCTCACTCTATATCACCTAGCTTCTTTGATTGGCACTTAAAGAAGGTTAGTTGCCTCAAGTTTAGAGGCTAAGCTTGGAGTAAAGCTCTCGGGAGGATCATCTACTACTTCGAGAAGGCCGAGGAGGAAGAGGAGTTCGCAAAGACGAAGGACACGATTCGTTAGGTATAATCCCTAAACATAGTAGTATAGAACTTCTATGTTTCATGTTAGTTATCGTTTAGCTTCGATTCATGCGGTTAGTCGATGTTTAAGCAAAGAACAAGATCGTTTTTTAAATTTCCGCCTCCCCGCAAGTCGTGGGGTGTTGTACATCGACTCACAGGTAGGGGCCGGTCTGGACTGACGGCGCCCTAGATAGTGAGATTGAGACATACAGAGATATTTGAGATATTAAGGTACAGAGATTGCGACACAGAGATATCGAGATATTTGGATATTTGTTTTGTGTCGATGCTAGGCACTGTTTATGCTGATTTCATTTATGATACCTCATTTTAAAAGATACAGAAATCTCACTAATTTATGAAAGCAGTTTTCTTCAGTACATGCATTCTGTTTCATTCATTCATACATCATCCATATGATATATTGCTACCTGAGGCACTGACGCGGGAACATGGGATTACACTCGTGTTAGATATTTACCCTAGCCATTGTTATATGCTAGGATTGCGTCATACATGCGATTCCTGTTCGTAGATGTATTCTATTCACGAGTTGGCAACTCACCCCCGTTGTGCCACAGTTCTTGCAGGTTTTGCCGTACAGGTTTCATTACGGTTTTGCTGGCACTGCTTCCTTCGGGTGATTTTGCTAGTAGGTGGGTTTATTGGTATCGTACCCATCATTATACTTTGTATAATATTATTCAGTTGTATCTAGTAAATTCCATCAACCAAACATGTATTATTTTTGAGATAGAGACCAGTGATGTTATTCTTTCGACCTTATAGTCGCGCGTTATATTTATGTGGATTTCTTATGGTTTTGAGTTTCCTTTTGAGTTTTGATTCTCGCCCTTGGCGTTGTATATTATATTGCTTGTGTGGTTGTGACCATCGATTAACGAAGAGCTAGCTCCCGCTTGGGGATGCCTTTTATTGATTTCGTGTACTATTCATGTTGTATCCCGTTTGGGGGCCAGTATTTACAAAGGAAACTTTGCCGAAATTTTCAGGAAATATTTGATGTTTTTTAAAAACGCATAATTCGGCTTATGCTATTAAAACTACTTGATTTAAATTTGTTTTCCTTCACTCTACTACCTTTCTTGGTTTGGATTTTTGGGTTTTCGGCTTATTTAGATTACGTACGCCTCGAGATGTTTCGTAGTTTAAGTGTCGGTCATGTTCCGTACTTTCGGGACTTGACAACGTCAGCTAGCGAACTTCGTGCCCGAGTTGCTTCGGACGAAGCGGGAGCCTGTAAAAAGTCTCGATGATGTGGTGCCCTTTCCGACGAGGAGATCGAGATCGGAGATGCCGCAAGGAGCTTGGGATGGTGGCCAAAGACCGAAGGACACGGATCGATCGGTATAGCTTTTCCAACCCTTTCTCTAGTTGCTAGTTATAGGTTAATGGTTCGATCCGGGAAAAAATATACGATAGCGCCAGTTTCAAGTTTATAAAATGTTTTCGTTTCCGCATTTTGGCTCGGACGGACGGACGGACTTACAGTTGCAAGTGCCACGAGACCACATACAACCCCAGAGATACCTAGACTAGACCAAGACACGAACCCAAACTCCCCAGTCTGGCCGCAAATTGTGGCCAGAAGCAATATATTTTCGGCCACTTAGAAAGGGAATGGGCTCTGGTTTTTAGGGTAGCTTCTAGGTCACCAAACTAGGTCACTGTGATGGGATCTTTTCTAAAAAACACCTGGTTTGATAGAAAATTCATCCGAGACCCAAAACTACACTAAAATACGATATGTGAACGAAACTAAATTTTACGCGTTCTAAACTGAAACGAATAAACTACACAACATTAAAAACACCTACTTAACAGATAGAGATCATTACCTAACCACACAAGCTCAAAGATCCTAGCTTTCCAAGCTCCAAGTGATCTTAGAGGCAAAATAAGACATGAGAAGTGATTTGGGTGAGATTTGATCAATTTTTGTGAAGGTTTTTTTTGATGAATAGGGTAAGGGTTCAGTTTGAAGGAAGAGAGAATGAGAAATAATTGAGAAAGAGATAGAGTGAAAGTGAATGAGAGTGAGTGAGTGAGTGAGGTGATAATGAGATAGTGATGTGAGTGTAGGGTAAGTGCACCCTTGCACTTACTATCTCCCTCTCCTCATAAATGCTCTCATTAAAGCTTCATGACTTACCTAGCCACCTCCTCCCAATCCGAAACACAACAATGAAAATATCTTCTCACAAAACAAATATTTAGGGTTAAGGTTTAAACAAAGCAAGGATTAGGTTAAAGGTTGTCAAGGTCACTAACAAGATTAACACAACTAACATGCACAAGTGTGTGCAATAAAAAACAAATAATAATAAAATATTAATTAATCTAACTAAAATGCGCAAATGCTATTTTGGTAAACCTTTTTACCAAAAACCCGCAATATCGCTTAATTAACACTAATCGCATTCTAAGGTGTTACAAGTTGGCAAAGAGCTAGCTCTCACTTGGAGATGCCTATATATATATATATATATATATATATATATATATATATATATATATATATATATATATATATATATATATATATATATATATATATATATATATATTTCTTGTATATATATATATATATATATATATTGCTTGTATGTGGTTTTGGATCAAAATATACAAGGAAGGTGCTGCCCAAATTTTTAAAGATGAAAAATGTTTTCAACTATAGAATAATCCACATACATTTTCATAAATATTTATTTATGAATTTAAAGAAACACTTGATTTCATTATACCTTTATTTCAAAACTGAACCTCCACTATTTTCAGCAAAAAAGTTTAGATTTCTGAGCTGCGGTTTACTTGAATTACGTTACGCTTTTATACGTTGCGTGATTTAAGTGCCGGTCATGAGCTAAATTCCGAGTCGTGACATGAGTGCCCATTAACGATACTTGAAATCATCATAAAACACTGAGTGTCAAGTATCAACACTCGAAATTCTCATAAATCTTGTGTTCAACATCGACACGTAAAATTCTCATATCTTAAGCGTTGTTTCTTAGATCGGCCCTTATATCTTAGGCGTCGTCTCATCAGATCGGCCATCATATCTATCAATATTATATCACTCCAGTCGGTATCCTCTGGATATCCGCATAGTCCCATACTATCACCGGTAGGTATTGTTCCCAGTCAGGCTCAACGCTTTATTATACGATCTTCTTGCCCCTGGGTACCGTACCGGGTCCACCATGTATTCGCAATCAGTTCCTCCCCCTCCCTCAATTCAGATAGTACTCATATCTCAGAATCCAAAAAACTCATGGTGAACACTAAAATATCATATTAAGAGAAAACAAAATTTTAAAACATTCACAAGTTTTATAAATTCGTATCCGCGGTTTTTCAAATCTCAAAAATCTCATGAAAACATAATCTTATAAGAACGTGACAATAATTGAAAAACATGTAAAGGCACTGAACAATCATATCATGCATGCTGATGTGAATTGAGCAGCAATCTAAGATACTGGACGAAATATAATATGATGTAATATAGCATGGCAAGTGTATTCATATAGCCGTGTTCGTATAGGCAATATAAATAAAGTAGAATATCCGGAACAAAATGTAGTGCTGGGTACTAAACAGTAATCTATAATGTTAACAGAGTATAATTTGATATGGGTGATATAGCAAGTTCTATATGTGTATGTGGTATGACAATTACTAATGAGGTGTCGGTGTAACATGCGAGGTGTGCAAGTGTAACATGAAATCATCGGTAATGGTGCACGTGTCCAAGTATATGAAGTTAAGTAGAATTTAAGTTATAAACGTAGTATATATATCGTAAATAATCGAAGCGTGAGCGTATGCAAAAATAAAGAAATCGAAATGCGAGCGTATACAGAATAATGAAATCGTAATGTAAATAAGTATTAAAATATCCAATTTCGTATGAGCTAAACAGTTATACTTTAAAATAGCACAAAACATTGTTTTGAAAATAAGAGACTATGATGTTTCTGAAATAAATATCATTTGAAAAGTTGTTGCACACCCTTAAAGTTATCATTTAAAATTACGTAACGATTTGTTAGTTTTTAAAGTACATATGGCTCTAAACATCTAATAAATTTCCATCTTTGAAATATTAGCAAGATGTTGGGGTAAAAATTTACACCCCCGTTGACCGAGTCAATGTCAAGGTCAACCCCAAGCCAGGTGGGCCCAAGCCCAGGTCAAGCGGGCCCATGCCCAAGTCGAGCCCGCGGCCAGCCTCCTCCATGCTAAATTATAGATCATGTAATAAATAATTTTCATGTAATTTTTTATACATGAATGTATGCAAAATGGGCATAAAGCCAATTTTTTGTAAGCCCATGGCTTATGTGCAAAAATGAAATGGCACACGAGCCATGGGATAGGCAAAATGCCATTTTGTGAAGCCCAAGGGGCTATATGTAAATATGTAAGCCTATAAAAGGCAACATAATGAATAAAAAAAGAGACAACTTTTCATTCTCTCCACAAAAATTTTAGATCTGAGATCTTTTGTGCCTCCTGCTCCTTCTCTAAGGTTCTAAACCTTCTCACTTCTTTTGAATTAAATCAAGAGTTTTTCTCTTTCTTTTCAAAAACTAAGAAGTCTTCCACCACAAAACCCACAAAGGGGAACTTGGATCTACCATTAGATCTCAGAAATGAGAGATTTTTAGATCTCACATCTCTTGATCATCAAGATCCAGTCAACAGAGGAGGAAGAGGAAGAACCCCTTTCATCAACCAAAATATTTTAGGAGTTTAACTCCATATATTTACATATATATATATATAATAAATTTTCCCTTTCTGAAGCATAGCTTCTGTTTCTTAGGCTAAAAGCCTCCTTTTCTCGCCGGCGCTCAGGCGCAGAGCGCCCGCGTGCCGACACGTGGTGCGCTTGCGCTCCAGCGCACAGCGCTCGAGCGCAAAGCGCTCCCGTGCCGACACGTAGCGCGCTTGCACTCAAGCGCAAGCGCTCGAGCGCAAGTCGCCCCCGTGCCGACACGTGGTGCGCTTGCGCTCCTGCGCAAGCGCTCGAGCGCAAGTCGCCCCGGTGCCGACACGTGGCGTGCTTGCGCTCCAGCGCAAGCGCTCGACCGTAAGTCGCCCCGGTGCCGACACGTGGCGCGCTTGCGCTCCAGCGCAAGCGCTCGAGCGCAAGTCGCCCCGTGCCGACACGTGGAACGCTTGCGCTCCAGCGCAAGCGCTCGAGCGCAAGTCGCCCCCGTGCCGACACGTGGCGCGCTTGCGCTCGAGCGCAAGTCGCCCCCGTGCCGACACGTGGCCCGCTTGCGCTCCAGCGCCCAACACAGAGCGCCCACATGCCGGCACGTGGCACTCCAGCGCCTGAGCGCACAGCACCTAGGCGCACAGCGCCCAAGGTGCTGCCCCACACATCCTTTGGATGTCTTTTCCCCTTTTTATATATATACATGTATATATACACATATGTATACATATTTACACACACACATACTCCGCGACACTGTCTCTGTTAGAAGATATTTCTAACGGGGCGCTGTCCCGCACCCCGCAAGGGGGCAGCTAGCCCCCTTGACCCCCAGCCCGCTATCCGGGTAGCGGGACCCCCGTAAAAACTCTGCGTGGCTCCCGATATACCCAAACCCCCTTTCAAAACGCAACACACGTACACTGCACATTGAGTTCGCATGACCATTTTAACCCGTTAATCGGAGTTTCCCTCGCCCCAAAAGCGAGGGGTAATTAACGGCAGCTTAGTCCACGGCTGCCGGAGATTTGGATCGCCACAATCAATAAACCCCGGCCTACCCTAGGCAGGGGGAATCTGTAATGCGCCTGACAAGCGCGCGCGTATTCCCATCTCAATGGGGTGACGAAAAACACCCTACAGATTCTGGCACGCCCGGTGGGACCAATCTCTCCTCCCATATTTCGGGTTAAGCGTTCATGCGAACTCAATAAATATACATACCTGTACTTATATTAAAAATAATTTTTTTTCATGCAGATTTTCAAGCAATCACCTTCCGACGATGTCTTCGAAGATGAACTCAGCTCCCGTCTCCTACACGATGAGGATAAACTCTAGGACGGTCCTTCCGGCCAGTCTCGGGCGACAATGGGAGGAGCCGCTGCTACCATTCGGCTCTATTATGTTCATGCCAGTTGGCGCCATCCCAGCTCCTCAAGCCCCGGTGGCAGACAAACCGGTCTCGAAAGGCAGGAGACCAAATGTGGTGATCTCAAGGGCGCCCCAACCCTAACGTAAGTCGGTAACTGAACGACTTTCCTTGGCCCCGGCTGGGGGCAAGACCATCAACACCAACAAAGCTACAACGCGTCCCGAGCAAGCTCCAGCGGCGCCCCTGACAAATGCTCGATCGGGTGTCTTCTCTAAGCTCCCCGCTGATCAACTCACAATGGCTTCCCGGGTAGCGGATGCCCGCCAAGCCTTCAAAATCAAGAAGCTGGGGGAGAAAAGGCTCAGATATAGAGCCAACAAAAGTGCTAGGGCTCCTGCCAGGCTTAACCTCATGAGGTTCGAAGAACAGGGTTACCCCGTCAAAGATGAGGGGATGGCTGAATGTGTTATCCACACTGTCTACGTGGTGGGCACGCGCAACAAGAGCAAGGACGGGGCCACCACATCTCAAATCCAATCTGGCTTGAATGTGGTTGCCACATCCCAAGAACAGCCGCCTCCGCTGGATGAGAAAACCTCTCGATGAGGCTGATAGGCAGAGAGAGCCCTCAATTCATGAGGAGTCAGGCTCGGAAAGCGAAGATGAGCCAACTTTCCGTCCTAAGACCGCAGAGCAGCAACTTCTCCAAGATCTCCGAAAACAGCTCAGAAGCAAAGATAAGGAGATGGCCAAGCTCTACTCAAAGATCGACGACTTGACAAATGTCGTCTTATGGCTTACAGCCCAACTTTCCTCTCAGCCGCCCAATCAAGCACATGGCTCGGTTCATGAACCGGGAAACGGTGTCCCGAGACAGCCGACGCCCATTCCCTCAAATCCAAAGGTGGGCGGACCGCATGAAAATCAGTCGCATCCTATCTCAGCAAATGTCTTGGCTACCGATGACAGTAGCCCGCTAACTCAAGATCAAATCATGGATTTGGTTGCCAACAAAGTCAAAACCTTAGTAGCCGAAGCCGAAGCGCAAAAAGATATCAGGAGTAGTGGGAGACCATATCCTGCTCAGTATGATCTGGTAGAATTTCCTAGCGGCTATGTCATCCCCAAATTCGGAAGATTCGATGGGACAGGAAATGCGTATCAGCACATCGCCCACTTCAAAGCCTCATGCGGGAATACTGGGGGCAATGATGCGCTTCTCCTCCGCTAGTTCGTTAATAGCTTGACCGATGTTGCTTTCGACTGGTACGCGAGCATACCGGATGGCTCCGTTACTACTTTCGTCCAAATGGAGTCTTTTTTTCGACAAAGATTGATGAGCGTCAGCGATAAGATCACCATTGCCGAGCTCGTAAGGACCAAGCCCAAGAACAACGAAAGCAGCACGGATTTTATAACCCGATGGCGCAATCTCTCCGTCAAATGCGAACCGCCGATAGAACAGGACCAATCTGTCAGTCTCCTCGTCGGAAATCTCAACAATTGGATGGCCCCGTTTCTGGTACCATATTCCAGTGCAGCGATGTAACACCTTAGATTGTGTTTTGTAGCTAATTATATTCTAATATGTGGTTTTTAATAAAAAGTTTACCAAATTAGTTTTTAAATATTTTATCCTAATTATTGAGTATTTTATTAGAATTTTGTTAGGCACACACACACTTGTGCATGTTAACTAGGGTTGTTTTTGGGGTTAAACATGATTAGCAATCATGGTTAGCTAACCATTTGTCTTAAGTTAGTTTGTGTTTAGTTTAAGAGTTATGGTTGTTATTAGGATTTGAAAATGAAATTTTAAAAAGGGATTTCTTTATTTTGGTTGACTTTGGAGAGAGAGAGAGTGAGCATGGGCATCATGGCTTTGCCCAAGCCTCATTATGAGAGAGAGAGTGAGAAGGGGGCCTTTGGTGAGTGCCCATTTCTCCATCTCATTTTCTTTCTCTCATTTCCTTCACACTCTCACACACACACACACTCACCTGAGAGAGCTCCAGCAGCAGCAGCTTGCATCACCATCACCATCAGCAGCAGCTTCATCACCATCAGCAACATCAACTACAACAACAACAACAGCAACATCAACTACAACAACAGCAGCAACATCAACTACAACAACAACTTCAGCAGCAGCAGCAGCAGGCTTCAGCAGCAGCAGCAAGTAGCAGAAGCAGCAGCAACAGGCAGCAACTGTAGCAGCAGCAGCCCCAGCACTTGCAGTAGCTCCAAACACCTCTTCACCGGCTTTCTAGGGCTCCATAGGGTATACTTTCTGAAACCCTTTTCCCTAGTTGCTTAGTTGTGTGTGGTTTTGTGTCGTTTAGTGTTAATTAGCTAATTTAGTGCTAATTTTGGTGATTTGTGAGGTGTGATGGCAAATTGATGATTGTGTTAGCTAACCTAGTATATTTAAGTGTTAACAAGACCACTTCAACAGAGGAATAGCCATATTATACTAAAATACCATAGGTTTTCCTTATTGGGTAAAATTGGTGTTTTAAAGCGATATTTGTGACTTTTGAAATCTGCTATGGACCCGGACCCTACAGAACAAAATTGAGGAAACTGGAGCGTATACACTAGGTATAGAGCACACCACAAGAACACGAGCCACCCTACCCCTACCAAGGCCGCCAATTTTAGCATCCTGGCCGCAATTTGCGGCCAGGAAGGGGAGTGGGGTTCTGGGTTTTTGGGAATGGTAGTCTGCTGTGTAGTGTAGTGTTTTGGCATGTCTAGTTTTGTAAGTTTTGCCCTGTAGGAAAATCTGGGATCATATGTCGCTTTTGGTGTCCGTTGTGTTTGCGCGATACGCGCGATACGTGAGTGGGTTCTGTGATTCAGCGTATCGCGGCGTGTCGCGATGGTTTTTAGACGCGTACACACACGATTCAGCGTATCGTGCAAACGCGCGTTTAGTTCGCGACGCGAGTTTCTCGTTTTGGTTCGATATCGCGTTTCGCGGAATATTTGGCTTATATGTGATTTCTTGTCGTATTTGCAGGTTTGCAGGCAGGAGCTACGGACACACCTACAGGGGGGAACAGATGGTAGGATTCAACTAGCGTGGAGTGTAGGTGAGTAGATTTAACATCTACAGGGGAATCGCCCGCATGGCGTTATGTGTCTGGGCTAGGATTCATTTACCTGTCGCACATTCTACGTCATTGTAGAATTGCGCCTTTACTTTATTGCCTTGATATAGTTATACTGTGACTAGCAGCCGTATGACACTGCACACATTATTGACGGTTCATATTGCACGAGCACAGATTGTATGCTACACACACCGTCAATAATTGCCATGTCACACACTACCCCTTATAGCTACTATTGCTTACCATACATGACATCTAGCTACCCGTATACCTATAGTGTATCATACCTTTAGTGATAGGTACATTTACCCCTTGTGATACAGCTACAGGTATACCTTTTGGATATTTTACTTATACCGGGGGATATCTTACTCATATTCTTCTTATACCCAGGGGGGTATATGACATCAGTTCTTATAGGTAGATACCTGTACATTGCTACATCTGTATGTTAGACACATATTCATTTGCTGTCGCATATTTACATTTACTGATGTTACTTAGCTGTACCTTATCTTGATTTCGCATACATCTGGTTCAGCTATATACTTGTGTTTACCTGCTCGCATTCAGATATATCGCATACATTTATTCCTGGATTTGCGCATTGTTTATCTGGATTTTATATGATGTTTTTCGGGATTTGGGAACCGCGGGAGTTCATGAAATTATGCATACATGGAACAACCCGTTTTCCTTGATATGATATTTGAGCGTCCCCCATGAGTTTTATCGGTGCTGATTATATACTCCATACGAGGTGTGGTTGCCGTATGAGAGTACATGGTGGGGCCCGGTATGGTTCCCCTCGGCAAGAAGATCGATGGGTTTGCCGATTGAGCCTGGAGGCGGGCGAGTACCTACCGGTGATTGGTTGGACCTGGCAGTTGTCCGGAGGATACTGGCCAGAGTCGAAAGATGGATGCGGGATGATCTGTACTGTCGGGGCCGAGGGCCGATACCGCAGACGGACCCCGTGGGCCGATCCGGACTGACGGAGCCCGATATACGAGGATTTCTGTGTCGATGCTTGGCACACTGTTTTCATGATATTTCTTTAACCCCCTTTTGTATATATAACAGGGGATTTAGCCGTTGTTATATATACCCTTACACCAATATTAGTGGAATGGGACGCTAATATATGTGTATTGCCCCCATCATACTTATTTCTATGTATTTACCTTTAGGATGTTAGATTACTACTTGAGATTTGACTTGGGATATTAGGTGGTTCATTGGGATTGGATATTGGACACACCTATGTGATTGCTGATTTGTACATTCAGGATATAGGAGATTACTTGATATTGTATATTGGGGAGATGTGAGACTTATATGATGTGAGTGCCCAATGTGGGGGGCTGATTTGAGGATTTGGGATTGGAGTATCTTGATGGATTGTGATCCTGCCACGACGTCAGGTTTCCGTGGGAAATGACATATTCCACCCTATACCTCACCCTTACCTACCTTATGCACAGATTCATATATTGGTAGTACTTGTAGTGTACCCTTATGATAGTTGCATATTTGCTTTCTCATATCTCTATTGCATAGTTATTGCATACTATTATCATGCCATCATTGCTTCACATATTGGTTGTACCTGCTAGTGTACTCTCCTTTGTTCAACATTTGCATGACATATTATTACTGTAATCGCATATCTTAGATTTATGTTGTACGTGCATTCCTGCGATTACCTGCATATGTTTTATACTATTCACGAGTTGGCAACTCACCCCCGTTGTGTCACAGGTGTTTCAGGTTTTTCCCCAGAGTAGTCGAGGCAGGCTATTCTTCTATGCAGCTATCCAGCTACCATCTTTTGCTACAGATACAGCATCAGCTCACAGTACCATTTTGCTTAGGTAGGTTAGATGGTTATCTGTATTTCATATTGTACATTCGTTGCATTTTGTACTCTCCATCTACTATTGTATTATTGACTTAGAGACATGGTGAGGACGTTATGTGTATTATTGTGGATTTGATGTCTTTTATATACAGCTTTTTCTCTACTGTCATTATTTTTGTGTTGCATTCATCTTGGCTGATTTTTACAAAAAGGGGGTGTTGCTAAAACTTTAAAGAAAGAAAGTAAGACTTTTAAAGAATTTGGGTTGCGATTTCAATTGTTTCAAAACTTATATTATCTTTTTCGTATTTTTCATGGTTTAGATTTTTGGGTTTGGCTTTCTTTTACTACGTTGCGTCTTTAGGCGTTGCGTAGTATTAGGGCCGTCACGGGCCAATTTTGGGTCGTGACAGAGTTGGTATCAAAGCGTTAGGTTTTACCTTTCGGAGTGTAGGATGACCTTAGTATGATTGAGTAGGTAGCTTAAGCAAAGTAACGTAGTGTGTGTATGTCTGCAGCATACCCACGATGCGATACTTCGCCTAAAGTGACCTAAGTACAATTGGCTTGACATTCCTTCCTTGATGACTCCTATCCTTAAGATTCGATTTCCTTATTCTTATCGAATCTTATCTTATATCTATATATAGCCTTGCCGCCGATGACTATGGGGACTCAGAGCGATGCAGCGAGGGCCGAGGTCAGAGTTGGCTCGGGTGAGACGAATACTGACCAGGATGGCACTCTAGTTGCACAGGTGCAGACGAATCAGCCTACGACCTATACTATGGATAGACTTTTGGTAGAGATGCAGGAGTTCCGCCAGACGATGAGTTCTTTAGTTGACGTCGTTCGGGAGCTATGACAGGAGGTTGTCACCCCTGTTACTCAGCTGTCCCTTATGGTCGGCATGCAACAGTCCGTCACCTACATATCACCAGTGGTTGCAGCTCCAGTTGACGTGACGCATATTCCAGAGGCTTAGAGGGTTCCAGGACAGTGGAGGACTCGTACCAGTGTACCAGCCCAGAGACAGAGGTTTGGTCGTCGGGACAGATTTCATGGCCGTCGCAGGAGTAGCAGAGGCTTAGGATGAGGACCGTCGCTCAGCTTTTATCCCCAGGATGGTCAGCTGTCAGCGCGTGGATGCTTTCGATGCGGAAGCCTTCAGCACTTCGTCAGGGATTGTTCCTTGGCACCTCGTCAGGATCGTTTTCAGAGAGGCCGTGGACGTGGAGGATTCGCTCAGAGGGATCAGTCTACCAGAAGAGTTCATCCAGCTGCGAGTAGAGGGCAGACACAGGTGTTTTCTTCTACTCATCGGGACGCGCAGACGTCCAATGTGGAGTTTTCAGGTACCCTTGATTTATATGTTCTTCCATGTATTCGTTTGTCTTCTTGCTTGTACCGTGGTTGGGTAGATTAGTCGTAGTGGTGTTAACTTCTGTCAGCGATTCTTTTGTTGCGCGACACGTAATTCAGTTTTGTGCCAATCGGAAAGGAGATAGAGTTTCGTCCGTCGTTTTGATCCTTCTAGAGATGTTGGATTTGACGTTCTCCTGGGCACGGACTGGTTAATTACGTGCTAGGCGTCTGTGGACTACCGTGAGGAAACAAGTTAGGTTTTGTTTTCCCCGGCAAGTCAGTTCTTGTTGTACAGGTGGATAGTTGTGCCGCCTCTTACAGCTTGAATTCAGCCTTTTTCGCTAGTCGGCTACTGAGGAGATGTCGTGGATTCTTGGCGTTCATTCGTGATACCGGAGCCACAGTAGGATTGTTGGACCGGGTTCCTTTCGTGCGAGAGTTTTTCCGACGTTGTTCCAGATGGGCCAGCGAAGCTTGGGAGCTAAGGGATCAGCTGCAGAGTTTTGGTTTGGGGAGTTTTGTGCGTCTCAGTGTTTCGCTTTTGGAAACTCCTATTTCTGTTCGTCGAGGAGAAAGACGGCAGTTTAGGGTTGCGTATCGACGGATCGTCAATTGAACCGGCTTACGGTGCGGATAGGTATCCTTCACCTCGCCGTGGCGATTTCTTCGATCAGCTCCAGAGTGCGAGACATTTTCTAAGTGTGTTTGGGATCAGGTCATCATTATTGCGGATTCGGAGTGACGGCATTCCGAAGATTTCCTTATGCGTGCTACGGGCTTTGTGTGTATCAGTGAGTCGTTGGATTCCCTGATGCCCTAGCAGCATTCGTAGATATGATGAACCAGATTTCTCCAGGCCGTTCCTCGACCAGTTTCTGTTGTGTTATTTACGACATTCTGGTCTATTTAATGTGTCTTGAGGGACAGGAGTAGCACTGAGGATTTGTTATGCAGATACTGGGAGAGTACCAGCAGTTGCTAAATTCTCAGAGTGTTTCTTCAGGCTTGTTTGTGTTGACTCCTAGGTCTTGTAGTCACGGGAGACGGTTTCGTATGGTTCCGAGGGAGATCGTGGCCGTACAGGTTAGGCCCAGAGTTGTGTGCAGGACGGAGATCCGCAGATTGTTGGGCTTAGCAGGTTTTTGCCGCCGTTTCATGCAGGATTGCTAGAGTAGTGCTGCACGGTCGACTGAATTGACCAGAAAGGAGGTTTCTTTTCTGTGGACTGAGGCATGTGTACGGAGTTTTCGGCAGTTGAAGATTCAGTTAACAACTGCATCAGTCTTTCTTTGCTTTTGGTTCGGGCGACCTTGTTGTTTAACTGTAGTGTTCCTTGAGTGGGCTCGATTGTGTACTGAGGTGACACTATAGAGTTATCACTTTTGCTTCCCTACATCTGGAGGGAGTATGAGGAGGATATTCCACTCGTGATCTGGAGATGGCCGCGGTGGTTTGTGTTGGAGATTTGGAGACGCTACTTGGTTGAGAGTCGTGTCAGATTTTTCCACGGACCACTCGAGCTTAATGTACATCTTCCTGCAGCGGATTTTGATTGTTGTGATGGTCTTCTGCAGATTTACAGTTCTTGTGTGATCGTTGAGTACAGCTTTAGTTCGTCTCTACGGAGGGGACAGCTTGCTCATGTCCGCGCCCGACCACTTTCTTTAAATCGTCTCCAAGAGACACTGCCCGCCGATGCTCGTTCGTTAGAGATACTTGAGCATATTCGGCTGGGTAATGATTCGAAGACCTTGAATAGTGACAATGATGAGCTGAGTTAGGGACGCGTTTGTGTACCTGCTACTATCGGGTAGAGACGTGTAATCCTAGAATATGCACATCTGTCAACTCTCCTTATGCATTCAAGTTCCACCAGCTTTGGCGTGACTTGTGAGATAGTTACGAGTGGACAGGGATGTAAGGGGAAGTTTCAGGTTTCGTTTCAAGGTGTTTGTTTTGTTTGTTGTCAGTGATTGGGGATCGTCACTCGCTATCGTTAGGGTTCTCCTTCGATAGCTGTTATCAGGAGACACTCCAATTGGCCACCCTTAGGCTTAGGGGTTAGGTCGTGTCGATCACCAGTCTGTTGTTCTTCTGACTCTGCGTAAGTAGGATTTTGGACCCCAGCTAGTCTAGAGACTTCGGAGATAGTCCAGTGGTGTTAGGTCAGGATGGGAATTGTCCATTGCGAACTGAGGTCTTATGCCGACTGCGTTGGTCATAGACTCAAGTTCGCAGGGACAGATCATGTATTCCTATGGACTTTCCGATGAATGACGTGTTGGATGTTGGGAAGCTTATCCCAAGATTTTGGTCCTTTTGTGATCCTATAAGCGAGTTAGTTTTGTTGCCTTTAAATTGGCACTTCCGCCCAGATTATTGGATTTTCACCCCGTATTCCTTGTGATGATACTTTACATTTACCTCCATGCCCTTTCTCACATGATTTGGCACCAGACCTTTTTGCTGGACGCGATCTTTCGTTCACCAGCAGCCATGTGTGTTAATGGCTCGGCAGGTGGAGGGACATCGGTCAAGGGTCCGCCATCTGTGAAGGGTTTCTTGGACGTAGCCGTATAGTGAGATAGTCACTTGAAAGGCTGCAAGCGAGATTTGAGGATTTTAATCTTCTCTTTGAAGGTACGCGTATCAGGATATTTTAAATTCGGGGACGAATTTCTTTTAAGGGGGGAGATTGTAACACCTTAGATTGTGTTTTGTAGCTAATTATATTCTAATATGTGGTTCTTAATAAAAAGTTTACCAAATTAGTTTTTAAATATTTTATCCTAATTATTGAGTATTTTATTAGAATTTTGTTAGGCACACACACACTTGTGCATGTTAACTTGGGTTGTTTTTGGTGTTAAACATGATCAACAATCATGGTTAGCTAACCATTTGTCTTAAGTTAGTTTGTGTTTAGTTTAAGAGTTATGGTTGTTATTAGGATTTGAAAATGAAATTTTAAAAAGGGATTTCTTTATTTTGGTTGACTTTGGAGAGAGAGAGAGTGAGCATGGGCATCATGGCTTTGCCCATGCCTCATTATGAGAGAGAGAGTGAGAAGGGGGCCTTTGGTGAGTGCCCATTTCTCCATCTCATTTTCTTTCTCTCATTTCCCTCACACTCTCTCACACACACACACACTCACCTGAGAGAGCTCCAGCAGCAGCAGCTTGCATCACCATCACCATCAGCAGCAGCTTCATCACCATCAGCAACATCAACTACAACAACAACAGCAGCAACATCAACTACAACAACAACAATAACAACAAAAACAACATCAACTTCAGCAGCAGCAGCAGCAGGCTTCAGCAGCAGCAGCAAGTAGCAGAAGCAGCAGCAACAGGCAGCAACTGTAGCAGCAGCAGCCCCAGCACTTGCAGTAGCTCCACACACCTCTTCACCAGCTTTCTAGGGCTCCATAGGGTATACTTTCTGAAACCCTTTTCCCTAGTTGCTTAGTTGTGTGTGGTTTTGTGTCGTTTAGTGTTAATTAGCTAATTTAGTGCTAATTTTGGTGATTTGTGAGTTGTGATGGCAAATTGATGATTGTTTTAGCTAACCTAGTATATTTAAGTGTTAACAAGGCCACTTCAACTGAGGAATTGCCAGATTACACTAAAATACCATAGGTTTTCCTTATTGTGCAAAATTGGTGTTTTAAAGCGATATTTGTGACTTTTGAAATCTGCTATGGACCCGGACCCTACAGAACAAAATTGAGGAAACTGGAGCATGTACACTAGGTATAGAGCACACCACAAGAACACGAGCCACCCTACCCCTACCCAGGCCGCCAATTTTAGCATTCTGGCCGCAATTTGCGGCCAGGAAGGGGAGTGGGGTTCTGGGTTTTTGGGAATGGTAATCTGCTGTGTAGTGTAGTGTTTTGGCATGTCTAGTTTTGTAAGTTTTGCCCTGTAGGAAAATCTGGGATCATATGTCTCTTTTGGTGTCCGTTGTGTTTGCGCGATACGCGCGATACGTGAGTGGGTTCTGTGATCCAGCGTATCGCGGCGTGTCGCGATGGTTTTTAGACGCGTACACACACGATTCAGCGTATCGTGCACATGCGCGTTTAGTTCGCGACGCGAGTTTCTCGTTTTGGTTCGATATCGCGTTTCGCGGGATATTTGGCTTATATATGATTTCTTGTCGTATTTGCTGGTTTGCAGGCAGGAGCTACGGACACACCTACAGGGGGGAACAGATGGTAGGATTCACATAGCGTGGAGTGTAGGTGAGTAGATTTAACATCTACAGGGGAATCGCCCGCATGGCGTTATGCGTCTGGGCTAGGATTCATTTACCTGTCGCACATTCTACGTCATTGTAGAATTGCGCCTTTACTTTATTGCCTTGATATAGTTATACTGTGACTAGCAGTCGTATGACACTGCACACATTATTGACGGTTCATATTGCACGAGCACAGATTGTATGCTACACACACACCGTCAATAATTGCCATGTCACACACTACCCTTTATAGCTACTATTGCTTACCATACATGACATCTAGCTACCCGTATACCTATAGTGTATCATACCTTTAGTGATAGGTACATTTACCCCTTGTGATACAGCTACAGGTATACCTTTTGGATATTTTACTTATACCGGGGGATATCTTACTCATATTCTTCTTATACCCAGGGGGGTATATGACATCAGTTCTTATAGGTAGATACCTGTACATTGCTACACCGGTATGTTAGACACATATTCAGTTGTTGTCGCATATTTACATTTACTGATGTTACTTAGCTGTACCTTATCTTGATTTCGCATACATCTGGTTCAGCTATATACTTGTGTTTACCTGCTCGCATTCAGATATATCGAATACATTTATTCCTGGATTTGCGCATTGTTTATCTGGATTTTATATGATGTTTTCGGGATTTGGGAACCGCGGGAGTTCATGAAATTATGCATACATGGAACAACCCGGTTTCCTTGATATGATATTTGAGCGTCCCCCATGAGTTTTATCGGTGCTGATTATATACTCCATACGAGGTGTGGTTGCCGTATGAGAGTACATGGTGGGGCCCGGTATGTTTCCCCTCGGCAAGAAAATCGATGGGTTTGCCGATTGAGCCTGGAGGCGGGCGAGTACCTACCGGTGATTGGTTGGACCTGGCAGTTGTCCGGAGGATACTGGCCAGAGTCGAGAGATGGATGCGGGATGATCTATACTGTCGGGGCCGAGGGCCGATACCGCAGACGGACCCCGTGGGCCGATCCGGACTGACGGAGCCCGATATACGAGGATTTCTGTGTCGATGCTTGGCACACTGTTTTCATGATATTTCTTTAACCCCTTTTTGTATATATAACAGGGGATTTAGCCGTTGTTATTTATACCCTTACACCAATATTAGTGGAATGGGACGCTAATATATGTGTATTGCCCCCATCATACTTATTTCTATGTATTTACCTTTAGGATGTTAGATTACTACTTGAGATTTGACTTGGGATATTAGGTGATTCATTGGGATTGGATATTGGACACACCTATGTGATTGTTGATTTGTACATTCGGAATATAGGAGATTACTCGATATTGTACATTGGGGAGATGTGAGACTTATATGATGTGAGTGCCCAATGTGGGGGGCTGATTTGAGGATTTAGGATTGGAATATCTTGATGGATTGTGATCCTGCCACGACGTCAGGTTTCCGTGGGAAATGACATATTCCACCCTATACCTCACCCTTACCTACCTTATGCACAGATTCATATATTGGTAGTACTTGTAGTGTACCCTTATGATAGTTGCATATTTGCTTTCTCATATCTCTATTGCATAGTTATTGCATACTATTATCATGCCGTCATTGCTTCACATATTGGTTGTACCTGCTAGTGTACTCTCCTTTGTTCAACATTTGCATGACATATTATTACTGTAATCGCATATCTTAGATTCATGCTGTACGTGCATTCCTGCGATTACCTGCATATGTTTTATACTATTCACGAGTTGGCAACTCACCCCCGTTGTGCCACAGGTGTTTCAGGTTTTTCCCCAGAGTAGTCGAGGCAGGCTATTCTTCTATTCAGCTATCCAGCTACCATCTTTTGCTACAGATACAGCATCAGCTCACAGTACCATTTTGCTTAGGTGGGTTAGATGGTTATCTGTATTTCATATTGTACATTCGTTGCATTTTGTACTCTCCATCTACTAATGTATTATTGACTTAGAGACATGGTGAGGACGTTATGTGTATTATTGTGGATTTGATGTCTTTTATATACAGCTTTTTCTCTACTGTCATTATTTTTGTGTTGCATTCATCTTGGCTGATTTTTACAAAAAGGGGGTGTTGCTAAAACTTTAAAGAAAGAAAGTAAGACTTTTAAAGAATTTGGGTTGCGATTTCAATTGTTTCAAAACTTATATTATCTTTTCCGTATTTTTCATGGTTTAGATTTCTGGGTTTGGCTTTCTTTTACTACGTTGCGTCTTTAGGCGTTGGGTAGTATTAGGGCCGTCACGGGCCAATTTTGGGTCGTGACAAAGTTGGTATCAAAGCGTTAGGTTTTACCTTTCGGAGTGTAGGATGACCTTAGTATGATGGAGTAGGTAGCTTAAGCAAAGTAACATAGTGTGTGTATGTCTGCAGCATACCCACGATGCGATACTTCGCCTAAAGTGACCTAAGTACAATTGGCTTGACATTCCTTCCTTGATGACTCCTATCCTTAAGATTCGATTTCCTTATTCTTATCGAATCTTATCTTATATCTATATATAGCCTTGCCGCCGATGACTATGGGGACTCAGAGCGATGCAGCGAGGGCCGAGGTCAGAGTTGGCTCGGGTGAGACGAGTACTGACCAGGATGGCACTCTAGTTGCACAGGTGCAGACGGATCAGCCTACGACCTATACTATGGATAGACTTTTGGTAGAGATGCAGGCGTTCCGCCAGACGATGAGTTCTTTAGTTGACGTCGTTCGGGAGCTACGACAGGAGGTTGTCACCCCTGTTACTCAGCTGTCCCTTACGGTCGGCAAGCAACAGTCCGTCACCTACATAGCATCAGTGGTTGCAGCTCCAGTTGACGAGACGCATATTCCAGAGGCTTAGAGGGTTCCAGGACAGTGGAGGACTCGTACCAGTGTACCAGCCCAGAGACAGAGGTTTGGTCGTCGGGACAGATTTCATGGCCGTCGCGGGAGTAGCAGAGGCTTAGGACGAGGACCGTCGCTCAGCTTTTATCCCCAGGATGGTCAGCAGTCAGCGCGTGGATGCTTTCGATACGGAAGCCTTCAGCACTTCGTCAGGGATTGTTCCTTGGCACCTCGTCAGGATCGTTTTCAGAGAGGCCGTGGACGTGGAGGATTCGCTCAGAGGGCTCAGTCTACCAGAGGAGTTCATCCAGCTGCGAGTAGAGGGCAGACACAGGAGTTTGCTTCTACTCATCGGGACGCGCAGACGTCCAATGTGGAGTTTTCAGGTACCCTTGATTTATATGTTCTTCCATGTATTCGTTTGTCTTCTTGCTTGTACCGTGGTTGGGTAGATTAGTCGTAGTGGTGTTAACTTCTGTCAGCGATTCTTTTGTTGCGCGACACGTAATTCAGTTTTGTGCCAATCGGAAAGGAGATAGAGTTTCGTCTGTCGTTTTGATCCTTCTAGAGATGTTGGATTTGACGTTCTCCTGGGCACGGACTAGTTAATTACGTGCTAGGCGTCTGTGGACTACCGTGAGGAAACAAGTTCGGTTTTGTTTTCCCCGGCAAGTCAGTTCTTGTTGTACAGGTGGATAGTTGTGCCGCCTCTTACAGCTTGAATTCAGCCTTTTTCGCTAGTCGGCTACTGAGGAGATGTCGTGGATTCTTGGCGTTCATTCGTGATACCGGAGCCACAGTGGGATTGTTGGACCGGGTTCCTTTCGTGCGAGAGTTTTTCCGACGTTGTTCCAGATGGGCCAGCGAAGCTTGGGAGCTAAGGGATCAGCTGCAGAGTTTTGGTTTGGGGAGTTTTGTGCGTCTCAGTGTTTCGCTTTTGGAAACACCTATTTCTGTTCGTCGAGGAGAAAGACGGCAGTTTAGGGTTGCGTATCGACGGATCGTCAATTGAACCGGCTTACGGTGCGGATAAGTATCCTTCACCTCGCCGTGGCGATTTCTTCGATCAGCTCCAGAGTGCGAGACATTTTCTAAGTGTGTTTGGGATCAGGTCATCATTATTACGGATTCGGAGTGATGGAATTCCGAAGATTGCCTTATGCGTGCTACGGGCTTTGTGTGTATCAGTGAGTCGTTGGATTCCCTGATGCCCTAGCAGCATTCGTAGATATGATGAACCAGATTTCTTCAGGCCGTTCCTCGACCAGTTTCTGTTGTGTTATTTACGACATTCTGGTCTATTTAATGTGTCTTGAGGGTCAGGAGTAGCACTGAGGATTTGTTATGCAGATACTGGGAGAGTACCAGCAGTTGCTAAATTCTCAGAGTGTTTCTTCAGGCTTGTTTGTGTTGACTTCTAGGTCTTGTAATCACGGGAGACGGTTTTGTATGGTTCCGAGGGAGATCGTGGCCGTACAGGTTAGGCCCAGACTTGTGTTCAGGACAGCGATCCGCAGATTGTTGGGCTTAGCAGGTTTTTGCCGCCGTTTCATGCAGGATTGCTAGAGTAGTGCTGCACCGTCGACTGAATTGACCAGAAAGGAGGTTTCTTTTCTGTGGACTGAGGCATGTGTACAGAGTTTTCGGCAGTTGAAGATTCAGTTAACAACTGCATCAGTCTTTCTTTGCTTTTGGTTCGGGCGACCTTGTTGTTTAACTGTAGTGTTCCTTGAGTGGGCTCGATTGTGTACTGAGGTGACACTATAGAGTTATCACTTTTGCTTCCCTACATCTGGAGGGAGTATGAGGAGGATATTCCACTCATGATCTGGAGATGGCCGCGGTGGTTTGTGTTGGAGATTTGGAGAAGCTACTTGGTTGAGAGTCGTGTCAGATTTTTCCACTGACCACTAGAGCTTAATGTACATCTTCCTGCAGCGGATTTTGATTGTTGTGATGGTCTTCTGCAGATTTACAGTTCTTGTGTGATCGTTGAGTACAGCTTTAGTTCGTCTCTACGGAGGGGACAGCTTGCTCATGTCCGCGCCCGACCACTTTCCTTAAATCGTCTCCGCGAGACACTGCCCGCCGATGCTCGTTCGTTAGAGATACTTGAGCATATTCGGCTGGGTAATGATTCGAAGACCTTGAATTGTGACAATGATGTGCTGAGTTAGGGACGCGTTTGTGTATCTGCTACTATCGGGTAGAGACGTGTAATCCTAGAATATGCACATCTGTCAACTCTCCTTATGCATTCAAGTTCCACCAGCTTTGGCATGACTTGTGAGATAGTTACGAGTGGACAGGGATGTAAGGGGAAGTTTCAGGTTTCGTTTCAAGGTGTTTGTTTTGTTTGTTGTCAGCGATTGGGGATCGTCACTCGCCATCGTTAGGGTTCTCCTTCGATAGCTGTTATCAGGAGACACTCCAATTGGCCACCCTTAGGCTTAGGGGTTAGGTCGTGTCGATCACCAGTCTGTTGTTCTTCTGACTCTGCGTAAGTAGGATTTTGGACCCCAGCTAGTCTAGAGACTTCGGAGATAGTCCAGTGGTGTTAGGTCAGGATGGGAATTGTCCATTGCGAACTGAGGTCTTATGCCGACTGCGTTGGTCATAGACTCGAGTTCGCAGGGACAGATCATGTATTCCTATGGACTTTCCGATGAATGACGTGTTGGATGTTGGGAAGCTTATCCCAAGATTTTGGTCCTTTTGTGATCCTATAAGCGAGTTAGTTTTGTTGCCTTTAAATTGGCACTTCCGCCCAGATTATTGGATTTTCACCCCGTATTCCTTGTGATGATACTTTACATTTACCTCCATGCCCTTTCTCACATGATTTGGCACCAGACCTTTTTGCTGGACGCGATCTTTCGTTCACCAGCAGCCATGTGTGTTAATGGCTCGGCAGGTGGAGGGACATCGGTCAAGGGTCTCGCCATCTGTGAAGGGTTTTTTGGACGTAGCCGTATAGTGAGATAGTCACTTGAAAGGCTGCGAGCGAGATTTGAGGATTTTAATCTTCTCTTTGAAGGTACGCGTATCAGGATATTTTAAATTCGGGGACGAATTTCTTTTAAGGGGGGGAGATTGTAACACCTTAGATTGTGTTTTGTAGCTAATTATATTCTAATATGTGGTTTTTAATAAAAAGTTTACCAAATTAGTTTTTAAATATTTTATCCTAATTATTGAGTATTTTATTAGAATTTTGTTAGGCACACACACACTTGTGCATGTTAACTTGGTTTGTTTTTGGGGTTAAACATGATTAGCAATCATGGTTAGCTAACCATTTGTCTTAAGTTAGTTTGTGTTTAGTTTAAGAGTTATGGTTGTTATTAGGATTTGAAAATGAAATTTTAAAAAGGGATTTCTTTATTTTGGTTGACTTTGGAGAGAGAGAGAGTGAGCATGGGCATCAAGGCTTTGCCCATGCCTCATTATGAGAGAGAGAGTGAGAAGGGGGCCTTTGGTGAGTGCCCATTTCTCCATCTCATTTTCTTTCTCTCATTTCCCTCACACTCTCACACACACACACACTCACCTGAGAGAGCTCCAGCAGCAGCAGCTTGCATCACCATCACCATCAGCAGCAGCTTCATCACCATCAGCGACATCAACTACAACAACAACAACAGCAACATCAACTACAACAACAACAACATCAACTTCAGCAGCAGCAAGTAGCAGAAGCAGCAGCAACAGGCAGCAACTGTAGCAGCAGCAGCCCCAGCACTTGCAGTAGCTCCACACACCTCTTCACCAGCTTTCTAGGGCTCCATAGGGTATACTTTCTGAAACCCTTTTCCCTAGTTGCTTAGTTGTGTGTGGTTTTGTGTCGTTTAGTGTTAATTAGCTAATTTAGTGCTAATTTTGGTGATTTGTGAGTTGTGATGGCAAATTGATGATTTTGTTAGCTAACCTAGTATATTTAAGTGTTAACAAGGCCGCTTCAACTGAGGAATAGCCAGATTACACTAAAATACCATAGGTTTTCCTTATTGTGCAAAATTGTTGTTTTAAAGCGATATTTGTGACTTTTGAAATCTGCTATGGACCCGGACCCTACAGAACAAAATTGAGGAAACTGGAGCATGTACACTAGGTATAGAGCACACCACAAGAACACGAGCCACCCTACCCCTACCCAGGCCGCCAATTTTAGCATTCTGGCCGCAATTTGCGGCCAGGAAGGGGAGTGGGGTTCTGGGTTTTTGGAAATGGTAGTCTGCTGTGTAGTGTAGTGTTTTGGCATGTCTAGTTTTGTAAGTTTTGCCCTGTAGGAAAATCTGAGATCATATGTCGCTTTTGGTGTCCGTTGTGTTTGCGCGATACGCGCGATACGTGAGTGGGTTCTGTGATCCAGCGTATCGCGGCGTGTCGCGATGGTTTTTAGACGCGTACACACACGATTCAGCGTATCGTGCACACGCGCGTTTAGTTCGCGACGCGAGTTTCTCGTTTTGGTTCGATATCGCGTTTCGCGGGATATTTGGCTTATATGTGATTTCTTGTCGTATTTGCAGGTTTGCAGGCAGGAGCTACGGACACACCTACAGGGGGGAACAGATGGTAGGATTCACCTAGCGTGGAGTGTAGGTGAGTAGATTTAACATCTACAGGGGAATCGCCCGCATGGCGTTATGCGTCTGGGCTAGGATTCATTTACCTGTCGCACATTCTACGTCATTGTAGAATTGCGCCTTTACTTTATTGCCTTGATATAGTTATACTGTGACTAGCAGCCGTATGACACTGCACACATTATTTACGGTTCATATTGCACGAGCACAGATTGTATACTACACACACACCGTCAATAATTGCCATGTCACACACTACCCCTTATAGCTACTATTGCTTACCATACATGACATCTAGCTACCCGTATACCTATAGTGTATCATACCTTTAGTGATAGGTACATTTACCCCTTGTGATACAGCTACAGGTATACCTTTTGGATATTTTACTTATACCGGAGGATATCTTACTCATATTCTTCTTATACCCAGGGGGGTATATGACATCAGTTCTTATAGGTAGATACCTGTACATTGCTACACCTGTATGTTAGACACATATTCAGTTGCTGTCGCATATTTACATTTACTGATGTTACTTAGCTGTACCTTATCTTGATTTCGCATACATCTGGTTCAGCTATATGCTTGTGTTTACCTGCTCGCATTCAGATATATCGCATACATTTATTCCTGGATTTGCGCATTGTTTATCTGGATTTTATATGATGTTTTCGGGATTTGGGAACCGCGGGAGTTCATGAAATTATGTATACATGGAACAACCCGGTTTCCTTGATATGATATTTGAGCGTCCCCCATGAGTTTTATCGGTGCTGATTATATACTCCATACGAGGTGTGGTTGCCGTATGAGAGTACATGGTGGGGCCCGGTATGGTTCCCCTCGGCAAGAAGATCGATGGGTTTGCCGATTGAGCCTGGAGGCGGGCGAGTACCTACCGGTGATTGGTTGGACCTGGCAGTTGTCCGGAGGATACTGGCCAGAGTCGAGAGATGGATGCGGGATGATCTGTACTGTCGGGGCCGAGGGCCGATACCGCAGACGGACCCCGTGGGCCGATCCGGACTGACGGAACCAGATATACGAGGATTTCTGTGTCGATGCTTGGCACACTGTTTTCATGATATTTCTTTAACCCCTTTTTGTATATATAACAGGGGATTTAGCCGTTGTTATATATACCCTTACACCAATATTAGTGGAATGGGACGCTAATATATGTGTATTGCCCCCATCATACTTATTTCTATATATTTACCTTTAGGATGCTAGATTACTACTTGAGATTTGACTTAGGATATTAGGTGATTCATTGGGATTGGATATTGGACACACCTATGTGATTGCTGATTTGTACATTCGGGATATAGGAGATTACTCGATATTGTACATTGGGGAGATGTGAGACTTATATGATGTGAGTGCCCAATGTGGGGGGCTGATTTGAGGATTTGGGATTGGTGTATCTTGATGGATTGTGATCCTGCCACGATGTCAGGTTTCCGTGGGAAATGACATATTCCACCCTATACCTCACCCTTACCTACCTTATGCACAGATTCTTATATTGGTAGTACTTGTAGTGTACCCTTATGATAGTTGCATATTTGCTTTCTCATATCTCTATTGCATAGTTATTGCATACTATTATCATGCCATCATTGCTTCACATATTGGTTGTACCTGCTAGTATACTCTCCTTTGTTCAACATTTGCATGACATATTATTACTGTAATCGCATATCTTAGATTCATGCTGTACGTGCATTCCTGCGATTACCTGCATATGTTTTATTCTATTCACGAGTTGGCAACTCACCCCCGTTGTGCCACAGGTGTTTCAGGTTTTTCCCCAGAGTAATCGAGGCAGGCTATTCTTCTATTCAGCTATCCAGCTACCATCTTTTGCTACAGATACAGCATCAGCTCACAGTACCATTTTGCTTAGGTGGGTTAGATGGTTATCTGTATTTCATATTGTACATTCGTTGCATTTTGTACTCTCCATCTACTATTGTATTATTGACTTAGAGACATGGTGAGGACGTTATGTGTATTATTGTGGATTTGATGTCTTTTATATACAGCTTTTCTCTACCGTCATTATTTTTGTGTTGCATTCATCTTGGCTGATTTTTACAAAAAGGGGGTGTTGCTAAAACTTTAAAGAAAGAATGTAAGACTTTTAAAGAATTTGGGTTGCGATTTCAATTGTTTCAAAACTTATATTATCTTTTCCGTATTCTTCATGGTTTAGATTTCTGGGTTTGGCTTTCTTTTACTACGTTGCGTCTTTAGGCGTTGCGTAGTATTAGGGCCGTCACGGGCCAATTTTGGGTCGTGACAAGCGATGCAGACGCCAACAAAGTCCCGAAATGTTTCCGGCCCTACGGTCTGGATCATACATCCTGCAAAACCGTATACAATCCACGGGCGTAAAACAATCCCAATCTCTCCAAAAAAAAAATAATAAAAAAAAAAGGTATTTCCACAAGCAAGATGGGCACGGATGAAAACCCGAAAGGGCTCCGTGAGTAAAAACAGCAGGACTGCCGGCGAGTTTGTGAAAACCCGAAAGGGCACAAACTCGTGAGAAAGAGATGAAATGCACTCACAAGGTCCTCTCGACTTTGTGAGGAGAAAATACCCACGTGATATCCTTACGACTCACAAAGGAGCAACACACTTGGGAGTCCCCACGACTCCCAAGGAGAAAATGCACTTACGGGATCTTTACGACCAGTAGGGAAAAAATGCTTTGTGAGACCCTTACGGCTCACAAAGTTGAAAAGTCTTAGGCGATAGGGACCTAAAACCTGTCTCCTAAGCCATCGTTTCCTAATAAGCAAACGCAAATGATGATTCGCTCCTGGTACCATATTCCAGTGTAGCGATGCTGATGCCAAACAAAAAAAACCAATCCCCAAATCCTCTCATGACAAATGATGATTCGCTCCTGGTACCATATCCCAGTGTAGCAATGCTGATGTCAACCCAAATCAAATCAAACCAACAACCTCTACGGCGGAATCATGCTCCGTCCCAGAATTTACCCCGTGTCGAAATCATGCTTCGCCTCGGGATATCTACCTTCCTTGCCGGAATTATGCTCCGCCTCGGAATCAAATCAACCAACCATCTCTGCGTCGGAATCAAGCTTCGTCTCAGAATGTGCACCCCGTGTCGAAATGATGCTTCACCTCGGTGTACCTTCCTTCCCTGTCGAAATTATGCTTCGCCTCGGAATCAAGTCAGCCAACAAGCTCTGCGCCGGAATCATGCTCCGTCTCAAAATATACCCCGTGTCGAAATCAATGCTTCACCTCGGAATATTTGCCTCCCTTGTCGGAATTATACTTCGCCTAGGAATCTACCTCTGCATCGAAATCATGCTTCGGTCATAATGTCTGCCGATCATCAGAATGATGCTCTGATCCTTGGAATTATGCTCCGCATATTGGAATGATGCTCCTCTCATTGGAATGATGCTCTGATCCTTGGAATTATGCTCCGCTCTTCGGAAAGATGCTCCGAACTCTGAAATCATGCTCCCATCTTCGGAAAGATGCTTCGAACTCCGGAATGATGCTCCGATCCCTGGAATTATGCTCCGCAAATCGGAATGATGCTCCGACCCTGGAATTATGCTCCACGCTTCGGAATGATGCTCCGATCCTTGGAATCATGCTCCGCTCATCGGAATGATGCTCCGATCCGCTGGAATTATGCTCCGCAAACCGAAATGATGCTCCGACCCAGGAATTATACTCCACGCTTCGGAATGATGCTCTGATCCTTGGAATCATGCTCCGCTCATCGGAATGATGCTCCGCTCTTCGTGTCACGTCCCGAAAGTACGGAATATGACCGGCACTTAAACTACGAACGTCTCAAGGCGTACGTATTCTGAGTAAGCCGAAAACCCAGAAATCCAAACCAAGAAAAGTAGTAGAGTGTAGGAAAACCAATTTAAATCAAGAAATTTTAATAGCATAAGCCGAATTATGCGTTTTATAAAAACATCTAATATTTCCTGAAAATTTCGGCAGAGTCTCCTTTGTAAATACAGGCCCCCAAACGGGATACAGCATGAATAGTATATGAAATCAAAAAAAGGCATCCCCAAGTGGGAGCTAGCTCTTCGTCAAACGACGGCCACAACCACACAAACAATATAATATACAACGCCGAAAGGCGAGGATCACAGCAGAAAAGGAAACTCAAAACAGCATGAAATCCGTATAAATACAACGCGCGACTCTAAGGTCGATAGAATAAACAACACTAGTCTCTATCTCTGAAATAAATACATGTTTGGTTGATGGAACTTCTAGATACAACAGAATAATGATATACAAGATATATAATCGGGGTACGATACAAGTAAACCCACCTACTAGCAAATCACCAGAAGGAAATTTTGCCCGCAAAGCCATAATGAAACCTGTACGGCAAACCTGCAAGAAACTGGGGCACAACGGGGGTGAGTTGCCAACTCGTGAATAGAAAAACATCTACGAAAAGAAATCGCATAAATAACGCAATCCTAGGTCAATGATCATAATATATCCTCAATTATATATATAACATGCAGCCTATAACAAGGCTAGGGTAAATATCTAACCCGAGTGTAATCTCATGTGCCCGTGTCAGTGCCTCAGGTAGCAATATATCTTATGAATGAGGTATGAATGCATGAAAACAGAATACATGTAAATAAAGAAACTGTTTTCATAATTTAGTGAGATTTCCTTTGTATTTTTAAAATGAGGTATCATAACGAAATCAGCATAAAACAGTGCCTAGCATCGGCACAAAACATAATCTCAATATCTCGATATCTCTATATCACAGTATCTGTACCTCAATATCTCGAAATCTCAATTACTCAATCACAATATTTAGGGCGTCGTCAGTCCAGACCGGCCCCTACCATCCATCTCAAGGCCACGACAGTATCCTCCGGATATCCGACGCGTCGGGTAAAATCACCGGTAGGTAGTGCTCCTCTGCCAGGCTCACATCGTCATCATCACGCGCTTCTTGCCCCGGGGTACCTTACCGGGCCCACCATGTACCCGAAACGGTTCATCCATCTCCTCGAATCGGGTCTCGAAATCCATCAGCAAACTCATGGTGGACGACTCATACATCATAGGAAAACCGGATTTTTTTATTTAAAAAGGGAGAAAGCAGTTTATATATGTTTTGTGGTTTTCCTCCAAATCCAGAAAATATCATGGGAATCCGAATCATCAATAGCATGTAAAACCATGAATATAAGCATGATCATCCATGAACGCGGCATATAATGAATAACAGTATGCGAAGTGACAAGTAACAACTGCAATGTCTAAACTAGCATATAAGGCAAGCAACTAATCATCATGTCAAAACTACTAGTAACAAGCTATATTAGGCGATAATATTTTCTAAGGTGTGCGTGACATGGCAATTACCGATGAAGATGTGTGTGAGCCGGCAAGTAAGTGTACGTGGTACATACACATCATCGGTAATGGTGCTGGTGTCCTAACATCATAATGTCAACAATACAATATGAAATAACAATGTAAGTATGCGATGTGGAGCGAGCAACCAAAATGAGCGGGAGCTAAAATATTAAACAATGGTGCCATTTGAAATAGCACGAATCGTGGGGTTTTGAAAATAGGGGATACGGTGGTTTTAAGAAAGGATACGTCTTTTTGAAATATCCGTAGATCCCTTGACCTGTCTTTTAAAATACCCACGACCCGCTAGTTTTGAAATAGGTAGGAGTCTAATCTAATCTAACCACTACACTAAACTATACGGCTGAACTAACAACCTGAACTGCAGGTAAGGAAACCGCCTATCATCTGAGTCGATACATATACATACCTGTATATGTATAGTCGGTGATCCCGCCTCAATAATATCATATCCGATACCATATCTTTAATCAGACATCCCAAGTCAAGAGTGCGGATCAATCATCAATATATAGCTCGTACGTAAATCCGTCGTACGGCATCCCAAATCTGGGTGCGGGTCAATATCACATTCATCATACTATTCATCTGGTATCATCTTTATCAAATATCATGATCGGGGTACTGATCTACGTCTAGTACAATACTGATACCGCCTAAGTATGCATGCAGGTGTAAGAATCACTACGTCAAAAGACCCGCTAAAACATCATGTCGTATCTCAATACGAACCAAATCACATCACCGATCTCCTGGCCTCAAGCCCAATCTCATCGACTCATCTCAAATTCCAAATACTATCCTCAAATCCAGTATATGAACACATAGTCCCATACCCATGTGAACACATAAATATATATTCCCATATACGAACATATAAAAGAAAGAATGTATGCAAGAATGTGTGTGCGTGCGTGTGTGAGTGCGACCACTACTCTAGGGTTTCGCAACTACACTAAACCAATCCAAAAATACCAAATATCCATCTTATCATCAATAATCTCAACAACATATAAACAATATATATATATGTGTGTATACGTGTCCGTATACATCACCACGAACTGCGGGGGTGCTATACGCCATCCACCCGACTTCTCCCCATAGATATAAATCTACTCACCTGTATCCTGCGTGTCGGTGTCGATAACGCCATGCTCCGTCGTCTCGGAATCCATGTGAAGGTACCTACAATGATCAACCATAGCAATGCATATGAAAATCAAGGCAGAAAACCGATACAGCGCACAGTGTGCTCATAGGTTGGAACCTATGGCCCAAACATGAAAATCCAACAAACAACCCCTGTTGTCGATGTACGAACACCCGACAACCAAATAAAAATCCAAATATCAAGAAAGTGCATTTAAAAATACGGAAAATATCGCCTAAAACACACCAAAATGCTCCCAGATTTTCCCCAGATGACAATTAGCCAAAACTGCATATAGGAGGGGTTTAATTTAATGCAAAATGAGCCCTGGAACAAAAATGGACCGATTCTCTTATACTCTGGCCGCAAATTGCGGCCAGAATGATTAAATCTGTGGCCGTAGGTTTGAGTTAGGGGCTCGGGTCTTGGTGGTAGCTTCCTAGGTGCCTGCACGACTCACTGTCAGCTCAATTTTATTTTTGGTGCCCCCGGATTGCTCCAGATTCCAGAACACCTTCACAGATCACACAAACCGACATGAAAAGTTCCGTAATTCCATATTTTTGGGTTTCAGGTTATGCTAGGCCAGTGTTTTGGTCAATATAGGATCTAAGGTCACCATTTAAGTCCAATTGTATAGCCACAACTCAAGTTTACCCTAACCCTCTCGAGGGTTTTCCAAAGTGTATAAAACCTTGACAAAACGACACTAAACTTTAAAAGAGGCTAAATCACTTGAAATACTACCATATTTGTGAAGAAATTACCTCAATAGAGACTCAAGAATCTTCCCACAGCACCAAAACACCAACTTTCTTGGTACATTCTAAAGCTTGTGAGCTTGTGCATACTTTTTGTGAAAGGGGGGTGAGGTTTTGAGTTTATTTTTGAGATGAAGTGAGGGGATTTGTGGAGGGGAGAATGGGGGCAGTAGCAGCAGCAGCACTAAGGGGGAGAGGGGAGAGAAAATGAGAGGAAGAGATGAAGAGAAAGGCCAAGTCAAGACCCTCACCTACCCCCTCTCTCTTACCATACCTCTTTTCTTTAATCAAAATCCTTTTCTTTTCTTTTCTTTTCCAAAACCTTCTCATTCAAATAGTAAACCCAAAGTAATAGCCATGGTAAGAAAATGTAACACAAGTGTAGGAAAAAGATATGTGTATGTTTTGCACAAAATTGCTAAAAACCGATTAGCGATTTTTAATCGCGATTAGCGCTAAATTAGCATATAATTAATCATAAAAACTTTAAAATGGCATAATTCCATAAAATACCCTATTTTAGAATTTTTCCAAAATTTTTCTCATTTATCGGTATTTAATTATAAATTTAATATTAAAATAATCAATAAAATAATATTAAATTATAAAAATTCCCAAAAATAATATTTTATTATTTTGAAATGTTACAATCTTCCCCCTTAAAGAAATTCGGTCCACGAATTTATATCTAAACCCCCAATTTCCAAAACATTTCAATAAGAAGTCCAAGTCGTCGGGGCTCCGAAATCATCAATACATAAAACGCATCATAGCGCAATGCATGCGCATGAGTAATGAGAAGATAACTCAAAAACAAAACTCCGTCAAGCATCCTGCAATCAACGGAGTTATGGTAAAGACACAATGCCAAATCCAACACGAAACCAATATGATATATATCAAAACTATACATGTAATTAGCTGAAGTAAATGCATGCCAAATTTTTTTAAGTTGCTGTGCGATGCGCATAACACGGCACAGTGGCGGACGTCCATAATAATAAAATACCTATATTCATATATATCCTTTGTTTAACATGCCCGTCCGCCGTTTGAAAACAATTTAGAAGGGTTTCCTTATTTTAAACGTTTCGTGTCATATCAGACACGTAGGCATATACTGAGACTATAGCTCGCTTTTTGGAAATCACTTCGATAACTATCAATGCATGCAAAATATACTCAGGTACTGCCCTCTGACTAGTCCTGCTCAGTATAAAAACATATAGCAATCATCATAAAAACGTACCGCTCCATAAGAAATCAATCCCAAAATATACATATAAATACTACGTGCGTCTGGTGCGCACGGAAATCAAGATCCATAAATGTGCCATACATGTGCACAGAAACAACATCTTAGTGCATCAGGTGTGCACAAAGCATCTGTCATGGGCTAAATGTGTGCCTGACAGCAAAAACATGTGCATCTGACATGCACGAAAATTCCCGATTTAGTGCATCTGGTGTGCAACCAAAATCGTATCTCATAACATGCGCCCAACATGCGCTAAAATCCAAATCCGGTGCATCCATCATGCACGAAATCATGAAATCCAATATCAAGCGCCGAAACACGCGTAAAATCCAATCAAGTGCATAAAGTGCACAAACAAACATCGAACATCCCAATCGAAATCGAAGTCCAGTGCAACTAAGTGCACAAAATACATGTCACTGCACTGCAAGCATATGTAAACTATACAAAGTGCAAAAACCAAATCGTGTGCGTGCATACGCACAAAATCAACTCAAATGTATGAAACCCAAGAAATCATATATATGGGAAACCAAGGCACGAAAACAATATCGAGTGCAACAACTGTGCAAAATCGCAAATATCCGATAGGTACAACCATGGTGCATGAAAACAAATATCATGAGACCCAATCATCAAAATCAAATCAAGCGAATAAATCGCCCAACAATACTGAAAACAAGCATGGCGAGATAGTCCCGCTCAAGCACATCCTCCAAGAATCTCTGGCCAACTGTCGTGGTCACTCATAGCATGTCTCATCGACGATCCTGAACTCTGGCCTGCTAGTGTGCGTACCATGACCACTCCTGGGTCCAAGTCTTCTCTGTGGATTACCAATCTCACGATCCACCGGCTCATCGGCCTTGTCAGGTGTGCTAACGGGGACGATTCCATTTTGGCACTTCTCTGGTCATCTCTCGGTCAATCCTCACGACCACTCGTCAAGCGGCATGTCACTGGCGTCGGCCTCTGGCTTTCTAAACGCACGTGACACATCTAATCCTGGGTGCAAATATCATTGCAGCAGTATCCTGGAAGGAATCCTGCTCAAGGTCTCTTCCAAGTCTCGTCTCTGCCTAACTGTCCGGAAGTCGTCGTCCTTTACTATATCTGTTTCTTGTTCCGGAACAGCTGCATACTCACTGCGACTCCTTCTGGAAGGTATATCCAGGTACAATGCTTCGGCATGCGTATCATATCTCTGATGTCGGCGGAGTGGAACGTCATCTCGTCCAGACCTGGTATGAACCTCTAACTCCACTTTTCTCTAATGTCGACTGATTCGGACTCGTCACGTCGTGGCTGCATGGACTGAGCTCCAACGGCTATCCTCGTATCTGGAGTCTCCCAAGAAATGCATCTCACCACCTAGCGTCCAAATTAAGTCGAGCCATCCGATCGATTCGCCGAATCCTCATAGTCCCCCAAGAGCTCAACATCTTGGATACAATATAATAGTATCGAGTACATACCACAGCATCAGTGGTCCAGCTGTAGAAGGGCAAACCCAAGCCTCACTAATGGCGCCGCAGAACAGCCGCAAACCCTAAGGTTCAAAGGCTTTCACACGGTCATTAAGTCGAGTTAGGGTTTCATTCTTCTAGAGGGACTATAGAATTGCTTGCATGTCTTTCAGAATACTTTAAACTTGGAATAATAGGTTTCTGACATTCGATCGTCTCTGTCGACTCTCAACGTCTCCGCGTGAAGTCGTCTCTAGCTGGAATCAATCTATCTTATGACCTCGTATTGGGGTAGCGAACAATCCACATGTCCTAATCATTCATCCTCGGTGACTAGTGATCTTCTATAATCTCTTAGTGCAATCTCGTACTGCAATAGCTCTAACACCTCGGACGATATCTCATCGTTCGTAGCAATAACTGGCTCACTCGTCTGCACGCTGAATAGTTCCTCAATCATCATGAATGAACAATACGTCAACGATCATCAAAATCTGGCTGGCCTCTGTCAGTGGCTCAATCCTCTGGTGCTGATGTGCACGTCCGAGTAATCTCATACATCGATCCACCCAACGCTTGTGGCGCAAAACACAATCAAAAGACACATCTCTACAATCGTGTGTCGCCGGGATCACGCCCTGGTCAGTCCTCGTTCGTGACGAGTTCGTGCTGACCGCAACTCTAGCCGTAGCTCTCCCTGCCCGTAATCGTGGCAGCAAAACCAAACTGGTACTGATGAGGCTAGATCGGAATGAATATAATACTGAGCAAATATATATACATCCTAAGGCTCCTTAAGTGGAGTGGCGTGTCGTAAGTGTTGGAGATAGTGCACTCATAGTCAATTATTGGATCGCAGGTACGTGATTGCAATGATTGCGGAGGACCTATCCCGGTAGCACAGTCTTACTCGAGATGATAGTATGCTATCTGGTTTGCCTTTATCAGTCGTGTACATGTTCAGGTGACTGATTGCATGTTACACTTTGATAGAGCCCTTAGGATCTTGCTTTACTACCAACAGTATGATGGCGATCATATACGTGAGAGTTGGGTAGTTTATATGCATATCCTTAATTGTGGTCCCTAGTCGTGGGCGTTTCGAGACAGGGCATCGATACTCCGGAGTAGACTAGTGTGTACAGTCGAGACTCCGACGAGGGGCGGTGGCCGGTCTCACAAGCCACTGGTGTCAGTTGGATCACCTAAGATGTATACAGGTGCTCATTGGGTTATGAGTACACCGGACAGGACTCGCCGGGAATCTGCTAGTTAGTATTATATCTACCGTCAGATAGCAGTTCCCTGGTGACATGTGTACAGGTTAGTTCATCGACCTGAGGTCGTAATTTGTCTCGTGTGAGTTCCCACTGTGCTTTGATTTCTACCCTACAACGGCTCAAAGGAGTCGTGCAAACAGGTAGTTTTTGGGTATAGTCCCGAGCCATATGGAGGCACGTGAGCGGATCGGCAGGGGATTCGTCTCTCCCGGTATTGGGGGCGAGATCGTGCTGTGTCTAGGAGAGCCATTACACAAAGACCACGGTCGTGGCAGGAGATTTACTGGTAGGTACTCCAGTAGTATCTCAGGGTGTTATTGGGCTTCACTCCGACACGACTTATACTGGTCTTGGGGGTCTGACGTTACTAGCCCCCTAGGCGGATATGCGATACTCATTGACGAACGGACCGGACTGTATATACATTGTCATTGTTAGGCTCAGTAGGGTTTCTGAATGAGTTCGCTCATTGGCCTCCCTTGAGTGCGCTCATCGGTCTCCCTTGAGGTCAGTCCGTGGGCAGCCGTTACGCATTGCTAGTGCCACTGACGGTTTGTGGTTAAACCCACTGCCAGGGTACTGACGAGTCATTAGAGTCCCCCACAGACAGTTTCCCAAGTTCGGGCGAAACGTTGTAGAGGCCGTATGGTTTTATGGCAGGGTTCGGAAAATGCACGTGCGTTTACGCACGTGTCAGTTTTCGGGCAGATGATACTGGTCGGCTTTGGTTTAAGCCGGATCCGAGTATTATATTGAGTAGGTATAATATCTTTGTCTCAGTTGCATTTGTATTCGGTCGTAATACAAATGTGGGTATATTTATACTGTTTCGGGGTTATCCTGAAAGTCGTTTCAGGATCACTTTTGGAAGTTGCCAGTTTCCAGTTTTCTATCAGCCGTCTTTTAACATTCGGTTAAAGACGGATTTATCTTTTCTTGGATGAGAGTGAGTCGTGCTTCTAGAAGGTTCTAGAAGGTTCTAGATATGGTGAGGTGTCTTGTGACTCATGCTTTGATTTCTTATCATTCTTGTTTTGATTAAGATCTTTATGCTTTGATATTAATGCTTCTTGTTTTCCTTAGGATATTTAGTGAGAAGCTTTTTGCTTGTAGTCACCCCCCCTCTCCTACGGTCACCCCCCTCTTGCTATAAGTGGCCGGCCCCCTCCTCTCTCTCTCACTTGATGGTTTTCCACTTGAAAAGATTATGATAGATTTTTGGGGTGTATGGAATTCACAGCTCATTTCATTCCATCACCCGATTTCCACGGCAACTTCATTAACCGATCGTCCACGGATTTGGACGAAGTGAGACAAAGTCATCTACTCATTCTCTACATCATTCTTGGTCGTCTCTTTTAGCAAACTTGACGATCGAGTTGCCTCGAGTCAGAGGCGGGAGCCCGTTTAAAGAATCGTCGACGTGGTGCCACCTCGACAAGGATTTCGGAGATCGACGAGATCGGAGCAGCCGCAACGGAGCGTGGGATGATGGTTGAAGAACGAAGGACTCGGATCGTTCGGTACAACCTTTCTACACTCTTTACTGTTTGTTAGTTTAGCAATAAAGGCAGATCCGAGTTAAAGTATACGATAGCGCCAGTTAAAAAGTTTTTGTTCCGCATTTGGCGTCTGTAAACGGCCGGGGCGCTAGCGTACAGTTACAGTGGTATCAGAGCCTAACCATTTTGCTATACTAACTTGTGCTAACGCGTTCAAAACATCGATCGAACCGAAAATCAAAAACGGCAAAATCCTTGCTTGACAGTTTCTATTGTTTTTAAACGGTCTCAAAAATTATTTCTGTATATCTGAAAAATCTGTGCAGGCGTTTTTAAGAGCCACGACAAAATTTGGGGTCGTGATTCCTCCAAGCTGCCGCGGAAACGCGGCCATGTGGTGAGCACGTGCTCCCAAATTTGGTCAGTGGGTTCTGTGATGGATTTTGGGGTTTTTGGTAAATATCGTTTTGGCCCAGGTTTTGTTACTGTTCACCAGTAAGCAGTGGGGCCCACTTTTTGATATTTGGTCTTTGGTCGATCGAAATTTAAACACGTTAGTTTACAGTGCTTACATTATATCTCTGACCGGGAATGTCATTTGATCGGTAAACCGCGTCTGATTGCTATAGTTCTTTTAGACGGGTTTGCGAACGTGACATTCGCGTTGATGTTCTGTGTTGTGCTGTGATGTTGCGGATTTGTCGTGGTGGATAGCAGTGTGCAATGGTAGTACAGTTTGAGTTTATTTGTACATTTGATATTGCGGGGCAAGGGTCCAAATTGTGGACAGCCGTCACTGCCTGTTGTATAATATTCTTTTGGGGAACGACCAGGTTGCGGTCGATGTACCTATTGTACTATTTTTCATTACTGTACTAGGTTTTACCCCGCGACGGAGTGCACGGATAGCCGGGTTCGGGAAAGCAACGGGTCCGCATCTCATGGCTTTGAGAGGCAGAGGGGCCCCACTTCAGAATTGGCAGACTATTCGCCGCACTCGTAGGGGGTACAGGTTGACCCAAGGAGGGGTGCCCAAGATTACCGGATTCTGTGAAGTGCTGGGTGGTCCATTCACTATGCTGTAGGGGGCTGCCTCGCTTCAGGTTTTGGCGGGTAACTTGCCGCACCCGTAGGGGTCTAGGTTTCATTGTACAGGCTATCCACACGACAGGGGAACGTCGGGTTTCAGCAGCGGCTCTGTGAAACCCGGGGATCCCAGATTATCTGTATTGTTCTTTGATGCTTATTACTTTTCTGTAATGTTGCATACTATCACGCCTGGAGCGATTATTGTATATTGGTTTATATACTATTAGATGTTGTATATGTTTTACACCCGCGCTAGTCCAGTCCCCGCTCTGTCGTTAGTTAAGTAACCTAACGGGTGATGACGGGACCCAGTGACGAATGCGGATGGCATATACGTACATTTTATTTTCGTTCTTTTCTGGTGTGATTATTGATGGGACTGCGTTGATTCTGATCAACGTAAAGTAAAACAAACCTGTATACAGTTGTTGGAACAATTTAAAAAGTGTTGTTACAAAGACGTTTCCTTTTGTTATGCATAGCGGTATTCAGTGGAATATCCTGCACCTCATTCGACGGGGCAAGGGCCGATATCCCTTTACCGGGACCGACCCCTTGGACAGAAGTTTGCGTCAGCATAATAACTTCACTATAGTCGATTACAAGTTTCTTTGCATAGCGGTATTCAGTGGAATATCCTGCACCTCATTCCACGAGGAAAGAGCCGAGATCCCTTTACCGGGAGTGACCTCTTTAGCAAAAGGTTTTCGCCACTATATTTTAAAAAGCTATCAGGTTCCTTCAGCGATATCAAGTTCACTACGCTAAAGGTTTTTCGCCAAAAACCAGCCGTAGCCCTCCGTCACTTCTTTTGGGTATTCAGTAGTATTCAAGCTATGTATTTTGACCTAACGCCAAGGCATAGTGTTTGGTAGCTGCTGGGTATTCAATTGTTGCATAGATAGATGAGTTGGTTTGGGACAGCCGTTCTGCCATTTTGACCTAACGCCAAGGGCATGTGCGGGTGGGTTCAAATTAACAAGATAGTGATGGGTAGAACTTGGCATGTGACTTATGATATTTTGACCTAACGCCAAGGTTATAAGAGCATGGGGCAAAAACTATATCGGGAGTTTCTAAAGAAACTGAAACTTGCCAAGTATGCGCATACCATCTGGAGTATGAGTAACGTGGATGCAATCCATCACGTTATCATGCGATGAGAGTTGGATCTCGATTCCCACTGATGAGTTGGTTTACTCTTCGGGTGATCCCGATTGATTCTTCTTTAGGTTTGGAGGAGAATTTGACAGGACAGTGGGAGGTTTCCGGATTAGATAAAATGATGACCATTCTGATCTAGGTTAGAGTGCACGCAGAGTGTTTCTTTTCTCTCTCTCTCTTTGGCAGCGACCTTTGACCGACCCTAGACTATGACTCAGTGACCAGGTCGACCGAACCTTCTTAAAATACTGGCTTTTGGATTGTCTATGTTGCATAAGTCATTGCCACTCCTTCTTTTACCCTTTGCATTTCTCAGAACACCCGTATTACTACGGATATCCACTTCCATTGGATATATCCATCGTATGGTTATATACGAACTCGAAGGGACTTCTTCGAGGATGGATCCAGGTTCAGGAGAAATAGAATTGGTTTATTCAGTTGTCTTTTATTATCACCTTCTCTCAGGTTGCGAGAGCTCCTTGGTTTAGGAGAGTACACCTATTACGCTTATTGGATAGTCTTATTCCAAACCATAGGCTGGTGCCGAAAGGTAGGAAATGAAGAAAACCAATTAGCCTAAGTAGGGTGTGCAGAAGATAATATGTAAAGAAAAAATAAAGGGATTAGAAGGAGGGCAAAGTAAATTGCGACTGATATCATTCACGACCAAAACCGCGTACTTCATCGCCGCTCCTATTTCACCTTTAAAAGAATAAGGTATTATTCAGTTGTCTTTTATCATCACCTTCTCTCAAGATACGAGTACTCCTTGGTTTAGGAGGGTACACCTATTATGCTTACTGGATAGTCTTCTTCCAAACCATAGGCTGGTGCCGAACGGTAGGGAAGGAAGAAAACCATTTAGCCTAACGATGGTGTACAGAAGGTAACGACTAAAGACAAATAAAGGGATTTGGAGAGATGGCAATAAAATATACGGTTGAAGTCATGAATTGGATTATGGAAGAGGCATTGCTATGAATACCAGGATACCCCTACGAAACATTTTCATGTTTCAGTGCATTGTTAAAGGAAAAACTGTTTTCCCGATTAAACACTTACTCCAAGGGTATGTATTTACCAGGTTTCATTCTCATATCTGTATGGTTTTACAGATGATGAGTGGGAGTAAGATATTGGGAATTAGGTGATCATCCTCGTTATATCGGAATTCGTTGTAATTGGTGATATTTGAGGAAATCGCCAGGGTACAGTTTTCAACCTACGACGCACAGGTTTTGAGTTGTTTCAACTCAGCGGACTTATACAGAGTATTGTATGTTGTCCAGTGTCCATCAGGACAAAGGGGTAGGTCCTCGTACTATGTTCTATTTACTTATAACTTCTCTAGTATTTAGACAAGTGTTTCGTAGAAATACATGGTCTAAGTTTTGAGAAGTTGTGGGTATAAGAATAAAGTAGAGAACCAGGTATCACAAGTATCGGGATTCTTCAAAGAGATCGAAGATGTGGATTCTTGTGATTGGTATTCAGATGATAGTGATGGTTTTGAGAAACGTGTTTCTCTTTCAGGTTACTCATAATTGGATGGATTCCTAAGTTGAGTAATGCTGATTAGCCTCTTTCCATTAAGTTGATATGCACTGGAGACAGCTGCATGGATTGAATATGGTTCCAATTAAATAAGTGCCAAAGTTTCTGTATTGGATATAGAATGGATCGTACCTTAAAAGATGTTAAGGTACGGGGAGTTGTCCAGCTTATGATTAAAACCAGACTCTGGATAACTCAGGGCACGATTCTGTAATGGCTGTTTGTGGGTTGACCCTGGTTACGACGAGGGTTGATATTCTACCATTTGAAAGATCAATAGTGATATTGTTCTTGACTCGCCACAGTTTTAGTAAAAAAACGGATCTTTTTCAGAAAACAGTAGTAGGAGTATGGTAGAACTGGAAGTGATTCCAGAACCGCGAATGATTACGGAAAATTTAATAGGACCTATACATTCAATCAGGTTTGACATTCCAATAGCCACTCCGCAGGTATGGTAGGTAACCTCAGACGCCCGAGAGATACTTCGGTAGCCTCAATGACGGTGACAGGGAGGTTATTACCCACCCAGACTTGACACTACTGTTGTTCCAGGATATGAGACCCGGTAGGAGGGTTGTCGTAGTCAGTGGGAGCAACGGAAGCATAGTGGGCAAGATGCTTATATCTATTTATAGACTTGAGCAGTTATTGTAGGGTTCCTAGGCACTGTTGTGAAGGTTCAAAAGGCATCAAACATGCCCGGATTAAATTTGAGACGTGCCGAACAACCCAAAGCCGGGATCTTTGCTAGATTATTAGGGTTTAACATGCATTAAGATAACTTTTATCTAAGTGTGAGGGATTACAATCTTTGTAGTCCGCTCCTTCACTTCACAAGCTCCGAGTAGAAGTCCCTTTGCCGCGATCCACGATCTCCCGGACTCATGAGAGGCTCCACGACTCGAACGATCCATTCTAGCTCGTCGTATTCCAAATCTCCGATGTTCTACCTCGAGGTTTCAAAGAACTCAAGCTATCTCACTCTTAAAGAAGTGAACACACTAATCCCATGGGCTAGATGAGATGAGGATGAGAGAGTAGTAATTTAGCTTTCTTTTTATATCATTTTCTCATAATCTTTCATCACATAAGGATTTTCAAGAGAGCTTATTCAAGAAGAAGAAGAAGAAGATAATGGAAAAAGAAATAATGAATATCTTTTTCTTTTGTGATGAATAGAAATATAAAACATATGATTGAATTATTAACCATGGTTAAGGATGATTGGATGGGAACAAGTAGAGAATAAACTATAGTTAGGGTTTGGTTTGGTTAATAAATGTGTCATCCATAAATATCTTCACAATGACAAAAGAAAATGCTTCTAGAAGCAACTTGAAGCAACTAACCCTAATCAAACCCTAACCTCAATTAATCATCCTTAAACATGTTTAACAATTAATCATATCATGTCACAATAATATATATCACATATATATTATATATTTGCAACAAAAGAAAATAATACAATTAACATATATCGCATATATATCAATGTATCATCCCGTGAGAAAATGAAATATTAAAGCAAGCCAATATTAGATAATGTAATAATATATCATATATATTATTATACATTAAATCATCGAATCAACACTTGAATCGATGATCCGGCCATATCGAATATTATCGACTAATATATCATGTACCGATTCATCGAATCAACACTTGATCCGATGACCCGGTTCATATCTAAAAATCGCGAGAATATAATACGGTATCCCATATCGCATTATTCTCGCTCCTGCGCATATCACATATGTGCCACTACTCTGTTTCGCCTGAGCCAAGAAACCTCTGTGTAGGACTCTAAAGAATCGTCAATACGCCGGCAGCAGGTGATGATCATATCAAACACCCACAAGCTGCAAGCGGTCAGCTAAACGTAACAGCCACCCAGGTATTGAGCGATCAGAAGATCAACAAGCTAGCCTGTCCGTTCTCCTGTGAATCCGATCAGTAACACTCCCGTACAGTCCGGTCTGTTCGTCTGATATGTCGCATATCAAGTCTAGGGGTGGTATACGTCAGACCCCAGTAACCGATAAGTCGTGTCGATGTATGGCTCATAACGGGTCGAGAAACTACTAGTAACACTTACCAGTAAATCTCTATATCAGCCCTGGCCAGGGACTTCCAGTTATAGCCAATCGAACACAGCACAACATCAACTCCCTATACCGGGAGAGACGAATCCCCTCCTATCGCCCATTGCCTCCATGTGATTCGGGACTGTACCCAAAAGCCACCGTTTTGCATGCCCTCATGGACGTGGTAAGGTGGAAATGAAAGCACAGTGGGAATCACACAAGACTCTATGACGATCTCGGGTCTACAGACTACCCTGTACCAGTGTCACCGGAGAACTGCCATCTGACGTGTGGTATATCACCATCTGGGAGTTCTCGGCGAGTCCGTCCAGTGTACCCAGTCTCCACTGAGCACCCGTACACCATCCTTGATGTCCAACACCGATGGATATGGGATCATCTATCGCCCATCATATGGGTCAAGATGCGTATACGCTAGTCTACTCTGGTGTATCGATGCCCTGTCTCGATATACCCTCGACTAGGAACAGTTATAGGATGTACTCATCGACTACCGCGGCCCCACTAGTATGATCTCATCATAGTCCCAGTAGTCGAGTACAAACCCTAAGGGCTTTATCAACATGTGAGAGTAAAACAATAAACCAATACAAGTCAACATGTTAAGATAAAGTGAAACCAAATAGCATACTATCATGACGAGCAAGAAAGTCTTCTCTATATATAACCAAGCATCCATTATAATATACATCATATGTACAACAATGGCCTCTAGGGCATATACATAACTAACAATCTCCCACTTGCACTAAGGCCAGCTGCTGTAGTATCTCATACCTAGCATCCCGAATAATCTCTCAAACTGTATCTGGGGAATAGCCTTCGTGAATGGATCCGCAGTGTTGTCCTTCGTATCTACTCTCCTGACCTCGATCTCCCGGCGATCAACTATCTCCCTGATCAGGTGATACCGCCTCAGAATATGTCTGGACTTCTGATGGGACCTGGGTTCCTTGGCCAAAGCCACAGCTCCATTGTTATCGCAATACAGAGGTATTGGATGCTCAATGGATGGAACGACACCAAGTTCACTAATGAACTTCTTGATCCAGACAGCCTCTTTGGCAGCATCGTTGGCAGCGATGTATTCAGCCTCCATCGTTGAGTCTGCAACGGTATCCTGTTTGGAACTCTTCCAACATACCGCCACTCCATTGAGGGTAAAGACAAAACCCGAATGCGACTTAGAGTCGTCCTTATCACTTTGGAAGCTGGAATCGGTAAAGGACTCCACCTGGAGTTCTCCGTTACCATACACCAAGAACATCTCCTTAGTCCTTCGTAAGTACATGAGAATGTTCTTCACTGCTGTCCAATGACTCTCTCCAGGATCTGCTTGATACCGACTCACTACACTTAGTGAGTATGCTACATCGGGTCTGGTACATAGCATCGCATACATGATAGAGCCTACTGCCGAAGCATAGGGTATCCCTTGCATGCGAGCTCTCTCCAAATCAGTCTTGGGAGACATCTCTTTTGAGAGAGTGAGTCCAGAGGTCGTGGGCTGGTTCCCACGCTTGGATTCTTCCATACTAAACCTCTTTAGTATGGTGTCAATGTACCTGGATTGGGACAATCCCAGTATCCGTTTAGATCTATCTCTATAGATCATGATTCCCAATATGCAGGAGGCATCACCTAGATCTTTCATTGAGAATCTCTGTGATAAGAAGAGCTTGACTGATTGCAGCATAGGAATATCATTTCCTATCAAGAGTATGTCATCCACGTACAATACGAGGAAGACTACCTTACCCTCTGCCACCTTCTTATAGATACAAGGTTCATCTATATTTTTGATGAAGTCAAACTCTTTGACTACAACATCAAAACAGATGTTCCAACTCCGCGATGCTTGCTTTAATCCATAAATGGATTTAAGCAGCTTGCACACCTTTCCGCTGCTCCCACTATCTACGAAGCCCTCTGGCTGAGTCATGTACACGCACTCTTCTAAATCACCGTTTAGAAAGGCGGTCTTAACATCCATTTGCCAGATTTCGTAATCATGGTATGCAGCAATGGCAAGTAAGATCCGGATGGACTTAAGCATAGCCACTGGAGAAAAGGTTTCGTCATAATCCACACCTGGTCGTTGATGAAAACCTTTTGCTACAAGTCTAGCTTTGAAAGTCTCAACTTTTCCATCTACACCAAATTTCTTTTTAAAAATCCACTTGCTCCCAATGGGTTTTACCCCTTCAGGAGCATTTTCTAAAATCCACACTTTATTGGTGTACATGGATTCCATCTCAGATCGCATTGCATCCAGCCATTTCACAGAGTCAGTACTTGTGATGGCCTGCTCGAAACTAGTGGGTTCATCATCATCCATGATGCAATCCTCGCTTCCACCATCAATGAGAAAACCGTAGTATCTCTCAGGTGGACGAGAAACCCTACTAGATCGGCGGAGAGGCTGGGGTTCGTCGGGTACTACTGAATTCTCTGGTTCCACTAAATCATCTGTTGTACTTTGTTCTGCTGGAACTTCTTCCAGTTCTACCTCAGAGCCACTAATTTCTTTTTCAAGAAATTCCTTTTCTAAAAAGGTGGCATGTTGAGCAACAAACACCTTTTGTTGTTCAACGTGGTAGAATAGATATCCATACGAATTGCTTGGATATCCTACAAACTTACAAAGAACTGATCGTGCCTCGAGTTTGTCCGGATTTTGCTTTTTAACATAGGCCGGACAACCCCATATCTTAACTCTTTTAAGAGACGGTCTCTTCCCATTCCATATCTCATATGGAGTGGTAGGCACTGATTTAGTTGGAACTCTATTCAATAGATATATGGCCGTCTCCAGCGCATACCCCCAAAAGGAAATAGGTAACTCAGCTGTACTCATCATAGAGCGCACCATATCTAATAGGGTGCGATTCCTCCGCTCAGATACACCGTTGTGCTGTGGTGTATAAGGAGGAGTACGTTGAGAGAGAATCCCATTCTCTTTTAGATAATCTAGGAACTCACCGCTTAAGTATTCACCTCCTCGATCAGATCGAAGAATCTTAATACTTTTGCCCGTTTGGTTCTCTACTCCGTGCTTATATTCTCTGAATTTCTCAAAAGCTTCAGACTTGTGTTTCATCAGGAACACATATCCGAATCTTGAGAGATCGTCTGTGAATGTAATGAAGTAGGAAGAACCGTTCCTGGCATGCGTAGACATGGGACCGCATACATCACTATGTACCAGTCCTAAGAGTTCGGTAACTCTTTCTCCGTGTCCACTAAACGGAGCTTTGGTCATTTTTCCTTTGAGACATGAATGGCAAGTATCATAAGATGATAATTCGAACGGATTCAAATAACCATCTCTATGTAACTTAGCCAGTCGTGTCGCATTGATATGACCAAGTCTACAATGCCACAAGTAGGATTCGTTCATATCTGAACTTTTCCTCTTGTGTGTGTTTTGTATATTGAGGACTGTATTCTGATTTAGAATGAATATGTCATTATGTAACGAGCCTGATGCAATCAACTTTTGATCTAGGAATATGTTCATAACATTATCCTGTACTACAAAATTATATCCCTCTTTACTCAATAAAGAAACTGATATAATGTTGCACATCATGTTCGGTATATAATAACACTCATTCAGAATCAGTGTATTACGACTCGGCAATACAAGGTGATATTCGCCAACTGCTTTGGCTGCAACATTTGCACCGTTCCCTACTAGAACGGAATGATCATCTTTTCCCAGTTCTCTACCTTTACGTAGCCCATGCAACTGTTTGCATATGTGGGATCCTGATCCGGTATCTAATACCCTGGACGTAGGGTGAACTGAGAAACAGTTCTCAATAACAAACACACCTGAAGAAGATGCATCAATATGCATGTTCTTTTGGGCGGCGTGAGAATCCAGATATTCTCCTGTTTCCTGTTCAGTCTTATAACTCTTATAAGAAAGAATGGGTCTAACGTTCCCTTGCTCAGTACAATAATCAGGTTCAGTCAATACATCCATATTATTATCTTGATTATGGCCTGAAGTGGTCGCTACCTGGAGAAAGAGAGAAGAAAACACTTTTAGCGTATGCTCTTGCAAGATTAGATTGGTTATTATCTTATCTAATCAGGATGTCTCCCACTGTTTTTATCAAATCTACCTTAAAACCCTAAAAGGTAAGATTAGCCGGGATTAATTACACCTTACAACTTCGTCAATCTTTCAGCCAGATCAGTGTCGGTACTTTGAGGGAGGTTCCCCGTGCTTTCGCACGGACCTAATTAAATTAAACCTCGTTTTCCCAGAGGCGTAACCCCGTTAACACTTTTCTAGACACCTACTTGAATGATTAATTGTCCTGTGTAAAACTCTCCCAGGAGTAACTCTTACTCGCAGTGGGTATCAGGATCCAACTATCTCATAGGAGGTATGCAATCTCATTGCAAATTTCAACACTTGAAATTCCCGATAATACTTTTGCCCCTAGCAATTTATGACCTTAACATAGTCAACAAATCATAACTGCTAGCCAAGTTCAACCCGTCATTTCCCGATTGAATTAAATCCACCTGCACGACCCTTAACATAGTCAACAAAGTCGTACAACTACCCTAATCCAATCACATCTCATATTTCAGCAGATAAGTACTAATTAGCTACCGCACACTACGCCTTAACATAGTCAACAAACGTAGCACGAATACTAACTAGTCTTTATCTGAAATGACGGAGGGCTATGCAGGTTTTTCAGAAAACCCTGAGCGTAATGAACTTGATATCGTCGTAGAATCATGTGTTTTTGAAAAGGAGTGTTTTGAGGCTTTTCTTAGTTTCGCTAAAGGGGTCACTCCCGGTGAAGGGATCGTCGGCCCTTTCCTCATCAAATAAGGTGCAGGATATATCATATATACCGCTGTGCAATGCAAAACACTAAAAGGAATCAAAAGACAAACCGCGTTTTGTAGCATCTGGCAGTTTTGCTAAAGGAGTCACTCCCGGTGAAGGGATCTCGGTCCTTTCCTCATCGAATAAGGTGCAGGATATATCGCATATATCACTGTGCAAAGCAAAACTGTAGCTACCCTTTTTATTAAGTTTTGATTCTACAACATCTTTAGGTTTCTTTTCTTTTATTAATCTTATTAATAAAAATCCAATCAGCTTATGCTTCCTAAGCATCACAGAAGAAACGAAAGCAGTAATATTTATATATCAGCATATATATATAGTATAAGCATTCGTCTCAGGCAGTAATATGATCTCATCACAGAACATTGCAGCAGAAGAACTTATATGAAATATTGGATATACTAGGACGTCCGTGTTTTCAATACGAGCCTGTATAAAACACGGATTCCACGGTCGCGACGAATAGCCAAACCCACATCCCAAGACCCCTACGAGAGCGGCAAGTAACTCTGTCAATTCTAGGGTTAGGAGACCCGATCTCGACTCCTCGAGATGGCCTCCCACTGGACCCTAGAACCGGGTTACTTGTGCTCCCCTCCTTGGGTCTACCTAATGCGAAAAAGTAAATAATATACACTGGTGACAGCAACCGCAACCAGGAAGTGCCCCAAATAAAAGAATATTACATTACAAAAGAATTTTACATGAATGAAAATAAAAACCCTCATCTCACATAAAACCCCCGGCTATTCTGATCGCGACGATCCAATATAACATATTACAGCAACACATAATATCTCATATCATCAACGTAAGCAAGTATGCGTATCCCGATTGTCGTTGATGTATAGCAACGAAGCCGGCGATACACCACATACTACGCTTAGGATCACAGAAAAGAAAGTGTAAAACTACAATATTTGGAATCCACAATCACTTTAGACATCGTAAATCCGAAATATCACATATTCCGCATTTCATGCCTAACTCTATGAATTCCACATATTGTATCACATTCCAGATAAATATACGGTATTAAACTATTTGAACAGATAATCAAACACCCAAAATTTCCCGAAGTGCTCAACTCTTGAGCGGAGTTCAAATAATCCCAGAATATGTCACAGTACCAGTGATCCAGCAGTAGAAGGGCCAAGCCAACGCCTCACATGTGGCACGCCGTCTGCCCCAAACCCGAAGGTTCAAAAGGCAGTTCAAGACGGTCACATAATCGAGTTAAGGTTTGTTGTCTTCTAGAGGGTCCACCAGTTAACTTGTACAATTTTCCGAAAGATTTAAACCCGAATAAATTTCAACACTTGAAAGTTTGCCGTACCGGGAAACAGTAAGTTAATGATATCCGTTCAACTAGTTTAACAATTTCTAAATATCCGGAAAGAAATACGAACTTAAATATTCCGATCGAGTCTACTATTACAAAACAAACCCCAGAATTTTAAACACCTGGAACAGAATAAAAATATCCAGAATGGTCAGCAAGTACCTACGGGAATTACCATGAAGCCACGTGTCCAGATCTTACTGTTCCGCCGCGGAAACGCCGCGCAAGCCATGCTTGCGCCGCTCTTCCGCCGCTGTTTGGTGGAATTAGAGGCTCGGATTTTATGGTAATTCTTATAATTGCCTGCTGATTTTTTTACATATTTTTAATTCAGAAAAATCCCAAAATTTAAAAAATTTCCAGAGAGGGGTCCATTTTGTCCGTTTCGGGTTCGATCGGAGTTTTAACTTCGTAAACACATCGCCTAATGCTCTAGCTAGGCTCTGATACCACTGTAGGGTTCCTAGGCACTCTTGTGAAGGTTCAAAAGGCATCAAACATGCCCGGATTAAATTTTAGACGTGCCGAACAACCCAAAGCCGGGATCTTTGCTAGATTATTAGGGTTTAACATGCATTAAGATAAATTTTATCTAAGTGTGAGGGATTACAACCTTTGTAGTCCGCTCCTTCACTTCACAAGCTCCGAGTAGAAGTCCCTTTGCCGCGATCCACAATCTCCCGGACTCATGAGAGGCTCCACGACTCGAACGATCCATTCTAGCTCGTCGTATTCCAAATCTCCGATGATCTACCTCGAGGTTTCAAAGAACTCAAGCTATCTCACTCTTAAAGAAGTGAACACACTAATCCCATGGGCTAGATGAGATGAGGATGAGAGAGTAGTAATTTAGCTTTCTTTTTATATCATTTTCTCATAATCTTTCATCACATAAGGATTTTCAAGAGAGCTTCTTCAAGAAGAAGAAGAAGAAGATAATGGAAAAAGAAATAATGAATATCTTTTTCTTTTGTGATGAATAGAAATATAAAACATATGATTGAATTATTAACCATGGTTAAGGATGATTGGATGGGAACAAGTAGAGAATAAACTATAGTTAGGGTTTGGTTTGGTTAATAAATGTGTCATCCATAAATATCTTCACAATGACAAAAGAAAATGCTTCTAGAAGCAACTTGAAGCAACTAACCCTAATCAAACCCTAACCTCAATTAATCATCCTTAAACATGTTTAACAATTAATCATATCATGTCACAATAATATATATCACATATATATTATATATTTGCAACAAAAGAAAATAATACAATTAACATATATCGCATATATATCAATGTATCATCCCGTGAGAAAATGAAATATTAAAGCAAGCCAATATTAGATAATGTAATAATATATCATATATATTATTATACATTAAATCATCGAATCAACACTTGAATCGATGATCCGGCCATATCGAATATTACCGACTAATATATCATGTACCGATTCATCGAATCAACACTTGATCCGATGACCCGGTTCATATCTAAAAATCGCGAGAATATAATACGGTATCCCATATCGCATTATTCTCGCTCCTGCGCATATCACATATGTGCCACTACTCTGTTTCGCCTGAGCCAAGAAACCTCTGTGTAGGACTCTAAAGAATCGTCAATACGCCGGCAGCAGGTGATGATCATATCAAACACCCACAAGCTGCAAGCGGTCCGTTAAACGTAACAGCCACCCAGGTATTGAGCGATCAGAAGATCAACAAGCTAGCCTGTCCGTTCTCCTGTGAATCCGATCAGTAACACTCCCGTACAGTCCGGTCTGTTCGTCTGATATGTCGCATATCAAGTCTAGGGGTGGTATACGTCAGACCCCAGTAACCGATAAGTCGTGTCGATGTATGGCTCATAACGGGTCGAGAAACTACTATTAACACTTACCAGTAAATCTCTATATCAGCCCTGGCCAGGGACTTCCAGTTATAGCCAATCGAACACAGCACAACATCAACTCCCTATACCGGGAGAGACGAATCCCCTCCTATCACTCATTGCCTCCATGTTATTCGGGACTGTACCCAAAAGCCACCGTTTTGCATGCCCTCATGGACGTGGTAAGGTGGAAATGAAAGCACAGTGGGAATCACACAAGACTCTATGACGATCTCGGGTCTACAGACTACCCTGTACCAGTGTCACCGGAGAACTGCCATCTGACGTGTGGTATATCACCATCTGGGAGTTCTCGGCGAGTCCGTCCAGTGTACCCAGTCTCCACTGAGCACCCGTACACCATCCTTGATGTCCAACACTGATGGATATGGGATCATCCATCGCCCATCATATGGGTCAAGATGCGTATACGCTAGTCTACTCTGGTGTATCGATGCCCTGTCTCGATATACCCTCGACTAGGAACAGTTATAGGATGTACTCATCAACTACCGCGGCCCCACTAGTATGATCTCATCATAGTCCCAGTAGTCGAGTACAAACCCTAAGGGCTTTATCAACATGTGAGAGTAAAACAATAAACCAATACAAGTCAACATGTTAAGATAAAGTGAAACCAAATAGCATACTATCATGACGAGCAAGAAAGTCTTCTCTATATATAACCAAGCATCCATTATAATATACATCATATGTACAACAATGGCCTCTAGGGTATATACATAACTAACAGTTATAGCGGAGATAGATCATCTAATTTTGATGTGACAGTCATGGGTTTGACTTCAATCAGAATAGGGGATGGATCAGTTAAGAAGGTAGTAGGGTGTGATGTCATGGTATCAGGATGACATACACAGAATAGGAAGTAAAATTCCTATACTACGATCGGTTGTACTGTGGTCGTCACACAGTTGTTTCTCCAGACAGGATATGGATATAATATTTGACATTCTGGTTTCTAGATCTGTGGTTTTAGATCTGGATTTGGGTAGTTTCCCAATGTGGGTACTTTGACAGATATTCTGATGGTTTTTGGAATAGTTGACTCCTAGCATGGTGGTGTACCTGCAAGTGATGGAGTCACCCTCTCTAAAGATGTCGTATAGACTAAAGGGGAGAGGGATGTGCATGATTGGCAGATCACTTGCTTAGGCAATTGAGTCAATCATGAGATGTCAAGTACCACACCAAATGTTGGTTTTGCACTAGATCCAATAAGTTTGTATTAATCCAATCCTGGAGAAACATAAGGAAGCAGTTTTAGAACATAAGTACATGTTCTACGGATTTGATGACGGCAGCCTCTTTCGGGAGACGGTTATCATTCCAGGCTTCAAAGGTGACATGGATGACAGAGCGATTGTCAGAGTTTTAGTTTTCCCTCTGACGAGGGACAGTATTATGGACAGGCGGTCCAAGAGGATACTGTGGGTGGCATGGTGCCGGATACTGATTAGGTTCAGTGATCCATACAGTCTAAGAAGTTTGGATATGGAGTTCATTTATGAACTAAGGTCCCATCAGATATCCAGACATATTCTAAGACTGGTATTACTCAATTCGGGAGATGGCTTTCTCCGCGAACTTGAGATTAAGAGAGATACAGAAAGAAAATTCTAGGCGGATCCACTCACCGAGGCTATTTCTCGAACACAATAGTTTTACAAACGGGCTTTGTGAACTGATTAGTAGAGGAGTTGGATGTTCGGTTTCACACGGGCTGTGAGTAGTCGACATCGCAATATTAGCCTTGAGTGCAAGTGGGAGATTGTTGGAGATAGTGCCCTCATAGTCAATTATTGGATCGCAGGTACGTGATTGCAATGATTGCGGAGGACCTATCCCGGTAGCACAGTCTTACTCGAGATGATAGTATGCTATCTGGTTTGCCTTTATCAGTCGTGTACATGTTCAGGTGACTGATTGCATGTTACACTTTGATAGAGCCGTTAGGATCTTGCTTTAATACCAACAGTATGATGGCGATCATATACGTGAGAGTTGGGTAGTTTATATGCATATCCTTAATTGTGGTCCCTAGTCGTGGGAGTTTCGAGACAGGGCATCGATACTCCGGAGTAGACTAGTATGTACAGTCGAGACCCCGACGAGGGGCGGTGGCCGGTCTCACAAGCCACTGGTGTCAGTTGGATCACCTAAGATGTATACAGGTGCTCATTGGGTTATGAGTACACCGGACAGGACTCGCCGGGAATCTGCTAGTTAGTATTATATCTACCGTCAGATAGCAGTTCCCTGGTGACATGTGTACAGGTTAGTTCATCGACCTGAGGTCGTCATTTGTCTCGTGTGAGTTCCCACTGTGCTTTGATTTCTACCCTACCACGGCTCAAAGGAGTCGTGCAAACAGGTAGTTTTTGGGTATAGTCCCGAGCCATATGGAGGCACGTGAGCGGATCGGCAGGGGATTCGTCTCTCCCGGTATTGGGGGCGAGATCGTGCTGTGTCTAGGAGAGCCATTATACAAAGCCCACGGCCGTGGCAGGAGATTTACTGGTAGGTACTCCAGTAGTATCTCAGGGTGTTATTGGGCTTCATTCCGACACGACTTATACTGCTCTTGGGGGTCTGACGTTACTAGCCCCCTAGGCGGATATGCGATACTCATTGACGAACGGACCAGACTGTATATACATTGTCACTGTTAGGCTCAGTAGGGTTTCTGGATGAGTTCGCTCATCGGCCTCCCTTGAGTGCGTTCATCGGTCTCCCTTGAGGTCAGTCCATGTGCAGCCGTTACGCATTGCTAGTGCCACTGACGGTTTGTGGTTAAACCCACTGCCAGGGTACTGACGAGTCATTAGAGTCCCCCACAGACAGTTTCCCAAGTTCGGGCGAAACGTTGTAGAGGCCGTATGGTTTTATGGCAGGGTTCGGAAAATGCACGTGCGTTTACGCACGTGTCAGTTTTCGGGCAGATGATACTGGTCGGCTTTGGTTTAAGCCGGATCCGAGTATTATATTGAGTAGGTATAATATCTTTGTCTCAGTTGCATTTGTATTCGGTCGTAATACAAATGCGGGTATTTATACTGTTTCGGGGTTATCCTGAAAGTCGTTTCAGGATCACTTTTGGAAGTTGCCAGTTTCCAGTTTTCTATCAGCCGTCTTTTAACATTCGGTTAAAGACGGATTTATCTTTTCTTGGATGAGAGTGAGTCGTGCTTCTAGAAGGTTCTAGAAGGTTCTAGATATGGTGAGGTGTCTTGTGACTCAAGCTTTGATTTCTTATCATTCTTGTTTTGATTAAGATCTTTATGCTTTGAAATTAATGCTTCTTGTTTTCCTTAGGATATTTAGTGAGAAGCTTTTTGCTTGTAGTCACGCCCCTCTCCTACGGTCACCCCCCTCTTGCTATAAGTGGCCGGCCCCCTCCTCTCTCTCTCTCACTTGATGGTTTTCCACTTGAAAAGATTATGATAGATTTTTGGGGTGTATGGAATTCACAGCTCATTTCATTCCATCACCCGATTTCCACGGCAACTTCATTAACCGATCGTCCACAGATTTGGACGAAGTGAGACAAAGTCATCTACTCATTCTCTACATCATTCTTGGTCGTCTCTTTTAGCAAACATGACGATCGAGTTGCCTCGAGTCAGAGGCGGGAGCCCGTTTAAAGAATCGTCGACGTGGTGCCACCTCGACAAGGATTTCGGAGATCGACGAGATCGAAGCAGCCGCAACGGAGCGTGGGATGATGGTTGAAGAACGAAGGACTCGGATCGTTCGGTACAACCTTTCTACACTCTTTACTGTTTGTTAGTTTAGCAATAAGGGCAGATCCGGGTTAAAGTATACGATAGCGCCAGTTAAAAAGTTTTTGTTCCGCATTTGGCGTCTGTAGACGGCCGGGGCGCTAGCGTACACTTACAGTAAGTATGCCGCGGAACATACCCACGGTATGTCACTCTACTGTAGTCACCTATTCCATCAACCAAGGGTCATTCTATACTCCGAAGGTGAAACCTAACGCTCTGATACCAACTTTGTCACGTCCCGAAAGTACGGAATATGACCTGCACTTAAACTACGAACGTCTAAAGGCGTACGTATTCTAAGTAAGCCGAAAACCCAGAAATCCAAACCAAGAAAAGTAGTAGAGTGTAGGAAAACCAATTTAAATCAAGAAGTTTTAATAGCATAAGCCGAATTATGCGTTTTATAAAAACGTCAAATATTTCCTGAAAATTTCGGCAGAGTCTCCTTTGTAAATACAGGCCTCCAAACGGGATACAGCATGAATAGTATACGAAATCAAAAAAGGCATCCCCAAGCGGGAGCTAGCTCTTCGTCAAACGACGGCCACAACCACACAAACAATATAATATACAACGCCGAAAGGCGAGGATCACAACAGAAAAGGAAACTCAAAACAGCATGAAATCCGTATAAATACAACGCGCGACTCTAAGGTCGATAGAATAAACAACACTGGTCTCTATCTCTGAAATAAATACATGTTTGGTTGATGGAACTTCTAGATACAACAGAATAATGATATACAAGATATATAATGGGGGTACGATACAAGTAAACCCACCTACTAGCAAATCACCCGAAGGAAACTTTGCCCGCAAAGCCGTACTGAAACCTGTACGGCAAACCTGCAAGAAACTGGGGCACAACGGGGGTGAGTTGCCAACTCGTGAATAGAAAAACATCTACGAAAAGAAATCGCATAAATAACGCAATCCTAGGTCAATGATCATAATATATCCTCAATTATATATATAACATGCAGCCTATAACAAGGCTAGGGTAAATATCTAACCCGGGTGTAATCTCATGTGCCCGTGTCAGTGCCTCAGGTAGCAATATATCATATGAATGAGGTATGAATGCATGAAAACAGTTGATTTTGTGCGTATGCACGCACACGATTTGGTTTTTGCACTCTGTATAGTTTACATATGCTTGCAGTGCAGTGACATGTATTTTGTGCACTTAGTTGCACTAGACATCGATTTCGATTGGGATGTTCGATGTTTGTTTGTGCACTTTATGCACTTGATTGGATTTTACGCGTGTTTCGGCGCTTGATATTGGATTTCATGATTTCGTGCATGATGGATGCACCGGATTTGGATTTTAGCGCATGTTGGGCGCATGTTATGAGATACGATTTTGGTTGCACACCAGATGCACTAAATCGGTATTTTTCGTGCATGTCAGATGCACATGTTTTTGCTGTCAGGCACACATTTAGCCCATGACAGATGCTTTGTGCACACCTGATGCACTAAGATGTTGTTTCTGTGCACATGTATGGCACATTTATGGATCTTGATTTCCGTGCGCACCAGACGCACGTAGTATTTATATGTATATTTTGAGATTGATTTCTTATGGAGCGGTACGTTTTTATGATGATTGCTATATGTTTTTATACTGAGCAGGACTAGTCAGAGGGCAGTACCTGAGTATATTTTGCATGCATTGATAGTTATCGAAGTGATTTCCCAAAAGCGAGCTATAGTCTCAGTATATGCCTACGTGTCTGGAAGTCATCGTCCTTTACTATATCTGTTTCTTATTCCGGAACAGCTGCATACTCACTGCGACTCCTTCTGGAAGGTATATCCAAGTACAATGCCTCGGTATGCGTATCACATCTCTGATGTTGGTGGAGTGGAACGTCATCTCGTCTAGACCTGGTATGAACCTCTTACTCCACGTTTCTCTAATGTCGACTGCTTCGGACTCGTCTCGTCGCGGCTGCATGGACTGAGCTCCAACGGCTATCCTCGTATCTGGAGTCTCCCAAGAAATGCATCTCACCACCTAGCGTCCAAATTAAGTCGAGCCATCCGATCGATTCGCCGAATCCTCATAGTCCACTAAGAGCTCAACATCTTGGATACAGTATAATAGTATCGAGTACATACCACAGCATCAGTGGTCCAGCCGTAGAAGGGCAAACCCAAGCCTCACTAATGGCGCCGCAGAACTGCCGCAAACCCTAAGATTCAAAGGCTTTCACACGGTCATTAAGTCGAGTTAGGGTTTCATTCTTCTAGAGGGACCATAGAATTGCTTGCATGTCTTTCCGAATACATTAAACTTGGAATAATAGGTTTCTGACATTCGATCGTCTCTGTCGACTCTCAACGTCTCCGCGTGAAGTCGTCTCTAGCTGGAATCAATCTATCTGATGACCTCGCATTGGGGTAGTGAACAATCCACATGTCCTAGTCATTCATCCTCGGTGACTAGTGATCTTCTATAATCTCTTAGTGCAATCTCGTACTGCAATAGCTCTAACATCTCGGGCGATATCTCATTGTTCGTAGCAATAACTGTCTCACTCGTCTACATACTGAACAGTGCCTCAATCATCATGAATGAACAATACGTCAACGATCATCAAAATCTGGCTGGCCTCTGTCAGTGGCTCAATCCTCTGGTGCTGATTTGCACGTCCGAGTAATCTCATACATCGATCCACCCAACGCTCGTGGCGCAAAACACAATCAGAAGACACATCTCTACAATCGTGTGTCGCCGGGATAATTCCCTGGTCAGTCCTCGTTCGTGACGAGCTCGTGCTGACCGCAACTCTAGCCGTAGCTCTCCCTGCCCGTAATCGTGGCAGCAAAACCAAACTGGTACTGATGAGGCTAGATCGGAATGAATATAATACTGAGTAAAGAAATGTACATCCTAAGGCTCCTTAAGTGGAGTGGCGTGTCGTAAGTGTGCCGCGGAACATACCCACAGTACGTCACTCTACTGTAGTCACCTATTCTATCAACCAAGGGTCATCCTATACTCCGAAGGTGAAACCTAACGCTCTGATACCAACTTTGTCACGTCCCGAAAGTACGGAATATGACCAGCACTTAAACTACGAACGTCTAAAGGCGTACATATTCTAAGTAAGCCGAAAACCCAGAAATCCAAACCAAGAATAGTAGTAGAGTGTAGGAAAACCAATTTAAATCAAGAAGTTTTAATAGCATAAGCCGAATTATGCGTTTTATAAAAACATCAAATATTTCCTGAAAATTTCGGCAGAGTCTCCTTTGTAAATACAAGCCCCCAAACGGGATACAGCATGAATAGTATACGAAATCAAAAAAAGGCATCCCCAAGCGGGAGCTAGCTCTTCGTCAAACGACGGCCACAACCACACAAACAATATAATATACAACGCCGAAAGGCGAGGATCACAACAGAGAAGGAAACTCAAAACAGCATGAAATCCGTATAAATACAACGCACGACTCTAAGGTCGATAGAATAAACAACACTGGTCTCTATCTCTGAAATAAATACATGTTTGGTTGATGGAACTTCTAGATACAACAGAATAATGATATACAAGATAAATAATGGGGGTACGATACAAGTAAACCCACCTACTAGCAAATCACCCGAAGGAAACTTTGCCCGCAAAGCCGTAATGAAACCTGTACGGCAAACCTGCAAGAAACTGGGGCACAACAGGGGTGAGTTGCCAACTCGTGAATAGAAAAACATCTACGAAAAGAAATCGCATAAATAACGCAATCTTGGGTCAATGATCATAATATATCCTCAATTATATATATAACATGCAGCCTATAACAAGGCTAGGGTAAATATCTAATCCGAGTGTAATCTCATGTGCCTGTGTCAGTGCCTCAGGTAGCAATATATCATATGAATGAGGTATGAATGCATGAAAACAGAATACATGTAAATGAAGAAACTGTTTTCATAATTTAGTGAGATTTCCTTTGTATTTTTAAAATGAGGTATCATAACGAAATCAGCATAAAACAGTGCCTAGCATCGGAACAAAACGTAATCCCAATATCTCGATATCTCTATATCACAGTCTCTGTACCTCAATATCTCGAAATCTCAATGTCTCAATCACAATATCTAGGGTGCCGTCAGTCCAGACCGGCCCCTACCATCCATCTCAAGACCACGACGGTATCCTCCGGATATCCGACGCGTCGGGTAAAATCACCGGTAGGTAGTGCTCCCCTGCCAGGCTCACATCGTCATCATCACGCGCTTCTTGCCCCGGGGTACCTTACCGGGCCCACCATGTACCCGAAACGGTTCAACCATCTCCTCGAATCGGGTCTCGAAATCCATCAGCAAACTCATGGTGGACGACTCATACAACATAGGAAAACCGCATTTTTTTATTTAAAAAGAGAGAAAGCAATTTATATATGTTTTACGGTTTTCCTCCAAATCCAGAAAATATCATGGGAATCCGAATCATCAATAGCATGTAAAACCTTGAATATAAGCATGAGCATCCATGAACGCGGCATATAATGAATAACAGTATGGGAAGTGACAAGTAACAACTGCAATGTCTTAACTAGCATATAAGGCAAGCAACTAATCATCATGTCATAACTACTAGTAACAAGCTACATTAGGCGATAATATTTTCTAAGGTGTGCGTGACATGGCAATTACCGATGAAGATGTGTGTGAGCCGGCAAGTAAGTGTACGTGGTACATACGCATCATCGGTAATGGTGCTGGTGTCCTAACAGCATAATGTCAACAATACAATATGAAATAACAATGTAAGTATGCGATGTGGAGCGAGCAACCAAAATGAGCGGGAGCTAAAATATTAAACAATGGTGCCATTGAAATAGCACGAATCGTGGGGTTTTGAAAATAGGGGATACGGTGGTTTTAAGAAAGGATACGTCTTTTTGAAATATCCGTAGATCCCTTGACCTGTCTTTTAAAATACCCACGACCAGCTAGTTTTGAAATAGATAGGAGTCTAATCTAATCTAACCATTACACTAAACTATACGGCTGAACTAACAAGCTGAACTGCAGGTAAGGAAACCGCCTATCATCTGAGTCGATACATATATATACCTGTATATGTATAGTCGGTGATCCCGCCTCAATAATATCATATCCGATACCATATCTATAATCAGACATCCCAAGTCAAGAGTGCGGATCAATCATCAATATATAGCTCGTACGTAAATCCGTCGTACGGCATCCCAAATCTGGGTGCGGGTCAATATCACATTCATCATACTATTCATCTGGTATCATCTTTATCAAATATCATGATCGGGGTACTGATCTACGTCTAGTACAATACTGATACCGCTTAAGTATGCATGCAGGTGTAAGAATCGCTACGTCAAAAGACCCGCTAAAACATCATGTCGTATCTCAATACGAACCAAATCACATCACCGATCTCCTGGCCTCAAGCCCAATCTCATCGACTCATCTCAAATTCCAAATACTATCCTCAAATCCAGTATATGAACACATAGTCCCATACCCATGTGAACACATAAATATATATTCCCATATACGCACATATAAAAGAAAGAATGTATGCAAGAATGTGTGTGCGTGCGTGTGTGAGTGCGACCACTACTCTAGGGTTTCACAACTACACTAGACCAATCCAAAAATACCAAATATCCATCTTATCATCAATAATCTCAACAACATATAAACAATATATATATATGTGTGTATACGTGTTTGTATACATCGCCACGAACTGCGGGGGTGCTATACGCCATCCACCCGACTTCTCCCCATAGATATAAATCTACTCACCTGTATCCTGCGTGTCGGTGTCGATAACGCCATGCTCCGTCGTCTCGGAATCCATGTGAAGGTACCTACAATGATCAACCATAGCAATGCATATGAAAATCAAGGCAGAAAACCGATACAGCGCACAGTGTGCTCATAGGTTGGAACCTATGGCCCAAACATGCAAATCCAACAAACAACCCCTGTTGTCGATGTACGAACACCCGACAACCAAATACAAATCCAAATATCAAGAAAGTGCATTTAAAAATACGGAAAACATCGCCTAAAACACACCAAAATGCTCCCAGATTTTCCCCAGATGACAATTAGCCAAAACTGCATATAGGAGTGGTCTAATTTAATGCAAAATGAGCCATGGAACAAAAATGGACCGATTCTCTTCTACTCTGGCCACAAATTGCGGGCAGAATGATTAAATCTGCGGCCGTAGGTTTGAGTTAAGGGCTCGGGTCTTGGTGGTAGCTTCCTAGGTGCCTGCACGACTCACTGTCAGCTCAATTTTATTTTTGGTGCCCCCGGGTTGCTCCAGATTCCAGAACACCTTCACAGATCACACAAACCGACATGAAAAGTTCCGTAATTCCGTAATTTTGGGTTTCAGGTTGTGCTAGGCCAGTGTTTTGGTCAATATAGGGTCTAAGGTCACCATTTAAGTCCAATTGCATAGCCGCAACTAAAGTTTACCCTAACCCTCTCTAGGGTTTTCCAAAGTGTATAAAACCTCGACAAAACGACACTAAACTTTAAAAGAGGCTAAATCACTTGAAATACTACCATATTTGTGAAGAAATTACCTCAATAGAGACTCAAGAATCTTCCCACAGCACCAAAACACCAACTTTCTTGGTCCATTCTAAAGCTTGTGAGTGTGTGCACACTTTTTGTGAAAGGGGGGGGTGAGGTTTTGAGTTTATTTTTGAGATGAAGTGAGGGGATTTGTGGAGGGGAGAATGGGGGCAGTAGCAGCAGCAACACTAAGGGGGAGAGGGGAGAGAAAATGAGAGGAAGAGATGAAGAGAAAGGCCAAGTCAACACCCTCACCTACCCCCTCTCTCTTACCATACCTCTTTTCTTTAATCAAAATCCTTTTCTTTTCTTTTCTTTTCCAAAACCTTCTCATTCAAATAGTAAACCCAAAGTAATAGCCATGGTAAGAAAATGTAACACAAGTGTAGGAAAAAGATATGTGTATGTTTTGCAAAAAATTGCTAAAAACCGATTAGCGATTTTTAATCGCGATTAGCGCTAAATTAGCATATAATTAATCATAAAAACTTTAAAATGGCATAATTCCATAAAATACCCTATTTTAGAATTTTCCATAATTTATCCAAAATTTTTCTTGTTTATCGGTATTTAATTATAAATTTAATATTAAAATAATATTAAATTATAAAAATTCCCAAAAATAATATTTTATTATTTTGAAATGTTACACTTCGGAATGATACTCCGAACCTCGGAATTATGCTTCGACTCTTCGGAATGATGCTCCGACGTTGGAATTATGCTCCACGAATCGAAATGATGCTCCGATCCCCGTGAATCATGCTCCTCGGGATGATGCTTCGCCTCCGGAATGATGTTCCACCTCGAAGTTCATCTTCAAGATCCATCAATTTCATGCACACAACTCAAATGTGCGGTGTGCATTTATTGATGGGGGGCACTTTGTGGGGTAAAAATTTACACCCCCGTTGACCGAGTCAAAGTCAAGGTCAACCCCAAGCCAAATGGGCCCAAGCCCAAGCCAAGCGGGCCCATGCCCAAGTCGAGCCCGCGGCCAGCCTCCTCCATGCTAAAATAAAGATCATGTAATAAATAATTTTCATGTAATTTTTTATACATGAATATATGCAAAATGGGCATAAAGCCAAATTTTTGTAAGCCCATGGCTTACGTGCAAAAATGAAATGGCACACGAGCCATGGGATAGGCAAAATGCCATTTTGTGAAGCCCAAGGGGCTATATGTAAATATGTAAGCCTATAAAAGGCAACAAGATGAATAAAAAAAAGAGACAACTTTTCATTCTCTCCACAAAAATTTTAGATCTGAGATCTTTTGTGCCTCCTGCTCCTTCTCTAAGGTTCTAAACCTTCTCACTTCTTTTGAATTATATCAAGAGTTTTACTCTTTCTTTTAAAAAACTAAGAAGTCTTCCACCACAAAACCCACAAAGGGGAACTTGGATCTACCATTAAATCTCAGAAATGAGAGATTTTTAGATCTCACATCTCTTGATCATCATGATCCAGCCAACAGAGGAGGAAGAGGAAGAACCCCTTTCATCAACCAAAACATTTTAGGAGTTTAACTCCATATATTTACATATATATATATATATAATAAATTTTCCCTTTCTGAAGCATAGCTTCTGTTTCTTAGGCTAAAAGCCCCCTTTTCTCGCCGGCGCTCAAGCGCAGAGCGCCCGCGTGCCGACACGTGGCGCGCTTGCGCTCCAGCGCTCAGCGCTCTAGCGCAAAGCGCCCCCGTGCCGACACGTGGCGCGCTTGCTCTCAAGCGCAAGCGCTCGAGCACAAGTCGCCCCCGTGCGGACACGTGGCGCGCTTGCTCTCCTGCGCAAGCGCTCGAGCGCAAGTCGCCCCGGTGCCGACACGTGGCGCGCTTGCGCTCCAGCGCAAGTGCTCGAGCGCAAGTCGCCCCGTGCCTATGTTAGTGCTTATGCCCTAGAGGCCATTACTGTATCATACTAGTTTGTATATTACTTAATGGAAGTTTGGGATATTCACCTTGTATAAACAATCTTGCTCAATATAGTAGTATGCTACTTGGTTTGTTTCTACTTCAATGTGTACTTGTGTTTATTTTAGTATATCACCTATACACATTAGTGGAGCCCTTAGGATCTTTGCTTGATTACCAACGTTGTGATAGCAGTCACACTAGTGGGGGCTGGGTAATCTATAAGCACATCCTTATACAGGTCCCTAGTCGCAGGACTATCGAGACAGGGCATCGATACTCCGGAGTAGACTAGCGTATGCCCTTCTCATCCCAGTGTGGGAGATGGTCTGTCCCACAGCCATCAGTACGTCGTACTGGAGATAGTATACGGGTGCTCGTTGGGTTATGAGTACACTGGACAGGACTCGTCGGGAACTGACAGGTTGGTATTATACCTATCGTCAGTTATCAGTTTCCAGGTGACATGAGTACAGCTTAGTCTGATGACTTGACACTGTCACTTCGCCTCGAGTGTGTTCCCACTGCACTTTGATTACTACCCTACCACGGCTCAAAGGAGTCGTGCAAACAGGTAGTGGTTGGGTGCAGTCCCGAAGCACTTAGAGGCAGTGACGGTTAGACAGGATTCGTCTCTCCCGGTATTGGGGGTTGACATCGCGCTGTGTCTAGGAGAGCCATTACACGAGTAGTCCCTGGCCAGGGCAATCGAGATATACTGGTAGGTTTCCAGTGTTATCTCAGGGTGTTTTGGGCTTCACTCCGACACGACTTGTACCGCTATTAGGGGACTGACGTTTACCGCCCCCTAGGCCCGCCATGCGATGTATCAGACGAACAGACCGGACTGTACGGAGATTGTCACATTCAGACTCAGTAGGAGTTCAGATGGGGTTCACCTCGTCAGTCTTCTTGTCTGCATCTACCTGGGGACCGTTACGCACAGCTAGTGCCGCTTGCGGTCTTTGGTTAAACCCACTGCCAGCGTAGTGTCGAGTCTTTAGAGTCCCACACAGAGGGCTATTCGCCTCTGGGCAAAACAGAGTAGAGGTCGCATGGTTTTGCGACAGGGTTCGTTCTTATCCGCGCACTTGTGCACGTTTGGAGTCCGGACGGATATTACTGGCTGGCTCTGGTTTGAGTCAGATACTAGTATATGTTTCGGGGTTATTTTTATCTCATTGTGTTCATGTTCCTCGGAACAAGAATGCGGGTCTGTATGCACAGTTGATTGAGGCGGAGGAAGAGGATTTTCATTAGGGTTTCGGAACGGGTGCGTATGCACAGTTGACAGTCGTCTTTTTCCAAACCCTAATGAATTCATGATATATCAATTAATAATATTAATTAAATGAAATTGTGTCATGGTTGAGTTTGTTGACTTGTTGACCATGGTTGACTTGTTGACCATGGTTGAAAGTTTGACCATCATCATTACATTACAAAGATGCTCTTTGATTCTAGCAAAATTCATTTAATGAATGTGATGATAGTGGTCATTCCAAACCATCCATCAACTATTTCATTTTTATCATTATTGTTAATTTGATAATTCTTTTCATTTTTAGTTATGGTTGTAAAATGAAAAGAATAGCTCATTCTATCATAACTCTTCTCTCTCCTCACTTCTTCTTCTTCCTCCTCTAGTAAAAGGAGAATCCTTCTCATGTGATGAGAATCCCTCTCCTTGAGATAAAAGCACCCCAAAGCCACTCTCTACTCACTCTAGGGTTAGAGGTTTAGCAAGCCGAAGATCCTAGTTCTCTCAAAGTTCGAGAAAGAGCCCGAAGGTTGAACCCTCAGGTGGATCCATCTTTGACGGTAGAAGGCGACGAGGAAAGCACCATCAAACCCTACAAAGGTTTCAAGATGAAGGAGTTCAAGTTAGGTATAACCTTTTATCCGAGTAGCTAACTCTCTTTAGCTTTCTTGCTAGTTTAGTTTAGAAAAGATCCCGACTTTGTTAGTCCATGTTGCCCCATGCGCTAAAAATTTGATTTTTATACCGTTTCCGTCTCCCCGCAAGAACCGGGGGTGGAAACGTGGACTTACAGCCGACACGTCGCACGCTTGCGCTCCAGCGCAAGCGCTCGAGTGCAAGTCGCCCCCGTGCCGACACGTGGCGCGCTTTCGCTCCAGCGCAAGCGCTCGAGCGCAAGTCGCCCCCGTGCCGACACGTGGCGCGCTTGCGCTCCAGCGCCCAGCGCAGAGTGCCCACATGCCGACACGTGGCACTCCAGCGCCTGAGCGCACAGCACCTAGGCGCACAGCGCCCAAGGTGCTGCCCCACGCATCCTTTAGATGTCTTTTCCTTTTTTTATATATTTACATGTATATATACACATATGTATATATATTTACACACACACATACTCCGCGACACTGTCCCTGTTAGAAAAATTTTCTAACGGGGCGCTGCTGCGCACCCCGCAAGGGGGCTGCTAGCCCCCTTGATCCCCAGCCCGCTATCCGGGTAGCGGGACCCCCGTAAAAACTCTATGTGGCTCCCGATATATCCAAACCCCCCTTTCAAAACGCAACACACGTACACTGCATATTGAGTTCGCATGACCATTTTAACCCGTTAATCGGAGGTTCCCTCACCCCAAAAGCGAGGGGTAATTAACGGCAGCTTAGTCCGCTGCTGCCGAAGATTTGGATCCCCACAATCAATAAACCCCGGCCTAACCTAAGCAGGGGGAATCTGTAATGCGCCTGACAAGCGCGCGCGTATTCCCATCTCAATGGGGTGACGAAAAACACCCTACACAAGACTCCTCGAGTCAAAATGAATATTGGCCATAATTGACAATCAATCCTCATCATATCACGTACAGGATATCCCTCGTACGATATCATCCAAATTAATATGGTACAGATCTATAGTCATATCATATCATCACATATCATATCATTGTTAGTGTATATGTCCTAGGGGCCATTATTGTATCATACTAGTTTGTATATTACTTAATGGAAGCTTGGGATATTCACATGTATATAACAGTCTTGCTAAATATGGTAGTATGCTACTTGGTTTTTTCTATCTTAATATGTGAGTATACGTATTGATAGAGCTCTTAGGATCTTGCTTGACTACCAGCGTTGTGATGGCAGTCACATTAGTGGGGGCTGGGTAGTCTACAAGCACATCCTTATTCAGGTCCCTAGTCGTTGGATTATCGAGACAGAGCATCGATACTCCGGAGTAGACTAGTGTGTACGCTTCTCATCCCAGTTGGGGAAATGGTCTGTCCCACAGCCGTCAGTACGTCGTACAGGAGATAGTATGCAGGTGCTCGTTAGGCTACGGGTACACCGGACAGGACTCACAGGGAACTGTTGGTTGGTTTTATACCAGTCTTCAGTGAACAGTTCCCAGGTGACATGAGTACAGCATAGTCCGCAGACTTGACACTGCTACTTCGCCTCGAGTGTATCCCACTGTTCTTAGATTTGTTAGTGTTTATGCCCTAGAAGGCCATTACTGTATCATACTAGCTTGTATATTACTTAATGGAAGCTTGGGATATTCACATGTATATAACAGTCTTGCTAAACATGGTAGTATGCTACTTGGTTTTTCTATCTTAATATGTGAGTGTACGTATTGATAGAGCTCTTAGGATCTTGCTTGTCTACCAGCGTTGTGATGGCAGTCACACTAGTGGGGGCTGGGTAGTCTACAAGCACATCCTTATTCAGGTCCCTGGTCGTTGGATTATCGAGACAGAGCATCGATACTCCGGAGTAGACTAGTGTGTACGCTTCTCATCCCAGTTGGGGAGATGGTCTGTCCCACAGCCGTCAGTACGTCGTACTGGAGATAGTATACAAGTGCTCGTTAGGTTACGGGTACACCGGACAGGACTCACAGGGAACTGTTGGTTGGTTTGATACCAGTCGTCAGTGAACAGTTCCCAGGTGACATGAGTACAGCGTAGTCCGCAGACTTGACACTGCTACTTCGCCTCGAGTGTGTCCCACTGTTCTTAGATTGCTACCCTACCACGGCTCAAAGGAGTCGTGCAAACAGGTAGCAGTTGGGTGCAGTCCCGAGCACTTGGAGGCAGTGGCGGTTAGACAGGATTCGTCCCTCCCGGTATTGGGAGTAGATATCGTGCTGTGTCAGAGAGCCATTACGCAAAGTCCCTGGCCAGGGCAAGCGAGATTTGCTGGTAGGTTCCAGTAGTTTCTCAGGGTGTAATGGGCTTCACTCCGACACGACTTATACCGCTATTAGGGGACTGACGCTTGCCGCCCCCCTAGGCCCGATATGCGATAGTCTTGGACGAACGGACCGGACTGTATGGAGATTGTCACATCAGACTCAGTAGGAGTTCGGATGGGTTTACTCATCGGCCTTCTTATCGACAACTACCTGGGGACCGTTACGTACAGCTAGTGCCGCTTGCGGTCTGTGGTTAAACCCACTGCCAGCGTAGTAGTCGAGTCTCTAGAGTCCCACACAGAGAGTTTCCTACTCCAGGCGAAACGATATAGAGGTTGCATGGTTTTGCGACAAAGGGTTCGGACGCATACGTGCGTTTTCGCGCGTACGACTTTCGGACAGTTTTTACCAGTCGGCTTTGGTTTAAGCCAGTTACTGGTATCCGGTTATTGGATTTATACAGTCTAAAGTTTTTCTGTATTTTTACGGATCGGAGGGGCGTTCTCGTAATTACTCGAGAAGCTTCTAGAAGATGTGACTAAGGAGGTTTCTTTTGGATAAGAGAGTGAGTCATGGTGGTGATTCATTCACATCATTAATGCACATTTATTGCTTAATGACTCATGCTAATGAATCACCACAAGATATTTTATGAAGCATGCTTATTCATTTCCTTTATTGATTATTCTAAAATAAGAATGCTTCATAATATTATGATACACTCTCTCTCTTCTCTCATTATCTTATCTCACATTCTCTCTCCTCAAGCTCTCATCTTCAAACCCTAATCCTTAATCCTCATGTGTTGAGATCAAAGGATTAGTTAGACTAAACAATCCATAACCTACACTCTTTATCATCCTTTCATCTTTGATTAGCAATCAAAGTTGATTAGTTACCTCAAGTTAGAGGTTTAGCTTGGTGTTTTGCTCTCGGGTGGATCGTCTACTACCTAGAGAAGGTCGAGGAGAACAAAGGAGGACGTAAAGAAGAAGGACCGGTTTCATTAGGTATAATCCCTAATCACTTGTGAAAAGAAACTCATAAGATACGGTTATTTATAGTTTAGCTTCGATTCAAGCGGTTAGTCGATGTTCGTTGTTTAAACTTGATTGTTTTTGAAAATTCCGCCTCCCCATAAGTACTGGGGTGAAGTACATCGACTTACAGTAGTATCAGAGCCTCGCTAAACAATAAATAACCTAGTTGCAAATTTGTACGAATTTCGAACGGAAAAACGAAGCCGGAAAACCCTAAAAAATGTAAGTTTCTGTCGAATTTAAAACGATGTCAGAAAATTTTTCAGGTGAGCTCAGAGTGCTTGACATGACACCAGAAGAACACCCAAGAAAAACAGTCGACTGAATCGACCAACTCGCCGCGGAACCGCGGCCTCAGCCACTGAGTTGCCGCGCTTCCGCCACCGAGTTGGCGAGTCAGCGGCCGATTTTTCTTCTGTTGCTTCTCTGTGTAATTTGGGGTTTTCTGGAATGTTTAATTATTGCTCAGGTTACTGTTTAACAGAGCAGATTTTGGAGCAATATTGAAGTTGTTTATTCGATCGAATTGTACAGTATTTGCGTATTGGATTATATCTGTGATTGTTTAATGTGTTCGTAAACCTCCCCTAACTGCTAGTATGTCGGTTGGCAGGGGGTTGCACATTTCTGAAATGGTTATATCTGTTTGTGCATATAAACTGTATTGGACTGTTGTGGTGTATAGCCGGGGTTTGCAATGGGTTATTGTTTTAATTCATTTGTTGTAAATGTAACTTGTTGTAATATTATTTTTGCGGGGCACTTCCAGGTTGCGGTCGTAGCCACCGTTGTATTATTTCATTTTACTGTTTTTGCTCCTAGGACTGACCCAAGGTGGGGTACACAGACTGCCGGGTGGGTAGTTTGCCGTACCCGTAGGGGTCGAGGGTGGGGTAACGGCTATTCATCACAACTGTGTAATCTGTCTTTTCTTGCAGGCTCAAAAGAAATACAGATTGCTTGCAAATCCAATATTGTTTATCTGTGTTCTGGAATGAATATCATTGCGTCAGACGAATGTAAAATATCTATATTATGATAGCTATTTAGACGTCACTTATGTTTTACACCCGCGCTAGCCCAGCCCCCGCTCTGTCGTTAGTTAAGTAACCTAACGAGTGATGACGGGACCCCGTGGCGAATGCGGATGGCATAAGAGGACGTTGTATTTTCGTTGTTTTCTGCAATGATAGGTTAATGATGGGACGCATTATCTATAATGCAAAGTAAAACAAACCAAAGTTTAAATCGTTGGAACAATTTAAAAGAAACCACTCGGTTATTTTTAAAACAGATATTTTTAAATGCGGAGCTTTAACCACTCCTTTTAAAAGCTATCAGGTTCCTTCGGTTATATCAAGTTCACTACGTTCACGGTTTCGCCAAAACCAGTCGTAGCCCTCCGTCATTTCATTTGGGTATTCAGTAGTATTCAAGCTATGCATTTTGGCCAAAGTCAAGGCATAGTGTTTGGTAGCTACTGGGTTTTCATTTGTCGCATAAGATAGATGAGTTGGTTTGGGACAGTCGTATTACCATTTGACCAAAGTCAGGGGTATATACGGATGGGTTCAAATTGACAAGATAATGACGGGTAGAACTTGACATGTGACTTATGACATTTTGACCAAAGCCAAGGTCATAAGAGCATGGGGCAAAAACTAATATCGGGAATTTCTAAAGAAACTGAAATTTGCAAAGAGATGCATACCATTTGGAGTTTGATGAATGTTGGTAGGATTCCTTCAACATTATCATACGATGATATTTGGATCCCGATCCTACTGTGAGTATATGCTACTTATCAGGATATTCGTCACTTAACGATCAATGCTATAAACCTAGTAGGTGTCCAGAAAAGTGTCAGCGGGGTTACGCCCCCAGAGAAAAGAGGTTACTTAATTAAGGAACTTCGCGAAAGCGTTGGAAAACCTCCCTCGAAGTATCGACACCGGCCTGGCTGAACGGTTAAGCAAGTATTGTACGGTGAGAATAGTCTTGGCTAATTCTTCTTTTATGGTTTGAGGAAGGATTCGAGAAACAGTGGGAGCCATCCAGTTTAGATAAACTAAAAACCACTCTAAACTTTCAAGAGCATCATGCTAAAGAGTTTTCTTCTCTCTCTCCTAATTGCAGCGACCCTGAAAATGACTGGACTTAAGTTAATTTTAGAGAAAAATATACTGACGGGGCCAAACTATAAAGATTGGCTGCGGAATGTCAAGATGGCCTTGACCTACGACAAATTGGGGTACATCCTCACCGCTACGGCACCTGCTGTCCCTGGTCCCAAATCCAGTGATGCGGATAAGGAAATCCGCAAAACCTGGGATTTAGATTGCGCGAGAGCCAAGTGCATCGTGCTTGCCTCGATGAACAATGAACATCAGAGGAGGCACGAGGATATGTCCTTAGATGGCATATTTCTCCATACAAAGGAACTTTATGGAGAGCAATCTCGTATAGCAAGATACGAGACCTCAAAGAAATTGTTTCGAGCGAGGTTGGCTGTCGGGTCATCGGTAGGTGAACATGTCCTACAGATGATTGGCTATATAGAAGAGCTCGCAGACCTTGGGACGACTTTGGATAATGAGCTCTATACAGACCTTGTTCTCCAGTCCCTTCCTCCCACCTACGCCCAGTTTATCCTCAACTTCAATCTTCAAGGAAAAGAAGTTGAACTTGCGGAACTCCTGAACATGTTAAGGAGTGCAGAGGGCACCTTGCAGAAGGCAAGGGAAACACCCGCTATGTTTGTTGGCGGTTCATCTTCTTCCGGGTCCAAGGCTAGGGCCAAAGGAAGGAAGAAGAAGGCCGCACCCAGACCTAGAGGAGGTGTTAGTAAGGTGGGAAAGAAGGGAAAGAAAAAGTTTACAGCACCGGTAGTTGGCCTGGATGAGTGCTTCCATTGTCACAGGAAAGGGCACTGGAAGAAGGATTGCAAGGCGTGGAACGCCAAGAACCAGGAACCGAAGCAGGCTGTGGCTTCGACTTCAGGTGTGTTTGTAATTGAGAATTGTCTGTCGATCAACTCTACTTCCTGGGTATTGGATACCGGGTCAGGATCTCATATTTGCAATTCATTGCAGGCACTGAGAAACCGTAGAGTGCTGAAGGAAGGTGATATGATCCTCAGGGTTGCTAACGGAGCTAGCGTGGGAGCTGCGTCCGTCGGGGATTATCACCTAGGATTGACGAGTGGACACATTTTGGTTTTACATAACTGTTATTTTGTACCCAGCTTAACGTGTAATATCATATCAGTTTCCTTGTTATCAAATAAAGGTTATGATTTCACGTTTGTAAGAGATGTTGTCAACATCCACCTTAATCATGGTTTGATTGGGTCCGGTACTCTAAATAACGGCATATATGTGTTAAACCAACTCCAAATTTTCAATGTCCAGAACACACTAAAAAGAAAGTCTCCAGATTTAAATAAAGCTTTCTTATGGCATTGTAGACTGGGTCACATCAATGAGAGAAGGTTGACTAAGTTGCATAGAGAAGGATATTTGGACTCGTTCGAATATCAAACTTATGACACTTGTCAATCTTGTCTCAAAGGAAAGATGACAAAGACTCCATTCACTGGACAAGGAGTAAGAGCGAGCGAGCTCTTAGGACTCATACACAGTGATGTATGCGGTCCAATGTCTACACATGCGAGAGGTGGTTTTTCCTATTTCATTACTTTCACGGATGATTACTCAAGATACGGATTCATTTATCTGATGAAACATAAATCCGAGGCTTTTGAGAAATTCCAAGAGTATAAGAATGAAGTAGAAAACCAAACCGGCAAAAGTATAAAGACACTTAGATCTGATCGAGGTGGTGAATACTTGAGTGCCGAGTTCCTAGGTTACCTAAAAGAGAAAGGAATTCTCTCTCAGCTTACTCCTCCGTACACTCCACAGCATAACGGTGTATCGGAGAGACGGAATCGAACCCTATTGGATATGGTACGATCCATGATGAGTAATGCTGAGTTACCGCGATCTTTCTGGGGTTATGCGCTAGAATCAGCGGCATATCTTCTGAACAGGGCTCCAACCAAGACTGTGCCTACCACTCCATATCAGATGTGGACTGGGAAGAAACCCCATCTTCAGCATATGAAGATTTGGGGATGTCCAGCTTTTGTTAAAAAGCAGCATGTGGACAAGCTCGAGGCACGATCAGTAAAATGTATGTTTGTGGGATATCCAAAGAACTCCAAGGGATATTATTTCTATTACGCAGAGGAACAAAAGGTTTTTGTTTCTCGTAATGCCCATTTTCTGGAAAATCAGTTTTTAGAAAAGGAAATAAGTGGGAGCGAAATAGAACTGGAAGAAATTCCAGAACCACAAACGGCTACTGAAAGTTTGGTAGAACCAGAGGTTCAAGAAGAACAGAACATTCCCGCACCCCTCCGCAGGAGTAGTAGGCCGTCTCGTCCGCCTGAGAGATACTACGGTTTTCTCATAGACGGGGATAGAGAGGATTGCATCATAGATGATGATGAACCTACTGACTTCCAGCAAGCCATCCAGAGCGGCGACTCGGTACGATGGCTAGATGCAATGCGAACCGAAATGGAGTCCATGTACACCAACAAAGTATGGACTTTGGACTTTGCTCCAGATGGGGTAAAACCCATAGGATGCAAATGGATCTTCAAGAAAAAGATTGGTGTAGATGGACAGGTGGAAACCTATAAGGCTAGACTTGTTGCAAAGGGTTTTCGTCAAAGACCTGGTTTGGACTATGACGAAACTTTTTCTCCAGTGGCTATGCTCAAATCCATTCGGGTCCTTCTTGCTATTGCTGCCTTCCATGATTATGAAATCTGGCAGATGGACGTAAAGACGGCTTTTCTGAATGGCAATTTAGAAGAGAGCGTCTATATGGATCAGCCAGAGGGTTTCAATCAGAGTGGGAGCAGCGGAAAAGTATGCAAGCTGCTTAAGTCTATTTATGGACTAAAGCAGGCATCGCGGAGTTGGAACATCTGTTTTGATGAGACAGTCAAAGAATATGACTTTATCAAAAATCCAGATGAACCGTGCATATATAGTAAAGTTGTGGCCAGAAGTGTCGTATTCCTCGTCTTGTACGTGGATGACATTCTATTGATAGGAAATGACATTCCTATGCTACAATCTGTCAAAGGATTCTTGTCACACAGGTTCTCCATGAAAGACCTGGGTGATGCCTCTTACATTCTGGGGATCCGGATCTATCGGGATAGATCCAAGAGGATGTTGGGACTTTCGCAGTCCAGGTATATCGACACTGTACTGAAAAGATTCAGTATGGAAGATTCTAAGCGCGGTAATCTACCGGCTTGTCACGGAATCACCCTCTCCAAAGAGATGTCTCCCAAGACTGATTTGGAAAGGGAACGCATGTCTATTATACCCTACGCTTCTGCGGTAGGCTCTATAATGTATGCGATGTTGTGTACCATATCAGATGTAGCTTACGCACTGAGCGTGGTAAGCCGGTATCAGTCAGACCCAGGGGAGAAACACTGGATAGCAGTAAAGAACATTCTCAAGTACCTGAGGAGGACTAAGGAGATGTTCTTGGTTTACGGCGGAAAAGACCTCAGGTTGGAGGCCTTTGCTGATTCCGGCTTCCAGAGTGATAAGGACGATTCCAAGTCCATGTCGGGTTATGTCTTTACCCTCAATGGAGGGGCGGTGTGCTCGAAGAGCTCCAAGCAGGACACCGTTGCTGACTCGACGATGGAAGCGGAGTATATAGCTGCTTGCGATGCCGCAAAAGAAGCAGTCTGGATGAAGAAGTTCCTAACAGAACTTCAGGTGGTTCCTACCATAGTTGATCCAATACCTCTGTATTGCGACAACAACGGAGCTAATGCTTTAGCGAAGGAACCAAGGTCCCATCAGAAGTCCAGACACATCTTGAGGCGGTATCACCTGATCAGGGAGATCATTGATCGTCAGGAGATCGAGGTTCGGAGAGTTGCTTCAGAAGAGAACATTGCTGATCCATTCACGAAGGCCCTTCCTCAGATTCAGTTCGAGAGGCTGCTCGAGATCATTGGTCTGCGATATGCCAATACATGGCCCTAGTGCAAGTGGGAGATTGTTAGTGTTTATGCCCTAGAAGGCCATTACTGTATCATACTAGCTTGTATATTACTTAATGGAAGCTTGGGATATTCACATGTATATAACAGTCTTGCTAAACATGGTAGTATGCTACTTGGTTTTTCTATCTTAATATGTGAGTGTACGTATTGATAGAGCTCTTAGGATCTTGCTTGTCTACCAGCGTTGTGATGGCAGTCACACTAGTGGGGGCTGGGTAGTCTACAAGCACATCCTTATTCAGGTCCCTGGTCGTTGGATTATCGAGACAGAGCATCGATACTCCGGAGTAGACTAGTGTGTACGCTTCTCATCCCAGTTGGGGAGATGGTCTGTCCCACAGCCGTCAGTACGTCGTACTGGAGATAGTATACAGGTGCTCGTTAGGTTACGGGTACACCGGACAGGACTCACAGGGAACTGTTGGTTGGTTTGATACCAGTCGTCAGTGAACAGTTCCCAGGTGACATGAGTACAGCGTAGTCCGCAGACTTGACACTGCTACTTCGCCTCGAGTGTGTCCCACTGTTCTTAGATAGCTACCCTACCACGGCTCAAAGGAGTCGTGCAAACAGGTAGCAGTTGGGTGCAGTCCCGAGCACTTGGAGGCAGTGGCGGTTAGACAGGATTCGTCCCTCCCGGTATTGGGAGTAGATATCGTGCTGTGTCAGAGAGCCATTACGCAAAGTCCCTGGCCAGGGCAAGCGAGATTTGCTGGTAGGTTCCAGTAGTTTCTCAGGGTGTAATGGGCTTCACTCCGACATGACTTATACCGCTATTAGGGGACTGACGCTTGCCGCCCCCCTAGGCCCGATATGCGATAGTCTTGGACGAACGGACCGGACTGTATGGAGATTGTCACATCAGACTCAGTAGGAGTTCGGATGGGTTTACTCATCGGCCTTCTTATCGACAACTACCTGGGGACCGTTACGTACAGCTAGTGCCGCTTGCGGTCTGTGGTTAAACCCACTGCCAGCGTAGTAGTCGAGTCTCTAGAGTCCCACACAGAGAGTTTCCTACTCCAGGCGAAACGATATAGAGGTTGCATGGTTTTGCGACAAAGGGTTCGGACGCATACGTGCGTTTTCGCGCGTACGACTTTCGGACAGTTTTTACCAGTCGGCTTTGGTTTAAGCCAGTTACTGGTATCCGGTTATTGGATTTATACAGTCTAAAGTTTTTCTGTATTTTTACGGATCGGAGGGGCGTTCTCGTAATTACTCGAGAAGCTTCTAGAAGATGTGACTAAGGAGGTTTCTTTTGGATAAGAGAGTGAGTCATGGTGGTGATTCATTCACTTCATTAATGCACATTTATTGCTTAATGACTCATGCTAATGAATCACCACAAGATATTTTATGAGGCATGCTTATTCATTTCCTTTATTGATTATTCTAAAATAAGAATGCTTCATAATATTATGATACACTCTCTCTCTTCTCTCATTATCTTATCTCACATTCTCTCTCCTCAAGCTCTCATCTTCAAACCCTAATCCTTAATCCTCATGTGTTGAGATCAAAGGATTAGTTAGACTAAACAATCCATAACCTACACTCTTTATCATCCTTTCATCTTTGATTAGCAATCAAAGTTGATTAGTTACCTCAAGTTAGAGGTTTAGCTTGGTGTTTTGCTCTCGGGTGGATCGTCTACTACCTAGAGAAGGTCGAGGAGAACAAAGGAGGACGTAAAGAAGAAGGACCGGTTTCATTAGGTATAATCCCTAATCACTTGTGAAAAGAAACTCATAAGATACGGTTATTTATAGTTTAGCTTCGATTCAAGCGGTTAGTCGATGTTCGTTGTTTAAACTTGATTGTTTTTGAAAATTCCGCCTCCCCATAAGTACTGGGGTGAAGTACATCGACTTACAAGATTGCTACCCTACCACGGCTCAAAGGAGTCGTGCAAACAAGTGGCAGTTAGGTGCAGTCCTGAGCACTTGGAGGCAGTGGCGGTTAGACAGGATTCGTCTCTCCCGGTATTGGGGGTTGATATCGCGCTGTGTCAGAGAGCCATTAAGCAAAGTCCCTGGCCACGGCAAGCGAGATTTGCTGGTAGGTTCCAGTAGTTTCTCAGGGTGTAATGGGCTTCCCTCCGACACGACTTATACCGCTATTAGGGGACTGACGCTTGCCGCCCCCTAGGCCCGATATGCGATAGTCTTGGACGAACGGACCGGACTGTATGGAGATTGTCACATCAGACTCAGTAGGAGTTCGGATGGGTTCCCTCATTGGCCTTCTTATCGACATCTACCTGGGGACCGTTACGTACAGCTAGTGCCGCTTGCGGTCTATGGTTAAACCCACTGCCAGCGTAGTAGTCGAGTCTCTAGAATCCCACACAGAGAGTTTCCCTACACCAGGCGAAACGATATAGAGGTCGTATGGTTTTACGACAAGGGTTCGGACGCATACGTGTGTTTACGCACGTACGACTTTCGGACAGTTTTTACCAGTCGGCTTTGGTTTAAGCCAGTTACTGGTATCCGGTTATTGGATTTATACAGTCTAAAGTTTTTCCGTATTTTTGCGGAAAGGAGGGGCGTTCTCGTAATTGCGCGAGAAGCTTCTAGAAGGTGGTGACTAAGGATGTTTAGGTGGCATATACAATGAATGTGATTATTGAGTCATATGGATGATTCATCCATGACATTATTGCTTCTTAATTGCTTAATGACTCATGGATGTGAATCATCACTAGATATTATCAAGCATGGTTCTTAAATGATTTTATTTTCTTTTCTTGATAAAAAGAAAAGCTTGATATATATTATCATAACTCATTATTCTCACTTCATTATTATTCTCACCTTCTCTCTCCTCAAGCTTTCCCTCTTCAAACCCTAATCCTCCCCTCTCATGTGTTGAGTACAAGGATTAGTTAGACTAACTAAACCATAACCCTCACTCTATATCACCTAGCTTCTTTGATTAGCACTTAAAGAAGGTTAGTTGCCTCAAGTTTAGATGCTAATCTTGGAGTAAAGCTCTCAGGTGGATCGTCTACTACTTCGAGAAGGCCGAGGAGGAGGAGGAGTTCGAAAAGACGAAGGACACGATTCGTTAGGTATAATCCCTAAACATAGTAGTATAGAACTTCTATGTTTCATGTTAGTTATCTTTTAGCTTCGATTCATGCGGTTAGTCGATGTTTAAGCAAAGAACAAGATCGTTTTTCATATTTCCGCCTCCCCGCAAGTCATGGGGTGTTGCACATCGACTTACAGTGGTATCAGAGCCTCGCTAAACAATAAATAACTTACTTGCAAATTTGTATGAATTTCGAACGAAAAAAACGAAACCTGAAAAGCCCGAAATCACAAGTTTCTGTCGATTTTTAAATGAAGTCCAAAAATTTTTCAGGGAAGTTTAGAAAGCTTGAAAAGACAGTAGAAGAACACCCAAGAAAATTGGGCCCCTGAATCGCCTAAAGCGCCGTGGAACCGCGGCGGATCCCACCGATCCGCCGCGCTTCCGCCGCCGAGTTGGCGATTCAGGAACCCAATTTTCCTGTGTTGGTTCTATTTGATATTTGGTATTTTCTGGAATTTTTTATTTTTGCTCAGGTTTCAGATTTACAGAGAAGTATTGGAGCAAAATTAAAAGTGTTTAATCGATCGAAATTATACAGTATTTGCTTGGTGGATTATATCTGTGTTTGTATAATGTGTTCGTAAACCTCTCCTAACTGCTAGTATGTCGGTTGGCAGGGGGTTGCACATTTCTGTAATGGATTTAATCTGTTTGTGCATATGAACTGTGTTGGACTGTTGTGATGTATAGCCGGGGTTATGTGATGGGTTATTATTTAATTCATTTGATGTAAATGTAATTTGTTGTAATATTATTTTGCGGGGCACATCCAGGTTGCGGTTGTAGCCACCGTTGTATTATTTCATTTTACTGTTTTTGCTCCTAGGACAGACCCAAGGTGGGGTGCACAAACTGCCGGGCGGGTAGTTTGCCGCACCCGTAGGGGTCTTGGGTGGGGTAATGGCTATTCATCACAACTGTGTAATCCGTCTTTTGTTGCAGACTCAAAACAAACACGGATTGCTTGCAAATCCAATTAAGTTCATCTGTGATCTGGAATGAATATCATTGCGTCAGACGAATGTAAAATATCTATATATATGATAGCTATTTTAGACGTCACTTATGTTTTACACCCGCGCTAGCCCAGCCCCCGCTCTGTCGTTAGTTAAGTAACCTAACGGGTGATGACGGGACCCAGTGGCGAATGCGGATGGCATAAAAGGACGTCATATTTTCGTTGTTCTCTGCAATGATAGGTTAATGATGGGACGCATTATCTATAATGCAAAGAAAATAAACCAAAGTTTTAATCGTTGGAACAATTTAAAAGAAACCACTCGGTTAATTTTAAAAACAGATATTTTTAAACGCGGAGCTTTAACCACTCCTTTTAAAAGCTATCAGGTTCCTTCGGTTATATCAAGTTCACTACGTTCATGGTTTCGCCAAAACCATTCGTAGCCCTCCGTTATTTCTTATGGATAGTCAGTAGTATTCAAGCTATTTTTGTTGGCTTTCATCAAGGCATAGTGTTTGGTAGCTACTGGGTATTCATTTGTTGCATAGATAGATGTGTTGGTTTGGGACAGTCGCATTACCTTGTTGGCTTTCGTCAAGGGTATATACGGGTGGGTTCAAATTAACAAGATAATGATGGGCAGAACTTGACATGTGACTTATGATTTGTTGGCTTACGTCAAGGTCATAAGAGCATGGGGCAAAAACTTATATCGGGAATTTCTAAAGAAACTGAAATTTGCAAAGAGATGCATACCATTTTGAGTCTGATGAATGTTGGTAGGATTCCTTCAACATTATCAGACGATGATATTTGGATCCCGATCCTACTGTGAGTATATGCTACTTATCAGGATATTCGTCACTTAACGATCAATGCTATAAACCTAGTATGTGTCAAGAAAGGTGTCAGCAGGGTTACGCCCCCAGAGAAAAGAGGTTATTTAATTAAGGAACTTCGCGAAAGCGTTGGAAAACCTCCCTCGAAGTACCGACACCAGCCTGGCTGAACGGTTAAGCAAGTATTGTACAGTGAGAATAGTCCTGGCTAATTATTCTTTTATGGTTTGAGGAAGGATTCGAGAAACAGTGGGAGCCATCCAGTTTAGATAAACTAAAAACCACTCTAAACTTGCAAGAGCATCATGCTAAAGAGTTTTCTTCACTCTCTCATAATTGCAGCGACCCTGAAAATGACTGGACTTAAGTTACTTTTAGAGAAAAATATACTGACAGGGTCAAACTATAAAGATTGGCTGCGGAATGTCAAAATGGCTTTGACCTATGACAAATTGGGGTACGTCCTCACCGCTACGGCACCTGCTGTCCCTGGTCCCAAATCCAGTAATGCGGATAAGGAAATCCGCAAAACCTGGGATTTAGATTGCGCGAAAGCCAAGTGCATCGTGCTTACCTCGATGAACAATGAACATCAGAGGAGGCACGAGGATATGGAACTAGACGCCATATTTCTCTATACAAAGGAACTTTATGGAGAGCAATCTCGTATAGCAAGATACGAGACCTCAAAGAACTTGTTTCGAGCGAGGTTGGCTGTCGGGTCATCGGTAGGAGAACATGTCCTAAAGATGATCGGCTATATAGAAGAGCTCGCAGACCTTGGGACGACTTTGGATAATGAGCTCGATACAGACCTTATTCTCCAGTCCCTTCCTTCCACCAACGCCCAGTTTATCCTGAACTTCAACATTCAAAGAAAAGAAGTTGAACTTCCGGAACTCCTAAACATGTTAAGGAGTGCAGAGGTCACCTTGCAGAAGGCAAGGGAAACACCCGCTATGTTTGTTGGCGGTGCATCTTCTTCCGGGTCCAAGGCTAGGGCCAAAGGAAGGAAGAAGAAGGCCGTCCCCAGACCTAGAGGAGGTGTTAGTAAGGTGGGAGGAAAGGGAAAGAAAAAGTTTGCGGTACCGGTAGTGGGCCAGGATGAGTGCTTCCATTGTCACAGGAAAGGGCACTGGAAGAAGGATTGCAAGGCGTAGAACGCCAAGAACCAGGAACCGAAGCAAGCCGTGGCTTCGACTTCAGGTGTGTTTGTAATTGAGAATTGTCTGTCGATCAACTCTACATCCTGGGAATTGGATACCGGATCAGGATCTCATATTTGCAATTCATTGCAGGCACTGAGAAACCGTAGAGTGCTGAAGGAAGGTGATATGACCCTAAAGGTTGCTAACGGAGCTAGCGTGGGAGCTGCGTCCGTCGGGGATTATCACCTAGGATTGACGAGTGGACACATTTTGGTTTTACATAACTGTTTTTTTGTACCAAGCTTAACGTGTAATATCATATCAGTTTCCTTGTTATCAAATAAAGGTTATGATTTCACGTTTGTAAGAGATGTTGTTAACATCCACCTTAATCATGGTTTGATTGGGTCCGGTACACTAAATAACGGTATATATGTTTTAAACCAACTCCAAATTTTCAATGTCCAGAACACACTAAAAAGAAAGTCTCCAGATTTAAATAAAGCTTTCTTATGGCATTGTAGACTGGGTCACATCAATGAGAGAAGGTTGACTAAGTTGCATAGAGAAGGATATTTGGACTCGTTCGAATATCAAACTTATGACACTTGTCAATCTTGTCTCAAAGGAAAGATGACAAAGACTCCATTCACTGGACAAGGAGTAAGAGCGAGCGAGCTCTTAGGACTCATACACAGCGATGTATATGGTCCAATGTCTACACATGCGAGAGGTGGTTATTCCAACTTCATTACTTTTACAGATGATTTCTCTAGGTATGGACATATCTTCTTAATGAAGCACAAATCCGAGGCCTTTGAGAAATTTCAGGAATACAAGAGTGAAGTGGAAAACCAAACAGGCAAAAGTATTAAGACACTAAGATCTGATCGAGGTGGAGAATACTTAAGTGTCGAGTTCCTAGGTTACCTAAAAGAGAAAGGAATTCTCTCTCAGCTTACTCCTCCATACACTCCACAGCACAACGGTGTATCGGAGAGAAGGAATCGAACCCTATTGGATATGGTACGATCCATGATGAGTAATGCTGAGTTACCACGATCTTTCTGGGGTTATGCGCTAGAATCAGCGGCATATCTTTTGAACAGAGTTCCAACCAAAACTGTGCCTACCACACCATATCAGATGTGGAGTGGGAAGAAACCCTATCTTCAGTACCTGAAAACATGGGGATGTCCAGCTTTTGTAAAAAAGCAGCATCCGGACAAGCTCGAGGCACGCTCAGTTGAGTGTAAGTTTGTGGGATATCCAAAGAACTCTATGGGATATTGTTTCTATTACGCAGAGGAACAAAAGGTTTTTGTTTCTCGTCATGCCCGCTTCTTAGAAACTGAATTTTTAGAAAATCAGAAGAGTGGGAGCATAGTAGAACTGGAAGAAATTCCAGAACCACAAACTGCTACTGAAAGTTTGGTAGAACCGGAAGTTCAAGAAGTACAGGACATTCCCGCACCCCTCCGCAGGAGTAGTAGGCCGTCTCATCCGCCTGAGAGATACTACGGTTTTCTCATAGATGGGGATAGAGAGGATTGCATCATAGATGATGATGAACCTACTGACTTCCAGCAGGCCATCCAGAGCGGCGACTCGGTACGATGGCTAGATGCAATGCGGACCGAAATGGAGTCCATGTACACCAACAAAGTATGGACTTTGGACTTTGCTCCAGATGGGGTAAAACCCATAGGATGCAAATGGATCTTCAAGAAAAAGATCGGTGTAGATGGGAAGGTGGAAACCTATAAGGCTAGACTTGTTGCAAAGGGTTTTCGTCAAAGACCTGGTTTGGACTATGACGAAACTTTTTCTCCAGTGGCTATGCTCAAATCCATTCGGGTCCTTCTTGCTATTGCTGCCTTCCATGATTATGAAATCTGGAAGATGGATGTAAAGACGGCTTTTCTGAATGGAAATTTAGAAGAGTGCGTCTATATGGATCAGCCAGAGGGTTTCAATCAGAGTGGGAGCAGCGGGAAAGTATGCAAGCTGCTTAAGTCCATTTATGGACTAAAGCAGGCATCGCGGAGTTGGAACATCTGTTTTGATGAGACAGTCAAAGATTATGACTTTATCAAAAATCCAGATGAACCGTGCATATATAGTAAAGTTGTAGCCAGAAATGTCGTATTCCTCGTCTTGTACGTGGATGACATTCTATTGATAGGAAATGACATTCCTATGCTACAATCTGTCAAAGGATTCTTGTCACACAGGTTCTCCATGAAAGACCTGGGTGATGCCTCTTACATTCTGGGGATCCGGATCTATCGTGATAGATCCAAGAGGATGTTGGGACTTTCGCAGTCCAGGTATATCAACACTGTACTGAAAAGATTCAGTATGGAGGATTCTAAGCGCGGTAATTTACCGTCTTGTCACGAAATCACCCTCTCCAAAGAGATGTCTCCCAAAACTGATTTGGAAAGGGAACGCATGTCTATTATACCCTACGTTTCTGCGGTAGGCTCTATAATGTATGCGATGTTGTGCACCAGACCAGATGTAGCTTACGCACTGAGCGTGGTAAGCCGGTATCAGTCAGACCCAGGGGAGAAACACTGGATAGAAGTAAGGAACATTCTCAAGTACCTGAGAAGGACTAAGGAGATGTTCTTGGTTTACGGCGGAAAAGACCTCAGGTTGGAGGCCTTTGCTGATTCCGGCTTCCAGAGTGATAAGGACGATTCCAAGTCCATGTCGGGTTATGTCTTTACCCTCAATGGAGGGACGGTGTGCTGGAAGAGCTCCAAGCAGGACACCGTTGCTGACTCGACGATGGAAGTGGAGTATATAGCTGCTTGCGATGCCGCAAAAGAAGCAGTCTGGATGAAGAAGTTCCTAATAGAACTTCAGGTGGTTCCTACCATAGTTGATCCAATACCTCTGTATTGCGACAACAACGGAGTTATAGCTTTAGCGAAGGAACCAATGTCCTATCAGAAGTCCAGACACATCTTAAGGTGGTATCACCTAATCAGGGAGATCATTGATCGTCAGGAGATCGAGGTTCAGAGAGTTGCTTCTGAATAGAACATTGCTGATCCATTCATGAAGGCCCTACCTCAGATTCAGTTCGAGAGGCTACTCGAGATCATTGGTCTTCGATATGCCAGTACATGGCCCTAGTGCAAGTGGAAGATTGTTAGTGTATATGCCCTAGGGGCCATTATTGTATCATACTAGTTTGTATATTACTTAATGGAAGCTTGGGATATTCACATGTATATAACATTCTTGCTAAATATGGTAGTATGCTACTTGGTTTTTTCTATCTTAATATGTGAGTATACGTATTGATAGAGCTCTTAGGATCTTGCTTGACTACCAGCGTTGTGATGGCAGTCACACTAGTGGGGGCTGGGTAGTCTACAAGCACATCCTTATTCAGGTCCCTAGTCGTTGGATTATCGAGACAGAGCATCGATACTCCGGAGTAGACTAGTGTGTACGCTTCTCAACCCAGTTGGGGAAATGGTCTGTCCCACAGCCGTCAGTACGTCGTACTGGAGATAGTATGCAGGTGCTCGTTAGGCTACGGGTACACCGGACAGGACTCACAGGGAACTGTTGGTTTGTTTTATACCAGTCGTCAGTGAACAGTTCCCAGGTGACATGAGTACAGCATAGTCCGCAGACTTGACACTGCTACTTCGCCTCGAGTGTGTCCCACTGTTCTTAGATTGCTACCCTACCACGGCTCAAAGAAGTCGTGCAAACAGGTGGCAGTTGGGTGCAGTCCCGAGCACTTGGAGGCAGTGGCGGTTAGACAGGATTCGTCTCTCCCGGTATTGGGGGTTGATATCGCGCTGTGTCAGAGAGACATTACGCAAAGTCCCTGGCCAGGGCAAGCGAGATTTGCTGGTAGGTTCCAGTAGTTTCTCAGGGTGTAATGGGCTTCCCTCCGACACGACTTATACCGCTATTAGGGGACTGACGCTTGCCGCCCCCCTAGGCCCGATATGCGATAGTCTTGGACGAACGGACCGGACTGTATGGAGATTGTCACATCAGACTCAGTAGGAGTTCGGATGGGTTCCCTCATCGGCCTTCTTATCGACATCTACCTAGGGACCGTTACGTACAGCTAGTGCCGCTTGCGGTCTGTGGTTAAACCAACTGCCAGCGTAGTAGTCGAGTCTCTAGAGTCCCACACAGAGAGTTTCCCTACTCCAGGCGAAACGATATAGAGGTCGTATGGTTTTACGACAAGGGTTCGGACGCATACGTGTGTTTACGCACGTACGACTTTCGGACAGTTTTTACCAGTCGACTTTGGTTTAAGCCAGTTTCTGGTATCCGGTTATTGGATTTATACAGTCTAAAGTTTTTCCGTATTTTTGCGGAAAGGAGGGGCGTTCTCGTAATTGCGCGAGAAGCTTCTAGAAGGTGGTGACTAAGGAGGTTTAGGTGGCATATACAATGAATGTGATTAGTGAGTCATATGGATGATTCATCCATGTCATTAATACTTCATAATTGCTTAATGACTCATGGATGTAAATCATCACTAGATATTATCAAGCATGGTTGTTAAATGATTTTATTTTCTTTTCTTGATAAAAAGAAATACTTGATATATATTATCATAACTCATTATTCTCACTTCATTATTATTCTCACCTTCTCTCTCCTCAAGCTCTCCATCTTCAAACCCTAATCCTCCCCTCTCATGTGTTGAGTACAAGGATTAGTTAGACTAACTAAACCATAACCCTCACTCTATATCACCTAGCTTCTTTGATTAGCACTTAAAGAAGGTTAGTTGCCTCAAGTTTAGAGGCTAAGCTTGGAGTAATGCTCTCGGGTGGATCATCTACTACTTCGAGAAGGCCGAGGAGGAGGAGGAGTTCGAAAAGACGAAGGACACGATTCGTTAGGTATAATCCCTAAACATAGTAGTATAGAACTTCTATGTTACATGTTAGTTATCGTTTAGCTTCGATTCATGCGGTTAGTCGATGTTTAAGCAAAGAACAAGATCGTTTTTCATATTTCCGCCTCCCCGCAAGTCGTGGGGTGTTGCACATCGACTTACAATCATATCATATCTTCCCATATCATATCATCTCATATCAGATAAATACTTATATCGCATCATATACTCATATCTTTACACACACACACACACTTACATATGTACATAAAGCTCAATGTCTAAGGAATAGGAAGTAGGAATATATCTTTCTACTAAGTATACCATTATCGCATATGGTTAGACTAGATATATAATTTTAGGATATATAGTATTCTAACTACTATGGTTGCGGGGGTGTTATACGCCATCCACTCGACTTCTCCCGTAAATATACATCTACTCATCTAAACATCTTGTCTTAGTCGAAGTCGGCGGATGCCTCGTCCTTCTTCGTCGTCTCGGAAGTTCCCGCGATTGTATTTAAAATCGAAACCATACAAAATCGCATAAAAATCCATATCATAAACCGATACGACGAGCGAAACGCACATAAATTAGAACCTATGGTCAATGCATGCTAAATCCGATAAAATACTCTTGGCGTCAACATACGAACGTCGAACGACCAATTCACAATATAGAAATCCGAAAACTAAATTTCAAATATCGCAAAGTATCATTAAAAGCTAAGTAAAACAACTCCAGAATTTGATTCAGGGAATCTGGGGCAATTTACCATATAAAATATAGTTGTATATAATGTAAAACACCTACTGACCAAATCCTGACACCTAATTGCTACAGAAAACTGCCGAAATATTCATTTTAATCGCAATTTGTGGTCCAGTTTGGAGTTAGGTTCTCGTCTTAATGATGGGGACTCCTAATAGTCTAATTAAGTCTAATCTATACGCTAAATATCTTTCAGAGATCTCGAACTACTCCAGATTTAATTCCAACATCACAAACTCAATAAAAAGCAAGTTTTAAAACTTCAAAACACATTTGAACCAATATTATTTCCACTGAAACACTCTCACCTATCACTAATAGGGTTGTAATCACTTATTAACTCTCTACTACACCACCACTACATGTTGTATCTATCAAAACTCGCTTTAGAATTCTCAAGTCTTGAGAACATGAACTTTAAGCTCTAAAACTAATTTGTCAAGGCAAACAAACTTAAAACATGGTTTACAGAGAGAATTTTACCTGAAGATGGGGATTAAGGAATTTTCCAAGCTTGGGAGATGGTCTCAAAGTGAAGAGTTGATCATTACACCATATTTAGGATGAGAATATAAACATTTTTTGTGAAGGTTACATGGTATTTTGATGAGATTTGAGGTAGTGTTTGTGGTTTGTCGTGGAAGGCGGTGGAGGTGGAGAAGGAGAAGAGGAAGATGAAGAAGAAGGAATGAGATGGAGGGAAAAAAATGGTTGCTAACCATAACCCCTTCACTCTCTCTCTTTCTCTCTTTTGTCAATACCCAACTTTTAAAATGCATACTTCCATTTTCTTTTTCTTTTCTTTTGAAAACATAATACCATTATATAAAAGAACAAATAAAATGTTCCCTCTTAAACATGTCATGCACACTAAGCATAGTTAACAAAAAAATCAAACTTCTCAAAATAGGAAAACACAAATTAAGTTTAACATTAAATTTGTATTCATATAATTATATGCTAATTTATGAAAAGTCCAATTAAATAAATGCTTTCATAAATAATAACTCGTTTTAAATCCTAATTATTTTCCGAAAATAGAGTTATATAATTATACCAATTTACGAAAACTTAAATCCATACTTGGTATAATATCCGTGAAACTCATTATTTTATTATTCAAATTTTAAAATAATATTTTCCATTTTCTGAAATGTTACAGTTCAGGCCCCGAGGAAAATATTTTTTAGCATTGTCTATCAAATAATGATGGTAAATATTCTATTTAGGCTTTAGCTTCACAATGATATCATGATCGTTCTACTACAATGTTAAATGTTGATTTATTTGTAATGATGCATTTTCAAATTTAAATTGCTAAGTAAGGAGCATTTAAGGTAAACCTAAGCTGCATAATTTTAGCATATGCAAATAAAAAAAATCATGGTATTTATGTGTGTGTGTGTGTTTTTCTTTTCCCGTTTTCCATGTTTTTGAGAAGGGATGAAGGGACGAAGAAAGAACGGACAAAAGAGAGACTTTTACTCCCCTTTGAGGAAAGGGAAAAGAGACAAATGATAAGTTAGCATTACTAAAATCATGAAAGAAATGTAGAAAACTTCATATTTATAGACTTATCTTATAAAATAAGAGAAAATGTTGTATGGATATGTTGAGTTCTAATTTTAATAGGGGAGATTTTGTAGAAAAGGATATATAGGATTCGGAACCTTATATTGGTCCACATCTTTTTTAATTTCTTCTTGAAGCCACCCAGTTTAGATTCAGACATCAGAGGGTAAGCTTTGGTTGTCTTCGGTTTGTCTTTGATGACATCGCCGTCGTTACCTAGGAATTGAGTGGGACCCGCTAGTCACTAGGGTACTGTTTGGCTGTTTCCCTTTTCGATATGTTATGATTTGATTTCGAAGAAAAGTCTGGTGTCTTTTTGCACCGCACGTGATAATGCTTCATATGTGGTCCTTGCTTTTAAAATTTGGAACCAAATCACAAGCTGGGTATTTATATCGCATTTATTTAAGAAGTCTTTAGCCTGGGTGAGTAAATATGATTATGAGAAATGATGGAGCAAAAGTCGGTGTTATTGAACTTGGATTCAAAGTAGGAGTTGGACATTTGTCATTATTAAATAATTTTTTGGATTTGAATTTGGACTTGGATTTACGTGCTAGATTTGGATTTGAACTTGGACTTGGACTCCAACTTTCATGTTGAATTTGGATTTAGAATTTCTCTATATACTTATTTGAGTTCTTGCGTAATTTGTATCATGACTTTTATTTCTACGGGGGTTTTGGTGACATAACAATTGTAGTATTTAATCTTATAAATTTATAAAGTCTATCAAAATTAATTTATTATTATTTTTAATAATTTAATAAAATAATTATATAAAACATTAGTAATAACAAACAACAAGTTTATTATTATCGGTATAGATACTGACAAAAAAATTTAAAATGTGAAAATTGCGCACTATCTAACTTTAATCTATTTTTTTTTATTTGCTCGATATTTGATTTTTTTTATCAAAGCGAAAAATAAATATAATATTTTACTTTGTCATTACATTCAAAAATCAAAAGAGATAAGATAAAATCTTGTAAGAAATCAAAAAAAATAAAAAATAATGAAGGTTATTTATACAAAATAAGAAACAATCTTCAATAAAAGGAATTGAAATAAATAATTTAATACAGAAGTTTGAAACCAAAACCTTCTTTTAGCTTTTATGAAAAGTTATGAAATATAATCTAACTAATTAAAACATAAATAAAAATAAGACGAGATATAGAAAAAAAAATATTCTAGGATTTAAGAAAAAAATTGAAATATATAATCTAATCAATCAAATTATAGATAAGAACAGATAAGAATGAGATGGGATCAAAGGGAAAAGCACATTTTTTAGCTTGTGTTTACTATCATGCATTTTAAAAATACTAGTTTATGAATGATTTTGGGTAAAGTGCTACAAGCTATGTTTAGAAATTTTTTGCTCTATGTTTCTGCCGCTGTCCTCAAGTGCTGTAACCCTAACACGTATATTTACATGGTATTAGAGCCGATCGATTATCTAGTAGTTGTTGATGATCCAATAAAACTAAACTTGTTCCATGCTTATTTTACTTTTCAAAATCCTTTTTAAAAAATCCTTTTAAGCTTATGGATACCCTTCTGCCCCCTCCCGTCAAAACCAACCTGAGCCCCTTACGGGCTCGAGGTTGAACCGGAGCCATGGGGCTCGGGCTGATTTCAGCCCCGCAACTGGGTTGATTTCAGCTGCACAATAGGGCTGATTTTAGCCCCGAACCAGGGGTTGTGTTTCAGCCCTTGTTTAGGGACTGTCCCGAGCCCAAGTTAGGCTCGAGTGTTGGATCTATATGCCCTAGAGACCATTATTATATAGCACAGGATTGTATATTACATATGGATGCTTGGGATATATATGTACATGACAATCTTTCTTGATATGATATTATACTATCTGATTTGTTTTTACCTAAACATGTGTATATGTTCTATTTTATATTACGTATCTCGATTATATGTTGGTAAAGCCTGTAGGAACTTTGCTTGACTACTAGAGTTGTGATGGCGATCATACTTGTACGGTCTAAGTAGTCTATAATTACATCCTTAAATTGTCCTTAGTCGTTGAGGTTTCGAGATAGGGCATCGATACTCCGGAATAGACTAGTGTATATGTTTATTATTCCCATGAGGGAAAATGGCCTGTCCCATAGCTATTAGTGTTCGGCACCAAAGATAGTATACAGGTGCTCATTAGGTTATGAGTTACACTGGATGAACTCACCGAGAACTTCTAGATGGTAATATACCTATCGTCGGATAGTAGTTCTCTGGTGACATAGGTACAAGTTAGTATTTAAACCTGACATCGTCATTCATCCCGAGTGTGTTCCCACTGTACTTAGATTACTACCATATCACGGCTTTAAAGGGTTATGTAAACATATTTTAGTTGGATACAGTCCCGAAACACTTGGGGGCAGCGAGCGATAGAACGGATTTGTCTTTCAAGTATAGGGAGTGTTGGGTATACATGCCTTAGAGGCCATTATTGTATAGTACAGGATTGCATATTATATTTTGGAAGCTTGGGATACACACACACACACACAAGACAGTCTTGTTCAATATGATAGTATCCTATATGGTTTTTCTCTATCTTAACATGTGTATATGTTCCTTTTTACATATCTCTAATATATGTTGATAAAGCTCTTAGGACCTTTGCTTAACTACCGGCGTTGTGATGGCAATCATACTTGTGGAGGTTGGGTAGTAGATTGATAGAGATTTTGTGTCCTTAGTTTTAATTACTGCAATCAAGACGATTTCGCTTGGTAGCTAGCCGGATGAGTACGGGTCGGTCCATGGAGAGATGAGAATCTTTTCTTAGTGATTTAGCGAGTTAAGTCCAAATTGTCCAGGTTTGTTCAAGATTAACTATATGATAATTAAGTATGATAAAAGAGCTTGTTAGGGTTAGGATTAGATTAGTTTGAGTTAGGAGTTCACTCACTTCATTCGTTTGCCACTCTTAATCTCGATGTTACGGTAATCGGAAATAATGGGGATTAGCACGACTAGGAAGGAGATTTGCGAGTATAAATTAGGCTTTTCAACGCCCAGTTCCTTCCTTTTGGTCCTTGTCCGCCCGTTCTTGGCTCTTAGCCATAACCTCCGGTCAATTCAACCACAACCGGTCTCACTAGGGTGTCACCGCTATCATGTAAGATGGAGTGCCATAGGGAGCGGATTGTGGTTGAATTGACCGGAGTTCGAATCATGATGTTGGGCAAAGAAAAGAGTGAGAGACTTCCTTCTCTCAAACTATCCTTATCATACCCTAACAAGTGAGAAACTACTCACCCATTATAAAAAAAAAGAAAATAAAATAAACAAAGAATATAGAAAGAAATGAGGTAGAGAATCACAACCAGCTATTTGGGACCTCACTTGGCCAAGGATCACACTAAAGCACCATTGTTGTAAGGATAAAGTAAAAGAGGAAAAGAAAACAAACAAACAAACAAATAACAACAACTATTTTAACAAAGAGAATTACAAGAAAAATATAAGAACTTAATCATTAAACAGGCATATGAAAAGAACTCTTCTTTATTCATCATTCATTCAAAAGCTCACTACAATATGAATGGAGAATAAATGAAGAGGAAGAGGAAGTTGCAAACTACTATACTAAATCCTAACACAAGAATATGCCTCTTTACTTGGCTTGAAACTAGGCTATTTATAGGCAGATAGATAAAACCCTAGGGCCAAAATCTGAGCCCTTACACAATTACAAAACTAGCATAAAAATATCTCCTGACTCTGAGTCAACTCGGCCGCGGAACCACCGCATAAGTGCCACATCGGCCGCGGTTCCGCAGCCTTTGGGTGAGTTGTTGTGCCGTTTTTTGGGGGTTTTCATGTTGATGTTCTTCTCTATTTAGTACACTTGGTTTTTCAGAATCACTTCATTTTTTTCCCAGATTCTCAACAGTCTAAAAAGATGAAAGAATGTGGACTTTTGCCTTGATCTTCTTGAGCTCCACTATTCTCCTCTGTTTAGTAAACTTGGTTCTTGTACTGCCTTCTTGTGCTTTGTGCATGAATGACCTTTGATTGCCATTTTGTCCCTCGAACTGGAAAGCGGCATCTGACGGATGGTGACTGGAGACTCATATTTTTATCTGTTGTTTGCAGTTGTTATGAATTTGTCGCGACTATTCTTGATTTTCATTGTTTAGAGCCGAGAACCTGTAACTTGCAATTATTTAGCAAACATGGATCAAGAGTACCTACCTATATGCAATGCGATCAAGAATGAGCGGTATAAAAGTGCAAAATTCTGATATGAACAAATACCCCCAAACTTATCTTTTGCTCGTCCCGAGCAAAGCCATTTTATTCACAAAATGTCCTAAGCTCACTTTAGCAGGTAACGTGTAGGTCTACGGTAGCGCCTCGGCCGTCAATCTGATGCCAAACGCCAAACGCGGAACAAAAACTTTTTATAAAACTAGCGCTAACGGAGACTTTTACCCGGATCGCACCATTAACTCTAAACTAGCTAACTACAAAGACGATAGAATGGCTATACCAATCGATCCGTGTCCTTCGGTCTTTATCCACCATCCTTATCTCCTCGTGGCATCTCCGATCTTAGGTCTCCTCATCGAAGTGGCACCACGTCAAGGAATCTTTTTACGGGCTCCCGCTTCAAAACCGAAGCAACTCGAACATGAAATTTGCTAGCCGACATGTCCAAGGTGAAGTAGAGAATTTGTGTGATTACTTTGTCTCATGACATCCATTGATTCTCAACACATGAGATGGTATGGATGGAGGTTGAAGAAGAAGCCATTAATGGAAGTTGTGAGCACAAGAAGAAAAGTAGTGAAGAAGAAGAAGAGTTTACTTATTGTGTGGAATAAATTGCAAGAGCTCTCTCTACAAATCAAGAGCCAAGCCCCACCTCTAGTGGTTTCCCCCTCTCTCTCTCCACATATCAATTCCACATAATAATCAATCAAGAAAATTGACATGGCACAAAAAACAACACCATGAGTCACCAAACTTGCACATGCCACATTTAATGCTCTTCATCATGACTAGCACTCACAATTTCCACTTAATAAACATTAACCTAAATGTTTAGAACAATAAATAGAATGTCATCTTCTAAAGTAAACTCGTGACGGATCATAAGGATATCCCTCATCTGTATATACATACCTGCATCCGCATTCCGGCTGAATACGAATGCAATGAGACGAAAGCAATCCAACAAATCTAATACTAGGATCCGGCTTAAACCAAAGCCCACTAGTATGATCCGTCCGATCATGATCCGTGCACAAGTGCACGTATATGATCGAACCTTGCCATAAAACCATACGGCCTCTACAACGTTTCTCCCGAACTAGGGAAATTTCTACGGGGGACTCTAAAGACTCGTCAATACGCTGGCAGTGGGTTTAACCACAAGCACTTCAGTGACACTAGCTGTACGTAACGGCTTCCCATGTATTGATTGAAAGGGAAACTAACGAGCGAACTCATCCTGAAACCTTACTGAGCCTATTTGTGACAATCTCCATACAGTCTGGTCTGTTCGTCTATGAGTATCGCATATCGGGCCTAGGGGGATAGTAAACGTCAGACCCCTAATAGCGGTATAAGTCGTGTCGGAGTGTAGCCCAGAGCACCTTGAGAAACTACTGGAATACCTACCAGTAAATCTCACTTGCCTTGGCCAAAGACTTTGTGTAATGTCTCTCCAGACACAGCACGATATCAATCCCCAATACCTGGAGAGACGAATCCTATCTAACCGCCACTGCCTCCAGATGCTTCGGTACTGCACCCAACTACTACCTGTTTGCACGACGCCTTTGAGCCGTGGTAGGGTAGCAATCAAAGAACAGTGGGAGCACACTTGAGGCAATGTAGCAGTGTCAAGTCAACGGACTAAGCTATACTCATGTCACCTGAAAACTACTCCTGACGATAGGTATAGTACCAATAGCAGTGCCCCTGCGAATCCGTCCGGTGTACTCATAACCTAATGAGCACTTGTATACTATCTTATGTGAACCAACTGACACCAACGGCTTGTGAGACCAGCCACCGCCCCTCGTCGGGGTCTCGATCCATATACACTAGTCTACTCATGGAGTATCGATGCCCAGTCTCGAAACTCACATGACTAGGGACACATTAAGGATGTGCTTATAGACTGCCCAACTCTCACGTATATACTCACCATTATACTGCTGGTAGTCAAGCAAGAATCCTATGGGATCTTTCAACGTGTAATAGTGATCTGTAATGTCACCCGAAGTATGTACACGATGATAAAAACAAACCAGATAGCATACTATCATCTCGAGTAAGACTGTTCTACCGGTATAGGTCATCCCTCAATCATTGCAATCACGTGCCTGCGATCGAATAATTGACTTTGAGGGCACTTGATTGATCTGATTTATGTGCTTGTAGTATAACCGCAATCAATAACGGTGTCACGTGTAGCTAGACTGAGATGAGTACGGGTCGTCCTCAGGGAAACGTTGAATCTTTTAATCTTACTTTAGGCGTGTTGATTAGGAAAGGAGGGAGAATAAAGAATTGTGAAGAATAGTTGTAGGTTCTAGATCTACGTTAAACACGGATGCAAAATATAGATCAAGATTAGCTACGGATGTAAGTTTATATTAAAAGGGGGCTTGTAGGGTTCATTAAGATTTAGTAGTTATGGATGATTAATTAAATATTACTCTTTTTATCTTTTAATAGATTTAAAACTAGATCGACAGTGATGCATGTAGATTAGGGTTTCTAGAGGGAAAAGGGTTCCCACTCTTAACCCCTATCTTGACATGGATCTCCGTTCATGTCTAGCCTTTACCAAAGCAATTGTTAATCTAATCTCTAATTGTGGTCGTAATTATCAATGAATTGATAGCGTGCCCAATTAGGATGTTAACTATTGTTTTGTTAAAGTTTATAAACTTTATAGGACTTAAAAAGAGTTTAAGGATCTTCATCATCCATTAACCTACCCTAATCCCATGAACCTTAACAAGCGAAGAATTACTCGCGCATGTTGGGAAAAGAAGAGATGGAGAGAGAAATCATAATAAAAACTACAAAGAGATAAAATAAGAAAACAACTATCTTTATTAATCAACAAAATTCATTTGCACTTTGTTCCGTTAGAAAATGATTACAAAATGCTAGTTTGCTTCTCAATCTCTTCTAAGGAGTTAGATGAACAGTTGATGATCAGCCTGGATGCGTGAGCCTGTCGTGGACTTTGTGATCTCTTCAGCTTGATGATTTTCCAAGAGGCTCTCGGTCCTTATTTACAGTCCCAGAGCCAGAACCCTAGTTTCCTAATATGGAAACTAGTTGTTAGGATCCTAACCACCAAAATCCCATATCTCAACTCCTCAAATCGGCGGCGAAACCGCGGCCATTGGATCGGTTTGACCACAGATCCGCCCCCTTTGGTGAGATCATGGCCTCTAATTTTTGTAGCTTCATATCTGTAACACTTGGTAATCTTTTGAGTATCTAGACTTTGAAAATCTTTTCTACATTTCTGCCAGAATTAGTTTCTTCAATTTACTTGAATATCTTCGGAAGATTTGATCTTGCCAACTCGGATTTCTATAATTTTAGTCATGATATAATTCCTGCACGATTATCTCAATAAATGATGTTAGTAGAATTTATTTTTATTGAGATATTATCTTTAACCATTTGTCATGATATTTTAGTTTTAAGAGAATTGGTCAAAAGTATTTAATAAGATAAGCATATTAAATAGGCCAGATGTTACATGGATATTATATGCTTACTTTTTCCTACATAATGTTAATTATAATATATAAACACATGAAAATAGTATTTTAGCAGATAAACCTTCATATGTGTCATATTTATAATAAACACCTTTTATTATATAGAAATAATAGGAAAAATGTCATATTAAATGTGCAGTTTTATCAACTGAACAAATACCCCCAAACTTTTCTTTGATCGTCCCGAGTAAACTAGTTATTCAAGAAAAAAAAAGAAAGGAGAAAGCAAAGCACACTTTCGTAGGCAACACGATTACACTGAGCACGTGCAACAAGTCGTTAAACCCCTAGGTGTCCCTAGTAGGAGGAGTGTTGTCTCCTGAGGGTTTTCAGCGGATTACACCCATAAAATCCTATAATAAAAGAAAGATGGTGAAAGTTACATATAAAGATAAGAACTATAAAAGAAAGAACTTGAAAATAAGAGTTTCCAACTATACCAGCTTTTCAGTTCCTATGAGCCCTATCTTAATGGTCATGAAAAAATATTAGAAATCACATCATCTCTCAATAAAACATAGCCTTTAGTCTTCCTCCCTATTTTCATCCAAATATTGATCATATACCCCTACGTGTGTGTAAATGACATCTCTACACTCAGAGAATTCAATTCAAGCTATCATACTCTTGTCCATCTTCCAAAGTACTTTATAGCTGGTGAATTTCGATAAAATTGCTCACACATTCTTCATGTGACCGTTAATACTTCTTAAGTTACTAACCGACCGATTACAAAATGTGCTCGCGCATTTAGGCGTAATTCCTCGTCATACAATACCTAAGGCTTAGCAGTGACTCCCAAACCAGTTGGTCTATGGCACTAGGTGATAAAGCACTCTCGCTATATTTTTTTATTGCTGCCTTGGTGATTACAAAACCAGTGTTCAATTTTCTTTACCATTTTATCTTTTTATTCATTTATTATTTCCTTCATACTTTGGCTTTTAAACAAGAGCATTTCAAGGTATGCTCTACTATCCCGAGTTTCAAGACGTGTGTAAGTGCGAATAGTAGGGTATCAACGTTCAAATGTTTGGCTTCCGGAATAGGAACTATTTTTCAGACTTATTTTTATCCTCAGATTAGTGATTTCCTTCATCTTACTAACCCTTGGGACAACGGCTCATAACTACTTAATAGTAGTTTCGTTTAAGAAAACTTCTAACTTTCTTGGTTTTCTTAAATTTTTCTAATCTTTTATATGTAAATTTTCACTTTCAAACATTCATCATTAAATTTTTTGTGTATGCTTATATATAGTATAATGCAAAGTAATGCGTAAATAAGCACAAACCTCCCCTAAGCCTGTTTGCAGCAGTGTCCTCACTGTTGTCTTCTGCTAGATCACAAAAACCTGTAAGCTTGAGAGAAAATTTATTAACGGGGGCAACAAATATGAGCGTGAAAATCCTCCCCCAAACATATTTTTGGCTCACAATTTTAAGTAAAATTTTTATTTTCAAGAGCCAGATTATACCCCCTCCAAACTTGAGTTAAACAATGTTAAGCTTTGAAAATCACAAGAGGGGATCAAAGTTATTGGTCAATGCGAAGCTTTGCAAAGACCGAAAGTCAACACCAACCATTCGAAGATTTTATCAGTGTAGTGTATCAGTTGATGGAAGAACATGTTGTAGAGAGGCAGGAAGAAGTGGGGAAAAGATAAGTGGTGGGATAGAATGTGTTTGCTGTAAGTGCACGGCGGCGCCCCGGCCGTCTGAACGAGGCCAAAATGCGGAAACGATACTTTTCTTTAACTTTTTAAACCGGCACCACCGCGCACTATAAAACCCGGATCGGGCCATTAACCTACTCCTAGCAAACTAGAGAATGGGTAGAGAGATATACCGAGCGATCCGTGTCCTTCGGTCTTCTCGTCGTCGTCCCGATCTCCCCGCGGAGTCTCCGGTCTTCATCTCCTCGTCGGAAGGGCACCACATCGCCGGGTTCTTTTACGGGCTCCCACCTCTGGACCGAGGCAACTCGGGCACGAAGTTGGCGAGTCGACGTGTCCAAGAAATGCTGTAGATAAAGTGTAGAACACCGGGTCACATGGGGTTACTAGAAGTTGCCTTTTGGGTGGAGAAGGAGATGAGCTTTGAAAATGGAGCTATGTTATTTTGTGCAAGCCAAATGAAATGAATTCACTTATCAAAAATATTGGACAGCCCCTCACAAAATGTCGTTGGCCCTTGCTTAAGGAATGAGAGAATGGAATGAGTGAGTATGAATGAGTGAGCCAAAAATAATACATGAAAGAGAAAAGGTTATCATGATGAATAATGATCATAAACAAAATCCAATCCTCATCAACCATCTCATCAAGCAAAAGTCAAGTAATAATGAACAAGGAAGTCAAATGATGGTGGAACCATCATGAAGCAACAACTTGAAAAAACACCCTCCACTTTGCTAATTTGCATATTTGCAAATAAGCCCCTCCACACCAATTTTCAGCCAAAGAAAGAACAAAGGAAAAATGGCCGAAACGGAAAGCAAACTGGCAACTTCAAAAAACCGATCCCGTAATAAATTACAGGAAAACCCCGCGACTGTATATACATACCCGCATTTGTATTGCGACCAAATACAAATGCAATGAGACAAAATCTACACTGTATAATACTAGGATCCGGCTTAAACCAAAGCCCGCTAGTATTATCTGTCCGATCATGATCCGTGCAATACCGCACGTATATGATCGAACCCTGCCATATCTCCATACGGCCTTTACAGCGTTTCGCCCGAAATTTGAGAAACGGTCTGTGGGGGACTCTAAAGACTCGTCAATCCCTTGGCTGTGGATTTAACCACTAGCACGTCAGAGGTATTAGCCATACGTAACGGGCTACCAGGTATTGACCAAAAGGGACGTCGATGAGCGAACCCATCCTGACACCCTACTGAGCCTGTCAGTGACAATATCCGTACAGTCCGGTCCGTTCGTCTATGAGAATCACATGGCGGGCCTAGGGGGTTGGTAAAAGTCAGACCCCCAAAAGCGGTACAAGTCGTGTCGGAGTGTATCCCAGAACACCATGAGATACTACTGGAATACCTACCAGTAAATCTCCTTCCTTGGCCAAGGACTTCGTGTAATAGCTCTCCTAGACACAGCGCGACCTTACCCCCAATACCGGGAGAGACGAACCCCTGCTGATCCGCTCACTGCCTCCATATGACTCGGGACTGTACCCAACTAAAACCTGTTTGCACGACTCCTTTGAGCTGTGGTAGGGTAGTAATCAAAGTACAGTGGGAACTCACACGAGACAAATGACGATCTCAGGTCGATGAACTAACCTGTACACATGTCACCAGGGAACTGCTATCTGACGTCAGGTATAAGGCCAACTAGCATGTTCCCGGCGAGTCCTGTCCGGTGTACTCATAACCCAATGAGCACCTGTATACATCTTAGGTGAAACAACTGACACCAGTGGCTTATGAGACCGGCCACCGCCCCTCTTCGGGGTCTCGACTGTATACACTAGTCTACTCTGGAGTATCGATGCCCGGTCTCGAAAACTCCCACGACTAGGGACCTTTTAAGGATGTGCTTATAGACCCCAGCTCCCATGTATATGATCGCCCTCATACTGCTGGCCGTCAAGAAAGAATCCTAAGGGCTCTATCAACGCGCAATAGTGACCTATAAGGTCACTTGAAGCAGTACACGGTGATAAAGATAAACCAGATAGCATGCTATCATCTTGAGTAAGATTGTTCTAACGGTATAGGTCCTCTATCAATCATTGTAATCATGTGCCTATGATCCAATAATTGACTCTGAGGGCACTATCTCCAACAATCTCCCACTTGCACTCAAGGCTAATTATTGCGATGTCGCATACTCACTGCCCGTGTGATACCTAACACCCAACTCCTCTACTAATCAGTCTCACAAAACCCGCTTGCGAGACTAATGCATTCGAGGAATAGCCTCAGTGAGTGGATTCGCTCTAATGTTTCTTTCTATGTCTCTCTTTATCTCAAGTTCGCGGGGAAAGCCATCTCCCGAAATGAGCAATACCTGTCTTAGAATGTGTCTGAATATCTGATGGGATCTAGTTCATAAATGAACTCCAAATCCAAACTTCTTAGACTGTATCGTCAACTGAAATTAATCAGTATCCTGCGCCATGCCTCCCTCAGTATCCGCCTGGACCACCTGTCCATAGTACTGCCCCTCGTTCGAGGGAAAACTATAACTCTGACAACCTCTCTGTCATCCAGGTCACCTTGGAAGCCTGGAATGATAACTGTCTCCCGAATGAGGCTGTCGTTATCATATCCCAAGAACATCCACTTATGTTCTATAGCTTCTTCCGAATTTTCCTCTAGGATTGGATCAATATCGGCTTATTGCATCTACTACAAAAACAACATCTAGTGTGGTACTTGACATCTCATGATCGACTCAATTGCCTAAGCATGTGATCTGCCAATCATGCACATCCCTCTTCCCTTTAGTCCTAAGACTCCTTTAGAGAGGGTGACTCCATCACCTGCTGGTAAACTACCGTGCCAGGAGTCGTACATTCTAAAACACCTTTAGAATGCTGTCTAAATACCCAGATTGGGAAACTACCCAAATCTAGATCTAAAACCATAGATCCAGCTACCAGAATGTCTTGATATAATATCCAAGTCCCATGTGGAGAAACTACTGTGTGACAACCAAAGTATAACCGATCGTAGTATAGGAACTTCATTTCCTACTCTGTGTATGTCACCCAAATACCAGGACATCACACCCTACTACCTTCTCAACAGATCCATCCCCTATTCTGATGAAGTCAAACCTATCACTGTCACATCAGAAATAGATGATCTATCTCCGCTATATCTGCTTTAGTCCATAGACATAAGCTACTTGTCCACCAATGCTTCCGCTGCTCCCACTGACTACGACAACCCTCTGGCAGAGTCATATAGACGTACACTTCTAAAGCCAGTTTAGAACGACGCTATACTCATCCTCCTGCCGGGTCTCATAGTCTGGAACAACAGCAAAGGCAAGTCTAGATAAACAAGAACCTTCCAGTCACTGTCCTTGAGGCTACCGGAGTACCTCACGGGTGCCTGAGGTTACCCACCATATCTGTGGAGTGGCCTAATGGAATGTTAATTCAGATTGAATCTTTAGGTTCTTATCAAATTTTCAGTAATCGTTTGCTGTTTTGGAATCACTTCTAGTTCTACCATACTCCCACTACTGTTTTCTGAAAAAATCCATTTTTTTATTAAAACTGTGGCGAGTCAAGAACAATATCACTATTGATCTTCCAGATGGTAGAAAGTCAACCCTCGTCATAGCCCGGATCAACCCACAAACAGCCATTACAGAAACGTGCATTGAGTTATCCAAAGTCTGGTTTTAAGCATAAGCCGGACAACTCCCCGTACCTTAACAATGTCAAGATTTGAACTGTTCTATATCCAATACAGAAACAGAGGCACTGATTTAATTGAACCAGATTCAAATCATGCAGCTGTCTCCAGTGCATGTCAACAAAATGGAAAGAGGCCGATCAGCGTTACTCAACTTAAGAATGCTTCCAATTATGAGTAACCTGAAAGAGAAGCAAGTTTTCTTAATCATTGCTATCAACTGAATACCATACACAAGTATTACATCTTCGATCACCTTGAAGAATCCCGATACTTGCATCACCTGGTTCTCTAATTTATTCATATACCTATAACTTCTCAAAACTTAGACCTTGCATTTCTACGAAACACTTGTCTAAAGACTAGATAAGTCATAAGTAAACCGAATATAGTACGAGGACTAACCCCTCTGTCCTAATGGACACTGGACAACATACAATACTCTGTATAAGTCCCTTGAGTCTGATAACTCAATCCCTGTGTGTCGTAGGTTGAAAACTGTAATATGGTTATGAAGGATTACACCGCTGTTTAATGCTCCTTACCTAACCATCAACTGATATTGATAATTGTCATGGACATAATTTCAAAAAGGTATATCTCACTCTATAAAAATAGACGTACAGATATATCAATTTGAAATTGGTGCATAACAGCGGATATTCAAAACCAAATATTTGTCGTCCGGCAAACAGCCCAGGCGATTTCCTCAAATATCACCAATTACAACGAATTCCGATATAATGAGGACGATCACCTAATTCCCAATAACTTACTCCCACTCATCATCTGTAAAACCATACAGATGTGAGAATCATACTTGGTAAATACATACCCTGGAGCAAGTGTCTAATTGGGAAATCAGTTTTCTTTTAACAGTACACAGTGAAACTGAAACATTGAAATGTTTCATAGGGGTATCCTGTATTCCTAGTAATGCCTCTTCCATTATCCAGATTCAAAACTATAACCGTACATTTCTTTGCCATCTCTCCAAATCCCTTCATATGTCTTTAGTCATTACCTTCTGTACACCCCTTTAGGCCAAATGGTTTTCTTCCTTCCCTACCACTCGGCACCAGCCTATGGTTTGGAAGAATACTATCCAATAAGCTTAATGGGTGTACTATCCTAATCCTAGGAGCACTCGCAATGCGAGAGAAGGTGAAGATAAAAGACAACCGAATAAACCTTATTCCTATTTCTCCTGAACCAGAATCCATTTCCGAACTGGAACAAGTTCCTTTCGAGTTCGTATATAACCATACGATGGAGTGTCCAAATAACTGTAGATCTTCGTAGTGATACAGAGTGTTCTAGAGAAATACAAAGCTGAAGTGGGAGTGGTAATGAAATACTTGGTTTGGTCGTGAATAGCAGTCGCAGTTTACTTTGCCCTCCTTCTAATCCCTTTATTTGTCTTTACATAATACCTTATGTACACCATCGTTTGGCTAGTTGGTTTTCTTCATTCCCTACCGGTCGGCACCTGCCTATGGTTTGGAAGAAGAATATCCAATTTGCGTCATAGGTGTACTGTCCTAATGCAAGTAGCACTCGCAACCTGAGAGAAGGTAAAAGGAAAAGACAACTGAATAGTCCTATTCGTTTTCTCCAGAACCGGAAACCATCCTCGAATAAATTCCTTCGAATTCGTATATAACCATACGATAGTTTTATCCAATGGAAGTGGACGTTCGTAGTAATACGGGGTGTCCTGGAGAAAAGGTTAAAAGTAGGAGTGGCAATGAGGTTTGCTACTCTGACAATCCAAAAGCCAGTGTTTTAAGAAGGTTCGGTTAATTTTGGTCACTGAGTCATAGTCAAGGGTCGGTTCAATGGTCGCTACCAAAGAAAGAGAGAAAAGAAACACTCAGCGTGCACTCTAACCTAGATCACAATGGTTATCACTTTATCTAATCAGGAAACCTCCCACTGTAACGTCAAATTCTTCCCCAAACCTGAAAGAAGAATTAGTCGGGATCACCTGAAGAGTAAACAACCTCATCAGTGGGAATCGGGATCCAACTATCATCGCATGATAACGTGACGGAATCTGCTGACGTTATCACATTCCAGAAAGTATGCGCATATCTGGCAAGTTTCAGTTTCTTTAGAAACTCCCGATATGATTTTTGCCCCATGCTCTTATGACCTTGACTAAGGCCAACAAATCATAAGTCACATGTCAAGTTCTACCCGTCATTGTCCAGGTTAATTTGAACCCACCCGTACAAGCCCTTGACTAGGGCCAACATGGCTATACGACTGTCCCAAACCAACGCATCTATCTATGCAGCAGAAAGGTAACAAGAAGCTACCATACACTATGCCTTGACTAAGGCCAACAAACATAGCATGAATACTACGTGCTACCCGTCTGAAATGACGGAGGGCTACGAATGGTTTTTGGCGAAAAACCTTTAACGTAATGAACTTGATATCGTTGAAGTAACCGGATAGATTTTATAAAAATATAGTGACAAAAACCTTTGCTAAAGAGGTCACTCCCGGTGAAGGGATCTCGGCTCTTTCCCCGTAGAATGAGGTGCAGGATATTCCAACTGAATACCACGATGCAAAGAAAAAGGCAATCGGCTATAGTGAAGTTATTACCCTGACGCAAACTTCTGTCTAAGGGGTCACTCCCGGTGAAGGGATCTCGGCCCTTGCCTCGTCGACTGAGGTGCAGGATATTCCAACTGAATACCACTGTGCAAAACAAAAGAGAACGTCCTTGCAATAACAGCTTTTTGAAAAATGTTCCAACAACATTAGAATAGGTTTGTTTAGCTTGCATTGATCCGAATCAATGCAGCCCCATCAATTGATCACACCAATAAAGAACGAAAATAATGATGTACGTATATGCCATCCGCATTCGCCACTGGGTCCCGTCATTACCCGTTAGGTTACTTAACAAACGACAGAGCGGGGACTGGACTAGCGCGGATGCAAAACATATACAACATCTACTAGTATATATATCAATATATAATATTCGCTCAAGGCGTGATAAAATGCAACATCAAAGAAATGTAATAAGCATCACAGAACAATACAGATATCTGGGATCCCCGGGTTTCATAGAGCCGCTACAGAAACCCAATGTTCCCCTGGTTATGTGGATAGCCTGTGCAATGAAAATCCTAGACCCCTACGGGCGCGGCAAGTCACCCGCTAAATCCTGAAGCGAGGCTGCCCCCTTCAGCAACGTGAATGGACCACCCAGCACTTCACGGAATCCGGTAACTTGGGCACCCCTCCTTGGGTCAACCTGTACCCCCTACGAGTGCGACGAATAACTCACCAATTCAAGAGTGAAGCCCCCTCCGTCTCAACGCCATGAGATGCGGGCTCGTTGCCCTCTAGAACCCGTCGTAAGTCCACGTTACCTCTCCCGGTACTTACGGGCTTGTGGAAATGATGAAAAACGATTTTTCAAGAGGTGGTAACATGGACTCAAAATACGGATCTTTGTTAAACAACTATCTAACAAACCTAACAAGAGTTTTACCTACTCGGTTAGGGGGTTATACCTTTCTTGAACTCCTTCGTCTTCAACCCTTTGCGGTGTATGGATCGGCCTCACCCCGTCGTCTCCTTGCGCCGAAGATGGATCCACCTGAAAGCTTCTACCTTTGGCTTCATTTCAAACTAGAAGAAACTAGAACACTTGGTTTGCCAAACCGTGTGAACTAGGATGAGTAGAGAAGTGATATGGGTTTTCTTTTATCTCTAAGGCAATGTTTCTCAACTCATGAGAGGGAGTTGCCTTGAGCTTAAAAGAGAGCAAGAGGGAGAGCTCAAGCAAGAGAGAGAAAGCAAATGAGAGAATGAGTAACACTTTTGCCATCCAAGCTCTCATAATCCAAAATCATCATAACAAATAATAGTAATCAAGTATTATGTGATGGTTCAAGTCAAAATGGCCATATCATTTCATGCACTCATTTTGCAAAAAGAAACAAGCAAGCAAAAGTCTTTGCCATGAAATGATAGCCATTGTAATGATGATGGTCAACTAGTCCAACCTAGTCAACCGGTCAACAAAGTCAACAAGTCAACAAAGTCAACCCCTCAACAACCATGTCACTATAATACTTAATTAATATTATTGTTAATCATATTTCTTATTTTCATTAGGGTTTAGCAAAAACTCAATAGTCAACAGTCAACAACCCCAATGAGAATCCTCTGCCTCTGTCTCTCTGTCAACTGTGCATACACACCCGCATCCGCGTTCCGAGGAACACGAATACAAACGAGATAAAACAAATCCCAAAACATACACTAGGATCTGGCTTAAACCAAAGCCCTCTAGTGTTAACTGTCCGGACACTAAACGTGCACAAGTGCACGGATGTGACCGAACCCTGTCGCAAAACCATACGACCTGTCGCAAAACCATGCGACCTCTACTCTTTTGCCTAAAGGCGAATAGCTTTCTGTGTGGGACTCTAAAGACTCGACACTACGCTGGCAGTGGGTTTAACCACAGACCGCAAGCGGCAGTAGCTGTGCGTAACGGTCCCCAGGTAGATGCCGACAAGAAGACGGACGAGGTGAAACCCATCTGAACTCCTACTGAGCCTGAATGTGACATTCTCCGGACAGTCCGGTCTGTTCCTCTGATAACATCGCATGGCGGGCCTAGGGGGCGGTAAACATCAGTCCCCTAATAGCGGTACAAGTCGTGTCGGAGTGTAGTCCAGAACACCCTGAGATAACACTGAAAACCTACCAGTATATCTCGCTTGCCCTGGCCAGGGACGACTTGTGTAATGGCTCTCCTAGATACAGCGCGATGTCAACCCCCAATACCGGGAGAGACGAATCCTGTCTAACCGTCACTGCCTCCAAGTGCTTCGGGACTGAACCCAACTACTACCTGTTTGCACGACTCCTTTGAGCCGTGGTGGGGTAGTAATCTAAGTACAGTGGGAACACACTCGAGGCGAAGTGACAGTGTCAAGTCAACGGACTAAGCTGTAGTCATGTCACCTGGGAACTGATAACTGACGATAGATATAGTACCAACCAACAGTTCCCGACGAGTCCTGTCCAGTGTACTCGTAACCTAACGAGCACCCGCATACTATCTCAAGTACGACGTACTGACGGCTGTGGGATAGACCGTCTCCCACACTGGGATGAGAAGCGTATACGCTAGTCTACTCCGGAGTATCGATGCCCTGTCTCGATAGTCCTACGACTAGGGACCTGCATAAGGATGTGCTTGTGGATTACCCAGCCCCCACTAGTGTGACTGCCATCACAACGCTGGTAATCAAGCAAAGATCCTAAGGGCTCCACTAATGTGTATAGGTGATATACTAAAATAAACACATGTACACATTAAAGCAGAAACAAACCAAGTAGAGCAAGATTGTCTATACAAGGAGAATATCCCAAGCTTCCATTAAGTAATATACAAACTAGTATGATACAATAATGGCCTCTAGGGCATATACACTAACAATCTCCCACTTGCACTAAGGCCATGTACTGGCGTATCGAAGACCTATCATCTCGATCAGCCACTTGAACTGAGTCTGGGGTAAGGCCTTCGTGAGTGGATCAGCAATGTTATCTTCCGTAGAAACTCTTCGAACCTCGATCTCCTGGCGACCCACGATCTCCCTGATCAGGTGATACCGCTTCAAGATGTGTCTGGACTTCTGATGGGACCTGAGTTCCTTCGCTAAAGCTATAGCCCCGTTGTTGTCGCAATACAGAGGTATTGGATCAACAATGGACGGAACCACCAGAAGTTCTGTTGAGAACTTCCTTATCAAGACGGCTTCTTTTGCGGCATCTGCAGCAGCGATATATTCTGCTTCCATCGTCGAGTCAGCAACGGTTTCCTGTTTGGAACTCTTCCAACACACCGCCCCTCCATTGAGGGTAAAGACATAACTCGACATGGACTTGGAATCATCCTTGTCACTCTGGAAGCTGGTGTCAGCAAAGGCCTCGATCTGGAGGTCTTTTCCACCATACACCAAGAACATCTCCTTAGTCCTTCTCAGATACTTGAGAATGTTCTTTACCGCTATCCAGTATTTCTCCCCAGGGTTTGACTGATACCGGCTTACCACACTCAGTGCATAAGCTACATCTGGTTTGGTACACAACATCGCATACATTATAGAGCTTACCGCAGAAGCGTAGGGTATAATAGACATGCGATCCCTTTCCAAATCAGTCTTGGGAGACATCTCTTTGGAGTGGGTGATCCCGTGACAAGCCGGTAGATTACCGGGCTTGGAATCTTCCATACTGAATCTTTTCAGTATGGTGTCTATGTACCTGGACTGTGAAAGTCCTAATATCCTCTTGGATCTGTCACGATAGATCCGGATCCCTAGAATGTAAGAGGCATCACCCAGGTCTTTCATGGAGAACCTGTGCGACAAGAACCCCTTGACAGATTGTAGCATAGGAATGTCATTTCCTATCGAAAGAATGTCATCCACGTACAAAACGAGGAATACGACAGTTCTTGCTACAAATCTACTATAGATGCATGGTTCATCTGGATTTTTGAAAAAGCCAAATTCTTTGACTGTCTCATCAAAACAGATGTTCCAACTCCGCGATGCCTGCTTTAGTCCATCGATGGACTTGAGCAACTTGCACACCTTTCCGCTGCTCCCAGTCTGAATGAAACCTTCTGGCTGGTCCATATAGACACACTTCTTTAAATTTCCATTTAGAAAAGCGGTCTTTACGTCCATCTGCCAAATCTCATAATCGTGGAAGGCAGCAATGGCAAGAAGGATCCGAATGGATTTCAGCATAGCTACTGGAGAAAAGGTCTCGTCATAGTCTAAACCAGGTCTTTGACGAAAATCCTTTGCAACAAGTCTAGCCTTATAGGTCTCAACCTGTCCATCTACACCAATCTTCCTTTTGAAGATCCACTTGTATCCTACGGGTTTTACCCCATCTGGAGCAACGTCCAATGTCCATACTTTGTTGGTGTACATGGACTCCATTTCGATCCGCATTGTATCAGCCATTTTACCGAGTCAACGCTCTGAATGGCCTGCTGGAAGCTAGTCGGCTCATCACTATCAATGATGCAATCCTCTCTATCCCCGTCTATGAGAAAACCGTAGTATCTCTCGGGCGGATGAGACTGCCTACTACTCCTGCGGAGCGGCGTAGGAATGTCGTGATCTTTCGAACCCTCTGGTTCTACTAAGCTTTCAGTAATAGCTCGTGGTTCTGGAATTTCTTCCAGTTCTATTGCGCTCCCACTTATCTGTTTTTCCAAAAACCGAGTTTCCAAGAAGTGGGCATGACGAGAAACAAAAACCTTTTGTTCCTCTTCGCAATAGAAGAAATATCCCTTGGAGTTCTTTGGATATCCCACAAACTTGCACTGTACTGAGCGTGCCTCGAGTTTGTCCGCATGCTGCTTTTTGACAAAAGCTAGACATCCCCATGTCTTAATGTGATTAAGATATGGTCTCTTCCCACACCACATCTGATATGGTGTAGTAGGCACAGTCTTAGTTGGAACTCGGTTCAAAAGGTATGCTGCTGATTCTAGTGCATATCCCCAGAATGATCGCGGTAACTCAGCGTTACTCATCATGGGCCGTACCATATCCAATATGGTTCGGTTCCGTCTCTCCGATACACCGTTATGCTGAGGAGTGTATGGAGGAGTAAGCTGAGAGAGAATTCCATTCTCTTTTAGGTAATCCAGGAACTCGGCACTTAAGTATTCACCACCTCGATCAGATCTTAGTGTCTTGATACTTTTGCCTGTTTGTTTTCCTACTTCATTCTTATATTCCTGGAATTTTCCAAAGGCTTCGGATTTATGTTTCATTAAGAAGACATATCCGTACCTTGAAAAGTCATCCGTAAAAGTAATGAAGTAAGAATAACCGCTTCGTGCACGCGTAGACATTGGACCGCACACGTCGCTGTGTACGAGTCCCAAGAGCTCGCTTGCTCTTACTCCGTGTCCAGTGAACGGAGTCTTTGTCATCTTTCCTTTGAGACATGATTGACAAGTTGCATATGATTGATATTCGAACGGATCCAAATATCCTTCTGTATGTAACTTCGTCAACCTTCTCTCATTGATGTGACCCAGTCTACAATGCCATAAGAAAGCCTGATTTGTTTCCGTAGACTTTCTTTTGTGTGTATTCTGGACATTGAAAATCTGTGGTTGGTTTAATACGTATATACCATTGCTTAATGTACCTGACCCAATCAGAACTTGATTAAGGTGAATGTTAACAACATTACTTACAAACGCAAATTCATAACCTTCTTTAGATATTAAAGATACATAAATGATATTACAAGTTGCGTTGGGTACAAAAAAGCAATTACGTAAAACTAAAACATGTCCATCTGACATTCCCAGGTGATAGTCCCCCACGGCTTTAGCATCTATGCTAGCTCCGTTTGCAACTTTGAGGGTCATGTCGCCTGCCTTCAAAAACCTACGCTTTCTCAACGCCTGCAAAGAATTACAGATATGAGATCCTGATCCGGTATCCAATACCTAGGAAGTAGAGTTTATTGATAGACAGTTTTCAATAACATACACACCTGAAGCTGAAGCCGCAACTTGCTTCAGATCCTGTGTTCTGGCCTTTCAAGCCCTGCAATCTTTCTTCCAGTGTCCACTCTTATGACAGTAAAAGCACTCTTCCTTACCCACAAGCTTCCCTGCTATCTTTGTTGCTTTTGCCTTTCCCTTCGTATCCACTTTACTAACACCGCCCCTTGGTTTGGCGGGGGCTTTCTTCCTCTTTTCCTTGGCTTTCGCTTCGGACCTAGAAGAGGAAGATCCTCATACAAACAAAGTGGATGTTTCCCTACCTTTCTGTAGGGTGCCCTCTGCACTCCTCAGCATGTTGAGGAGTTCTGAAAGTTCAACTTCCTTTTCTTGCAAGTTGAAGTTGAGGATAAACTGGGCGTAAGTGGAAGGAAGGGACTGGAGAATCAAGTCCGTGTAGAGCTCGTTCTCTAACGTGGTCCCTAGGTCCGCGAGCTCCTCAATGAAGCCAATCATCTTAAGCACATGTTCCGCTACCGATGATCCGACGGCCAATCTCGCCGAAAACAGCTTTTTCGAGACTTCGTATCTGGCGATACGAGATTGCTCTCCATACAGTTCTTTTGTATGGAGAAATATGGATTCGATGTCCATATTCTCGTGCCTCCTATGATGTTCATTGTCCATAGAGGCAAGTACGAGGCACTTAGCCTTCGCATAATCGATTTCCTAGGTCTTATGGATTTCCCTATCCACGACGCTGGTTTTAGGACCTGGGACAGGGGGAGCTTTGGTGGTAATGATATACCCCAACTTGTCATATGTGATTGCCATTTTGACATTCTTGAGCCAATCTTTATAGTTTGGCCTTGTCAGTATGTTTTTATCTAGTAGTAACTTAAGTCCGGTCATGATGTTTGATCGCTGCAATTAGGAGAGACAGAAGAAACACTTTAGCATGATGCTCTTGCAAGTTTAGAGTGGTTTTTAATTTGTCTAAACAGGATGGCTCCCACAGTCTCTCAAATCCCTCCTCAAACCAAAAAGGAAGAATTAGTCAGGATCAATCTCACCGTACAATACTTGCTCAACCGTTCAGCCAGGCTAGTGTCGGTACTTCGAGGGAGTTTTTCCAACGCTTTCGCGAAGTTCCTTAATTAAATAACCTCTTTTCCCTGGGGCGTAGCCCCTCTAACACCTTTCTAGACACCTACTTGGTTTATAGCATTGATTGTTAAGTGAGAAATTTCCCGAGGAGTAGCATATATTCATAGTAGGATCGGGATCCAAATATCATCGTGTGACAAAACTGAAGGAATCCAACCAGAATCATCACACTCCAAATGGTATGCAGTGCTAGCAAGTTTCAGTTCTTTTGAAACTCCCGATGTGGATTTTTGCCCCATGCTCTTATGACCTTGACTTTGGCCAAAATATCATAAGTCATATGTCAAGTTCTACCCGTCATTCTCCAGGTAAATTTGAACCCACCCGTACCTACCCTTGACTTTGGCCAACATGGCAGTACGACTGTCCCAAACCAACACATCTATCTATGCTGCACATGAATACCCAATAGCTACCAATCACTATGCCTTGACTTTGGCCAACATATATAGCTTGAATACTTATTGACCATTCATGTGAAACGACGGAGGGCTACGAATGGTTTTGGAGAAATCGTGAACGTAGTGAACTTGATATAATCGAAGGAACGAGATAGCTTTCAAAAAGGAGTGGTTCATGCTCCGCATTTAAAATTTGGTTTTGAAAAGAACCGAGTGGTTTTGAAAGTGTTCCAATGACTTTTACTTGCTTTATTTTTCTTGCATTAATTTTAATGCGTCCCATCATTTAATCCTACCATTGCAGAAAACAACGAAAATATGACGTGTGCTTATGACATCCGCATTCGCCACGGGGCCCTGTCATTACCCGTTAGGTTACTTAACTAATGACAGAGCGGGGGCTGGACTAGCGCGGATGCAAAACATAAGCAACGGCTAAATAGATATCATAAATAGATATACACATTCGTCACATGCATTGATAGCCATTCCAGATTGCAGATGAACACATTGGATATACTAGGAATCCGCAATTCGTACGAGCCTGTAACGAAAAGCGGATTACATGGTCGCGATGAATAGCGAAGACCCTACCCTAGACCCCTATGGGTGCGGCAAACTACCCGCCAAGTACCCGAAGCGATGCAACCTCCCTCAACACCGTGAGTTGGCCACTCGGCACTTTGAGATACCCGGTAGTTTGTGCACCCCACCATGGGTCTATCCTACGAGCAAAAACAGTAAAAGAAATTATACAATGACGGCTACAACCCCATCCCAGTTGTGCGGCCATATAAATAATATTACATCAATTACAAATTTACATGAATTGAACGAAAAAGAAAACTCTCATCTCACAACCCCCAGCTATTCATCCGTGACAATCCAATGAATTCATATACACATACCATCAACATTACAGATCACAGATATGTATAACCACCACTAATCGACGTATAGCGATTAGTAGACCTTCAATACATATAACACATCACAGATATATACCCGTCAGCTTAAGTCTTTAGAAGTTCGATCAAAATACGGATTTTAAGGCCCCAAAAACAAATTTTGCTTTCTGGAAAATCTGGGCTGAAAACACATACTGTAAAAATCCCAAAACACCCAACTGAATAAACTGCATGAAAATTCGCCCACGACCGAGTCAACTCGGCCGCGGATCCGAGGCGGGACGCGGTTCCGCGGCGTGTTGGTCGGTTTAGTGGAATATTTTTCTACAGTTTCTTATAAAAACCCTGAGCCGAACTTTAAGATAAGATTTATTATTTTTGGAACAGAAAACAAATTCGGCAGAAAGTTGATTTTACGGGCGTGTTTCGTGACTTTTCTACGATCGAACTTCTACTTACTTTGCTAACATGTTAGTGTAGGGTTCCTAGGCACTCTTGTGAAGGTTCAAAAGGCATCAAACATGCCCAGATTAAATTTTAGACGTGCCGAACAACCCAAAGCCGGGATCTTTGCTAGATTATTAGGGTTTAATATGCAAGATGATAACTTTTATCTAAGTGTGAGGGATTACAACCTTTGTAGTCCGCTCCTTCACTTCACAAGCTCCGAGTAGAAGTCCCTTTGCCGTGATCCATGATCTCCCGGACTCATGAGAGGCTCCACGACTCGAACGATCCATTCTAGCTTGTCGTATTCCAAATCTCCGATGATCTACCTTGAAGTTGCTTCGACTCAAGCTTTCTCACTCAAAAGAGAAGAACACCCTAATCACATGGGCTAGATGAGATGAGGATGAGAGAGTAGTGATTTTGCTTTCTTTTAATATCATTTTCTCATTTTATTTCATCACATAAGAATTTTCAAGAGAGCTTCTTCAAGAGAGAAGAAGAAGAAGATAATGGATAATCAAAAGATAATCATAATCATTTCCTTTTGTGATGAATAGAAATATAAACATATGATTGAATTATTAACCATGGTCAAGGATGATTGGATGAGAACAAGTAGAGAAACAACTAGAGTTAGGGTTTGGTTAAGTTAATAATATGTCATCACAAAATATCTTTACAAATGACAAAAGAAAATTGCTTCTAGAAGGAACTTGAAGCAACTAAACCTAATCAAACCCTAACCTCAATTAATCATCCTTAAACATGTTTAACAATTAATCATATCATGTCACAATAATATATATCATATATATATTATATATTTGCAACAAAAGAAAATAATACAATTAACATATATCGCATATATATCAATGTATCATCCACTGAGAAAATGAAATAATAAAGTAAGCCAATATTAGTTAATATAATAATATATCATATATATTATTATATATTAAATCATCGAATCAACACTTGATCCGACGATCCGGCTATATCGAATATAACCGGCTAATATATCATGTACCGATTCATCGAATCAACACTTGATCCGATGACCCGATTCATATCCATAAATCGCGAGAATATAATACGGTATCCCATATCGCATTATTCTCGCTCCTGCGCATATCACATATGTGCCACTACTCTTTTCACCTGAGCTAAGAAACCTCTGTGTAGGACTCTAAAGAATCGTCAATACGCCGGTAGCAGGTGATGATCATATCAAACACCCACAAGCTGCAAGCGGTCAGCTAAACGTAACAGCCACCCAGGTATTGAGCGATCAGAAGATCAACAAGCTAGCCTGTGCGTTCTCCTGTGAATCCAACCAGTAACACTCCCGTACAGTCCGGTCTGTTCGTCTGATATGTCGCATATCAAGTCTAGGGGTGGTATACGTCAGACCCCAGTAACCGATAAGTCGTGTCGATGTATGGCTCATAACGGGTCGAGAAACTACTAGTAACACTTACCAGTAAATCTCTATATCAGCCCTGGCCAGGGACTTCCAGTTATAGCCAATCGAACACAGCACAACATCAACTCCCTATACCGGGAGAGACGAATCCCCTCCTATCGCTCATTGCCTCCATGTGATTCGGGACTGTACCCAAAAGCCACCGTTTTGCACGCCCACTTGGACGTGGTAAGGTGGAAATCAAAGCACAGTGGGAATCACACAAGACTCTATGACGATCTCGGGTCTTCAGACTACCCTGTACCTGTGTCACCGGAGAACTGCCATCTGACGTGTGGTATATCACCATCTGGGAGTTCTCGGCGAGTCCGTCCAGTGTACCCAGTCTCCACTGAGCACCCGTACACCATCTCTGATGTCAAACACCGATGGATATGGGATCATCCATCGCCCATCATATGGGTCAAGATGCGTATACGCTAGTCTACTCTGGTGTATCGATGCCCTGTCTCGATATACCCTCGACTAGGAACAATTATAGGATGTACTCATTGACTACCGCGGCCCCACTAGTATGATCTCATCATAGTCCCAGTAGTCGAGTACAGATCCTAACGGCTTTATCAACATGTGAGAGTAAAACAGTAAACCAATACAAGTCAACATGTTAAGATAAAGTGAAACCAAATAGCATACTATCATGACGAGCAAGAAAGTCTTCTCTATATATAACCAAGCATCCATTATAATATACATCATATGTACAACAATGGCCTCTAGGGCATATACATAACTAACAGTTAGATAGTGTTTAACTAGGCTCTGATACCACTGTAAGTCCACGTTACCTCTCCCGGTACTTACGGGCTTGCGGAAATGATGAAAAACGATTTTTCAAGAGGTGGTAACATGGACTCAAAATACGGATCTTTGTTAAACAACTATCTAACAAACCTAACAAGAGTTTTACCTACTCGGTTAGGGGGTTATACCTTTCTTGAACTCCTTCGTCTTCAACTCTTTGCGGTGTACGGATTGGCCTCACCTCGTCGTCTCCTTGCGCCGAAGATGGATCCACCTGAAAGCTTCTACCTTTGGCTTCTTTTCAAACTAGAAGAAACTAGAACACTTGGTTTGCCAAACCTTGTGAACTAGGATGAGTAGAGAAGTGATATGGGTTTTCTTTTATCTCTAAGGCAATGTTTCTCAACTCATGAGTGGGAGTTGCCTTGAGCTAGAGAGAGAGCAAGAGGAAGAGCAAGAGGGAGAGCTCAAGCAAGAGAGAGAAAGCAAATGAGAGAATGAGTAACTCTTTTGCCATCCAAGCTCCCATAATCCAAAATCATCATAACAAATAATAGTAATCAAGTATTATGTGATGGTTCAAGTCATAATGGCCATATCATTTCATGCACTCATTTTGCAAAAAGAAACAAGCAAGCAAAAGTCTTTGCTATGAAATTATAGCCATTGTAATGATGATGGTCAACTAGTCCAACCTAGTCAACCGGTCAACAAAGTCAACAAGTCAACAAAGTCAACCCCTCAACAACCATGTCACTATAATAATTAATTAATATTATTGTTAATCATATTTCTTATTCTCATTAGGGTTTAGCAAAAAGTCAATAATCAACAGTCAACAACCTCAATGAGAATCCTCTGCCTCTGTCTCTCTGTCAACTGTGCATACACACCCGCATCCGCGTTCCGAGGAACACGAATACAAACGAGATAAAACCAATCCCAAAACGTACACTAGGATCTGACTTAAACCAAAGCCCGCTAGTGTTAACTGTCCGGACACTAAATGTTCACAGGTGCACGGATGTGACCGAACCCTGTCGCAAAACCATGCGACCTCTACTCTTTTGCCAAAAGGCGAATAGCTTTCTGTATGGGACTCTAAAGACTCGACACTACGCTCACAGTGGGTTTAACCACAGACCGCAAGCGGCACTAGCTGTGCGTAACTGTCCCCAGGTAGATGCCGACAAGAAGACGGACAAGGTGAAACCCATCTGAACTCCTACTAAGCCTGAATGTGACAATCTCCGTACAGTCCGGTCTGTTCGTCTGATAACATCGCATGGCGGGCCTAGGGGGTGGTGAACGTCAGTCCCATAATAGCGGTACAAGTCGTGTCGGAGTGTAGCCCAGAACACCCTGAGATAACACAGGAAACCTACCAGTATATCTCGCTTGCCCAGGCCAGGGACGACTTATGTAATGGCTCTCCTAGATACAGCGCGATGTCAACCTCCAATATCGGGAGAGATGAATCCTGTCTAACCGTCACTGCCTCCAAGTGCTTCGGGACTGCACCCAACTACTACCTGTTTGCACGACTCCTTTGAGCCGTGGTAGGGTAGTAATATAAGTACAGTGGGAACACACTCGAGGCGAAGTGACAGGGTCAAGTCAGCGGACTAAGCTGTACTCATATCACCTGGGAACTGATAACTGACGATAGGTATAGTACCAACCAACAGTTCCCGATGAGTCCTGTCCAGTGTACTCGTAACCTAACGAGCACCCGCATACTATCTCAAGTACGGCATACTGACGGCTGTGGGACAGACCGTCTCCCACACTAGGATGAGAAGCGCATACGCTAGTCTACTCCAGAGTATCAATGCCCTGTCTCGATAGTCCTATGACTAGGGACCTGCATAAGGATGTGCTTGTGGATTACCCAGCCCCCACTAGTGTGACTGCCATCACAACGCTGGTAATCAAGCAATGATCCTAAGGGCTCCACTAATGTGTATAGGTGATATACTAAAATAAACACATGTACACATTAAAGCAGAAACAATCCAAGTAGCATACTACTATATTGTGGAAGATTGTTTATACAAGGTGAATATCCCAAGCTTCCATTAAGTAATATACAAACTAGTATGATACAGTAATGGCCTCTAGGGCATATACACTAACACCCGGCTATCCGTGTACCCCACCTTGGGGTAATCCTAGTACAGAAAGTAAATTATACATACAGCGGGTGCATCGACCTCTGCCCGGTCGTGCCCCAAAAGAATAATATACAAACAGGCAGTGACGACAGTCCACATATCGGACGCTCACCCCGCAATATCAAATGTACATAATAAACCAAACTGTACTACCATTGCATCCAGGCTATCCACTACGACAAATCCGCAATATCACAGCACAACACAGAACATCAACGTGAATGTCACGTTCGTAAATCCGTCTAAAAGGGCTACAGCAGTTAGACAGGATTTACCGATCAAATGACATTCACGGTCGCAGATATAATGTAAATACTGTGAACTAACATGTTTAAAATTTTCGATCGACCAAATTTTCCCGAAGCGGGTCCCAAGCACAACTGTAGCACTCAAAAACATCTGGGCCCAAAAAGAATATACCAGAAACCCTATTTCCATGTCAGAGAGCCACTGTAAAAATTTGATGCAGTGAAGCCAAAATTCGGTGGCGGATCCGCAGCCAAAACATGGTTTTGGCCACTGATCCGCCGCGCTACAGTAACTTCAGCCTACCAAATTTTCACAGAATGCATAAAAAACCCTGCACGTATTTTTTCAATATACCAAATAATTTTTAGAGCAAGGAAAAAATCGACAGAAAGTGCGACATGGAAATGCGGTTTTTGAAAAGTCCGTTCGATCGAACTTGTAAACAAGTTAGAGAAAGCTAGACTGGGTTAATGGCGTGGCTCTGATACCAGTGTAAGTGCACGGCGGCGCCCCGGCCGTCTGAACGAGGCCAAAATGCGGAAACGATACTTTTCTGTAACTTTTTAAACCGGCACCACCGCACACTATAAAACCCGGATCGGGCCATTAACCTACTCCTTGCAAACTAGAGAATGGGTAGAGAGATATACCGAGCGATCTGTGTCCTTCGGTCTTCTCGTCGTCGTCCCGATCTCCCCGCGGAGTCTCTGGTCTTCATCTCCTCTTCGGAAGGGTACCACATCGCCGGGTTCTTTTACGGGCTCCCACCTCTGGACCGAGGCAACTCGGGTACGAAGTTGGCGAGTCGACGTGTCCAAGAAATGCTGTACATGAAGTGTAGAACACCGGGTCACATGGGGTTACTAGAAGTTGCCTTTTGGGTGGAGAAGGAGATGAGCTTTGAAAATGGAGCTATGTTATTTTGTGCAAGCCAAATGAAATGAATTCACTTATCAAAAATATTGGACAGCCCCTTACAAAATGTCGTTGGCCTTTGCTTGAGGAATGAGAGAATGGAATGAGTGAGTATGAATGAGTGAGCCAAAAATAATACATGAAAGAGAAAAGGTTATCATGATGAATAATGATCACAAACAAAATCCAATCCTCATCAACCATCTCATCAAGCAAAAGTCAAGTAATAATGAACAAGGAAGTCAAATGATGGTGGAACTATCATGAAGCACAACTTGCAAAAACCACCCTCCACTTTGCTAATTTGCACATTTGCAAATAAGCCCCTCCACACCAATTTTCAGCCAAAGAAAGAACAAAGGAAAAATGACCGAAACGGAAAGCAAACCGGCAACTTAAAAAAACCGATCCCGTAATAAATTACGGGAAAACCCCGCGACTGTATATACATACCCGCATTTGTATTGCGACCAAATACAAATGCAATGAGACAAAATCTACACTGTACAATATTTGGATCCGGCTTAAACCAAAGCCCGCTAGTATTATCCGTCCGATCATGATCCGTGCAATACCGCACGTATATGATCGAACCCTACCATATCTCCATACGGCCTCTACAGCGTTTCGCCCGAAACTTGAGAAACGGTCTGTGGGGGACTCTAAAGACTCGTCAATCCCTTGGCTGTGGATTTAACCACTAGCACGTCAGAGGTATTAGCCATACATAACGGGCTACCAGGTATTGACCAAAAGGGACGTCGATGAGCGAACCCATCCTGACACCCTACTGAGCATGTTAGTGACAATATCCGTACAGTCCGGTCCGTTCGTTTATGAGCATCGCATGGCGGGCCTAGGGGGTTGGTAAAAGTCAGACCCCCAAAAGCGGTACAAGTCGTGTTGGAGTGTAGCCCAGAACACCATGAGATACTACTGGAATACCTACCAGTAAATCTCCTGCCTTGTCTAAGGACTTCATGTAATGGCTCTCCTAGACACGGCGCGACCTCACCATGTTGACCTGGACAACTCGGTTGAAGAGTCCGTGTATGTATAATACATAGTTGGGTCAAACAACAACATATGAAAAGAGTCAGTATCATGATGCTGATCAAATTTGTTGCTGTCGACATCCATTAATTCGACAGAACATGCTTGTGCAGTAGGTTCGGAGGGTACACTTCCTAACTTGTAAATGTTCAGCTCAATTGACATCTTCCCGAAAGATAGGGTCATAGAGCCGTTACGACAGTTGATTATAGCATTGGAAGTGGCCAAAAAGGGTCGACCGAGAATCACCGAAATTTGATTCCGTGGGTTCATTACAGGATGTGTATCTAGAACAATAAAGTCCACAGGGAATACAAATTCCCCGACTTTTATTAACACATCCTGAAGCTCACCCCTAGGTTTAGTGATTGATCGGTCGGCCATCTAGAGATTTGTGTTCGAGGGCTTTAACTCTCAGATCCCTAACTGCTCATAAACTGAGTAACGAAGCAGGTTAACACTTGCGCCAAGGTCAAGTAGATTTCGGTTAATATTTTTACACCTAATAGAAATAGAAATTGTAGGACAACCGGGGTCCTTACGTTTCTTTGGTAATTGTTGGGGAAAAACTATGTTTACAATACTCGACATGAACACCTTTTTTGGCACTTGAGTCTTCCTCTTCTTAGTGCACAAGTCCTTGAGAATTTTCGCATAAGCCGGGACTTGTTGTATAGAATCTAGGAGAGTGATATTGATGTTAACTTGCTTAAAGATGTCAATAATCTTCTCCATCTGCGGAATCGGTTTGTTTCCCCTTAACCAATTCAGATAAGGAGCTTTAGCAATGATAGCTGGGTCCAACAATGGAGAAGGTGGTGTGGGTAGGAAAGATCCCAGAATAGGAGTGAGGATCGTCTTTGGTGGACTAGAAGAAGTGTGCTGAGGGTTCGAGCCTTGTGGAAAATGGAGAATAGGCTCGGAAGAAAATGGTGGGGTAGACGAACTGGGGTCAGAAGTAGAAGTAGAAGTGGAAGGAAAAGTCTCAGCTGGGGTATCATCAATTGATTCATCATTAGTAGTATCAATCTCTTCACCGACATGTTTGTCAAGCACTCTTCCAGATCTCAATGTGGTAATAGAATTCACATGATGTGAGTAGCCAGGATTCGGTACAGGTTGAGCTGGAAGTTTCCTCCTCTCTCTAGCACTTATTTCGGCTTTTAATTGTGCAATTTGTGCTTCTATCGATTTAATACTCTCACCTGGGAAGGCATAGTTCTTTTTTATGTCATCGACGGAAGACTTCATCTCAGCCGAAACTTGCATGAAATTTGTCACAAGCAAATTCATGGTTTGTTCGAGTGAAGAGGAGTTATCGGTATTGGTCAATTGCAAAGAATTTTTGTGCGGTGCAGAAGTGTTGACCAGATTTTGAAAATTTTGTGATTGGTAGGGGTGCTGACTTATTTGAAGTGGTTGCTGTTGCAGTGGAGGACCCCTTCGGAAATTGTTTTGATTTAGAACCGTGTTTTGAGTTTGTGATTGGTTCCAAGCAAAGTTAGGGTGATTCCTCCAACCCTGATTATAAGTGGAAGAATAAGAATCGTTTCTAGGTCTTTGTTGAAAAGCAGCATTGGTATGCTCTTGACCTTGAAATGGCGAATTTAAAGGACATTCTTCCATAAGATGAAATGGATCAGAACAACATCCACAGACAGTTTTGGAGAGTGACATCTGATTTAGGGAGGCTACTAAAAATTTATGTTCCATAGCTTCGAGTTTCTTTTGCATTGTTGCCATTTCAGCTCTAACTCCTATGGAAACATCAGATTGGTGGTTACCACCCCTAGACGATGATTGACTAATACTCTCCCACTTTAAAGATTTTTAAGCGAAATCTTCTAAAAATCTCCAGGCTTCACCATCATCTTTATTCATGAAGGTGCCTTGACACATGGATTCAAGGGTCTGTTTTGTTGTAGGATTAATGCCCTCATATATGATTCTGCACAGATCCCATTTAGGAATTCCGTGATGAGGAAATTGAACTAATCGATCCTTGAAGCGTTCAAAACACTTCGAGAATGGTTGTTCATATCATAATATTGCATTATTATATTCCCCATTCTTATGCATTTTACAAATAAATAGGTGCTTTTGACCCATGTCTGCTACGTAGTTACAGGTTACACGTTCTTGGAGCAAAAACAGTGAAAAAGATAAAAGACGATACAAAATTGGGACTACAACCAACAAATAGAAGGATCTTGATCAAGCCTACATAAAGATCAGTTTACAAAATACAAGGAATCGTAAGGTTCAAGAGTTCGACACAAAGTGAACGGTTAAAAGTCCACTGCACTACTCACTGTGAAGATCTGGAGAAGAAATAGAAGCCAATCTGATAAAAGACCTGCAGAAACAGGAAGTACAAGTCAAGCAGAGCCAGCAGCAGAAAGTTGAAGACTCAAACTCTCCTTTTGGCCGCGGAACCGCGGCCTAACCCTGGCTGCGGCCGCGGTTCCGCGGTCGGGTAGTGCACGGAGAAGATAAAAATTTTACCAAGTTGCGAGGCGGCGCTAACTAGTCTTCCTAGGGGTATTTTTGTAAAAGCACACATGCAGCAATTGTAAACCTAGGGTTTTCTATGTCCTATAAATAGAGACCCAAATTCTTGTATTAGGTCATACCTCTTTTAATGAATAAAATTCAGATTCCTTTGAAGTTTTGAGAGCATCATTTTGTAAGTTTCTTTTAATTTCTGCCTTAGCTCTAGTTTTAATTCTTGCCCTAGATAAATTATTCTTTTGCCTTAGTTTAATCTAGTTTAGAATTTCTTAATCTGCAGTAGGTAATTAATCTCTTAGATCTAAAAACAAAATAAAAATCATGTTTTTAATAGATCCCTTAATGAGCGCGTAGTTTCCTCGTTTGTTAGGGTTAGGAATATGGAAGAGTTTGAGAGATGAAGATCTCTCATCTTTTTCATGCCCAATCATTTGTAATAATTAGGACTCCATGCATGCATGCATATTCCGCTCCCTACGGCACCCTACTTATGAGGTAACGATGATACCGTAGTATAAAAGTCCGGATATGCATGTCTTCCATAAAGGTTAGGGTAATTATTAAGAAAGGACGGACAAGGATCTAAAGGAAGAATCCCGATCATCCTAATCCCCTTTATTAATAATTACTATAACTCCTAAAAAGATATATAATTTAGGGCATTGAAAGTGGTGTGAATCTTTATTTTACCAAACTTTACCTAAACCTAATCCTAGCAAGTTTCCTAATCCTAGTATAACTCAATTTAGTTTTTATGATAAAAGATCTAACACCCTTTGGAATTAGCTCGTAAGAACATTTAGGAAATTAACACCGTCCCTGTAGACCGACCCGTACTCACAGGCTAGCTACCAAGCGATGCCGTTCTTGACTGCGGTAACATATATTTTTGATCGTAAAATTCCTTAAAATCAAATGGCGCCGTTGCTGGGGATGGCGTAAAAATTTCCTTTTTGTAATTTCGGGTTAATATAAAATATAAAAATCATAAAAATCTAAAAAAAAAAAAAAAAAATTCTATCATCTTTTATTGTTTGAAGGGTTTCTTGTGTGAATCTTTGCAGGATCGACAGATCTGGAAAAATCCAGAGAGCGAAATAGAAATCAGGAGATCAGAACAGAGGAGGATTTCAACAACATAACAACAGCAAAAATCCAGAGCCCTGAACCCTCCACCGCGCCACCTTCCCGCCGCCGTAACCCCCTTATAACCGCGGAACCGCGGCCTAGCTGTGTCTTCAGTGCTTGAAAATTCTTCTGTTTGTTTCCTATTTCTCCCCTTTGCAACCTAAAATATATCTTTTGCCAAATCTTCTGCAGGATTCTTTGCACTTAAAAATCTTCCCCCTTCCAATAATTGATTTTCTGCAGGATTCTTTGCGCCGCGCTAAAAAAATTGATTGCAAGTGATTTACTGCTTTGCATATTTTAATCAGACTTTAAGGGGCTTGAGACCAATTCAGATTGGGTGGGGATTTCATCACCCTTTCCAGGACCCCAGAAATCACATAAGGCATTTGCATTGACCATTCTTAATTAAAAAATACTAGACTCAGCCCTAAGGACGTCGCGCTCAATAGGACAGAGGACTAGTTATAGGCATCGGCCGTTAATCCTAACCTGACTTTGCGGTGTTTAGGCAAGTGTGTCTAAGGCGAGTGGTTACTTAATTAGGGCCACTACATGTAGTGGAGAGCCTCCCACTCACCTGGCACTTACCTGGCCGCAATTGGCGGTGAAGAGGCGGTTTAAGGTACTATTTCTAGCCCTTTGGAACAGTTAGGAGCTGTCTAGCTGACCTAGGTGACCCTAGATCTAGGCCTGATTATGCATTTGTGGTTGATTGCAGTTGTGTCAAAGTCTCTTCTAAAAAAATCTTTTTGCAAAAAGCTTCACATAAAAAAAGGATAAAATCTTTTCAAAAACTTGCAACTTATCGCTAAAGAAATCCTTGCACTCCACTTACACCACTTTCTTCTCATTGACGTTTTCTTACCTCCACATTCTGTCTTTCACCTTTTTGACTACACTACCTCATTAGTGTATGTCCGGTTGGACTAGGGATACTAGCGCCCGATTAGTCCGTGTTTCGTTGGTACCGACCGACGAACCTTTCGACTCCGAAGTCGAAATCCTTTCCACTTCTTCACTTTCACATTCAAATTCTTCTACCGAAGGTATGTCGGGATACAATCCTAACAACACCTTACCGACGGGACTGATTCCACCTCCGTTAGGTGCGAATAACCATAATCACCCTCCTGTTCAAGCGTCCCAACGAATCGCGCTCCAGTATCTTTTTTACCCAATTCGCACCGCCCTACCTACTTGTCTTTCCCTCCTACCGGCAAATGGGGACAATTTTGAGATCAAACCCCACTTCATCAATATGCTGCCAAAATTTCACGGATTGTAATCCGAGGATTCTTATATCTATATCAACAAATTCCAAAACGTTTGCGCTGTGATGAAAACAACCCAATTATCCGATGATGCTATAAGGCTAAGGGTCATTCCTTTCACCTTATATGACTTAACCGAGAAGTGGCTATACAGCACAGCATCGCATTCAATTAAGAATTGGGAAGAGTTTGTGAAAGCTTTTCTGAAAAAGTTCTATCCTCATCACAAGACTGCTAGAATACGTAATGAGATTATACAATTTTTCCAGCTTCCTTCCAAACCATTTTGGAAGTGTTTTGAACGATTCAAAGACCTACTCGTTCAATGCCCTCACCATGGGATCAAAAATTGCCAACTTTTCCAAACATTATACGAGGGATTGAACCCGGCAACGAAGCAGTTGCTAGAAACCATTTGTCAAGGTCACTTTCTAACCAAATCTATTGAGGAAGCGTGGCCGTTTCTTGAGGATCTTAGTGAACAAACAATTCAGTGGGAAAGCACTAAGACCATATCATCTTCTTCTATTGGTCAGTCTAGGGAAGGCATACATCACTTAGATATGTCGATTGCTATGAAGGCCGAGATGGTCGCACTTACGAAAAAGCTAGAAGCGATTGAGACCAAAATCTCATCGCCTTCTCCTGCCCCTATTGTGCCCCCACGAACTGTTTGTGCTTGTTGTTCAGATCTATCACATCTCACCGAAGAGTGTCCTTACAATCCATCTACTCAAGGAAATGATCAAGTCAATGCTGCCTTTCAGCAACGACAAAGAAATGATCCATACTCTTCGACGTACAATCCGGGATGGAAGAGTCACCCAAATTTCACTTGGAACCAACCTCAACAATTCCAAGGAAACAACAATTTTCAAAGGCCTCCTCCTCCACAACAACAAGCACCTCCACAAACTCAATTCCAGCAACCTTTCCAACAGCAACCTTACCATAATCAAATGAACAATTTTGTACCCAACAATTTTGTTGAACCTCAAAATGATAAGGTTAACTCGCTAGAAAGAAGTCTAGATGCGTTCCTAAAGCAATCTACACAATCCGCAGCAAGGTTGGAGACTTCTATTCAATCTTTGGTGCAAAACAGTGCCTCACATGATCAAAGCATCAAATCTATTGAGGCACAAATTGCACAACTCAATACTGCGTTGAGCGAGCGAGAAAAAGGAAAGCTTCCATCTCAACCACTGCCAAATCCCGGTCACGCACATGTTGCATATGAACAGCAGAATCATAACGTAAATACTGTAACCACGTTGAGATCCGGAAGAGTGTTGCAAAATAATGTGGGTATTAACAATGACATCTCTGCCGGTGGTCCTTCTTCATCTTCTTCACCTTCTTCTTCTTCTTCATCGTTAGAGCCTATTCTTCATCCTTCACAAGGCTCTACTTCGTCTAGCTCGAACGGACCCATTTCTCACAACACGAACACATCTACACGGGGATCCGTTCCAACTCCACAATATGATCCACAAAAATTGGACTCAACAACTTTTCAAAATATTCCTTTTCCAAACCGGTTGAGATCCAATAAACCAACTCCACAAATGGAGAAGATTGTAGAGTTGTTCAAGAAGGTTAGCATAAATATCCCACTTTTGGATGCAATCCAACAAGTTCCTTCATATGCAAAAATCTTAAAGGACTTATGCACCAAAAAGAGGAAGTCACAAGTACCAAAGAAAGTTTTCGTGGCTAGTGCTGTTAGCGATGCTCTTGTCCAATCTTTACCCCCAAAAGTACAAGGACCCCGGTTGTCCTACTATTTCGATAACAATTGGGAACAAGAACATCAATAGAGTACTATTAGATCTTTGTGCTAGTGTCAATTTGCTACCTTATTCTGTGTACGAGCAATTAGGTGTTGGAGAGCTTAAGCCCACTCATTGTACTCTCCATATGGCCGACCGATCCATCACCCATCCTAGGGGAGAGTTGGAGGATGTGTTAATTAGAGTAGGGGATTTCATTTTCCCCATTGACTTTATTATTATGGATACACAACTTGTCGCTAACCCCCGGAGTCAAATTCCGGTGATACTTGGTCGACCATTCCTTGCGACTTCTAATACGGTGATCAATTGTCGTAATGGTTCAATGAATCTATCTTTTGGCAATATGACAATTGAACTCAACATTTTTAAGTTGGGAAATCATCCTTCCGAGCCTAATTCTAGCGTACTTGATGTTTGCTCGATCAATGAGATCGCGGAGGAGGACGGTGAGTTCGAAAATTTTAGGTTTGATCACAGCAATGTTGACGTCTCTAGTGCGTTCCTCCTAGAATCCGACACAGCTTTCACGGCGGACAACGATTATGAGTGTTTCACCTTTGTACACGATTTTGAAGACTCACCACCTGAGTTTGAGTCTTTTGCGTTTTCGGATGAGTTAGTCGAACCATCCGACACAGTTGCGTACACTCGATTCGAACCGTTGATGGAATCCTTCGAGTTTGAAACAGTTACAACATTGTTACCATTAATTGTTTCACCTCCTAAACTCGATCTAAAGCTTTTGCCGTCGCACCTTAAATATGCTTATCTAGGTGAGAATGAGACCCTTCCCGTTATCATATCGTCCTCTCTAGCTCTCGATCAAGAGAAGACCCTTTTAATGGTCTTACAAAATAATCGGCAAGCTTTTGGTTGGTCTATGGCGGACATCAAGGGGATTAGTCCCCTCATAGATGAACATCATATACACTCGATGGATGATGCTAAGCCGGTAAGGGATCCACAAAGACGCCTCAACCCTATAATGAATGAGGCTGTCAAGAAGGAGATTGTTAAATGTCTTGATAGTGGTATCATTTACCCTATCTCGGATAGCCAATGGGTTAGCCCCATTCATGTTGTGCCAAAGAAATCGGGCATTACGGTCATTACCAATGAGGCAAATGAGTTAATACCTACTCGCACCCAAACTGGGTGGCAAGTTTGCATCGACTATAGAAAACTCAATGCCGCGACAAGGAAAGACCACTTTCCTTTACCTTTCATTGACCAAATGCTAGAACGATTGGTTGGGCACGAGTTTTACTGCTTTTTGGATGGCTATTCCTGTTATAACCAAGTCCCCATCGCCAAAGAGGATCAAGACAAGACAACAATTACTTGTCTCTTTTGGCACTTTTGTTTATCTTCGCATGCCCTTTGGGTTATGCAATGCACCCGCTACATTTCAGCGGTGTATGATGGGAATCTTTTCAGACATGGTTGAAAAGTTTTTAGAGAATTTTATGGATAATTTCTCCATCTTTGGTGACTCCTTCGACGGGTGTTTACTACATCTTGACGCAGTTATTACCCGCTGTAGGGATAAGAACCTAACTTTAAATTGGGAGAAATGCCACTTTATGGTACGAGAAGGCATTGTCTTAGGACATGTCATCTCGCAAAATGGCATAGAGGTTGATAGAGCAAAAATTGAGGTCATTTCTAATTTTCCTCCTCCTAAATGCGTCAAAGACATCCGAGCCTTCCTTGGCCATGCTGGTTTTTATAGACGGTTCATCAAGGATTTTAGCAAGATTGCTAGACCCTTGACTCTCTTATTGGCCAAGGACACAACATTTGATTTTGACTCAACTTGCATGGAAGCGTTCGAGTCATTGAAACACTCTCTCATTTCTGCTCCTATTCTTTCATCTCCAGACTAGATGCATCCCTTCGAAATTATGTGCGACGCATCAGATTTTGTCATTGGTGCTGTTCTTGGACAGCACATTAATAAAATGCCGCACGTGATTTATTACGCTAGCCGTACATTAAATGAGGCCCAACTAAACTACACAACAACAGAAAAAGAGTTTTTAGCAGTTGTGTTTGCACTTGAAAAATTTCGGCCTTATTTAATCGGCTCTCCAGTTTTTGTGTATACGTACCATTCAGCTCTTCGCCACCTTTTTGCGAAGAAGGATGCTAAATCGAGGCTAATACGTTGGATCCTCTTGCTACAAGAGTTTGACCTTGTCATAAGGGACAAAAGAGGATGTGAAAACGTAGTGGCCGATCACCTTTCACAGCTTCCTTCTTCGCTTACACTTGAACTTCCAATCAAAGATGTTTTTCTCGATGAGCAACTATTAACCATTTCTTGCGAACCATGGTTCGCTGATATAGTAAACTACTTAGCCACCGGCTTGATACCTAAAGATTGGTCGAAACAGGATAAACTTCGATTCTTGTCCCAAGGAAAGAATTTTTACTAGGATGAACCTTATCATTTTAAATACTGTTCAGACCAAATCATTCGTCGGTGTGTACCGGAAAAAGAGTTTAAGAGTGTGCTGTCTTTTTTCCACGATCAAGCATGTGGTGGGCACTTCATCCCAAAGAAGACAGCCGAGAAAATCTTGCAGTGTGGTTTCTATTGGCCACGACTCTTTAAGGATGCATATGAATACTGCAAGACATGCTCCCGGTGTAGGGGTTCCTGGGCACACCCATGATGTTCTACAACTGATCAAACATGTCCAATTCAAAAATTATGTATGCCGAAGAACCCTTATACGGATCGTTGACTAGAGTTTAGGCGAAAATAGCAACTAGTTAACAACTTAACTAAAGAGTGAATGAAAATACAACCTTTGTAGTTTCGTTACTCCACCTCCATAGCTCCATGACGATGTCCCTTCGCTGCGATCGTCTGATCCCGGACTCCGGTGATGGTTTCGTCGGAGAAATAATCGGGCTAGGTCGAAGACTACGATGCCGAAGAAGATCTACGTCGAGGCAACTCAAAACCGAGCTCCGCCTTCGCCAAGTCAAAGAACTTGTGAAGACAACATACTCTACTACATGGAAAGTGATAGAGAATGAAGAAATAGGAAGTGGGTTGACTTTAGATTTGGATTTCTCACTCTTTTGACAAGGTTGCCATTGATGGAAGAAAGCTTTTCTTCTTCTTGATGAAGAAGAAGAAGAAGCATGAATATGATAAGTGTTATTTTCTAATAGGAAAAATAATATGATATCTATCATAATGGCAACCATAGTTAGATGTAGAGATTGAACCATGGTTGGGTGGAATGGTTGGGTCAAGGTCAAGAGACAAAATGGTGCAAGCTTCAAAGCTTCATCAATTTTCATGAATGATATAAAAAAACTAGCCACCATTTTATTCTTGCCCCCCCACAAAGAATAACAAATAAATAAATAGATAATAAAAAGAAAACCCTAACCATTACACAACCATGGTTTGATCTTTACACAAACTCAAGTTAGCATGTATCAACAAACATGATACAATAAAGTGCACATGAAAATATATCACATATACAATGTGCACATCAAGTGAGAAAATCCATCTTAAGTGAACCAATACTAGTTAATGTAAAGTAATATATCTAATATATAATTATACATTAAATCATTAAATCAACACTTGATTTAACGATCCGGTCATATCACATATAACCGACTAATATGAATAGTAACAAATTATCGAATCAACACTTGATCCGATAACCCGGCTATATCACATATAACCGATCAATGTTACATATCGCGAGAATGGAATACAGTATCACATACACGTATTATTCTCGCTCCCGCACATATCTCATATGCGCTCCTATTTCGTTTTGCTCGAGCCAGGAAACCTCTGTGTAGGACTCTAAAGACTCGTCAATACGCCGGCAGCGGGTGATGATCATATCAAACACCCACAAGCCGCAAGCGGTCTACCAAACGTAACGGCCACCCGGGTATTGAGCGATCAGAAGATCAACGAGAAAGCCCGCTCACACTCCTATGAATCCAACCAGTAACACTTACCGTACAGTCCGGTCAGTTCGTCTGATATGTCGCATATCTCGCCTAGGGGTGGTAAACGTCAGACCCCAATAGCTTGATAAGTCATGCCAATATAAGGTCCATAACAATCGTGAAACTACTGATAACTCTTACCAGTATATCACTGCAACCCTGGCCAGGGATTTCCTGTTATGGCCAGCCGAGCATTGCGCAACATCAACCCCCAATACCGGGAGAGACGAATCCCCTCCTATCGCTCATTGCCTCCATGTGAATCGGGACTGTACCCAACAACCACCCGTTTTCACAACTCGGTAGAGCCATGGTAGGGTGGAAATCAAAGCACAGTGGGAGACACACAAGACTCTATGACGATCTCGGGTCAACAGACTAAGCTGTACCAGTGTCACCAGAGAACTGCCATCTGACGTGAGGTATAATACCATCTGGGAGTCTCGGCGAGTCCGTTCAGTGTACCCAGTCCCCACTGAGCACCCGCATACCATCTCTGATGTCAAACACCAATGGATATGGGATCATCCATCGCCCATCACATGGGTCGAGAAGATATACGCTAGTCTACTCTGGAATATCGATGCCCCGTCTCGATATCCCCTCGACTAGGAACATTTCAAGGATGTACTCATGGACTATCCTGGCCCCACCAGTATGATCTGCATCACAGTCCTGGAAGTCGAGTGCACATCCTAAGGGCTTTATCAATATATAACAGAGAGACATAAAGTATACACGTTAAGATAAAGTGCAACCAGATAGTGTACTATCATGTCGAGCAAGAAAGTCCTACCTATATATGTTCCAGCATCCACTACAATATACATCCAATGTACAGTAATGGCCCCTAGGGCTTACATATAACTAACAATCTCCCACTTGCACTAGGGCCATCTGTAGCAGTGGTTGCAGTATCACATACTCAACCATCACCTAAAAGTCTCTCTTTGGGAAAAGGCCTTCGTGAGTGGATCCGCCGTGTTGTCCTCTGAATCTACTCTCCTAACCTCGATCAACCTGGAGATCAACTATCTCCATGATCAGGTGACGCTGCCTCAGAATTTGTCTGGGTCACTGATGGGACCAGGGTTCCAGGGCCCCAGGGCCCAAGCCACACTTCCATTGTCATACAATGGCAGGAACCAAGTTCATCTTATGAACCAATATACACCCAAACTTCCTCTTTGGTAGTATCTTCAATAGCGATGTTACCAGCCTTTATCGTCTAGTTTGCCACGGTATCTAGCTTGGAAACCTTCCAACATACCATCCCTTTACTGAGGGTAAAGACAATGCCTGTGACTGACATTCAGTCGTCTTTATCACCCTGGAACTCTTCCAGTGATTCTTCCCAGGATCGATTGATACCATATCTCTACATCTAGTGAGAATCCTAGCATCCAATTACATCTATCTCATAGATGAAGACTCGGGATTTAGGAGGTATTACTTTGATCCTATATGGAGAATCCATGTGATAAGAGGAGATCGACCGATCGTAGTATAGGAAACTCTTTTCCTATCAAGAGTATGTTGTCCACGTACAATACGAGGATGACCACCTTACTCTCTACTACCGTTTTGTATATACAAGGTTCATCTACCATTTTGATGATGTCAACTTCTTTGACTAATCCATCAAAACAGATGTTCTAACTCCGCGATGCCTGCTTTATCCTATAAAGCATCTTGCACACGTTTCCGCTGCTCCCACTGTCTATGAGGCCCTCTGGCTGTGTACTTATAGACGCACTCTTCTAAAACATCATTTAGAAAAGCAGTCATGACACGCAACCACCAGATATCGTAGTCATGGTATGTAGCCGTGACAAGTAGGATCTGGATAGACTTAAGCATAGCTACTGGAAAAAAGGTTTCATCATTATCCATGCCTGGTCAATGACGAAAACCTTTAACAAGTCTAGCTTTGAAAGTCTCAACTTTTCCATCTACACCAAGTAATCTTCTCAAGATTTACTTGCTCCTGATGGGGATTTAACCCTTCAAATATAGCAGCTAAAGTCCATACTTTGCTGGTGTACATGGATTCCATCTCAGATCGCTAAGCATCCAGCCATTCTTACAGAGTCCGTACTCTAGATGGCCCGCTCGAATCTAGTTGGGTCATCATCTCATAATGCATTCCTTGCTCCCACTGTCATCGAGAAACCGATGTATCTCTCAGGCGGATGAGGAACCCTACTAGATCGGCGGAGAGGCTGAGGTTCGTCGGGAACTATAGAGTCCTTTGGTTCTGTCAAATTATCTGCTGTAGTTTGTATAGCTGGAACCTTTCCAGTTCTACATTACAGACCTTGCCTTGAGCTTGTCCGGATTTTGCTTTTGACATAGGCCGGACAACCCCAAATCTTAACTAGCTTAAGACATGGGCTCTTCTCTTTCCATATCACATATGAAGCGGTAGGCAACTGATTTGATTTGAACCCTATTCAATAGGTATGCAACTTCATAAGTGCATTACTCCCTAAAGGAAATAGGTAACTCAGCAGTACTCATCATAGAGCACACCTTATCATATAGGGTGTGATTGCTCCGCCCCGATATACCATCGTGCTATGGTGTATACGGAGGAGTAATGCTGAGAGAGAATCTTATTCTCCTTCAAAATAGTCCAAGATTTCCGTGCTCAAGTATTCTCCTCCTCGATTACATCAAAGGACATAATGCTTATACCCGTATTTTGGTTCTCTACTTCTAACTTATATTCTGTGAATATCTCAAAAGGTTCGGACTTGTGTTTCAACAGGAACATAGGTATGAATCTCGAAAGATCATCAGAGAATGTAATGAAGTAAAAAAGAACCAGTCCTAGCATTTGTAGACAGGAGACCTTACATACATCATAATGTATCAGTCCCAAGAGTTTACTAACTCTTTCTCTGCTTCCAGTAAACGGAGCTGTGGTCATCTTATCTTTGTGACATGACTGGCGAGTTTCACAAGATGTAAATTCAAACTGATTTGAATATGCATCTACATGTAACTCCAGCTAGTCGGGTCGCATTGATATGACCTAGTCTACAATACCTCAAGAAGAATTCGTTCATTTCTGAACTCTTCCTCTTGTGTGTGTTCAGTATACAAGGAACTGTAGTTTGATTTAGAATGTCAATGCTTTTAGATAACGTGCATGAACCGATCAACTTTTGATATAGGAAATGTTCAAAACATTATCCAACAATACAAAATTATATCATTTCTTTACTAATAAAGAGACTGATACGATTTTGTATATCAGGTTCGGTATCTAATAGCATTTGTTCAGAATCAATGTATTGGTAATACAGAGTGACAGTGACCAACAGACTTGGCTGCAACACTTGCCCCGTTTTCTGCCTTTGAAACTTATCACCCGTTCTCAGTTTTTCTACCTTTTTGTAGCCCTATGTAACAGATTGCATATCTGGGATCCTGATCCGGTATCATATACCCAGGATGCAGAGGATACTGAGAAACAGTTCTTTGTAATGAACACACCCGAAGGAGATGCATCTCATGCACTTTCTTCGTTTGGGCGGCATGGGAATCCTGGCATTCCCCTATTTCCTGCTCTGTCTTATAACAATTATAAGTTGGAGCGGGACCAACGTTCCCCAGTTCAGTATAACAAGCGGGTTCGGTCAATTCATTCATATTATTATCTTGATTAAGACGTGTCGCTACCTGGAAAGAGAGAGAAGAAAACACTCTGCGTGCGCTCTTGCAAGATTAGATTGGTTATTTATTTTATCTAATCAGGATGGCTCCCACTGTTTTTTTTATCAAATCTTCCTTCAAATCCTAAATGGAAAGACCAGCCGGGATTAATTACACTCTACAAGTTCGCCAATCTTTCAGCCAGGCCAATGTCGGTACTCTGAGGGAGGTTCCCCGTGCTTTCGCACGGACCTAATTACAGTAAACCTCGTTTTCCCAGAGGCGTAACCCCGTTGACACTTTTCTAGACACCTACTTGATCGGCTAATTGTAGAGCGCAAAACTTTCCCAGGAGTAACAATTTACTCGCAGTGGGTATCGGGATCCAACTATCATATAGAAGGTATGCAATCTCATTGCAAGTTTCAACACTTGAAACTCCCGATAAAAGTTTTTACCCCTAGCACTTACGACCTTAACTATGGTCAACAAATCATAAGTACTAGTCAAGTTCTACCCGTCATTTCATGATTAATTAGACCCACCCATATGACCCTTAACTAAGGTCAACAAAGTCACGCGACTGTCCTAACTAATCGCATCATATGCGATGTAGGAAGACATCACTTAGCTACCGTACACTGTGCCTTGACTATGGTCAACAAACACAGCACGAATACTAAGTAATCTACTTCCTAAAATGACGGAGGGTTGCGAATGGTTTATATGAAAACCTTTAACGCTCTGAACTTAATCTCGTTGCGGAATCAAATGGTTTTTTAAATGGAGTGTTTTTGAGGCTTTTCTAGTTTTGCTAAAGGGTCACTCCCGGTGAAGGGATCGTCGGCCCTTTCCTCGTCGAATGAGGTGCGGGATATATCATATATATCACTGTGCAAAGCAAAAACTCTTAAAAGCAATCAAAAAACAAACCGAGTGTGTAGCATCTGCCAGTTATTGCTAAAGGAGTCACTCCCGGTGAAGGGATCTCGGTCCTTTCCTTATTGAATAAGGTGCAGGATATATCATATATACCGCTGTGCAAAGCAAGAACTGTAGCTACCTGTTTTATTTTGAAATTCGATTCCACAACATCTTTAGGTTTCTTTTATTTCATTAATCACATTAATGAAGTCCCATCTTTTAAATTTACCTCAACATCACAGATAAATACGACGTACACTTATGCCATCCGCATTCGCTTCGATGTCCCCTCATGCACCGTTAGGTTAGGTAACTAACGGCAGAGCGGGGCAGGGCTAGCGCGGATGTAAAACATAAGTAACGTCTATATAATATATCATATATACTATATACAGTATCCATCACAGAACATATCACATGATCACATCACAGATAACGCAGCAGAAAGAAACATATGAAATATTGGATATACTAGGACGTCCGTGTTTTCAATACGAGCCAGTACAAAACACGGATTCCACGGCCGTGACGAATAGCCAAACCCACACCCCTAGACCCCTACGAGAGCGGCAAGCAACCCTACCAATTCCAGAGTTAGGAGACCCGGACTCGACTCCTCGAGTTGGTCTCCCACTGGACTCCAGAACCCGGTTACTTGTGCCCTCCTCCTTGGGTCTATCCTAGTGCGGAAAAGTAAATAATATACAAAAGGTGACATCTTCCGCAACATGGAAGTGCCCCAAATAAAAGAATATTACATACAAGTTTTTACATGAATGAAAATGAAAAACACTCATCTCACATAAAAACCCCCGGCTATTCGAACACGACGATCCAATATAACACATCCAGCAACACATAACATCACTTGTCATCAACGTAAGTAAATATGCGCATCCCAATTGTCGTTGACATATAGCAACGAAACTGGCGATATCGCATATTACACTTACGGTCACAGAAAAGAAAGTGTAAAACTACAACAGTTGGAATCCGCAACATGCATAGACATCGCATGCCTAATCAAATGAATTACTTAGACATCACATGCCCAACAATTATAAACCCCGCATTTTAGTCTCAAAATCGAAAACACTTTTCAATATCAAGTCGGGCAATTCAACAAGATTCCCGACATCCTGATCGAATGCTCGTCGCAAACTTCAGTAGGCGGCCGCACCCCCGACGCCGTCGACAAAGTGCACCAAGGCGGAACACCGCTACCGGGAGCACCCGAACGGATGCTTTCGGCGGCGGGGTTCTCCTACAGTCACTTGGTCGGGGCTATGGGGCGAGGCTGTCTATTAAGTTTATCCGGCGAGTATCCGCGTACGCTACGTGATTGCGATGGACTTTTGATCACATCAAAATTCCGTGGCAACCGATCAAGTGAGACTAAAGTGCTATGTTTATAACATTCATTCAGTTATCTCATAACTATTTGTGAATTCCAATTATTGTATCCCATTCCGGATAAATAGAAAATGTCAAACTTTCCGATCGAACAGTCAAACACCCAAGTTTTTCCGAAACAAATCAACACATGAAATAAGTTCAAAAACATTCACTTCGTGCCTCAGTACCAACGGTCCAGCCGTAGAAGGGTCAAGCTAACGCCTCACATGTGGCACGCCGTACTGCCCCAAACCCTAAGGTTCAAATGGCAGTTCAAGACGGTCACATAATCGAGTTATGGTTTGTTGTCTTCTAGAGGGTCCATCGCGTTACTTGCACTACTTAGAATGTCTTTAAACCACGGAAAAATCCAACACTTGGAAATTTCCCAACAGGGGAAAAATTGGGTATTTATATCCGGTCGAACTTTTCAACATGTTCAAAAATTATCCGGAAAACACATAGACAGAATTAGACTTTCCGATCGAAATAACGAGTCCCCAATACAACTCAGAAAAACTCAACTCTTGAGTTCAGATTAAAATATTCCAGGAAAATCAGCACTACAGTTTAGGAGTTACTGTGCAAAATTGGACATGTGTCGCTACAGTCTGGCCGCGGAACCGCCGCACAAGCCATGCTTGTGCCGCGGTTCCGCCGCACTATAGTGGATTCAGGAAGTGAAATTTCACAGTAATTTCTAAAAAAGCCTGCTTGTTTTTCTGCATATTTTTAATTCACAAAATTCAACAGTTTTGAAAAAAGTACAGAGAGCGATTTTGCAATGGGATTTCGGTTCGATCGGATTTCTAACTCCGTCCACGGATCGCCTAAGGCTCTAGCTAGGTTTTGATACCACTGTAGGGGTTCCTGGGCACACCCATGATGTTCTACAACTGATCAAACATGTCCAATTCAAAAATTATGTATGCCGAAGAACCCTTATACGGATCGTTGACTAGAGTTTAGGCGAAAATAGCAACTAGTTAACAACTTAACTAAAGAGTGAATGAAAATACAACCTTTGTAGTTTCGTTACTCCACCTCCATAGCTCCATGACGATGTCCCTTCGCTGCGATCGTCGGATCCCGGACTCCGGTGATGGTTTCGTCGGAGAAATAATCGGGCTAGGTCGAAAACTACGATGCCGAAGAAGATCTACGTCGAGGCAACTCAAAACCGAGCTCCGCCTTCGCCAAGTCAAAGAACTTGTGAAGACAACATACTCTACTACATGGAAAGTGATAGAGAATGAAGAAATAGGAAGTGGGTTGACTTTAGATTTGGATTTCTCACTCTTTTGACAAGGTTGCCATTGATGGAAGAAAGCTTTTCTTCTTCTTGATGAAGAAGAAGAAGAAGCATGAATATGATAAGTGTTATTTTCTAATAGGAAAAATAATATGATATCTATCATAATGGCAACCATAGTTAGATGTAGATATTGAACCATGGTTGGGTGGAATGGTTGGGTCAAGGTCAAGAGACAAAATGGTGCAAGCTTCAAAGCTTCATCAATTTTCATGAATGATATAAAAAACTAGCCACCATTTTATTCTTGCCCCCCCACAAAGAATAACAAATAAATAAATAGATAATAAAAAGAAAACCCTAACCATTACACAACCATGGTTTGATCTTTACACAAACTCAAGTTAGCATGTATCAACAAACATGATACAATCAAGTGCACATGAAAATATATCACATATACAATGTGCACATCAAGTGAGAAAATCCATCTTAAGTGAACCAATACTAGTTAATGTAAAGTAATATATCTAATATATAATTATTCATTAAATCATTAAATCAACACTTGATTTAACGATCCGGTCATATCACATATAACCGACTAATATGAATAGTAACAAATTATCGAATCAACACTTGATCCGATAACCCGGCTATATCACATATAACCGATCAATGTTACATATCGCGAGAATGGAATACAGTATCACATACACGTATTATTCTCTCTCCCGCACATATCTCATATGCGCTCCAATTTCATTTTGCTCGAGCCAGGAAACCTCTGTGTAGGACTCTAAAGACTCGTCAATACGCCGGCAGCGGGTGATGATCATATCAAACACCCACAAGCCGCAAGCGGTCTGCCAAACGTAACGGCCACCCGGGTATTGAGCGATCAGAAGATCAACGCGCAAGCCCGCTCACACTCCTATGAATCCAACCAGTAACACTTACCGTACAGTCCGGTCAGTTCGTCTGATATGTCGCATATCTCGCCTAGGGGTGGTAAACGTCAGACCCCAATAGCTTGATAAGTCATGCCGATATAAGGTCCATAACAATCGTGAAACTACTGATAACTCTTACCAGTATATCACTGCAACCCTGGCCAGGGATTTCCTGTTATGGCCAGTCGAGCATTGCGCAACATCAACCCCCAATACCGGGAGAGACGAATCCCCTCCTATCGCTCATTGCCTCCATGTGAATCGGGACTGTACCCAACAACCACCCGTTTTCACAACTCGGTAGAGCCATGGTAGGGTGGAAATCAAAGCACAGTGGGAGACACACAAGACTCTATGACGATCTCGGGTCAACAGACTAAGCTGTACCAGTGTCACCAGAGAACTGCCATCTGACGTGAGGTATAATACCATCTGGGAGTTCTCGGCGAGTCCGTTCAGTGTACCCAGTCCCCACTGAGCACCTGCATACCATCTCTGATTTCAAACACCAATGGATATGGGATCATCCATCGCCCATCACATGGGTCGAGAAGATATACGCTAGTCTACTCTGGAATATCGATGCCCCGTCTCGATATCCCCTCGACTAGGAACATTTCAAGGATGTACTCATGGACTATCCAGGCCCCACCAGTATGATCTGCATCACAGTCCTGGAAGTCGAGTACACATCCTAAGGGCTTTATCAACATGTAACAGAGAGACCGAAAGTATACACGTTAAGATAAAGAGCAACCAGATAGTGTACTATCATGTCGAGCAAGAAAGTCCTACCTATATATGTCCCAGCATCCACTACAATATACATCCAATGTACAGTAATGGCCCCTAGGGCATACATATAACTAACACCCGGTGCCAACACTTGGGCCGGATATCGTGGAGAAACGAAATGCCGCTTCAACCAATTTTGGTTGTGGAGGTTTTTGATGTTTGGGGAATGGATTTCATTGGACCATTTCCTAATTCTTTTGGGAATGTGTACATTCTTTTGGCTGTTGACTAAGTTTCAAAGTGGGTTGAGCCTGTGCCTAGCCGAACGAATGATAACAAGGTTGTCGTCCGATTTCTTAAAGAACATATCTTTTCTCGGTTTGGGCACCCTCGAGCGATTATAAGTGATAACGGTTCACACTTTTGCAATAGGACTTTTGAGTCCTTAATGCGCAAATATTCTATTACCCACAAGCTGTCAACGCCATACCATCCCCAAACATGTGGGCAAGCCGAGGTCTCGAATCGGCAAATTAAGCAAATCTTGGAGAAAACGGTTTCTAAAAACCGTAAAGATTGGTCACTCAAACTGATCGATGCACTATGGGCTTTCCGTACTGCATATAAGACCGATCTTGGTATGTCTCCATACCGGCTTATTTACGGGAAGGCTTTCCACCTCCCAGTAGAGATTGAGAATAAGGCATTTTGGACAATCAAAGAGTTGAATTTATCATTAGGAGATGCGTGCAGCAATCGAAAGCTGCAATTAAATGAACTAGAAGAGCTGCGGGATGAGGTTTATGAAAATGCCGTAATTGTTAAAAACCGAACTAATGTGTTCCATGATAAACACCTTCTGCGAAAAATGTTTAAACCTGGTCAACAGGTTTTACTCTATGACACTCTGTTACATTATCACCCCGGCAATCTCCGTTCTAGGTGGAAATGGCCATTTGTAGTTCGCACCGTTTATCCGCACGGTGCGGTCAATCTTGAAAATCCTGATGACGGTACTTTATTCAAAGTAAATAGACAACGATTAAAACCGTTCCTCACAGCGGACCCATCGGAGGAGCTCCTGTTTTTGCAGGAGCCGATCTACACCGATTAAATCTCCTCCACTTTCACCCCCGAATTTCCAATCATTTTTTCCAAAACTGTATTTCAAATAAGTTTGGGGGTGTGTATCATTTGTAAATACATAAATACAAAATACTATAAAAAAAATAAAAATTTTTGAAAAACAATAATTTATTTTTGGACCTTTTTGTAAAATTTCAGAATTAATAAATAAATAAAATTTTTATTTACAGATAAATTCCTCCTTTTGGAGGGTTTTTTCTACAAATTTCCATCTTTTCCCCCTATATAAAGAACCGAGCCTTCTCTGCTTCCCACCCTTATTTTAACATCCTCACAAACCCTAGCGCCTCCAGAATTTGTTTCGCAGCAAGATCCCTCAGTCGCGCCGCCTTTCCGCCGCGCCAGCCTGCTCGTGCCGCGCATCCGCCGCCGTCTGCACTCGTCACCCCCAGGAATTTTTAGGGGAGGTAAATTTGCTCAATTCTTCTCTGTTTCTTGCAATTTTTCGATCTGAAACTCATCATAGCACATCGCATGAAATTCGAGAGAGATTTTTCTCAAGTTTTCTCGCACGAAGTTTATGGTAGCTACTTCGCGAACAAAATTGAGCGGAGGGGTTGGAATTTTTTGATCTATAACCACCCTTCTGCATTTGCACTACCTGATTTAGTTCACCACTTTTATGAATCTATGGAGGATGGGTGTCTGGCTGCAGTAGGTTATATAAAATTGAACTGGGGAGATTGCGAAATACACATTGATAGGGATTTAATTCACGAGGTCACACTTATACCTCGCTTACCTGCACACGACCACCCCCTACAATTCGAGGACTATATGCCCCTGATGAGCACTGATTGCTCGAGGGCGCCGCGACAGGTTATTCAAGCTCGATCCCTTTTCGCGAATGTCTTGACCGTGTGCCGATGGGCACAAAATAACATTTTTGGTAACTCTCATAACACAACCTTTTTCACCCCCTCCTTATATATTGTGCACACACTTCTGACGAAAAACCCACGTTTCGATATGTGTACAGTATTGCTGAATTCTATAGGTGCGGGAAAACTGGCCACAAACTACCCCCGTCCTATGTTGGTCACACAGCTTTGCCGATATTTCCTCCCCGTTGAGGAATTTGAACATTACATAATGGGAGGGGTACCGGTCCGACCACTTATTGAGGGCGTTTCTACGTCCTACTCAAGATTGACTGATATATGGTCGAGGACTGAACCGGCGGAGAATGTACCCGCTCGCACCCCTAGCTCTAGCTCGACATCGAGCGAGGGAGAAATGACACCTCAAGAGCATGCACGATTAATGAGGAGAGTTGTGAGGGGAATTGATGCTTTAAGGGAGGAGTTTAGGGCGACGGCAAGAGAGCACGACCGTCGACTGACGGAGGTTGAGAGGGGTATTCAAACCCTGTTGGCTAGGGAAGAGTGATCACGTTCACGCTCAAGGGCGCGACGTGGGGCCGGGCAGTGTGGGCTCTGCTTGGCTTAAGTTTGGGGGAGATGGTGGTGTATATAGTTATCTTTTGCATTGCATATTTTAATTTTTTCTATATATTTTTCTTTTTCTTTTGCATATTTAAATTCTGCATTGCATCCTTATAAAAAAATTCATAAAAATTGAAAAATAAAAAAAAATAGAAATAGAAAAACCTATAAAAAATTGAAAATTATGAAAATTAAAGTATTCAATTTTAGCCTTATTTGACTTAAGTTTGACAAATAGGTTAACTAGCTAGGAACAACTAGATCTTAGACTTAGTAGATTAAAAACCCTAAAAATAGCCTTTCTTTTAGTTTAACGGTAGAAAGTATATGTCTTTGTAGTTTATTTATAAATAGGCAAATTTTGAGTTCACTTCTTGGGCTAAGTCAAAACAAAGGAAAAGTATTGATATTTTTATTAGAGTATAAGTTTGAAAAATAATTCCTAGCTTAAGTCTAGATTCTGAAAATGTATACCCTACAATTTGCACAAACACGCACCTTGAAACTTGGAATAGTAGGAGAGACCTTGAAATGCTCTTGTCTAAAGTCCTTAGTACAATGAAAAAAAAAAAATACAAGTGTGAATAAAGATAAAAAAACGAACACTGGTTTTTGTGATTACTTAAGGCTGCAAAAATAGAAAGTTATTTAGCGAGGGTGTTTCATTACCTAGTGCCTTAGAACAACTGGTTTGGGAGTCACTGCTAAAGCCTTAGGTGTTGCAAGACTATGAATTACGCTTTAATGTGCAAACACATCTTCTACTCGGTTGTTGGTATCTCAAGAAGTGTTAACAGTCGCATGAAGGATGTGTAAGCAAAAATTCATTTAAAAATTCACAAATTAAGGAGTGCTTTGGACAACGGACAAGAGTATGATTGGTTGATTTGAATTTCCAAGTGTAGGGGTGATATACACACACACGTAGGGGTATGTGATTGGGGTTTAAATAAGAGATAGGAATGAAGAATAAGACTTATATTTTTAATAGAGATGATAAAAATTCCTAAGTTGAGATAGAATTCTAGAAGGAAAACTTAAGAGTTGCCAAAAGCTAAGTAAATTCACAAGGATATATATAATCTTAAGTTAAATGATAAGGAAGTGTGAAGAATATGGGTGGATAATTTACGAGTCAAAGATAATAGAATTCCTTGTTAGAAACCCAAATTGGAGAATAAAAGTCAATGGGCCTACTTGATAGGATTTTGTGGGTATTATCCGCTGAAAACCCTCAGGAGACAACACTCTTCCTACTAGGGACACCTAGAGGTTTAACTTCTTATTGCACGAGCTCAGTGCAATCGCGTTTCCCTGCGAAAGTGAGGTTAGGATTTCGTTGAGAATAAAATTAGGTTTGCTCCAGGACGAGCAAAAGATAAGTTTGGGGGTATTTGTTCATATCATAATATTGCATTATTATATTCCCCATTCTGATGCATTTTATAAATAAACAGGTGCTTTTGACCCATGTCTGTTACGTAGTTACAGATTACAGGTTCTTGGAGCAAAAACAGTGAAAAAGATAAAAGACGATGCAAAAGTGGGACTACAACCAACAAATAGAAGGATCTTGATCAAGCCTACATAAAGATCAGTTCACAAAATACAAGGCATCGCAAGGTTCAAGAGTTCGACACAAAGCGAACGGTTAAAAGTCCACTGCACTACTCACTGTGAAGATCTGGAGAAGAAATAGAAGCCAATCTGAGAAAAGACCTGCAGAAACAGGAAGTACAAGTCAAGCAGAGCCAGCAGCAGAAAGTTGAAGACTCAAACTCTCCTTTTGGCCGCGGAACCGCGGCCAAACCCTGGCTACTGCCGCGGTTCCGCGGCCGGGTAGTGCACGGAGAAGATAAAAATTTTACCAAGTTGCGAGGCGGCGCTGACTAGTCTTCCTAAGGGTATTTTTGTAAAAGCACACATGCGGCAATTGTAAACCTAGTGTTTTCTATGTCCTATAAATAAAGACCCAAATTCTTGTATTAGGTCATACCTCTTTTAATGAATAAAATTCAGATTCCTTTGAAGTTTTGAGAGCATCATTTTGTAAGTTTCTTTTAATTTCTGCCTTAGCTCTAGTTTTAATTCTTGACCTAGATAAATTATTCTTTTGCCTTAGTTTAATCTAGTCTAGAATTTCTTAATCTGCAGTAGGTAATTAATCTCTTTGATCTAAAAACAAAATAAAAATCAAGTTTTTAATAGATCCCTTAATAAGCGAGTAGTTTCCTCGCTTGTTAGGGTTAGGAATAGGGAAGAGTTTGAGAGATGAAGATCTCTCATCTCTTTCGTGCCTAATCATTTCTAATAATTAGGACTCCATGCATGCATGCATATTCCGCTCTCTATGGCACCCTACCCAAGAGGTAACGGTGATACCGTAGTATAAAAGACCGGATATGCATGTCTTCCATGAATGTTAGGGTAATTATTAAGAAAGGACGGACAAGGATCTAGAGGAAGAAACATAGTTTCTTCCCAATCATCCTAATCCCCTTTATTAATAATTACCATAACTCCTAAAAAGATATCTAATTTAGGGCATTGAAAGAGGTGTGAATCTTTATTTTACCAAAGTTTACCTAAACCTAATCCTAGCAAGTTTCTTAATCCCAGTATAACTCAATTTAGTTTTTGTGATAAAAGATCCAACACCCTTTGGAATTAGCTCGTAAGAACATTTAGGAAATTAACACCATCCCTGTGGACCGATCCATACTCACCGGCTAGCTACCAAGCGACGCCGTTCTTGATTGCGGTAACATATATTTTTGATCGTAAAATCCCTTCAAATCAATGGTTCATTGGGAAGCTGGGTAAATTGATTTATTTCGCTACGGACTCTAGCTGTCTTATGATTAGGGTAGAATTTCTTTAGGAAAGCTATTACGAATTCTCTCCAGTTTGAAATAGAATGTGCGGCTGTGTTATAAAGACACTTCTCGGCTATATCGTACAAAGTGAATGGGAGAAGACGTAGACGCATAGCATCCACAGAAAGCTGTGAAGTACCCATCATAGCGCATATATTTTCAAATTTGGTAATAAAGACATATGCGTCTTCAAACTCGAGACCGTGATATTTTGGTAAAATATTGATGTATTGTGGATTGATTTCAAAATTGTCCCCATTGGCTGGTGGAATAAATAAGCAAGTGGGAAGTGGACCACGTATAGGATAGCATCTTTCTTGGAGAGAGATGCGCGTTGTATTCTGCTCACCTACGGGCGGTGGCAGGGTGGTATTATAATTTGATGGAGTACCGTCCATCTCGGTCGATGTGGTGGGTGGTGGGGAAAAAGAAGATGAAGAAGAACCGACTTCGGAGTTGATAGCCGGAACGCGGACAAGACGAGCACTAAAATCCTGTGTCCAGCCGAGCATGCACTAAGCGGGTTTAGCACAGGTGGAAGCGTGTGTACGATTTAAAAATGGTTTGTTTTGAAAAGTGTGTCGGACTTAGACAAATCACACAAAAATGCACAAACAACCCTAGAACTAAGATCACCTAGGTCAAGTCTCTAGACCGATCCTAGACTTCTAAAGGACAAGCCGTAGGATCAATCCTCTACCACCTCTTTACTACTCTTATGACCAGGTAAGTGCCAGGTAAGTGGGAGGTATCCGCTATACGAATCACCGAAAATAGCGGGCCTAATTAATTAACCACTTTCTTTAGACACATTTACATAAACACCACAAAAGTAATGCGGATAAGTGATAAATTACCCACGACCTTCCTCTGTCCTTATTGAGCGCGACAGTCCTTAGAGTCTTGTCTAGATATTTTTTAAATTAATATAGGATTGATGCAGATGCTCGGTTTATGATTTGTGGGGCTTAAGAAGGGTGATAAAATCCCCACCTAATCTGAATTTTGGTCTTGACCCTTAAAGTCCGTATTAAAATATGAATAAACAAACAAATTACAAAACTTTGCAAAAATATTTTTGAGCGGTAAAATTTTGCAAAGAATCCTGCAGAAAAAATATTTTATTAGATTTCAGAGGAGAGAGAAAGATATAGAAAAAATACCAGAGAAGTTTGCAACCCTAAATCCCCCAATAAGCCGCGGTTCCGCTGCCAATAGGCTCTTTGTGTCGCGGTTCCACCGCCGACTAGGAAGATCTAATGAAGATTTTTGCTACGTAGCCTTCTTTGCTCCTTTGGATCTTGATGAATGTCTCTGAATCTCTGTTTCCTCAAATCTGTGACTCCAGATTCCCTCGCAAAATTTACAATAATCGTTAAATATATAATTTGCAGTTTTGTTTATTTTTATGATATATATCGAATAAGAATTCAACACGAATAGTAAGAAAAAAATATTACGCACGTATCCCCGGCAACGGCGCCATTTGATTGATCTGATTTATGTGTTTATAGTATAACTGCAATCAATAACGGTGTCACGTGTAACTAGACCGAGATGAGTACGGGTCGTCCTCAGGGAAACGTTGAATCTTTTAATCTTACTTTAGGCGTGTTGATTAGGAAAGGAGGGAGAATAAAGAATGGTGAAGAATAGTTGTAGGTTCTAGATCTACGTTAAACACGGATGCAAAATATAAATCTTGATTAGCAACGGATGTAGGTTTATATTAACAGGGGGCTTGTAGGGTTTATTAAGATTTAGTAGTTATGGATGATTAATTAAAGATTACTCTTTTTATCTTTTAATAGATTTAAAACTAGATCGACAGTGATGCATGTAGATTAGGGTTTCTGGAGGGAAAAGAGTTTCCACTCTTAACCCCTATCTTGACATGGATCTCCGTTCATGTCTAGCCTTTACCAAAGCAATTGTTAATCTAATCTCTAATTATGGTCGTAATTATCTATGAATTGATAGCGCGCCCAATTAGGATGCTAACTATTATTTTGATAAAGTTTATAAACTTTATAGGACTTAAAAAGAGTTTAAGGATCTTCATCATCCATTAACCTACCCTAATCCCATGAACCCTAACAAGCGAAGAATTACTTGCGCATGTTGGGAGAAGAAGAGATAGAGAGAGAAATCAAATTAAAAACTACAAAGAGATAGAATAAGAAAACAACTACCTTTATTAATCAACAAAATTCATTTACACTTTGTTCCCTTAGAAAATGATTACAAAATGCTAGTTTGCTTCTCGATCTTTTCTAAGGAGTTAGATGAACAGTTGATGATCAGCCTGGATGCGTGTGTCTGTCGTGGACTTCGTGATCTCTTCAGCTTGATGATTTTCCAAGAGGCTCTCTGTCCTTATTTATAGTCCCAGAGCCAGAACCCTAGTTTCCTAATATGGAAACTAGTTGTTAGGATCCTAACCACCAAAATCCCATATCTCAACTCCTCAAATCCGCGGCGAAACCGCGGCCATTGGATAGGTTTGGCCGTGGATCCGCCCCCTTTTGGTGAGATCATGGCCTCTAATTTTTGTAGCTTCATATCTGTAACACTTAGAAATCTTTTGAGTATCTAGACTTTGAAAATCTTTTCTACATTTCTGCCAGAATTAGTTTTTTCAATTTACTTGAATATCTTCAGAAGATTTGATCTTGCCAACTCAGATTTCCTTGATTTTAGTCATGATATAATTCCTACACGATTATCTCAATAAATGATGTTAGTGGAATTTATTTTTATTGAGATTTTATCTTTAACCATTTGTCATGATATTTTAGTTTTAAGAGAATTGGTCAAAGGTATTTAATAAGGTAAGCATATTAAATGGGCCAGATGTTACATGGATATTATATGCTTACTTTTTCCTACATAATGTTAATTATAATATATAAACACATTAAAATAGTATTTTAGCAGATAAACCTTCATATGTGTCATATTTATAATAAACACCTTTTATTATATAGAAATAGTAGGAAAAATATCATATTAAATGTGCAGTTTTATCAACTAAACAACTTTATATCCAACAATCTCCCACTTGCACTTATGGCTAATTATTGCGATGTCGCATACTCATAGCTCGTGTGATACTGAACACCCTACTCCTCTACTAATCAGTTTCACAAAGCTCTTTTGTAAAATTATTGCTTTCGAGAAATAGCCTCAGTGAGTGGATCCGCTCAGATGTTTCTTTGTATGTCTCTCTTTATCTCAAGTTCGCGGAGAAAGCCATCTCCCAAAATGAGCAATACCTGTCTTAGAATATATCTGGATATCTGATGGGACATAGTTCACAAATGAACTCCAAATCCAGTAAACTTCTTAGACTGTATCGTCAACTGAATTTAATCAGTATCCTGCGCCATGCCTTCCTCAGTTTCCGCTTGGACCACCTGTCCAAACTACTCCCGCTCATCAGAGGGAAAACTATAACTCCGACAGTCACTTTGTCATCCAGGTCGCCTTGGAAGCCTGGAATGATAACCGTCTCCCGGAGGAGGCTGCCATTATCAAATCCCTAGAACATCTACTTATGTTCTAAAACTTCTTCCGAATATTTCTCCAGGATTGGATTAATACATATAAATTTATCGCAGCTAGTGCAAAAACAATATCTGGTGTGGTACTTGACATCTCATGATTGACCCAATTGCCTAAGCAAATGATATGCCAATCATGCACATCCCTTTCCCCTTTAGTCTGTAAGACACTTTTAGAGAGGGTGACTCCATCACCTGCAGGTACATCACCATGCCAGGAGTCGTCTATTCTAAAACACCTTTAGATTACTTTCTAAGTACTCCAATTGGGACACTACCCAAATCTAGATCTAAAACCGTGGATCTAGTAACCAGAATGCCTGATATAATATCCAAATCCTATGTGGAGAAACCAGTGTGTAACAACCACAGTATAACCGATCGTAGTATAGGAATTTCACTTCCTACTATGTGTATGTCTTCCAAATACCAGCAGGACATCATGCCCTACTACTTTCTTAACAGATCCATCCCCTAGTCTGATGAAGTCAAAACCTATGACTGTCACATCAAAAATAGATGATCTATATCCGCTATAGTCTATAAATAGACATAAGCTACTTGTCTACTATACTTCCGATGCTCCCACTGACCACAACAACCCTCTGGCAGAGTCATATACACGTACACTTCTAAAGCTAGTTTAGAACGACGCTATACTCATCCTCTGCCAGGTCTTATAGTCTGGAACAACAGTAGTGTCAAGTCTGGGTAAACAAGAACCTCCCTGTCACCGTCTTTTGAGAATACAGAAGTACCTCTTGGGCGCCTGAGGTTACCCACCATATTTACGGAGTGGCTAATGGAATTTCAAATCCGATTGAATCTTTTGGTCCTATTAAATTTTCAGTAATCTTTTGCGGTTCTGGAATCACTTCCAGTTCTTCCATACTCCCATTACCGTTTTCTGAAAAAGTCCATTTTACTAAAACTGTGGCGATTCAAGAACAATATCACTATTGATCTTCCAGATGGTAGAAAGTTAACCCTTGTTATAGCCCGGGTTAACCCACAAACTGCCATTACAGAAACGTGCCTTGAGTTTTCCAGACTCTGGTTTTAAGCATAAACCGGAAAACTCCAAATACCTTAACATCGTTAAGATACGATCCATTCTATATACAATATAGAAACAATGCCACTGATTTAATTGGAACCAGATTCAAATCATGCAGCTGTCTCTAGTGCATGTGAACTAAATGTAGAGAGGCCAATCAGCATTACTTAACTTAGGAGTGCATCCAATTATGAGTAACCTGAAAAAGAGAAGCAAGTTCTCAAAATCATTACTATCGAATGAATACCAGACACAAGTATCTACATCTCCGATTACCTTGAAGAATCCTGATACTTGCAACACGTGGTTCTCTACTTTACCCTTATACCTATAACTTCTCGAAACTTAGACCTTTTATTTCTACGAAACACTTGTCTAAAAACTAGAGAAGTCACAAGTAAACAGAATATAGTATGAGGACCAATCCCTCTTTCATAATGGACACTGGACAATATACAATGCTTTGTATAAGTCCCCGGAGTTGAATAACTCAAACCCTGTGCGTCGCAGGTTGAAAACTGTACTATGGTTATGAAGAATTACACCGCTGTCGAATGCTTCTTACCTAACCATCAACTGATATAGGTAAATGTCATGGACATAATTTCAAAAAGTTCTATCTCATTTTTAAAATAAACGTACAGATATATCAGTTTGAAATTGGTGCATAACAACGGATATTCAAAACTAAATGTTTGTCGTCTAGCTTAAACCCAGGCGATTTCCTCAAATATTACCAATTTCAATGAATCCTGATATAATGAGGATGATCATCTAATTCCCAATAACATACTCCCACTCTTTATCTGTAAAACCATACAGATGTGAGAAGCATACCTGGTAAATACATACCCTGGAGTAAGGATCTAATTTGGAAAATCTGTTTTCCAACGCATAGCGAAACTGAAACATGAAAATGTTTCGAAGGGGTATCCGGGTATTCCTAGTAATGCCTCTTCTACTATTCAGATTCATGACTGTAACCGTATATTTCTTTGCCATCTTTCTAAATCCCTTTATTTGTCTTTACTCATTACCTTATGTATACCATCGTTAGGCTAAATGGTTTTCTTCCTTCCCTACCGTTCGTCACCGGCCTATGGTTTGGAAGAAGACTATCCAATAAGCGTAATATGTGTACTGTCCTAATCCTAGGAGCACTCACAACCTGAGAGAAGGTAAAGATAAAAGACAACTGAATAAACCTTATTCATATTTCTCCTGAACCAGAATCCATCCTCGAACTGGAACAAGTTCTTTCAAGTTCGTATATAACCATACGATGGATTTATCCAGTGGAAGTGGATGTTCGTAGTAATACGGGGTGTTCTGGAGCAATGCAAAGGTGAAGTAGGAGTGGCGATGAAATATGTGGTTTGGTCGTGAATGATAGCAGTCACAATTTACTTTGCCCTCTTTCTAATCCCTTTATTTGTATTTACTTATTACCTTCTGTACACCACACTAAGGCTGATTGGTTTTCTTCATTCCCTACCGTTCGGCACTTGCCTATGGTTTGGAAGAATATTATCCAATAAGCGTAATAGGTGTACCCTATCCTAATCCTAGGAGCCCTCATAAGTTGAGAGAAGGTAAAGGGAAAAGAAAACTGAATAGTCCTATTCATTTTCTCCAGAACCGAAATCGATCCTCGAATCTGGAACAAGTTCCTTCGAGTTCGTATGTAACTATACGATGGATTTATCCAATGGAAGTGGATGTTCGTAGTAATACGGGTGTTCTAGAGAAAAGCAAAGGGTAAAAGAAGGAGTGGAAATGATGTATGTAACTCAGACAATCCAAAAGCCAATGTTCTAAGAATGTTCGGTTAACTTGGTTACTGAGTTATAGTCCAAGGTCGGGCCATGGTCGCTGTCAAAGAGAGAGAGAAAAGAAAAACTCTGCATTCACTCTAACCAAGATCAGAATTGTTAATCACTTTATCTAATTAGGATGTCTCCCACTGTATCCTCAAATTCTCCTCCAAACCTTAAAGAAGAATTAGTCGGGATCACCCGAGGAGTAAATCAACTCATCAGGATCAAACTATCATCGCATGATAATGTGATGGAATCCACTCATGTTATCACACTCCAGAATGTAAGCGCATACCTGGAAAGTTTCAGTTTCTTTAGAAACTCCCGATGTGATTTTTACCCCATGCTCTTATGACCTTGACGAAGTACAACATATCATAAGTCACATGTCAAGTTCTACCCGTCATTATCCAGGTTAATTTGAACCTACCCGTACATACCCTTAACGAAGGCCAAAATAGTAGTACGACTGTCACAAACCAACGCATCTATCTATACAACAGAAAAGTAACAAATAGCTACCATACACTATGCCTTGACGAAGGCCAACATACATAGCATGAATACTAAGTGCTACCTGTCTGAAATGACGGAGGGCTACGAATGGTTTTTGGCGAAAAACCTTTAACGTAATGGACTTGATATCGTTGAAGGAACCGGATAGCTATTTATAAATATATGGTGGCGAAAACCTTTGCTAAAGAGGTCACACCCGGTGAAGGGATATCGGCTCTTTCCTCGTCGAATGAGGTGCAAAATATTCTAACTGAATACCGCGATGCAAAGCAAAAAGTAAACGACTATAGTGAAGTTATTACCCTGACGCAAACCTCTGTCCAAGGGGTTACTCACGATGAAGGGATCTCGGCCATTGCCTCATCGAATGAGGTGCTGGATATTCATAACCGAATACCACTCTCCAAAACAAAAGAGAACGTCCTTGTAATAACAGCTTTTTCAAAATTGTTCCAACAATATCGAATAGGTTTGTTTCTTTGCATTGATCAAAATCAATGCAGTCCCATCAATTAATCAAACCAATAAAGAATGAAAATATGATGTACGTATATGCCATCCGCATTCGCCACTGGGTCCCGTCATCACCCGTTAGGTTACTTAACTTACGACAGAGCGGGACTGGACTATCGTGGGTGTAAAAACATATACAACATCTACTAGTATATATATCAATATATAATAATTGCTCCAGGCGTGATAAATGCAACATCACAGAAAAGTAATAAACATCAAAGAACAATACAGATAATCTGGGAGCCCCGGGTTTCCTTTGAGCCGCAAGTGAAACCCGACGTTCCCCTTGTCGTATGGATAGCTTTTGCAATGAAAACCTAGACCTCTACGAGTGCGGCAAGTTACCCGCTAAAACATGAAGCGAGGCATCCCCTTTTAGCAAAGTGAATGGACCGCCCAGCACTTCACGGAATTCAGTAACTTGAGCACCCCTCCTTGGGTCAACCTATACCCCATACAGAGTGCGTCGAATAGCCCACCAATTCTAGTGTGAAGCCCCCTCCGTCTCAAAGCCATGAGATGCGGGCCCGTTGCCCTCTAAAACCCGGCTATCCGTGCACTCCACCGCTGTGTAATCCTAGTATAGAAAAGAAAATATCTACAACGTGTACATCGACCTCAACCCGGTCGTGCCCCAAAAGAACAATATACAAACAGGAAGTGACGACAGTCTATATGTCGGACGTTCACCCCGCGATATCAAATGTTCAAATAAAACTAAACTGTACTAACATTGCACCTAGCTATCCACCACGACAAATCCACAACATCACAGCACAACACAGAACATCAACGTGAATGTCACGTTCACAAACTCGTCTAAAAAGACATATAGCAATTAGACGAGTTGTACCGCTCGAATGACATTCACGGTCGCAGATATTAATGTAAGTACTGTGAACTAACGTATTTAAAATTTCGATCGACAAAACTTCCCGAAGTGGCCCCTAGTGCAAAATCCAGCACTCAAACAAATCTGGACAGAAACTAAAAATTCCAGAAACCATAATTCCATAATTAAGAGGTCCAGAAGAAAGATTGTGCACTGTTACCCCAAAATGATGGTGGAACCGCGGCTAAAACATGGGTTATGCCGCGGTTCCGCGGCGTTCTTATGGGTTCAGCCGTTCAATTTTCTTCTGCAGTCTTAAAAAATCCTGCACGATTTTCTGACACACTGAAAATAATTTTTCGACCGCTTTTAAATTTCGACAGAAACTTTAAGAATGGAATTGCAGGTTTGGAAATTTCATTCGATCGATGTTTTAAACATGTTAGAACAAGCTAGTATGGGTTAATGGTGTGGCTCTGATACCATGTAAGTCTACGGTAGCGCCATGGCCGTCAATCCGAGGCCAAACGCGGGACAAAAACCTTTTAGAAAACTGGCGCTAACGCAGACTTTTACCCAGATCATACCATTAACTCTAAACTAGGTAACTATAAAGATGATAGAATGGATATACCGATCGATCCGTGTCCTTCAGTCTTTAGCCACCATCCTTAGCTCCTCGCGGCATCTCCGATCTTACTCGATCTCGGGTCTCCTCGTCGAAGTGGTACCACGTCAAGGAATCTTTTTACGGGCTCCCGCTTCAAAACCGAAGCAACTCGTGTAAGTCAACGTTACACACCCCATAAGATGCGGGGAGGCGGAATAGGTAAAACAATTATTTTGTTCAAGGTAACATCGACTAACTTTACGGATTTTTGCTAAACCCTAACTAACAAACTATCTAGAAGTGCTAAACTACTATGATAGATGATTATACCTTAAGATACTAGTCCTTCTTGTTCTTGTTGTTCACCTCCTCGTCGGCCTCCTCGATGTAATAGAAGATCCACCCGAGAGTTCCTTCTCCAAGCTTTAACCTCTAACTTGAGGTAACTAAGTGGCGATGATTGCTAATCCAAGGGACCTAGAAGATATAGAAGTGGATTAAGGATCTATTAATCTTTCTAACCCTTGGGATCTCAACACATAAGAGGATTAGGGTTAGGTTGAAGAAGAGGAGAGCTTGAGGAGAGAGAGTGTGTATGTTAATTATCAATTGAACCCTTCTCACTTTGAATAATATGAAGCATAAAAAATATCTTGCACTAATATCTTGCACAAATATCATCCATGCTTTAATTAATTCTTGAGATGAATCATCTCATGAGTCATGGTGCAATTAATAATAATAACACATAAGCTCTCCACCTCATTAAGTTTAATTCACAAATGAATTAAAACTAAATGAGCCACCTTTCTTCTAGAAGCTTCTCAACTAATTACGAGAATACCCCCATCCGTATTTATGAAAAACACGGATATACTGAGACTGCATAATTCCAATAATCCAATACTAGAATCTGGCTTAAACCAAATCCTGCTAGTATAATATGTCCGAACATCATACGTGCACAAGTACACGTATATGACCGAACCCTGTCGTAAAACCATACGACCTCTATATCGTTTTGCCTGAAGCAGGGAAACTCTCTGTGTGGGCCTCTAAAGAATCGATACTACGCTGGCAGTAGGTTTAACCACAGGCCGCAAGCGGTACTAGCTGTACTTAACGGTCCCCAGGTAGATGTCGATAAGAAGGCCGATGAGGAAACCCATCCGAACTCCTACTGAGCCTGATGTGACAATCTCCGTACAGTCCGGTCTGTTCGTCTAAGACTATCGCATATCGGGCTTTGGCGGCGGCAAGCGTCAGTCCCCTAAAAGCGGTATAAGTCAGGTCGGAGTGAAGCCCATTACACCTTGAGATGCTACTGGAAAATGTACCAGTAAATCTTGCTTGCCCTGGCCAGGGACTTTGCGTAATGGCTCCCCAAACACAGTGCGATATCAACTCCCAATACCGGAAGAGATGAATCCTATCTAACCGCCACTGCCTCCAAGTGCTTCGGGACTGCACCCAACTGCTACCTGTTTGCACGACTCTTTTGAGCCGTGGTAGGGTAGCAATCTAAGAACAGTGGGAACACACTCGAGGCGAACAACGGTTTCAAGTCTACGGACTATGTTGTACTCATGTCACCTCGGAACTGTTAACTGATGACGGGTATAATACCAACCAACAGTTCCCTGCGAGTCCTGTCCGGTGTACCCAAAATCCATTGAGCACCTGCATACTATCTCCAGTACAACGTACTAAAGGCTGTGGGACAGACCATTTCCCCTGCTGGGATGAGAAGCGTATACACTAGTCTACTCCAGAGTATCGATGCCCTGTCTCGATAATTCTACGACTAGGGACCTAAAAAGGATGTGCTTGTAGCCCAGCCAGCCCCCACTAGTGTGACTGCAATCACAACGCTGGTAATCAAGCAAGATCCTAAGGGTTCTATCAATATGTATTCGTGATATGTTAAAAGAAACATATACGCATATTAAGATAGATATAAACCAAGTAGCGTACTACTATGTTGAGCAAGACTGTTAATACAACTGTGAATATCCCAAGCTTCCATTATGTAATATACAAGCTAGTATGATACTATAATGGTCCCTAGGGCCATGTACAGGCATATCGAAGACTTATCATCTTGAATAGCCTCTCGAACTGCGTCTGAGGTAAGGCCTTTGTGAATGGATCTGCAGTGTTCTCCTCTGTAGCAACTCTCCGAACCTCGATCTCCCGGCGATCTATGATCACCTTAATCAGGTGATACCGCCTCAAGATGTGTCTGGACTTTTGATGGGACCTGGGTTCCTTCGCTAAAGCTATAGCACCGTTGTTGTCACAATACAGAGGTATTCGATTAACAATGGTAAGAACCACCTGAAGTTCTGTGAGGAACTTCTTCACCTAGATAGCTTCTTTTGCGGCATCGCAAGCAGCAATATACTCTGCTTCCATCGTCGAGTCTGCAACGGTGTCCTGCTTGGAACTCTTCTAGCACATCGCCCCTCCATTGAGGGTAAAGACATAACCTGACATGGACTTGGAGTCATCCTTGTCACTCTGGAAGCTGGAGTCAGCAAAAAGCCTCGATCTGGAGGTCTTTTCCGCCGTTAACCAAGAACATATCCTTAGTCCTTATCAGGTACTTGAGAATGTTCTTTACTGCTATCCAGTGCTTCTCCCCTGGGTCTGACTGATACCGGCTTACCACGCTTAGTGCGTAAGCTACATCTGGTCTGGTACACAACATCGTATACATTATAGAGCTTACCGCAGAAGCGTACGGTATAACTGACATGCGATCCCTTTCCAAATCAGTCTTGGGAGACATCTCTTTGGAGAGGGTGATTCTGTGACAAGCCGGTAAATTACCGTGATTAGAATCTTCCATACTGAATCTTTTCAGTATAGTGTTGATATACCTGGACTGCGAAAGTCCCAACATCCTTTTGGATCTATCACGATAGATCTGGATCCCCAGAATGTAAGAGACATCACTGAGGTCTTTCATGGAGAACCTGTGTGACAAGAATCCTTTGACAGATTTTAGCATAGGAATGTCATTTCCTATCAAGAGAATGTCATCCACGTACAAGACTAGGAATACGATGGTTCGTGCTACAATTTTACTATATATACATGGTTCATCTGGATTTTTGATAAAGTCATATTCTTTGACCGTTTCATCAAAACAGATGTTCCAACTCAGCGATGCTTGCTTTAGTCCATAAATAGACTTAAGCAACTTGCACACTTTCCTGCTGCTCCCACTCTGATTGAAACCTTCTGGCTGATCCATATAGACGCATTCTTCTAAATTACCATTTAGAAAAGCCGTCTTTACGTCCATCTACCAGATCTCATAATCATGGAAGGCAGCAATGGCAAGAAGGATCCGAATGGATTTAAGTATAGCCACTGGAGAAAAAGTTTCTTCATAGTCCAAACCAGGACTTTGACGTAAACCCTTTGCAACAAGTCTAGCCTTATAGGTTTCCACCTGTCCATTTACACCAATCTTCTTTCTGAAGATCCACTTGCATCCTATGGGTTTTACCCCATCTGGAGCAAAGTCCAAAGTCCATACTTTGTCGGTGTACATGGACTCCATCTCGGTTCTCGGTCCGCATTGCATCCAGCCATCTTACTGAGTCGCCGCTCTGGATGGCCTGTTGGAAGCTAGTAGGTTCATCATTATCAATGACGCAATCCTCTCTATCCCCGTCTATGAGAAAAGCATAGTATCTCTCAGGCGGATGAGATGACATACTACTCCTGCAGAGGGGTGCGGGAATGTCCTATTCTTTTGGAACTTCTGGTTCTACCAAGCTTTCAGTAGTAGATTGTGGTTCTGGAATTTCTTCCAGTTCTATTGCGCTCCCACTTGTTTCCTTTTCTAAAAACTTCTATTCTAGAAAATGGGCATTAAGAGAAACAAAAACCTTTTTTTCCTCTGCGTAATAGAAAAAATACCCCTTGGAGTTCTTTGGATATCTCACAAACTTACACTGTACTGATCGTGCCTCGAGTTTGTCCGCATGCTGCTTTTTAACAAAAGCCGGACATCCCCATATCTTGAGATACTGAAGATAGGGTTTCTTCCCAGTCCACATCTGATATGGTATGGTAGGAACAGTTTTGGTAGGAACCCTGTTCAAAAGATATGCAACTGATTCTAGTGCATAACCCCAGAAAGATCACGGTAACTCAGCATTACTCATCATGGAACGTACCATATCCAATAGGGTTCGGTTCCGTCTCTCCGATACACCGTTATGTTGTGGAGTGTATGGAGGAGTAAGCTGAGAAAGAATTCCATTCTCTTTTAGGTAACCCAGAAACTCGACACTTAAGTATTAACCACCTTGATCAGATCTCAGTGTCTTGATACTTTTGCCGGTTTGGTTTTCTACTTCATTCTTATTTTCTCGGGATTTCTCAAAGGCCTCGGATTTATGTTTCATCAAGAAAATAAATCCATACCTAGAGTAATCATCCGTAAAAGTAATGAAATATGAAAAACCGCTTCTTGCATGTGTAGACATTGGACCACATACATCACTGTGTATGAGTCCTAAGAGCTTGCTCGCTCTTACTCCATGTCCAGTGAATGGAGTCTTTGTCATCTTTCCTTTGAGACATGATTGACAAGTGGCATAAGATTGATATTCTAACGGATCCAAATATCCTTCTCTATGTAGATTAGTTAACCTTGTCTCATTGATATGACCTAGTCAATAATGCCATAAGAAAGCCTGATTTATATCTGGAGACATTCTTTTTAGTGTGTTCTGGACATTGAAAATCTGTAATTGGTTTAATACGTATATACCGTTATCTAGTGTACCAGACCCAATCAAACCATGATTAAGGTGGATGTTAACAACATCGCTTACAAACGTGAAATCATAACCTTTTTTTGATAACAAAGATATTGATATGATATTACACGTTAAACTAGGTACACAAAAACAGTTGCGCAAAACCAAAATATGTCTACTCGTCAATCTAAGGTGATAATCCCCTGCGGACACAGCATTCACGCTAGCTCCGTTAGCAACCTGGAGGGTCATATCACCAACCTTCAGCACTCTACAGTTTCTCAGTGCCTGCAATGAATTGCATATATGAGATCCTGATCCGGTATCCAATACCCAGGAAGTAGAGTTGATTGACAGACAATTCTCAATTACAAACACACCTGAAGCCGAAGCAATAACTTGCCTCGGGTCCTAATTCTTGGCATTCCAAGCTTTGCAATCCTTCTTCCAATGGCCTTTTCTACGACAGTGGAAGCACTCGTCTTTTGCTACTACCGGCACCGCAACCTTTGCCTTTCCCTTAGTTTCCACCTTACCAACACCACCTCTTGGTTTGGTAGCGGCCTTCTTCTTCCTTCCTTTGGCCCTTGCCTTGGACCTTGAAGAGGAAGCACCACGAACAAACATAGTGGGTGTTTCCCTTTCCTTCTGCAAGGTGCCCTCTGCACTCCTCAACATGTTTAAGGAGTTCTGCAAGTTCAACTTCTTTACCTTGAATGTTGAAATTCAAGATAAACTGGGCGTAGGTGGAAGGAAGGGACTGGAGAATCAAGTCTGTATATAGCTCGTTCTCTAATGTTGTCCCAAGGTCTGCGAGCTATTCAATATAGTCAATCATCTTAAGGACATGTTCCCTTACAGATGATCTGACGGCCATCCTCGACTGAAACAAGTTCTTCGAGGTCTCGTATCATGCTATACGAGATTGCCCTCCAGACAGTTCCTTGGTGTGGAGAAATATGGATTCTAGATCCATATTCTCATGCCTCCTCTGATGTTCATTATTCATAGAGGCAAGCACGATGCATTTGGCCTTTGCGAAGTCAATCTCCCAGGTCTTGTGGATTTCCTTATCCACGACACTGGATTCTGGACCTGGGACGGCAGGAGCCTTAGAAGTAAGGACATACCCCAATTTCTCATAGGTAATTGCCATCTTGACATTCCGGAAACAATCTTTATAGTTTGGCCCTGTCAAAATATTTTTATCAAATAATAACTTAAGGCCTGTCATGTTCTGGGTCGCTGCAATTCGGAGAGAGAGAGAGAGAAAACACTTTAGCATGATGCTCTTGCAAGTTTAGAGTGGTTTTACTTTATCTAAACAGGATGGCTCCCACCTTTTCTCTAATCTTTCCTCAAACCAAAAAAGAAGAACTAGTCAGGACTTTATTCTTACTGTACAATACTTGCTTAATCGTTCAGCCAGGCCGGTGTCGGTACTTCGAGGGAAGTTTTACGACGCTTTCGCGAAGTTCCTTAATTAAATAACCACTTTTCCCTGGGGGCGTACCCCGCTGACATCTTTCTCGACACCTACTTGGTTTATAGTATTGATCGTTAAGTAAAAGAATCTCCTGATGAGTAGTATACACTCACAGTAGGATCGGGATCCAAATATCATCGTGTGATAAAGCTGAAGGAATCCTACCAAAATTATCACACTCCAAATGGTATGCAACTCTAGCAAGTTTCAGTTTCTTTAGAAACTCCCGATATGGATTTTTGCCCCATGCACTTATGACCCTAGCGTTGGTCAAAATGCCATAAGTCAGATGTCAAGTTCCATACATCATTATCTTGTTAATTTGAACCCACCAGTACATACCCCTGACGTTGGCTAAACGGCAGTACGACTGTGTAGGGTTAATAGGCACTATCACAAGGGTCTATAAGGTATCAACCATGCCCGATTTAAAATTTACAAGTGCCGAACAACCTAAAGCAAGGATCTTTGCTAGATAATTAGGGTTAACAAAGCATGTAAACAACTTTATATCTAAGAGAGAGAGATTACAACCATTGTAATCCGCTCCTTCGCTTCATAAGCTCCGAGTAGTAGTCCCTTCGCCGCGATCCATGAACTTCCGGACTCTAGAGAGGCTCCACAAGTCGAATGATCCATGCTTTCTTGAAGTCTTCCTTTTCGAAGATGATCTACCTTGAAGAATCTTTAACTCAAGCTCTCACTTCTCTAATCAAGTATTAGTGAAGTGACCACCCAAATCTAAGTGGCTAGATTAGATGAGGATGATGAATTAGGAATTTGGCTCTCATTTGTTTTCAAAATCTCACTCAATATCATCACAAAAGAAAAACCTAATAAAGCTTTTTCAAGAGCTCAAGGAAGAAGAAGATGAATAATTCCTTTTTTGATGAATATAGAATTATTGCTCAAGGTTACAATTGCAACCCTTGGTTAATAAAGAAAGGCTTTAACCATTGTAGAGATTTAAATAGGGTAAAGGGTTTGGGTTGGGTTAGGAAATATCTCCACAAAATATCAAAAAAATATCTTTGCTTAAAACAAAACTAAGCTTCTTGAAGCGTCATGAATAAGCTAACCCAAATCAAACCCTAACTATGTTTAATCTACACAAATCATGTTGCATTTGTAATCATAACTTGTTACAATATTATATATCACATATATAATATATTTTTGTAACAAAAGAAAATAATACAATTAACATATATCGCATATATATCAATGTATTATCCGGTGAGAAAATGAATCAATAAAGTGAGCTTATATCAGATATTGTAATGTAATATATCACATATATAATTATACATTAATTTATCGAATCAACACTTGATCGGACAATCCGGCTATTTCGCATATAATCGACTAATATATCATGTACCGATTCATCGATTCAACACTTGATCCGATGACCCGGCAATATCACATATACCCGGCCGATATCATATATCGCGAGAATAGAATACGGTATCTCATATCGCATTATTCTCGGTCGCGCACATATCACAAATGTGCTCCTACTCCGTTTTGCCTGAGTCAAGAAACCTCTGTGTAGGACTCTAAAGAATCGTCAATACGCCGGCAGTAGTTGATGATCATATCAAACACCCACAAGCTGAAAGCGGTTCGCTAAACATAACAGCCACCCAGGTATTGAGCGATCAGAAGATCAACAAGCAAGCCTGTACATTCTCCTGTGAATCCAATCAGTAACACTACCGTATAGTCCAGTCTCTTCGTCTGATATGTCGCATATCTAGTCTAGGGGTGGTAAACGTCATACCCCAGTAAACGATAAGTCGTATCGATGTGAGGCTCATAACAGGTCGAGAACCTATTGATAACACTTACCAGTAGTACTCTCTATCCGCCCTGGCCAGGGACTTCCAGTTATAGCCAATCGAACACAGCACAACATCAACTCTCTATAGCGGGAAAGACAAATCCCCTCCCATCGCTCATTGCCTCCATGTGATTCGGGACTGTACCCAAAAGCCACCATTTTGCACGCCCTCTTGGACGTGGTAAGGTGGAAATCAAAGCACAGTGGGAATCACACAAGACTCTATGATGATCTCGGGTCTACAGACTAACCAGCACCAGTGTCACCGGAGAACTGCCATCTGACGTGAGGTATAATACCATCTGGGAGTTCTCGGCGAGTCTGTTCAGTGTACCCAGTCTCCACTGAGCACCCGTACACTATCTTTGATGTCAAACACCGATGGATATGGGATCATCCATCGCCCATCATATGGGTCAAGATGCGTATACGCTAGTCTACTCTGGTGTATCGATGCCCTGTCTCGATACACGCTCGACTAGGAACAATTATAGGATGTATTCATAGACTACCGTGGCCCCACTAGTATGATCTCATCATAGCCCCAGAAGTCAAGTACATATCCTAAGGGCTTTATCAACATATGAGAGCAAGACAGTAAACTAATACAAGTCAACATGTTAAGACAAAGTGAAAGCAAATAGCATACTATCATGTCGAGCAAGAAAGTCCTCTCTATATATATCCAAGCATCTACTATAATATACATCATATGTACAACAATGGCCTCTAGGGCAAATATATAACTAACAATCTCCCACTTGCACTAAGGCCAGCTGTTGTAGTATCTCATACCCAACATCCTGAAGAGTCTCTCAAACTGTGTCTGGGGAATGGCCTTCGTGAGTGGATCCGCAGTGTTGTCCTTCGTATCTACTCTCCTGACCTCGATCTCCCGGCGATCAACTATCACCCGGATCAGGTGATACCGCCTCAGAATATGTCTGGTCTTCTGATAGGACCTGGGTTCCTTGGCCAAAGCCACAACTCCATTGTTATCACAATACAAAGGTATTGGATGCTCAATGGATGGAACCACACCAAGTTAAGTAATGAACTTCTTCATCCAGACAGCCTCTTTTACAGCATCGTTGGCAGCGATGTATTCAGCCTCCATCGTCGAGTCTGCAACGGTTTCCTGTTTGGAACTCTTCCAACACACCGCCCCTCCATTGAGGGTAAAGACAAATCCCGAGTGCGACTTAGAGTCCTCCTTATCACTTTGGAAGCTCGAATCGGTAAAGGACTCCACTTGGAGTTTTCCGTTACCATACACCAAGAACATCTCTTTAGTCCTTCTCAAGTACTAGAGAATGTTCTTCACAGCTATCCAGTGGCTCTCTCCAGGATCTGCTTGATACCTACTGACTATACTTAGTGAGTATGCTACATCGGGTCTGGTACATAGCATCACATACATGATAGAGCCTACTGCCGAAGCATAGGGTATCCCTAGCTTGCGAGCTCTTTCCAAATCAGTCTTGGGAGACATCTCTTTGGAGAGAGTGAGTCCAGAGATCGTGGGTTGGTTACTACGCTTGGATTCTTCCATACTAAACCTCTTTAGTATGGTGTCAATGTACCTGGATCGGGACAATCATAGTATCCGTTTAGATTTATCTCTATAGATCTTAATTCCCATTATGCAGGAGGCATCACCAAGATCTTTCATTGAGAATCTTTGTGATAAGAAGAGCTTGACCGATTGCAGCATAGGAACATCATTTCCTATCAAGAGTATGTCATCAACGTGCAATACGAGGAAGACAACCTTACTCTCTGCAACCTTTTTATATATACAAGGTTCATCTACGTTTTTGATGAAGTCAAACTCTTTGACTACAACATCAAAGCAGATTTTCCAATTCCACGATGCCTGCTTTAACCCGTAGATAGATTTAAGCAGCTTGCACACCTTTCCGCTGCTCCCACTATCTAGAAAGCCCTCTAGCTGAGTTATGTACACGCACTCCTCTAAATCACCATTTAGAAAGGCGGTCTTAACATCCATTTGCCATACTTCGTAGTCATGGTATGCAGCAATGGCAAGTAAGATCCAGATGGACTTAAGCATAGCCACTGGAGAAAAGGTTTCGTCATAATCCACACCTGGTCATTGACGAAAACCTTTTGCAACAAGTCTAGCTTTGAAAGTCTCAACTTTTCCATCTACACCAAGTTTCTTCTTAAAGATCCATTTGCTCCCAATGGGTTTTACCCCTTCAGGAGCAACTTCCAAAGTCCATACATTGTTGGTGTACATGGATTCCATCTCAGATCGCATTGCATCCAGCCACTTCACAGAGTCCCCACTCGTGATGGCCTGCTCGAAACTAGTCGGGTCATCATCTTCCATGATGCAATCCTCGCTCCCACCATCAATGAGAAAACCCTAGTATCTCTCAGGTGGATGAGAAACTCTAATAGATCGGCAGAGAGGCTGGGGGTTCGTCAGGAACTACTGAATCCTCTGGTTCCATCAAATCTTCTGTTGTAGTTTGTTCTGCTGGAACTTCTTCCAGTTCTACCTTAGAGCCACTAATCTCTTTTGCAAGAAATTACTTTTCTAAAAAGGTGGCGTGTTGAGCAACAAATACTCTTTGTTCCTCACTGTGGTAGAAGATATACCCTCGCGAATGCTTGGAATATCTAACAAACTTACATAAAACAGACCTTGCCTCGAGTTTGTCCGGTTTTTGTCTTTTAACATAGGCCGGGCAACCCCATATCTTAACAAAATTAATATATGGTCTCTTCTCTTCCCATATCTTATATGGGGTGGTAGGCACAGATTTTGTAGGAACGTTATTCAGTAGGTATGCAGCTGTCTCCAGTGCATATCCCCAGAAGGAAATAGGCAACTCAGCATTGCTCATCATAGAGCGCACCATATCTAATAGGGTGCGATTCCTCTGCTCCGATACACCGTTATGCTGTGGTGTATAAGGAGGAGTAAGCTGAGAGAGAATCCCATTCTCTTTTAGATAGTCCAGGAACTCACTGCTTAAGTATTCTCCTCCTCGATTAGATCAAAGGATCTTAATACTTTTTGCCCGTTTGGTTCTCTACTTCGTGCTTATATTCCCTGAATTTCTCAAAAGCTTCAAACTTGTGTTTCATCAGAAACACATGTCCGTATCTTGAGAGATCGTTAGTGAATGTAATGAAGTAGGAAGAACCATTCCTGGCATGTGTAGACATGGGACCACATACATCACTATGTATCAGCCCCAAGAGTTCTGTAACTCTTACTCCGTGTCCACTAAATGGAGTTTTGGTCATCTTTCCTTTGAGACATGACTGGCAAGTGTCATAAGATGATAACTCGAACGGATTCAAATATCCATCCTTATGCAATTTAGCTAGCCGTGTCGCATTGATATGACCTAGTCTACAATGCAACAAGAAGGATTCGTTCATTTCTGAACTTTTCCTCTTGTTTGTGTCTTGTACATTAAGAATTGTAGTTTGATTTAGAACGTACATGCCATTATTTAACGATCCTGATCCTATCAACTTTTGGTTCAGGAATATGTTCATAACATTAACCTGTATTACAAAATTATATCCTTCTTTATTCAATAAAGAAACTGATATAATATTGCATATCAGGGTCGGAATGTAATAGCATTCGTTCAGAATCAATGTATTACCTTTTGGTAACACAAGGTGATATTCTCTAACAGCCTTGGCTGCAACATTTGCACCATTGCCTTCTGTTAGGGAATGATCACCCATTCCCAGTTCTCCACTTCTACGTAGCCCATGTAACATATTACATATGTGGGATCCCGATCCAGTATCTAATACCCAGGACGTAGAGTGAACTGAGAAACAGTTCTCGATGACTAACACACCCGAAGAAGATGCATCAGCATGCTTGTTCTTCATTTGGGCGGCGTGAGAATCCAGATATTCTCCTATTTTCTACTCAGTCTGATAACACTTATAATAAAAAACGGGACCAACGTTCCCATGCTCAGTATAATAAGCGGGTTCAGTCAATACATCCATATTATTATCTTGATTAAGGCCTGACATTGACTCTACCTGGAGAGAGAGAAGAAAACACTTTAGCATATGCTCTTGCAAGATTAGATTGGTTATTATCTTATCTAATCAGGATGTCTCCCACTGTTTTAATCAAATCATCCTTCAAACCCTAAAAGGAAAGACTAGCCGGGATTAATTACACCTTACAAGTTCGCCAATCTTTCAGCCAGATCAGTGTTGGTACTCTGAGGGAGTTTTCCCGTGCTATCGCACGGAGCTAATTAAAATAAACCTCGTTTTCCCAAAGGCATAACCCCGTTAACACCTTTCTAGACACCTACTTGATCGGCTAATTGTCTTGTGCAAAATTCCCCCAGGAGTAACTCTTACTCTCAGTGGGTATCGGGATCCAACTATCTCATAGAAGGTATGCAATCTCATTGCAAATTTCAGCACTTGAAATTCCCGATAATATTTTTCCCCAAGCATCCCATGATCTTGACGGAGGCCAACAAATCATAGTGTGCTAGTCAAGTTCAACCCGTCATTTCTTGATTGAATCAAACCCACCCGCACGACCCTTGTCGGAGGTCAACAAGGCTGCACGACTACCCTAATCTAATCTGTATCATATGCATAAACAGATAAATATTAGTTAGCTACTGCACACTACGTCTTGACGGAGGTCAACAAACGTAGCACGAATACTAAGTAGGACTTATCTGAAATGACGGAGGGCTACGACAGGTTTTTCTGAAAACTTATTGCGTAATGAACTTGATATCATTGTAGAAACAAGTGATTTTGAAAAGGAGTGTTTTTTAGGCTTTTCTAGTTTCACTAAAGAGGTCACTCCCGGTGAAGGGATCTCGGCTCTTTCCTCATCAAATAAGGTGCTGGATATTTAATAAATACCGCTGTGCAAAGCAAGAACTATAGAAGCAATCAAAAACTAAACCGTGAGTTTGTAGCATCTGCCAATTTCGCTAAAGAGGTCACTCCCAGTGAAGGGATCTCGGCTCTTTCCTCATCGAATAAGGCGCAGGGTATATCATATATACCGCTATGCAAAGCAAAATTGTAGCTACCCTTTTTTATAAAGTTTTGATTCTACTACATCTTTTAGGTTTCTTTTTTTTTATTAATCTCATTAATAAATCCCATCAGTGTTGCTTCCTAAGCATCACAGAAGAAACGAAAGCAGTAATATTTATATATCAATATATATATATATATATATATATATATATATATATAGTATAAGCATTCGTCTCAGGCAGTAATATGATCTCATCACAGAACATTGCGGCAGAAGATAACATATGAAATATTGGATATATTAGGACGTCCGTGTTTTATTTCGAGCCTGTATAAAACACGGATTCCACGGTCGCGATGAATAGCCAAACCCACATCCCTAGACCCCTACGAGAGCGGCAAGCATCTCTTCCAATTCTAGGGTTAGGAGACCCGGTCTCGACTCCTTGAGATGGCCTCCCACTGGATCCTGGAACCCGGTTACTTATGTTCCCCTCCTTGGGTCTACCTAATGCGGAAAAATAAATAATATACAATGGTGACATCATCCTCAACCTCGAAGTGCACCAATAAAAGGATATTACATACAATGAATTTTACATGAATGAAAATAAAAACTCTCATCTCACATAAAAACCCCGGCTATTCAGAACACGACGATCGAATATAACATATCACTTCAACACATAATATCTCATATCATCAATGTAAGCAAGTATGCGTATCCCGATTGTCGTTGATGTATAGCAACGAAGCCGGCGATACACCACATACTACGCTTACGTTCACAGAAAAGAAAGTGTAAAACTACAACATTTGGAATCCACAATCACTTTAGACATCTTAAATCCGAAATATCACATACTTCGCATTTCATGCCTAACTATATGAATTCCAGATATTGTATCACAATCTAGATAAATAGACAAAGTTAAACTTTCCGATCGAATAATCAAACATCCAAGATTTTCCAAATAGCTCAACACTTGAGCAAAGTTCAAAAATCCCAGAACATGTCACAGCCCCAATGAACCAGCTGTAGAAGGGTCAAACCAACGCCTCACATGTGGCAACGCTAAACTACCACAAACCCTAGGGTTGGCAGTTTTGATGTTCACATAATCGAGTTAAGGTTACGTTCTTTTAGAGGGTCCACAAATATACTTGCATGTTTTTCCGAAAGTTTCAAACTCGAGAAAAATTCAACACTTGAAAGTTCTCCGTCATGAAAAAATGAGTTATTGATATCCGTTCGAATCTTTTAACACGTTCTAAATTACCCGAAAAACTAAATGATGTTAAACTTTCCGATCGAATCAACGAATTGTATAGATCTCCAGAAAACTCAACACTTGAGTAATATTAAAAAATCCCAGAAGCATGTAGTAATACATACGGATGAACCAAAGAAATTACTTTCCCTGACACCCAAGTACGGCCGCGGAACCGCCGCGCAAAGCATGGTATTGCCGCGGTTCCGCGGCAACTTAAGGGAGTTAGGAGCTCGTATTTCAGAGTTATCCATAGAATCACCTACTTAATTTTCTGAGTAATTTTAATAGAGAAAAAACCACCTTTAAAAAAATTTCCAGAGAGGGGGTCAAATTTGACGTTTCGGGGTTCGATCGGACTTTTAACTTCGTATACACGTCGCCTAATGCTCTAGCTAGGCTCTGATACCACTGTAGGGTTACTAGGCACTGTCACAAGGGTCTATAAGGCATCAACCATGCCCGATTTAAAATTTACAAGTGTCGAACAACCTAAAGCGGGGATCTTTGCTAGATAATTAGGGTTAACAAAGCATGTAAACAACTTTACATCTAAGAGAGAGAGATTACAACCTTTGTAGTCCGCTCCTTCGCTTCATAAGCTCCAAGTAGTAGTCCCTTCGTCGCGATCCATGAACTTCCGTACTCTAGAGAGGCTCGACAAGCCGAATGATCTATGCTTTCTTGAAGTCTTCCTTTTCGAAGATGATCTACCTTGAAGAATCTTTAACTCAAGCTCTCACTTCTCTAATCAAGTATTAGTGAAGTGAACACACTACTCTAAGTGGCTAGATTAGATGAGGATGATGAAGTAGGAATTTGGCACTCATTTGTTTTCAAAATCTCACTCAATATCATCACAAAAGAAAAACCTAGTAATGCTTTTTCAAGAGCTCAAGGAAGAAGAAGATGAATAATTCCTTTTGTGATGAATAATGAATTATTGCTCATGGTTACAATTGCAACCCTTGGTTAATAAAGAAAGGCTTTAACCATTTTAGAGATTTAACTAGGGTAAAGGGTTTGGGTTGGGTTAGGAAATATCTCCACAAAATATCAACAAAATATCTTTGCTTAAAACAAAACAAAGCTTCTAGAAGCTTCATGAAAAAGCTAACCCAAATCAAACCCTAACTATGTTTAATCTTCACAAATCATGTTGCATTTGTAATCATAACTTATTACAATATTATATATCACATATATAATATATTTTTGTAACAAAAGAAAATAATACAATTAACATATATCGCATATATATCAATGTATTATCCGGTGAGAAAATGAATCATTAAAGTGAGCTTATATTAGATAATGTAATGTAATATATCACATATATAATTATACAGTAATTTATCGAATCAACACTTGATCCAAAAATCCGGCTATATCGCATATAACCGACTAATATATCATGTACCGATTCATCGAATCAACACTTGATCCGATGACCCGGCTGCATCACATATACCCGGTGTTGGTGTATATGCCCTAGGGGCCATTATTGTATCATACTAGCTTGTATATTACTTAATGGAAGCTTGGGATATTCACAATTATATTAACAGTCTTGCTAAACATGCTAGTATGCTACTTGGTTTATATCTATCTTAATATGTGTGTACGTATTGATAGAGCCCTTAGGATCTTTCTTGACTACCAGTGTTTTGATGGCAGTCACACTAGTGGGGGCTGGGTAGTCTACAAGAACATCCTTTTTCAGGTTCCTAGTCGTAGGATTATCGAGACATGGCATCGATACTCCGGAGTAGACTAGTATGTACGCTTCTCATCCTAGTTGGGGAGATGGTCTGTCCCACAGCCATCAGTACGTCGTATGGAGATAGTATACAGGTGCTCGTTGGGTTACGGGTACACCGGACATGACTCGCAGGGAACTGTTGGTTGGTATTATACCCTTCGTCAGTTAACAGTTCCCAGGTGACATGAGTACAGCTTAGTCCGCAGACTTGACAATGCTGCATCGCCTCGAGTGTGTTCCCACTGTTCTTAGATTGCTACCCTACTACGGCTCAAAGGAGTCGTGCAAACAGGTAGCAGTTGGGTGTAGTCCCGAAGCACTTAGAGGCAGTGGCGGTTAGACATGATTTGTCTCTCCCGGTATTGGGAGTTGATATCGCGCTGTGTCTGGAGAGCTATTACGCAAAGTCCCTGGCCAGGGCAAGCGAGATTTACTCGTAGGTTTTCCGGTAGTTTCTCAAGGTGTAATGGGCTTCGCTCCGACATGACTTATACCACTTTTAGGGGACTGACGCTTGCCGCCCCCTAGGCCCGATATACGATAGTCCTAGACGAACAGACCGGACTGTATGGAGATTATCATATCAGGCTCAGTAGGTGTTCAGATGGGTTTCCTCATCGGCCTTCTTATCGACATCTACCTGGGGACCGTTATGTACAGCTTGTGCCGCTTGCGGTCTGTGGTTAAACCCACTGCCAGTGTAATAGTCGAGTCATTAGAGTCCCACACAGAGAGTTACCCTGCTTTGGGCGAAACGATATAGAGGTCGTATGGTTTTACGACAGGGTTCGGACGCGTATGTGTTTTTACGCACGTACGGTGTTCGGACAGTTTTTACTAGCGGGCTTTAGTTTAAGCCAGATTCTAGTATTGGATTATTGGATTTATACAGTCTAAAGAATTACCGTGTTTTCACGGATAGGAGGGTCGTTCTCGTAAATTCTCGAGAAGCTTCTAGAAGGTTGATGAGGTGGATGGTTTAGGTGTAAAATGCATTAAATGGTTTTGTGACTCATGGAGATGATTCATTAAGAGAGTTAATGACGCATTAAATATTTTTAATGACTCAGTTGATGATTCATTATGTATTAAATGAAGCATGAAGATATTTGTGCAAAATATCTTATGCTTCATATATATACACAAATGAGTTAATTCCATTTCATTATTATTATCACGTTCTCTCTCCTCAAGCTCTCTCTCTTCAAACCGTAACCCTAACCTCTCATGTGTTGAGATCATGGGTTAGCAAGAATAATTGATCCATAATCCTATTCTATATCCTCCAGGTTGCTTTGATTAGCACTTTTAGTAACCTAGTTATCTCAAGTTAGAGGTCAAGCTTGGAGTAGTAGCTCTCGGGTGGATCTTCTATCACAAAGATGAGGACGACGAGGAGGTGGTCATCGAGAACAAGAAGGACTTGGTTCATTAGGTATAATCTTCGTTCATAGTAGCTAATCCCTCCTATGAGGTTGTTAGTTAGGGTTTGGCAAAGATCCGTAAGTTAGTCGATGTTTGTTTTAAACAAAATGATTGTTTTACCTATTCCGCCTCCCCGCAACTCGTGGGGTGTCTAATGTTGACTTACAGTGGTATCAGAGACTCTCTAAACCATAACTAACTTGTTAGCAAAGTCGTTAGAAATTCGATCGCAAAACGAACCGGAAAAAACATCATTTTGACCAAGTTTCTGCCGATTTTAAAACGGGGTCTAAAATTTTTTTCAGGGACCTTTAAAAATACAAGCAGGGAATTTGAAGGTTACTGGAGAAATTTGGGATTCTAACTCGTCCAAACCGCCGTGGATCCGCGATCGAGTTGGGGCTGAGTCAGCCAAAAATTCCCCAGTATCTCTTCTGTGTTGATTTTGTTCTTTCTGGGATGTTCTGTTTCTACTCAGGTTTCAGGTGCACAGAGAATTTTTTGGAGTAGAATCATTTGTGTTTTCTTGATCGAAATTCTAAGATGTTTGGCTAATTTGATTATATCTGTGATTTGTATAAGGTGTTCGTAAACCTCCCCTAACTGCTAGTATGTCGGTTAGCAGGGGGTTGCACATTTCTGTAATGGTTTGTGTTTTTGGACTTGTTGGATTGTCGTGAATGGATAGCCGGGGATGTGAGACGAGCGTTTCTTTCAATCAAATGTAATTTGTAAATTGTTGTAATATTATTTTTCGGGGAAAATCCGGGCTGAGGTTGTAGCCACCGTTGTATTATTTCATTTACTGATTTTTGCTCCTAGGATAAACCCAAGGTGGGGTGCACAAACTACCTGGTGCTTTGAAGTGTTTAGTGGCCTACTCACGTTGTTGAGTGAGACCGTTTCACTTCGGGTACTTGGCGGGTAGTTTGTCGTACCCGTAGGGGTCTAGGGTGGGGTTTTGGCTATTCATCACGACTGTGTAATCCGTCTTTCTTTGAAGGCTCAAAAGGAATGCGGATTCGTAGAAAATCCAATATGTTCATCTGTGATCTGGAATACCTATTATTGCGTCTGACGAGTATACAATATCTATATATGATAGCTATTAGACATCACATATGTTTTACATCCGCGCTAGCCCAGCCCCCGCTCTGTCGTTAGTTAAGTAACCTAACGGGTGAATGACGGGACCCAGTGGCGAATTCGGATGGCATAAGAGGACGATGTATTTTCGTTGTTTTCTGCAATGATAGGTTAATTGATGGGACGCATTATATTAATGCAATGAAAATAAACCAAAGTTCAATCGTTGGAACAGTTTAATAGAAACCACTCGGTTATTTTAAACAGAGGATATTTTTTAAATTGCGGAGCTTTAACCACTCCTTTTAAAGGCTATCAGGTTCCTTCGATCATATCAAGTTCACTACGTTCATGGTTTTTCCAAAACCATTCGTAGCCCTCCGTCATTTCATTTAGGTATTCAGTAGTATTCAAGCTATGTATTTTGACCAACGCCAAGGCATAGTGTTTGGTAGCTGCTGGGTATTCATTTGTTGCATAGATAGATGAGTTAGTTTGGGGCAATCATATTATCATTTGGCCAACGTCAGGGATATTTACGAATGGGTTCAAATTAACAAGATAATGATGGGTAGAACTTGACATGTGACTTATGACATTTTGACCAACGCCAAGGTCATAAGAGCATGGGGAAGAAATTTATATCGGGAATTTCTAAAGAAACTGAAATTTGCAAAGAGATGCATACCATTTGGAGTGTGATAATTTTGGTAGGATTCCTTCAGCTTTATCACACGATGATATTTGGATACCGATCCTACTGTGAGTATCCGCTACTCATCAGAAGATTCGTCACTTAACGATGAATGCTATAAACCAAGTAGGTGCCGAGAAAAATGTGTCAGCGGGGTTACGCCCCCAGAGAAAAGATGTTATTTAATCAAGGAACTTCGCGAAAGCGTCGTAAAACCTCCCTCAAAGTACCGACACAGGCCTTGCTGAACGGTTAAGCAAGTATTGTACGGTGAGAATAGTCATGGCTAGTTTTTCATTTTGGTTTGAGGAGGGATTCGAGAAACAGTGGGAGCCATTCAGTTTAGATAAACTAAAAATCACTCTAAACTTGCAAGAGAATCATGCTAAAGTGTTCCCCCTCTCTCTCATTGCAGCGACCCAAAACATGACAAGCCTTAAGTTACTATTAGAGAAAAATATTTTGACAGGGCCAAACTATAAAGATTGGTTCCGGAATGTTAAGATGGCTTAGACTTATGACAAATTGGGGTATGTCCTTACTACTAAGGCACCTGCTGTCCCTGGTCCAAAATCCAGTATTGCGGATAAGGAAATCCACAAGACCTGGGAGTTAGATTGCGTGAAGGCCAAATGCATCGTGCTTGCCTCTATGAATAATGAACATCATAGGAGGCACGAGGATATGGATCTTGAATCCATATTTCTCCATACAAAGATCTGTATGGAGAGCAATCTCGTATAGCAAGATACGAGACCTCGAAGAGCTTGTTTCAGTCGAGGCTGGCCGTCGGATCATCTGTAGGAGAACATGTCCTAAAGATGATTGGCTATATAGAAGAGCTCGCAGACCTCGGGACAACTTTAGAGAACGAGATGTATACAGACTTGGTTCTTCAGTCCCTTCCTTCCACCTACGTCCAGTTTATTCTGAATTTCAACATTCAAGGAAAAGAAGTTGAACTTCCAGAACTCCTTAACATTTTGAGGAGTACAGAGGACACCTTACAGAAAGCAAGGGATACACCCACTATGTTTGTTCGTGGTGCTTCCTCTTCCAGGTCGAAGGCAAGGGCCAAAGGAAGGAAGATGAAGGCCGCCACCAAACCTAGAGGAGGTGTTGGTAAAGTAGGAGTTAAGGGAATGTCAAAGCTTGCAGTGCTAGTAGTGGCAAAGGACGAGTGCTTCCACTGTTGTAGGAAAGGCCATTGGAAGAAAGATTGCAAAGCTTGGATTTACAAGAACCAGGAATCGAAGCAAGCTGTAGCTTCGACTTCAGGTGTGTTTGTAATTGAAAAATGTCTGTCAATCAACTCTACTTCCTGGGTATTGGATACCGGATCAGGATCTCATATATGCAATTCATTGCAGGCACTGAGAGACCGTAGAGAGCTGAAGGTTGGTGATATGACCCTACAGGTTGCTAATGGCGCTAGCGTGGGTGCTGTGTCCGTAGGGGATTATCACCTAGGATTGAAAAGTGGATATATTTTGGTTTTGCGCAACTGTTTTTGTGTATCTAGTTTAACGTGTAATATCATATCAGTTTCGTTGTTATCAAAAGAAGGTTATGATTTCACATTTGTAAGCGATGTTGTTAACATCCACCTTAATCATGGTTTGATTGGGTCCGGTACACTAGATAATGGTATATACGTGCTAAACCAATTACAGATTTTCATTGTCCAGAACACACTAAAAAGAAAGTCTCCAGATATAAATAAGGCTTTCTTATGACATTGTAGACTGGGTCACATCAATGAGACAAGGTTAACTAAGTTACATAGAGAAGGATATTTGGATCCGTTCGAATATCAATCTTATGCAACTTGTCAATCATGTCTCAAAGGAAAGATTACAAAGACTCCATTCACTGGACATGGAGTAAGAGCGAGCGAGCTCTTAGGACTCATACACAGCGATGTATGTGGTATAATGTCTACACATGCAAGAGGTGGTTTTTCATATTTCATTACTTTTACGGATGATTACTCTAGGTACGGATTCATTTTCTTGATGAAACATAAATCTGAGGCTTTTGAGAAATTCCAAGAATATAAGAATGAAGTAGAAAACCAAACCGTCAAAGTATCAAGACACTAAGATTTGATCGAGATGGTGAATACTTAACTGTCGAGTTCCTAGGTTACCTAAAAGAGAACGGAATTCTCTCTCATCTTACTTCTCCATACACTCCACAGCATAACGGTGTATCGGAGAGACGGAACCGAACCCTATTAGATTTGGTACGTTCCATGATGAGTAATGCTGAGTTACCGTGATCTTTCTGGGGTTATGTGCTAGAATCAACAGCATATCTTTTGAATAGGGCTCCTACCAAGACTGTGCCTACCACGCCATATCAGATGTGGAGTGGGAAGAAACCCTATCTTCAGTATCTAAAGATATGGGGATGTCCAGCTTTTGTTAAAAAGCAACATGCGGACAAACTCGAGGCACGATCAGTACAGTGTAAGTTTGTGGGATATCCAAAGAACTCCAAGGGGTATTTCTTCTATTACGTAGAGGAACAAAAGGTTTTTGTTTCTCGTCATGCCTATTTTCTAGAACAACAGTTTTTAGAAAAGGAAACAAGTGGGAGCGCAATAGAACTGGAAGAAATTCCATAACCACAAACTACTACTGAAAGTTTGGTAGAACCAGTAGTTCAAGAAGAACAGGACATTCCCGCATCCCTCCGCAAGAGTAGTAGGCCGTCTCATCCGCCTGAGAGATACTACGGTTTTCTCATAGATGGGGATAGAGAGGATTGCATCATTGATAACGATGAACCTACTAGCTTCCAGCAGGCCATCCAGAGCGGTGACTCGGTAAGATGGCTGGATGCAATGCGAACCGAGATGGGGACCATGTACACCAACAAAATATGGACTTTGGACTTTGCTCCAGATGGGGTAAAACCCATAGGATGCAAATGGATCTTCAAGAAAAAGATTGGTGTAGATGGACTGGTGGAAACCTATAAGGCTATACTTGTTGCAAAGGGTTTTCGTCAAAGACCTGGTTTGGACTACGACGAAACTTTTTCTCCAGTGGCTATGCTCAAATCCATTCGGGTCCTTCTTGCTATTACCGCCATCCATGATTATGAGATCTGGCAGATGGACGTAAAGACGGCTTTCCTAAATGGTAATTTAGAAGAGTGCGTCTATATGAATCAGCCAGAAAGTTTCAATCAGAGTGGGAGCAGCGGGAGTGTGCAAGTTGCTTAAGTCCATTTATGCACTAAAGTAGGCATCGCGGAGTTGGAACATCTGTTTTGATGCAATGGTCAAAGAATATGACTTTATCAAAAATCCAGATGAACCATGTATATTAGTAAAATTGTAGCACGGACTGTCATATTCCTCTTCTTGTACGTGGATCACATTCTATTGATAGGAAATGACATTCCTATGCTACAATCTGTCAAAGGATTCTTGTCACACAGGTTCTCCATGAATTACTTGGGTGATGCCTCTTACATTCTGGGAATCCGGATCTATCGTGATAGATCCAAGAGGATGTTAGGACTTTCGCAGTCCAGGTATATCAACACTGTACTGAAAAGATTCAGTATGGAAGATTCTAAGCGCGGTAATTTATCGGCTTGTCACGGAATCACCCTATCCAAAGAGATGTCTTCCAAGACTGGTTTGGAAAGGGATCGAATGTCTATTATACCCTACGCTTCTGCGGTAGGCTCTATAATGTATGCAATGTTGTGCACCAGACCAGATATAGCTTACGCACTGAGCGTGGTAAGCAGGTATCAGTAAGACCCAGGGGAGAAGTACTGGATAGCAGTAAAGAACATTCTCAAGTACCTGAGAAGGACTAAGGAGATGTTCTTGGTTTACGGCGGAAAAGACCTCAAGATCGAGGCCTTTCCTGATTCCAGATTCCAGTGTGATAAGAATGACTCCAAGTCCATGTCAGGTTATGTCTTCACCCTCAATGGAGGGGCGGTGTGCTGGAAGAGTTCCAAGGAGGACACCGTTGCTTACTCGATGATGGAAGCGGAGTATATTGCTGCTTGCGATGCCGCAAAAGAAGCGGTCTGGATGAAGAAGTTCCTAACAGAACTTCAGGTGGTTCCTACCATTGTTGATCCAATACCGCTGTATTGCGACAACAACGGAGCTATTGCTTTAGCAAAGGAACCCAGGTCCCATCAGAAGTCCAAACACATCTTAAGGCGGTATCACCTGATCAGGGAGATCATAGATCGCCAGGAGATCGAGGTCCGGAGAGTTGCTATAGAGGAGAACACTGCTGATCCATTCACAAAGGCCATACCTCAGATTCAGTTCGAGAGGCTACTCGAGATAATCGGTCTTCGATACGCCAGTATATCGCCCTGGTGCAAGTGGGAGATTGTTAGTGTATATACCCCAGGGGCCACTATTGTATCATACTAGTTTGTTTATTACTTAATGGAAGCTTGGGATATTCAATGTTATATTAACAGTCTTGCTAAACATGGTAGTATGCTACTTGGTTTATATCTATCTTAATATGTGTGTACGTATTGATAGAGCCCTTAGGATCTTGGTTGACTACCAGCGTTGTGATGGCAATCACACTAGTGGGGGCTGGGTAGTCTACAACCACATCCTTTTTCAGGTCCCTAGTCGTAGGATTATCGAGACAGGGCATCGATACTCCGGAGTAGACTCGTGTGTACGCTTCTCATTCCAGTTGGTGAGATGGTCTGTCCCACAGCCATCAGTACGTCGTACTGGAGATAGTATACAGGTGCTCGTTGGGTTACGGGTACACCGGACAGGACTCGTAGGGAACTGTTGGTTGGTATTATACCCGTCGTCACTTAACAGTTTCCAGGTGACATGAGTACAGCATAGTCCGCAGACTTGACACTGCTGCTTCGCCTCGAGTGTGTTCCCACTGTTCTTAGATTGCTACCCTACCACGGCTCAAAGGAGTCATGCAAACAGGTAGCAGTTGGGTGCAGTCCCGAAGCACTTGGCGGTAGTGGCGGTAAGACAGGATTCGTCTCTCGCGGTATTGGGAGTTGATATCACGCTGTGTCTGGAGACCCATTATGCAAAGTCCCTGTCCAGGGCAAGTGAGATTTACTGGTAGGTTTTCCGGTAGTTTCTCAAGGTGTAATGGGCTTCGCTCCGACACGACTTATACCGCTTTTAGGGGACTGACGCTTGCTGCCCCCTAGGCCCGATATGCGATAGTCCTAGACAAACAGACGGGACTGTATGGAGATTGTCACATCAGGCTCAGTAGGAGTTCGGATGGGTTTCCTCATCGGCCTTCTTATCGACATCTACGTGGGGACTGTTACGTACAGCTAGTGTCGCTTGCGGTCTGTGGTTAAACTCACTGCCAGCGTAGTAGTCGAGTCTTAAGAGTCCCACAAAGAGAGTTTCCCTACTTCGGGCGAAACGATATAGAGGTCGTATGGTTTTACGACAGGGTTCAGAGGCATACGTGTTTTTACGCACGTACCATGTTCGAACAGTTTTTGCTAGCTGGCTTTAGTTTAAGCCAGATTCTAGTATTGGATTATTGGATTTATACAGTCTAAAGTATTTCCGTGTTTTCACGGATAGGAGGGGCGTTCTCGTAAATTCTCGAGAAGCTTCTAGAAGGTTGATGAGGTGGAAGGCTTGGTGTAAAATGCATTAAATGGTTTTGTGACTCATGGAGATGATTCATCAAGAGAGTTAATGATCCATTAAATGTTTTTAATGACTCACTTGATGATTCATTATGTATTAAATGAAGCATGAAGATATTTGTGCAAAGAGATATTTGTGCAAAATATCTTATGCTTCATATATATATACAAATGAGTTAATTCCATTTCATTATTATTATCACATTCTCTCTCCTCAAGCTCTCTCTTCAAACCCTAACCCTAACCTCTCATATGTTGAGATCTAGGGTTAGCAAGACTAATTGATCCCTAATCCTATTCTATATCCTCTAGGTTAATTTGATTAGCACTTTTAGTAACCTAGTTAACTCAAGTTAGAAGTCAAGCATGGAGTAGTAGCTCTCGGGTGGATCTTCTATCACAAAGAAGAGGCCGACGAGGAGGTGGTCATCGAGAACAAGAAGGACTTTGTTCATTAGGTATAATCTTCTTTCATAGTAGCTAATCCCTCCTATGATGTTGTTAGTTAGGGTTTGGCAAAGATCCGTAAGTTAGTCGATGTTTGTTTTAAACAAAATGATTGTTTTACCTATTCCGCCTCCCCGCAACTCGTGGGGTGTCTAACGTCGACTTACACCCGGCCGATATCATATATCGCGAGAATAGAATACGGTATCTCATATCGTATTATTCTCGTTCCCGCACATATCACATATGTGCTCCTACTCCATTTTGCCTGAGTCAAGAAACCTCTGTGTAGGACTCTAAAGAATCGTCAATACGCCGGCAGTAGGTGATGATCATATCAAACACCCACAAAATGTAAGCGGTCAGCTAAACGTAACAGCCATCCAGGTATTGAGTGATCAGAAGATCAACAAGCAAGCCTGTACATTCTCCTGTGAATCCAATCAGTAACACTACCGTACAGTCCGGTCTCTTCGTCTGATATGTCGCATATCTAATCTAGGGGTGGTAAACGTCAGACCCCAGTAACCGATAAATCGTGTCGATGTGAGGCTTATAACAGGTCGAGAACCTACTGATAACACTTACCAGTAGTACTCTATATCCGCCCTGGCCAGGGACTTCCAGTTATAGCCAATCGAACACAGCACAACATCAACTCCCTATACCGGGAGAGACGAATCCCCTCCTATCGCTCATTGCCTCCATGTGATTCGGGACTGTACCTAAAAGCCACCGTTTTTCACGCCCTCTTGGACGTTGCAAGGTAGAAATCAAAGCACAGTGGGAATCACACAAGACTCTATGACGATCTCGGGTCTACAGACTAACCTAAACTAGTGTCACCGGAGAACTGCCATCTGACGTGAGGTATAATACCATCTGGGAGTTCTCGGCGAGTCCGTTCAGTGTACCCAGTCTCCACTGAGCACCCGTACACCATCTTTGATATCAAACACCGATGGATATGGGATCATCCATCGCCCATCATATGGGTCAAGATGCGTATATGCTAGTCTACTCTAGTGTATCGATGCCCTATCTCGATACACCCTCTACTAGGAACAATTATAGGATGTACTCATAGACTACCGTGGCCCCACTAGTATGATCTCATCATAGTCCCAGTAGTCGAGTACGTATCCTAAGGGCTTTATCAACATGTGAGAGCAAGACAGTAAACTAATACAAGTCAACATGTTAAGACAAAGTGAAACCAAATAGCATACTATCATGTCGAGCAAGAAAGTCTTCTCTATATATATATCCAAGCATACACTATAATATACATCATATGTAAAACAATGGCCTCTAGGGCATATATATAACTAACAGACTGTCCCAAACCAACTCATCTATCTATGCAACAGATGAATACCCAGCAGCTACCAAACACTATGCCTTGGCGTTGGTCAAAATACATAGCTTGAATACTACTGAATACCCAAATGAAATGACGGAGGGCTACAAATGGTTTTGGCGAAACCGTGAACGTAGTGAACATGATATGATCGAAGGAACCTGATAGCTTTTAAAAGGAGTGGTTTAAGCTCCACAATTAAAAAATCTTCTGTTTTAAAATAACCGAGTGGTTTCTTTTAAACTGTTCCAACGATTCAACTTTGGTTTATTTTCTTTGCATTAAAATAATGCGTCCCATCAATTAACCTATCATTGCAGAAAATAACGAAAATACAACGTCCGCTTATGCCATCCGCATTCGCCACTGGGCCCCGTCATTCACCCGTTAGGTTACTTAACTAACGACAGAGCGGGGGCTGGCTAGCGCGGATGCAAAACATTTGCAACACCTACTAGATATCATATATAGATATTGTACATTCGTCAGACGCAATAATAGGCATTCGAGATCACAGATGAACATATTGGATATACAAGCAATCCGCATTTCTTTTGAGCCTGCAATGAAAGACGGATTACACAGTCACGATGAATAGCTAAATCCCTACCCTAGACCCCTACGGGTACGGCAAACTACGCGCCAAGTACCTGAAGTGAAGCAGTCTCCCTCAATGACATGAGTAGGCCACTAAGCACTTCAAAGTACCCGGTAGTTTGTGCACTCCACTTTGGGTCTATCCTAGGAGCAGAAAACAGTAAATGAAATAATACAACGGTGGATACAACCTCAACCCGGATGTGCCCCGCAAAAGAATATTACAACAAATTACAATTTACATTTGAATGAAAGAAACACTCGTCTCACATCCCCGACTATCCATTCACGACAATCCAACAAGTTCACATTCACAAACCAGTAAAAACCATTACAGAAATGTGCAACCCCGTGGTCACCGACATACTATCAATTAGGGGAGGTTTATGAACACATTAAACACAACACAGATATAATCCAGTTAGCCAAAGTTCTTAGAATTTCAATCAAGCAACACATATGAATCTACTCCAAACAATTCTATATGCACATAAAACCTGAGCACAAACAAAACATCCCAGAAAACACAACATCAACACAGAAGAATAACTGAGCAAATTTGGATTGACTCGGTGTCAACTCGGCCGCGGATCCGTGGCGGATCGCTTGGATCGGTTGTAGTTCCATGGTGGTTTGGATGAATCACGATCCCAAATTTCTTCACAATTCTTAAAAAACACTGCTTGTATTTTTAAGGGTCCCTGAAAAATTTTTAGACCCCAATTTAAAATCGGCAGAAACTAGGTGAAAACGTCGTTTTTTCGGGATTATTTTGCGATCGAATTTCTAAAGACTTTGCTAACATGTTAGTTATGGTTTAGCCAGGCTCTGATACCACTGTAACTTAATGTTACACACCCCACAAGATGCGGGGAGGCGGAATAGGTAAAACAATCATTTTGTTCAAGGTAACATCGACTAACTTTACGGATCTTTGCTAAACCCTAACTAACAAACTATCTAGAAGTGCTAAACTACAATGATAGATGATTATACCTCAAGATACTAGTCCTTCTTGTTCACCTCCTCGTCGGCCTCCTTGATGTAATAGAAGATCCACCCGAAAGTTCCTTCTCCAAGCTTTAACCTCTAACTTGAGGTAACTAATTGGCTAGGATTGCTAATCCAAGTGACCTAGAAGATATAGAAGTGGGTTAAGGATCTATTAGTCTTTCTAACCCTTTGGATCTCAACACATGAGAGGATTAGGGTTAGGTTGAAGAAGAGGAGAGCTTGAGGAGAGAGAGTGTGTATGTTAATTATGAATTTAACCCTTCTCACTTTGAATAATATGAAGCATAAAAAATATCTTGCACAATTATCTTGCACAAATAGCATCCATGCTTCATTTAATTCTTGAGATGAATCATCTCATGAGTCATGGTGCAATTAATGATAATAACACATAAGCTCTCCACCTCATTAAGTTTAATTCACAAATGAATTAAAACTAAATGAGTCACCTTTCTTCTAGAAGCTTCTCGACTAATTACGAGAATGCCCCTCCCATCAGTATTTACGAAAAACACGGATATACTGAGACTGCATAATTCCAATAATTCAATACTAGAATCTGGCTTAAACCAAAGCCTGCTAGTATAATCTGTCCGAACATCATACGTGCACAAGTACACGTATATGACCGAACCCTCTCGTAAAACCATACGACCTCTATATCGTTTTGCCTGAAGCAGGAAAACTCTCTATGTGGGACTCTAAAGACTCGATACTACGCTGGCAGTAGGTTTAACCATAGGCCACAAGTGGTACTAGCGGTACGTAACGGTCCCCAGGTAGATGTCGATAAGAAGGCCGATGAGGAAACCCATCCGAACTCCTACTGAGCCTGATGTGACAATCTCCGTACAGTCCAGTTTGTTCGTCTAAGACTATCGCATATCGGGCCTAGGGGGGTGGCAAGCGTCAGTCCCCTAAAAGCAGAGTGAAGCCCATTAAATCTTGAGAAGCTACTGGAAAACCTACTAGTAAATCTCGCTTGCCCTTGCCAAGGACTTTGCATAATGGCTCTCCAAACACAGTGCGATATCAACTCCCAATACCGGGAGAGAAGAATCCTATCTAATCGCCACTGCTTCTAAGTGCTTCGGGACTGCACCCAACTGCTACCTGTTTTCATGACTCTTTTGAGCCATGGTAGGGTAGCAATCTAAGAACAGTGGGAACACACTCGAGGCGAAGCAGCATTGTAAAGTCTACGGACTATACTGTACTCATGTCACCTGGGAACTGTTAACTGATGAAGGGTATAATACCAACCAACAGTTCCTTGCAAGTCCTTTCCGGTGTACCCGTAACCCAACGAGCACCTGCATACTATCTCCAGTACAACATACTAATGGCTGTTGGACATACCATTTCCCCTGCTGGGACGAAAAGCGTATACACTAGTCTACTCCAGAGTATCGATGCCCTGTCTCGATATTCCTACGACTAGGGGCCTGAAAAAGGATGTGCTTGTAGATCACCCAGCCCCCACTAGTGTGACTGCCATCCCAACGCTGGTAGTCAAACAAGATCCTAAGGACTCTATCAATATGTATTCATGATATGTTAAAAGAAACATATACGCATATTATGATAGATATAAACCAAGTAGCGTACTACTATGTTGAGCAAGACTGTTAATACAACTATGAATATCCAAGCTTCCATTAAATAATATACAAGCTAGTATGATACAATAATGGCCCCTAGGGCATATACACTAAAAACTCGAACATGAAATTTGCTAGCCGACATGTCCAAGGTGAAGTAGAGAATGTGTGTGATTACTTTGTCTCATGACATCCATTGATTCTCAACACAGGAGATGGTATGGATGGAGGTTGAAGAAGAAGCCATTAATGGAAGTTGTGAGCACAAGAAGAAAAATAGTGAAGAAGAAGAAGAGCTTGCTTATTGTGTGGGATAAATTATGAGAGCTCTCTCTACAAATCAAGAGCCAAGCCCTACCTCTAGTGGCTTCCCTCTCTCTCTATCCACATATCAATTCCACACTATAATCAATCATGAAAATTGACATGACATAAAAAATAACACCATGAGTCACCAAACATGCACATGCCACATTTAATGCTCTTCATCATGACTAGCACTCACAATTTCCAGTTAATAAACATTAACCCAAATGTTTAGAACAATAAATAGAATGGCATCTTCTAAAGTAAACTCGTGACGGATCACAAGGATAACCCTCATCTGTATATACATACCTGCATCCGCATTACGACTGAATACGAATGCAATGAGACGAAAGTAATCCAACAAATCTAATACTAGGATCTGTCTTAAACCAAAGTCCACTAGTATGATCCGTCCAATTATGATCCGTGCACAAGTGCACGTATATGATCGAACCCTGCCATAAAACCATAAGGTCTCTATAACATTTCGCCCGAACTAGGGAAACATTCCATGGGGGACTCTAAAGACTCGTCAATACGCCGGCAGTGGGTTTAACCACAAGCACTTTAGTCGCACTAGCTGTACGTAACGGCTGCCCATGTATTGAGTGAAAGGGAAGCTAATGAGTGAACTCATCCTGAAACCCTACTGAGCCTATCTGTGGCAATCTCCTTACAGTCCGGTCTGTTCGTCTATGAGTATCGCATATCGGGCCTAGGGGGATGGTAAACGTCAGACCCCCAATAGCGATATAAGTCGTGTCGGAGTGTAGCCCAGAACACCTTGAGAAACTACTGGAATACCTACCAGTAAATCTCACTTGCTTTAGCCAAGGACTTTGTGTAATGGCTCTCCAGACACAGTGCGATATCAACCCCCAATACCGGGAGAGACAAATCCTATCTAACCGCCATTGCCTCCAAGTGCTTCGGGACTGCACCCAACTACTACCTGTTTGCACGACTCGTTTGATCCGTGGTAGGGTAGCAATCAAAGAACAGTAGGAACACACTTGAGGTAATGTAGCAGTGTCAAGTCAACGAACTAAGCTGTACTCATGTCACCTGGGAACTGCTCCTGACGATAGGTATAGTACCAATCAGCAATGCCCCTGCGAGTCCATCCGATGTACTCATAACCCTATGAGCACCTGTATACTATCTTAGGTGAACTAACTGACACAAATGGCTTGTGAGACCAGTAATCGCCCTCGTCAGGTCTCGATCTGTATACACTAGTCTACTCATGGAGTATCGATGCCCAGTCTCGAAACTCCCACGACTAGGGACACTTTAAGGATGTGCTTGTAGACTGCCCAACTCTCACGTATATGATCGCCATCATACTGCTGGTAGTAAAGCAAGAATCCTATGGGCTCTATCAACGTGTAATAGTGATCTGTAATGTCACCTGAAGCATGTACACGATGATAAAGAAAAACCAGATAGCATACTATCATCTCGAGTAAGACTGTTCTACCGGTATAGGTCCACCTTCAATCATTACAATCACCTTCCTACGATCCAATAATTGATTTTGAGGAAACTATATCCAACAGAACGCGATTGCACTGAGTTCGTGCAACAAGCCGCTAAACCTCTAGGTTGCCTTTAGAGGAGGAGTTTTTTCTCCTGAGGATTTTCAAAGGATATTACCACAAAATCCGATCAAGTTAGCCGTCGACTCTAATCCTACAGTTCAGCATTCTAGAAAGAAGCTCTATTATCCTTAAGTTAGAAATCTTCATCCCTTATTCTTCACACTTCCTTTTCATTTAACTTAAGATCCTATAAGTTTTTCCAGTTTATAAAGCTCTCAGAATCTCTTGAGTTTTCCTTCAAAAACGCAATCTCAAATCCAGAATTTTTATCATCTCTTCTGAAGATATAAGCCCTATTTTTCATTTCTATCTCTCCTCCAAATTCCATTCATATACCCCTACGTGTGTGTATATATCACCCCTACACTTGGAAATTCAATTCAAGCTATAATAACCTTTCCTTAATACCTAGCACCACTTCATCTTTATTAATGGTGGACGGATTTGCTCACGCATCTTTCATGCGACTATTATAGCTTCCTAAGGCATTAATCAGCCGATTACTGAATGTGTGAGCATTAGAGTGTAAATAGCTGTTTCCAGGTCTTGTTCTCTCTTTTTTTTTAAAAAGTTTTTTCATCTCAAGACCGGATATATTTTTCAATGATGCTCTTTTGGTGGTTAGCTTTAAATACCGTTTTTTCTTTCATACTAGGCTTTCAAGCAAGAGTATTTCTAGGTATCCTCTACTATCTCAAGTTTCTAGGTGCGTGTATGTGCGATTTGTAGGGTAGATATATTTTTAGAATTTGGATTTAGGATTTAGAACTATTTTTCAAACCTACTCTTTCAATACTCTTTCTTCATTTCAACTTAGCCCAAGAACTGAACTCAAAATTACTTATTTCTAAATAAACTGAAAGGACGTATATTTTCTACAGTTATACATCAAAGAAGGTTATTTTTGTAAGTCCACATTGCCCACCCCGGTGCTTGCGGGAAAGCAGAAACGTTATGAAAAATTCGATTTTTACAACTCTAAGCAACATGGACTATGTAAAGGAGGGATCTTTGCTAAACAAAACTAACAAACAAAGCTAAAGATTTTAGCTACTCGGAAAGTGGGTTATACCTAGGGCTTCAAGTCCTTCTCTCCTTGCTCCTTGGAGTGAAAGAAAGGGTTCTCCTTGTCGCTTCTCTTGCCGAAGAAAGATCCACCCGAGGGCCTCAACCTTTGGCTCCAACCTCAAACTAGAAGTAACTAAGGTGCTTAGTGTGCTAGACTTAGGACCTTAGAAAGAGTAGAGAGTGTTTTTGGAGGGATTATCTCAAGCTCAAATGGTTCTCAACACATGAGAGGGGAGAGCTAGAGAGAGAGGAAGAGGAGGAGAGAGAATGGAAATGATAAAGTGAGAAGCATAATACAACCCTTCTCACATATATGTGATTTATGAATAATAGATAATTAGTCAAGATAATTGTCATGGTTAATTAAGAAATGACCATTATCATTTCACATTAAATGCTTTTGCAAGGATCAAAGAGCATCTTTCATATGGAATGATGATGGTCAACTTGTCAACCTAGGTCAACAAGTCAAGCATAGTCAAATGGTCAACAACCCTAACCTTGCACAATTATAATTAACTAATTATTAATAAATCATAATTCACACAAAACATTTGGGTTAAGAAAATGACAATAGTCATCAACCTTAATCAAAGTCTTCTGCCTCTGTCTCAGTCAACTGTGCATACACACCCGTTGTAGGGTTCCTAGGCACTTTCAAGAGGTCTCACAAGGCATCAACCATGCCAATTTCAAATTTAACGGTGCCGAGAAACCCTAGACTACGGATCGTTGGCTAGATGTTTAGGCGATAAAATGAAACTAGTTTACAGCTAAACTAAAAGAACGGATATACAACCTTTGTAGATCCGGTCCTCCACCTCCATAGCTCCGCAATGAAGTCTCCTCGCTGTCCAAGTCGAAATCCGGGCTCTTGCGTCGGCTTCATCGGAGAATGGACGGGCTAGGTCATCGACGACGATGCCGAAGATGATCTACGTCGAGGCATCACTAGATCAAGCTCCAACTTCACCAAGTCAAGAAACTTGTGAAGAAAACACACTCTACTACTTGGGAAGAGGTAGAGGATGAATAAATAGGAAGTGGGTAGACTTTAGAATTGGATTTCTCACTCATTTTCATGAATCTCCATTGATGAAGTGAAGGTTTCTTCATTGAAGAAGATGAAGAAGAAGATGATGATGATATGATAAGTATTATGTAAAAAGAAAATAATAAGAATACTTATCATCTCTCAACCATGGTCAAGTGTAGAGAACAAATCATGGTTAGTGGGAATGGTTAGGGTTAAGCATGAGACAAAATGGTCACAAAGTCAAAAGCTTCATGAAGCTTCAATATACAACAAAGTTAGCCACCATTTTCTCTTCATGCTTTATCATTTTCCAAAAAGAATAAATAAATAAATAAATGAATAAAACAAAACCCTAACCATTATCATGTAACCATGGTTTGATCTTTAGACAAAAACCTTAGCAAACATGTATCATCAAACATGATACAATTAAGTGCACAAAAGTATATCACATATACAATGTGTACATCCGAGTGAGAAAATCCTTTTAAAGTGAACCAATACTAGTTAATGCAAAGTAATATATCAAATATATATAATTATACATTAAATCATTAAATCAACACTTGATTTAACGATCCGGTCATATCGCATATAACCGACTAGTATCCTATGTATCGGCTTACCGAATCAATCCTTGATTCGATAACTAGGTTATATCGCATACAACCATTCGATACATTCATCGCGAGAATGAAATACGGTATCACATACACGCAATATTCTCGGTCCCGCACATATCTCATATGCGCTCCTATTTCGTTTCGCTTGAGCCAGGAAACCTCTGTGTAGGACTCTAAAGACTCGTCAATACGCCGGCAGCAGGTGATGATCATATCAAGCACCCACAAGCCGCAAGCGGTCTGCTAAACGTAACGGCCACCCGGGTATTGAGCGATCAGAAGATCGACGAGCAAGCCCGCTCACACTCCAGTGAATCCACCAGTAACACTACCGTACAGTCCGGTCTCGTCGTCTGATATGTCGCATATCTTGCCTAGGGGTGGTAAACGTCAGACCCCAATAGCTCGTTAAGTCGTGTCGATATGAGGTCTTTAACAATTCGAGAAACTACTGATAACACTTACTAGTAAATCTCAGCAACTCTGGCCAGGGATTTCCTGTTATAGCCAATCGAACACAGCGCAACATCAACCCCCTATACCGGGAGAGACGAATCCCCTCCCATCGCTCATTACCTCCATGTGACTCGGGACTGTACCCAAAAATCACCGTTTTGCACGCCCTCTTGGACGTGGTAAGATGGAAATCAAAGCACAGTGGGAACCACACAAGACTCTATGACGATCTCGGGTCAACAGACTACTCTGTACCAGTGTCACCAGAGAACTGCCATCTGACGTAAGGTATAATACCATCTGGGAGTTCTCGGCGAGTCCGTCCAGTGTACCCAGTCTCTACTGAGCCCCCGTATATCATCTCTGATGTCAAACACCGACGGATATGGGATCATCCATCGCCCATCTGTATGGGTCGAGAAAGTACACGCTAGTCTACTCTGGTATATCGATGCCCCATCTCGATACACCCACGACTGGGGACTTTGAAGGATGTACTTATGGACTACCATGTCCCCACTAGTATGATCCGCATCATAGTCCAGGTAGTCAAGTACACATCCTAAGGGCTTTACCAACATGTAACAAAGAGACAACCAGTATACACGTTAAGGCAAAGAGCAACCAGATAGCATACTATCATGTCGAGCAAGAAAGTCCTCCCTATATATGTCCCAGCATCCACTACAATATACATCCAATTTACAGTAATGGCCTCTAGGGCAAACATATAACAAACACCCGTATCCGTGCACCGAGGAACACGAATACAATGAGATAAAACCAATCCCAAATCATATACTAGGATCCGGCTTAAACCAAAGCCCGCTAGTATAAGCTGTCCGGACACCAAACGTGCACAAGTGCGCGGATGTGAACGAACCCTGCCGCAATACCATGCGACCTCTACTCATTTTACCTAAAGGCGAATAACCCTATGTGTAGGACTCTAAAGACTCGACACTATGCTGGCAGTGGGTTTAACCACAAACCGCAAGTGGCACTAGCTGTACGTAACGGTCCCCAGGTAGATGCCGATAAGAAGACTGACGAGGTAAACCCCATCTGAACTCCTACTGAGCCTGAATGTGACAATCTCCGTACAGTCCGGTCTGTTCGTCTAAGAACATCGCATGGCGGGCCTAGGGGGCGGTAAACGTCAGTCCCCTACTAGCGGTACAAGTCGTGGCGGAGTGTAGCCCAGAACACCTGAGATAACACTGGGAACCTACCAGTCTATCTCGCTTGCCCTGGCCAGGGACTTTGTGTAATGGCTCTCCTAGACACAACGCGATATCAACCCCCAATACCGGGAGAGATGAATCCTGTCTAACCGTCACTGCCTCCAAGTGCTTCGGGACTGCACCCAAAAACTACATGTTTGCACGACTCCTTTGAGCCGTGGTAAGATAGTAATCAAAGTACAGTGGGAACACACTCGAGGCGATGTGACAGTGTCAAGTCAACGGATTAAGCTGTACTCATGTCACCTGGGAACTGATAACTGACGATAGGTATAATACAAACCAACAGTTCCCGACGAGTCCTGTCCAGTGTACTCGTAACCTAACGAGCACCCGCATACTATCCCAAGTACGACGTACTGACGGCTGTGGGACATGTAAGTGCACGGCGGCGCCCCGGCCGTCAACCCGACGGCCAAACGCGGAAACGGTGATAAACTTTAAATTTTGCGGACTTAGCAAACCGGCACCACCGCGCACTAAACCCCGGATCATGCCATTAAACTAGTCTAAGCTAACAAGAGGACGGGTTAGAGATATACCGACTGATCCGAGTCCTCCGGTCTTCATCTCCACTCCGATCTCCTCGCGGGATCTCCGGTCGTCGCCTCCTCGTCGGAAGGGCACCACGTCGCCTGCATCTTTTACGGGCTCCCGCCTCTATACCGAGGCAACTCGCGCATGAAGCCGGCAACTCGACATGCTCAAGATGTGCTGTAGAATGTAGTGTAGAAGATGCTTGTCTCTTTTTAGGGTTTGTAGTTGCCTTGATGGAGGAATGGGATTAGGAAAAATGGTGCTTTCATTTTTCCAAAACAAGAAGAAGAAAGAGATGAAGAATTCCTCACAAATCAAAGATGAACTCTCTCATTCTTTTCTTTCTCTCATTGTTCTTTCTTTCATCTAGTAAGTATGAAAATGGTGGAGGAATGAGAATATAAATCCATAACCTTAGAAGGAAGGTGAGTGTAGGAGATAGAAATGGTGACCATATCAAAAGCAAGAAAACATCAACCATACTTCCACACCTTAACCTTTCAATTCTCATTTAATGCAAGAAATGGTGGAAAATAAAAGATATCATCATAATCTCTCATAATGCATGAAACCCCCTCCACTAATGTAATTCGCAAAACTGCAAATTACCCCCTCCATCAGAAAAGTCCGGCCGGGACAGAACAAAGGAAAACCGGCCGGAACGGAAAGCAAACTGGCAACTCCAGAAAACTGGTCTCGTAATAAATTACAGGAAAACCCCATACCGTGCATACACACCCGCATCTGTATTCCGTCCGGATACAAATGCAATGAGACAAAATCTACACTGTACTATACTAGGATCCGGCTTAATCCAAAGCCGGCTAGTAATATCCGTCCGATCCTGATCCGTGCAATACCGCACGTATCTGATCGAACGCTGCCATATAACCATACGGCCACTAGTACAAAACTGTCCGATCCTGATCCGTGCAATACCGCACGTATCTAATCGGACCCTGCCATATCTCCATACGGCCTCTACAGCACTTCGCCCGAAAGCTGAGTAACTGAAAGTGTGGTGGACTCTAAAGACTCGTCAATACTATGGCTGTGGATTTAACCACTAGCACGTCAGAGGTATAAGCCAATACGTAACGGGCCACCAGCTATTGACAAAAAGGGACGTCGATGAGCGAACTCATCCTGACACCCTACTGAGCCTGTCAGTGACAATATCCGTACAGTCCGGTCCGTTCGTCTATGAGCATCGCATGTCGGGCCTAGGGGGTTGGTAAAAGTCAGACCCCCAAAAGCGGTACAAGTCGTGTCGGAGTGTAGCCCAGAACACCCTGAGATACTACTGGAATACCTACCAGTAAATCTCCTGCCTTGGCCAAGGTCTTCGTGTAATGGCTCTCCTAGACACAGCGCGACCTCACCCCCAATACCGGGAGAGACGAAACCCCCGAAGATCCGCTCACTGCCTCCATGTGTCTCGGGACTGTACCCAACTAAAACCCGTTTGCACGACTCCTTTGAGCCGTGGTAGGGTAGTAATCAAAGTACAGTGGGAACTCACACGAGGCAAATGACGATCCCCAGGTCGATGAACTAACCTGTACACATGTCACCTGGGAACTGCTATCTGACGTCAGGTATAAGACCAACTAGCATGTTCCCGGCGAGTCATGTCCGGTGTACTCATAACCCAATGAGCACCTGTATACATCTTAGGTGAACCAACTGACACCAGTGGCTTGTGAGACCGGCCACCGCCCCTCGTCGGGGTCTCGACTGTATACACTAGTCTACTCTGGAGTATCGATGCCCTGTCTCGAAACTCCTACGACTAGGGACCTTTTAAGGATGTGCTTATAGACTCCAGCTCTCACTTATATGATCGCCCTCATACTGCTGGCAGTCAAGCAAGAATCCTAGGGGCTCTATCAACGTGCAATAGCGACATGTCATGTCACCTAAAGCAGTACACGATGATAAAGGTAAACCAGATAGCATACTATCATCTCGAGTAAGACTGTCCTACCGGGATAGGTCCTCCCTCAATCATTGCAATCACGTGCCTGTGATCCAATAATCGACTCTGAGGGCACTATCTCCAACAATCTCCCACTTGCACTCAAGGCTAATTATTGCGATGTCGCATACTCACAGCCCGTGTGATACCGAACACCCAACTCCTCTACTAGTCAGTCTCACAAATCCCGTTTGTGAAACTATTGCGTTCGAGGAATAGCCTCAGTGAGTGGATCCGCCTTGATGTTTCTTTCTATGTCTCTCTATATCTCAAGTTCGCGGAGAAAACCATCTCCCGAAATGAGCAATACCCGTCTTAGAATGTCTGGATGTCTGATGGGACCTAGCTCATAAATGAACTCCAAATCCAAACTTCTTAGACTGTATCGTCAACTGAACTTAATCAGTATCCTGCGCCATGCCACCCTTAGTATTGCCTCGGACCACCTGTCCAAAATACTACCCCTCGTCAGAGGGAAAACTATAACTCTGACAACCTCCTTGTCGTCCAGGTCACCTTGGAAGCCTGGAATGATAACCGTCTCCTAAAAGAGGCAGCCGTTATCATATCCTTAGAACATTCACTTATGTTCTAAAACTGCTTCCGACTGTTTCCCCAGGATTGGATCAATATCAACTTATTGCATCTAGTGCAAGAACAACATCTGGTGTGGTACTTGACATCTCATGATTGACTCAATTGCCTAAGCAAGTGATCTGCCAATCATGCACATCCCTCTCTAATTTAGTCTATAAGACACCTTTAGAGAGGGTGACTCCATTACCTGCAGGTATACTACCGTGCCAGGAGTCGTCCATTCTAGATACTCTTAGAATGCTGTCAAGGTACCCTGATTGGGAAACCACCCAAATTTAGATCTAAAACCATAGATCCAGTAACCAGTATGTCTGATATAATGTCCAAGTCCTTTGTGGAGAAACCACTGTGTGACGACCAAAGTATAACCGATCGTAGTATAGGAATATCACTTCCTACTACCTTCTCAACAGATCCATCCCCTATTCTGATGACGTCAAACCTATGACTGTCACATCAGAAATAGATGATCTATCTCCGCTACATCTGCTTTAGTCTATAAATAGACATAAGCCTGATGTCCACCAATGCTTCCGCTGCTCCCACTGACTACGACAACCCTCTGCCAGAGTCATATAGACGTGCATTTCTGATGCTAGTTCAGAACGACTCTATACTCATCCTCCTGCCGTGTCTCGCAGCCTGGAACAACAGCAATGGCAAGTGTGGGTAAACAAGAACTTCCCTGTCACCGTCCTTGAGGCTACCGGAGTACCTCTCGGGTGCCTGAAGTTACCCACCTTATCTGCGGAGTGGCCAATGGAATGTCAAATCAGATTGAATCTTTAGGTTCCTTATCAAATCTTCAGTAATCGTTTGCGGTTCTGGAATCACTTCCAGTTCTACCATACTCCCACTACTATTTTTGAAAAAAAATCCATTTTTAATAAAACCGTGGCGAGTCAAGAACAATATTCCTATTGATCTTCCAGATGGTAGAAAGTCAACCCTCGTCATAGCCTGGGTCAACCCACAAAAAGCCATTACAGAAACGTGCCTTTGAGTTATCCAGAGTCTGGTTTTAAGCATAAGCCGGAAAACTCCCCGTACCTTAACATCGTTAAGATATGAACTGTACTATATCCAATATAGAACCAGAGGCACTGATTTAATTGAACCAGATCCAAATCATGCAGCTGTCTCCAGATCATGTCAACTAAATGGAGAGAGGGCGATCAGTGTTACTCAACTTAGGAATGCTTCCAATTATGAGTAACCTGAAAGAGAAGCAATTTCTCTTTATCATTACTATCAACTGAATACCATACACAAGTATCTACATCTTCAACCACTTTGAAGAATCTCGATACTTGCTACACCTGGTTCTCTACTCTATTCAAATACCTATAACTCCTCAAAACTTAGACCCTGTGTTTCAACGAAACACATGTCTAAGAACTAGAGAAGTTAAAAGTAAACAGAATATAGTATGAGGACCAACCCCTCTGTCCTAATGGACACTGGACAACATACAATACTCTGTATGAGTCCGCTGAGTCTAACAACTCCTTCACTGTGCGTCGTAGGTCGAAAACTGTACTTATGGTTAAGAAGAATTACACCGCTGTTTAATGCTCCTTACCTAACCATCCACTGATATAGGTAAATATCATCGACATAATATCAAAAGGTATATCTCACTCTATGAAAATAGACGTACAGATATATCAATTTGAAATTGGTGCACAACAACGGATATTCAAAACCAAATATTTGCCGACCGGCAAACAGCCCAGATGATCTCCTCAAATATCACCGATTACAACGAATCCCGATATAATGAGGATGATCACCCAATTCCCAATAACTTACTCCCACTCACCATCTGTAAAACCATACAGATGTGAGAATCAAACCTGGTAAATACATACCCTGGAGCAAGTGTCTAATCAGGAAATCAGTTTTCTTTTAACAGTACACAGTTGAATTAAAACATTAAAATGTTTCGATGGGGTATTCTGGTATTCCTAGCAATGCCTCTTCCATTATCCAGATTCACAACTATAACCGTATAATTCTTTGACACCTCTCCAAATCCCTTTATATGTCTTTAGTCATTACCTTCTGCACACCCCTTAGGCCAAATGGTTTTCTTCCTTCCCTACCGTTCAGCACCAGCCTATGGTTTGGAAGAAGACTATCCAATAAGCATAATGGGTGTACTGTCCTAATCCTAGGAGCACTCGCAATGCGAGAGAAGGTGAAGATAAAAGACAACCGAATAAACCTTATTCCTATTTCTCCTGGACCAGAATCCATCCCCGAACTGGAACAAGTTCCTTTCGAGTTCGTATATAACCATACGATGGAGTATCCAATAAACTGTGGATCTTCGTAGTGATACGGAGTGTCCTGGAGAAATACAAAGGTGATTTAGGATTGGCGAAGAAATACTTGGTTTGGTCGTGAATATCAGTCGCAATTTACTTTGCCCTCTTACTAATCCCTTTCTTTGTCTTAATCTTAATACCTTCTGTACACCGTTTAGGCTAACTGGTTTTCTTCATTCCCTACCGGTCGGCACCAGCCTATGGTTTGGAAGAAGACTATCCAATAAGCGTAATAGGTGTACTACTCCTAAACCAAGGAGTACTCGCAGCCTGAGAGAAGGTGAAAAGAAAAGACAACTGAATAATCCTTATTCCGTTTTCTCCAGAACCAGAAACCATCCTCGAATTCCTTCGAGTTCGTATCTAACCATACGATGGTTTTGTCCAATGGAAGTGGACGTTCGTAGTAATACGGGGTGTCCTGGAGAAAAGGGTAAAAGTAGGAGTGGCAATGAAGTCTGCAACTCTGACAATCCAAAAGCCAGTGTTAAGAAGGTTCGGTCAACTTGGTCACTGAGTCATAATCTTAGGGTCGGGTCAATGGTCGCTGCCAAGAGAGAGAGAAAAGAAACACTCAGCGTGCACTCTATCCTAGATCAGAATGGTTACCAATTTATCTGATCTGGAAACCTCCCACTGTACCTCAAATTCTTCTCCAAACCTGAAAGAAGAATTAGTCGGGGTCACCCGAGGAGTAAACCAACTCATCAGTGGGAATCGGGATCCAACTCTCATCGCATGATAACGTGACGGAATCCGCTCACGGTATCACACTCCAGAAGGTATGCGCATATCTGGCAAGTTTCAGTTCTTTTGAAACTCCGATGTGATTTCTGCCCCATGCTCTTATGACCTTGACTAAGGCCAACAAATCATAAGTCACATGTCAAGTTCTACCCGTCATTGTCCAGGTTAATTTGAACCCACCCGTACAAGCCCTTGACTAAGGCCAACAAGGCTATACGACTGTCCCAAACCAACACATCTATCTATGCAGCATATGAATACCCAATAGCTACCAAACACTGTGCCTTGACTAAGGCCAACAAACACAGCTTGAATACTATTGACTACCCATATGAAACGACGGAGGGCTACGAATGGTTTCTGGCGAAACCTTTAACGTAGTGAACTTGATATCGTTGAAGGAACGGATAGCTTTTTAGAAAATATAGTGACGAAAACCTTTACTAAAGAGGTCACTCCCGGTGAAGGGATCTCGGCTCTTTCCCCGTAGAATGGGGTGCAGGATATTCCAAATGAATACCACAATGCAAAGCAAAAGTAATCGGCTATAGTGAAGTTAATGCCCTGACGCAAACTTCTGTCCAAGGGGTCACTCCCGGTGAAGGGATCTCGGCCCTTGCCTCGTCGACTGAGGAGCAGGATATTCCAAATGAATACCACGATGCAAAACAAAAGTGAACATCCTTGCAATAACAGCTTTTTGAAAAGTGTTCCAACAACATCAGAATAGGTTTGTTTAACTTGCATTGATCCGAATCAATGCAGTCCCATCATTGATCACACCACAAAGAACGAAAATATACTGACGTACGTATATGCCATCCGCATTCGCCACTGGGTCCCGTCATCACTCGTTAGGTTAGCTTACTAACGACAGAGCGGGGACTGGACTAGCGCGGATGAAAAACATATACAACATCTACTAATATATATACCAATATATTATATTTCGCTCAAGGCGTGAAAAGAAATGCAACATCACAGAAATGTACAGCATCACAGAACAATACAGATATCTGGGATCCCCGGGTTTCACAGAGCCACTACTGAAACCCGACGTTCCCCTGGTCGTGTGGATAGCCTGTGCAATGAAATCCTAGACCCCTACGGGCGCGGCAAGTCACCCGCCAAAACCTGAAGTGAGGCAGCCCCCTTCAGCTCCGTGAATGGACCACCCAGCACTCCACGGAATCCGGCAACTTGGGCACCCCTCCTGGGTCAACCTGTACCCCCTACGAGTGCGGCGAATAGCCCGCCAATCCTAGAGTGAAGCCCCCTCCGTCTCAATGCCATGAGATGCGGGCTTGTTGCCCTCTAGAACCCGGCTATCCGTGCACCCCTCCGCGGGGTAATCCTAGTACAGAAAGTAAAATATACATACAACGGGTACATCGACCGCAACCAGGTCGTGCCCCAAAATAATAATACAATTAGGCAGTGACGGCAGTCCACATGTCGGACGCTCGCCCCGCAAAATCAAATGTACATAATACAACAACACTGTACTAGCATTGCATCCAGGCTATCCCCCACGACCGATCCGCAACATCACAGCATAAACATAGAACATCAACGTGAAAGTCACGTTCGCAAATCCGTCTAACCGGGCTATAGCAGTCAGACCGGATTTACCGATCGAGTGACATTCACGGTCGTAGATATAATGTAAATACTGTGAAAAATGTGTTTAAAATATCCGATCAATCAAAAAATTAACAAGTGGGCCCCCAAGCAATATTGTAGCACTCACAGAAATAATTGGCCCATTTTTAATATTCCAAAACACCCAAAATAAGCCCAGAAGCCCACTGGGAAAATTCGAAGCAGTGAGCCCACCAACCTGCGGCGGAAGCGCGGCGCCGCCGTGCACTTACAGTGGTATCAGAGCCATTAAACTAGTCTAAGCTAACAAGAGGACGGGTTAGAGATATACCGACTGATCCGAGTCCTCCGGTCTTCATCTCCACTCCGATCTCCTCGCGGGATCTCCGGTCGTCGCCTCCTCGTCGGAAGGGCACCACGTCGCCTGCATCTTTTACGGGCTCCCGCCTCTATACCGAGGCAACTCGCGCATGAAGCCGGCAACTCGACATGCTCAAGATGTGCTGTAGAATGTAGTGTAGAAGATGCCTGTCTCTTTTTAGGGTTTGTAGTTGCCTTGATGGAGGAATGGGATTAGGAAAAATGGTGCTTTCATTTTTCCAAAACAAGAAGAAGAAAGAGATGAAGAATTCCTCACAAATCAAAGATGAACTCTCACATTCTTTTCTTTCTCTCATTGTTCTTTCTTTCATCTAGTAAGTATGAAAATGGTGGAGGAATGAGAATATAAATCCATAACCTTAGAAGGAAGGTGAGTGTAGGAGATAGAAATGGTGACCATATCAAAAGCAAGAAAACATCAACCATACTTCCACACCTTAACCTTTCAAATCTCATTTAATGCAAGAAATGGTGGAAAATAAAAGATATCATCATAATCTCTCATAATGCATGAAACCCCCTCCACTAATGTAATTCGCAAAACTGCAAATTACCCCCTCCATCAGAAAAGTCCGGCCGGGACAGAACAAAGGAAAACCGGCCGGAACGGAAAGCAAACTGGCCACTCCAGAAAACTGGTCTCGTAATAAATTACAGGAAAACCCCATACCGTGCATACACACCCGCATCTGTATTCCGTCCGGATACAAATGCAATGAGACAAAATCTACACTGTACTATACTAGGATCCGGCTTAAACCAAAGCCGGCTAGTAATATCCGTCCGATCCTGATCCGTGCAATACCGCACGTATCTGATCGAACGCTGCCATATAACCATACGGCCACTAGTACAAAACTGTCCGATCCTGATCCGTGCAATACCGCACGTATCTGATCGGACCCTGCCATATCTCCATACGGCCTCTACAGCGTTTCGCCCGAAAGCTGAGTAACTGAAAGTGTGGTGGACTCTAAAGACTCGTCAATACTATGGCTGTGGATTTAACCACTAGCACGTCAGAGGTATAAGCCAATACGTAATGGGCCACCAGCTATTGACAAAAAGGGACGTCGATGAGCGAACTCATCCTGACACCCTACTGAGCCTATCAGTGACAATATCCGTACAGTCCGGTCCGTTCGTCTATGAGCATCGCATGTCGGGCCTAGGGGGTTGGTAAAAGTCAGACCCCCAAAAGCGGTACAAGTCGTGTCGGAGTGTAGCCCAGAACACCCTGAGATACTACTGGAATACCTACCAGTAAATCTCCTGCCTTGGCCAAGGTCTTCGTGTAATGGCTCTCCTAGACACAGCGCGACCTCACCCCCAATACCGGGAGAGACGAAACCCCCGAAGATCCGCTCACTGCCTCCATGTGGCTCGGGACTGTACCCAACTAAAACCCGTTTGCACGACTCCTTTGAGCCGTGGTAGGGTAGTAATCAAAGTACAGCGGGAACTCACACGAGACAAATGACGATCCCCAGGTCGATGAACTAACCTGTACACATGTCACCTGGGAACTGCTATCTGACGTCAGGTATAAGACCAACTAGCATGTTCCCGGCGAGTCCTGTCCGGTGTACTCATAACCCAATGAGCACCTGTATACATCTTAGGTGAACCAACTGACACCAGTGGCTTGTGAGACCGGCCACCGCCCCTCGTCGGGGTCTCGACTGTATACACTAGTCTACTCTGGAGTATCGATGCCCTGTCTCGAAACTCCTACGACTAGGGACCTTTTAAGGATGTGCTTATAGACTCCAGCTCTCACTTATATGATCGCCCTCATACTGCTGGCAGTCAAGCAAGAATCCTAGGGGCTCTATCAACGTGCAATAGCGACATGTCATGTCACCTAAAGCAGTACACGATGATAAAGGTAAACGAGATAGCATACTATCATCTCGAGTAAGACTGTCCTACCGGGATAGGTCCTCCCTCAATCATTGCAATCACGTGCCTGTGATCCAATAATCGACTCTGAGGGCACTATCTCCAACAGGACATGCCGTCTACCAAGCTGGGATGAGAAGCGCATACGCTAGTCTACTCCGGAGTATCGATTCCTTGTCTCGATAGTCCTGCGACTAGGGACCTGCATAAGGATGTGCTTATAGATTACCCAGCCCCCACGAGTGTGACTGCCATCACAACGCTGGTAATCAAGCAAAGATCTTAAGGGCTCCACTAATGTGTAAAGGCGATATGCTAAAAGAAACACATGCAAACATTAAAGCAGAAACAAACCATGTAGCATACTACCATTTTGTGCAAGAATGTCAATACAAGGTGAATATCACAAGCTTCCATCAAGTAAAATACAATCCAGTATGATACAGTAATGGTCTCTAGGGCATATACACTAACAATCTCCCACTTGCACTAAGGCCATGTACTGGCGTATCGAAGACCTGTCATCTCGATCAGCCGCTCGAACTGAGTCTGGGGTAAGGCCTTTGTGAATGAATCAGCAGTGTTATCTTCCATAGCTACTCTCCGAACCTCGATGTCCTGGCGACCCACGATCTCCCTGATCAGGTGATACCGCCTCAAGATGTGCCTGGACTTCTGATGGGACCTGGGTTCCTTCGCTAAAGCTATATCTCCGTTGTTGTTGCAATACAACGGTATTGGATCAACAATGGTAGGAACCACCTGAAGCTCCGTGAGGTACTTCTTTATCCAGACAGCTTCCTTTGCGGCATCTGCATCAGCAATATATTCCGCTTCCATCGTCGAGTCAGCAACAGTTTCCTGTTTGGAACTCTTCTAACACACCGCCCCTCCATAGAGGGTAAAGACATAACCCGACATGGACTTGGAATCATCCTTGTCACTCTGGAAGCTGGAGTCAGCAAAGGCCTCGATCTGGAGGTCTTTTCCGCCATACACCAAGAACATATCCTTAGTCCTTCTCAGGTACTTGAGAATGTTCTTTACCGCTATCCAGTGCTTCTCCCCAGGGTTTGACTTATACCGGCTTACCACACTCAGTGCATAAGCTACATCTGGTCTGGTACACAACATCGCAGAAGCGTAAGGTATAATAGACATGCGATCCCTTTCCAAATCAGTCTTGGGAGACATCTCTTTGGAGAGGGTGATCCCGTGACAAGCCGGTAGATTACCGCGCTTAGAATCTTCCATACTGAATCTTTTCAGTATGGTGTCGATGTACCTGGACTGTGAGAGTCCTAATATTCTCTTGGATCTCTCACGGTAGATCCGGATCCCCAGAATGTATGAGGCATCAACCAGGTCTTTCATGGAGAACCTGTGTGACAAGAACCCTTTGACAGATTGTAGCATCGGAATGTCATTTCCTATTAAGAGAATGTCATCCACGTATAAAACGAGGAATACTACAGTTCTCGCTACAAATCTACTATAGATGCATGGTTCATCTGGATTTTTGATAAAGCCAAATTCCATGACCGTCTTATCAAAACAGATGTTCCAACTCCGCGATGCCTGCTTTAGTCCATAGATGGACTTAAGCAACTTGCACACCTTTCCGCTGCTCCCACTCTGAATGAATCCCTCTGGATGGTCCATACAGACACACTCCTCTAAATTTCCATTTAGAAAAGCGGTTTTTACGTCCATCTGCCAGATCTCATAATCGTGGAAGGTAGCAATGGCAAGAAGGATCCGAATGGATTTCAGCATAGCCACTGGAGAAAAGGTTTCATCATAGTCCAAGCCAGGTCTTTGACGGAAACCCTTTGCAACAAGTTTAGCTTTATAGGTCTCAACCTGTCCATCTACACCAATCTTCCTTTTGAAGATCCACTTGCATCCTACGGGTTTTACCCCATCTGGAGCAATGTTCAATGTCCATACTTTGTTGGTGTACATGGACTCCATTTCGGTCCGCATTGCATCCAGCCATTTTACCGAGTCAACGCTCTGAATGGTCTGCTGGAAGCTAGTAGGCTCATCACTATCAATGATGCAATCCTCTCTATCCCCGTCTATGAGAAAACTGTAGTATCTCTCGGGCGGATGTGACTGCCTACTACTTCTGCGGAGCGGCGTAGGAATGTCCTGATCTTTCAAACCCTCTGGTTCTACTAAGCTTTCAGTAATAGCTCGTGGTTCTGGAATTTCTTCCAGTTCTATTGCGCTCCCACTTATCTGTTTTCCAAAAATCGAGTTTCCAAGAAGTGGGCATGACGAGAAACAAATACCTTTTGTTCCTCTTCGCAATAGAAAAAATATCCCTTGGAGTTCTTTGGATATCCCACAAACTTGCACTGTACTAAGCGTGCCTCGAGCTTGTCCGCATGCTGCTTTTTGACAAAAGCTGGACATCCCCATGTCTTAATGTGATTAAGATAGGGTCTCTTCCCACACCACATCTTATATGGTGTAGTAGACACAGTCTTAGTTGGAACTCGGTTCAAAAGGTATGCAGCTGATTCTAGCGCATATCCCCAGAATGATCGCGGTAACTCAGCGTTACTCATCATGGACCGTACCATATCCAATAGGGTTCGGTTCCGTCTCTCCGATACACCGTTATGTTGCGGAGTGTATGGAGGAGTAAGCTGAGAGAGAATTCCATTCTCTTTTAAGTAATCCAGGAACTCGGCACTCAAGTATTCACCACCTCGATCAGATCTCAGTGTCTTGATACTTTTTCCTGTTTGTTTTTCTACTTCATTCTTATATTCCTGGAATTTTCCAAAGGCTTCGGATTTATGTTTCATTAAGAAGACATAACCGTACCTTGATAAGTCATCCGTAAAAGTAATGAAGTAAGAATAACCGCTTCGTGCATGCGTAGACATTGGACCGCACACGTCGCTGTGTATGAGTACCAAGAGCTCGCTCGCTCTTACTCCGTGTCCAGTGAACGGAGTCTTTGTCATCTTTTCTTTGAGACAGGATTGACAAGTTGCATATGATTGATATTCGAACGGATCCAAAAATCCTTCTGTATGTAACTTCGTCAACCCTTTCTCATTGATGTGACCCAATCTACAATGCCATAAGAAAGTCTGATTTGTTTCCGGAGACTTTCTTTTGTGTGTATTCTGGACATTGAAAATCTATGGTTGGTTTAATACGTATATACCATTGCTCAATGTACCTAACCCAATCAGAACTTGATTAAGGTGAATGTTTACAACATTACTTACAAACGCAAATTCATAACCTTCTTTAGAAATCAAATATACAGAAATAATATTACAAGTTACGTTGGGTACAAAAAACCAATTATGTAGAACCAAAACATGTCCATCTGACATTCTCAGGTGATAGTCCCCCACGGCCTCAGGATCCATGCTAGCTCCGTTTGCAACATTGAGGGTTATTTCACCTGCTTTCAAAAACCTACGCTTTCTCAACGCCTGCAAAGAATTATAGATATGAGATCCTGATCCGGTATCCAGCACCCAGGACGTAGAGTTTATTGATAGACAGTTTTCAATAACATACACACCTGAAGCTAAAGCCGCAACCTGCCTCAAATCCTATGTTCCGGCTTTCCAAGCCCTGCAATCTTTCTTCCACCGTCTACTCTTGTGACAGTAAAAGAATTCTTCCTTATCCACAAGCTTCCCAGCTACCTTTGTTGCTTTTTCATTTCCCTTCGTATCCACCTTACTAACACCGCCCCTTGGTTTGGCGGGGGTTTTCTTCTTCTTTCCCTTGGCTTTCGCCCTGGACCTAGAAGAGGAAGATCCTCCTACAAACAAAGTGGATGTTTCCTTATCTTTCTGTAGGGTGCCCTCTGCACTCCTCAGCAAGTTGAGGAGCTCTGAAAGTTCAACTTCCTTTTCATGCAAGTTGAAATTCAGGATGAACTGGGCGTAAGTGGAAGGAAGTGACTGAAGAATCAAGTCCGTATAGAGCTCATTCTCCAACGTGGTCCCAAGGTCCGCGAGCTCCTCTATGTAGCCAATCATCTTAAGCACGTGTTCCGCTACCGATGATCCGACGGCCAATCTTGCCGAAAATAACTTCTTTGACACTTCGTATCTTGCGATACGAGATTGCTCTCCATACAGTTCTTTTGTATGGAGAAATATGGATTCGAGGTCCATATTCTCGTGCCTCCTCTGATGTTCGTTGTCCATAGAGGCAAGCACGAGGCACTTGGCCTTCGCGCGGTCGATCTCCTAAGCCTTACGGATTTCCTTATCCGCGACGCTGGAGGTGGGACCTGGGACAGGGGGAGCTTTGGTGGTAAGAAGATACCCTAACTTGTCATAAGTGATTGCCATTTTGACATTCCTGAGCCAATCTTTGTAGTTTGGCCCTGTCAGTATGTTTTTATCTAGATGTAACTTAAGTCCAGTCATGATAAATAGTCGTTGCAATTAGGCGAGAGAGAAGAAACACTTTAGCATGATGCTCTTGCAAGTTTAGAGTGGTTTTTAATTTGTCTAAACAGGATGGCTCCCACTGTCTCTCGAATCCCTCCTCAAACCATAAAGGAAGAACTAGTCGGGATCAATCTCACCGTACAATACTTGCTTAACCGTTCAGCCAGGCCAGTGTTGGTACTTCGAGGGAGGTTTTCCAACGCTTTCGCGAAGTTCCTTAATTAAGTAACCTCTTTTCCCTGTGGGCGTAGCCCCGCTAACACCTTTCTAGACACCTATTTGGTTTATAGCATTGATCGTTAAGTGAGAAAGTTCCGGAGGAGTAGCATATACTCACAGTAGGATCGGGATCCAAATATCATCGCGTGACAAAACTGAAGGAATCCTACCAGAATCATCACACTCCAAATGGTATGCAACGCTAGCAAGTTTCAGTTCTTTTGAAACTCCCGATGTGGATTTTTGCCCCATGCTCTTATGACCTTGACTTTGGCCAAAATATCATAAGTCACATATCAAGTTCTACCCGTCATTCTCTAGGTTAATTTGAGCCCACCCGCACATACCCTTGACTTTAGCCAAAATGGTAGAACGACTGCCCCAAACCAACACATCTATCTATGCTGCACATGAATACCCAATAGCTACCAATCACTATGCCTTGACTTGGGCCAACATACATAGCTTGAATACTTATTGACCATTCATGTGAAACGACGGAGGGCTACAAATGGTTTTGGCAAAACCGTGAACGTAGTGAACTTGATATAATCGAAGGAACGAGATAGCTTTCATAAGGAGTGGTTCAAGCTCCACATTTAAAAGTTTGGTTTTGAAAAGAACCGAGTGGTTTTCAAAGTGTTCCAACGACTTTTACTTGGTTTATTTTATCTTGCATTAATTCCAATAATCCCATCATTTAATCCTACCATTGCAGAAAACAACGAAAATATAACGTATGCTTATGCCATCCGCATTCGCCACGGGGTCCCGTCATCACCCGTTAGGTTACTTAACTAACAACAGAGCGGGGGCTGGACTAGCACGGATGCAAAACATAAGCAACGCCTAAATAGATATCATATAGATATATATAAACATTCGTCACATGCAATGATAGCCATTCCAGATCACAGATGAATACATTGGATATACTAGGAATTCCCAATTCGTACGAGCCTGTAACGAAGAACGGATTACACGGTCGTGATGAATAGCCAAACCCCACCCTAGACCCTTACGGGTGCGGCAAACTACCCGCCAAGTACCCGAAGCGAAGCAACCTCCCTCAACACTGTGAGTAGGCCACTCGACACTTCGAGATACCCGGTAGTTTGTGCACCCCACCTTGGGTCTATCCTAGGAGCAAAAACAGTAAAAAGAAATTATACAATGACGGCTACAACCCCGACCCGGTTATGCGGCCATACAAATAATATTACATCAATTTACATATTACAAGAATTGAAAGAATAAGAAAACTCTCATCTCACAACCCCCCGGCTATTCATCCGCGACAATCTAACGAATTCATATACACATACCAACAACATTACAGATCACAGATATGTATAACCCCCATTAATCGACGTATAGCGATTAGCGGACATTCAATACATATAATACATTACAGATATAACCCATTAGCTAAAGTGTAAAGAAGTTCGATCAAAAATACGGATTTATGACCACCCCAAAAACCAATTTGTTCTTTGGATAATCTGGGTGGAAACAAACTATCTCAAAAATCACAAAACACCCCAGAAGTAAACTGCAGGAAAAACGATCCACGGCCGAGTCAACTTGGCCGCGGATCTGCGGCAAGAGCAAGCTCTTGCCGCGGAACCACGGTGAGTTGGTGGGTTCAGTGGGTCGTTTTTCTTGCCTGTACTTAGAAAAGCCTGAGCCGATTTTTAAGATATGATTTATTAATTTTAAAGCACGTTTAAAATTCGGCAGAAAGTTAGGGTTTCGGAAAAATGTTTTGCGATTTTTTTGCGATCGAAGTTCTAAATACTTTGCTAACTAGTTAGTTTTGTGTTTAGCTAGGCTCTGATACCACTGTAAGTCCACGTTGTCCACCCCGGTGCTTGCGGGGAGGCGAAAACGTTATGAAAAATTCGATTTTTACAACTTTAGGCAACATGGACTATGTAAAGGAGGGATCCTTGCTAAACAAAACTAACTAACAAAGCTAAAGAGTTTAGCTACTCAGAAAGTGGGTTATACCTAGGGCTTCAAGTCCTTCTCTCCTTGCTCCTTGGAGTGAAAGAAAGGGTTCTCCTTGTCGCTTCTCTTGCCGAAGAAAGATCCACCCGAGGGCCTCAACCTTTGGCTCCAACCTCAAACTAGAAGTAACTAAGGTGATTGGTGTGCTAGACTGAGGACCTTAAGAAAAGTAGAGAGTGTTTTTGGAGGGATTATCTCAAGCTCAAATGGTTCTCAACACATGAGAGGGGAGAGCTAGAGAGAGAGGAAGAGGAGGAGAGAGAATGGAAATGATAAAGTGAGAAGCATAATACAACCCTTCTCACATATATGTGATTTATGAATAATAGATAATTAGTCAAGATAATTGTCATGGTTAATCAAGAATTGACCATTATCATTTCACATTAAATGCTTTTTCAAGGATCAAAGAGTATCTTTCATATGGAATGATGATGGTCAACTTGTCAACCTAGGTCAACAAGTCAAGTATAGTCAAATGGTCAACAACCCTAACCATGCACAATTATAATTAACTAATTATTAATAAATCATAATTCACACAAAACATTTGGGTTAAGAAAATGACAATAGTCATCAACCCTAATCAAAGTCCTCTGCCTCTGTCTCAGTCAACTGTGCATACACACCCGTATCCGTGTACCGAGGAACACGAATACAATGAGATAAAACTAATCCAAAATCATATACTAGGATCCGGCTTAAACCAAAGCCCGCTAGTATAAGCTGTCCGGACACCAAACGTGCACAAGTGCGCGGATGTGAACGAACCCTGTCGCAATACCATGCGACCTCAACTCATTTTGCCTAAAGGCGAATAACCCTCTGTATGGGACTCTAAAGACTCGATACTATGCTGGCAGTGGGTTTAACCACCGACCGCAAGCGGCACTAGCTGTACGTAACGGTCCCCAGGTAGATGCCGAAAAGAAGACAGACGAGGTAAACCCCATCTGAACTCCTACTGAGCCTGAATGTGACAGTCTCCGTACAGTCCGGTCTGTTCGTCTAAGAGCATCGCATGGCGGGCGGTAAACGTCAGTCCCCTACTAGCGGTACAAGTCGTGCCGGAGTGTAGCCCAGAACACCTGAGATAACACTGGGAACCTACCAGTCTATCTCGCTTGCCCTGGCCAGGGACTTTGTGTAATGGCTCTCCTAGACACAGCGCGATATCAACCCCCAATACCGGGAGAGACGAATCCTGTCTAACCGTCACTGCCTCCAAGTGCTTCGGGACTGCACCCAAAAACTACCTGTTTGCACGACTGCTTTGAGCCGTGGCAGGGTAGTAATCAAAGTACAGTAGGAACACACTCGAGGCGAAGTGACAGTGTCAAGTCAACGGACTAAGCTGTACTCATGTCACCTGGGAACTGATAACTGACGATAGGTATAATACCAACCAACAGTTCCCGACGAGTCCTGTCCAGTGTACTCGTAACCTAACGAGCACCCGCATACTATCCCAAGTACGACGTACTGACGGCTGTGGGACAGGTCGTCTCCCAAGCTGGGATGAGAAGCGCATACGCTAGTCTACTCCGGAGTATCGATTCCCTGTCTCGATAGTCCTGCGACTAGGGACCTGCATAAGGATGTGCTTATAGATTACCCAGCCCCCACGAGTGTGACTGCCATCACAACGCTGGTAATCAAGCAAAGATCCTAAGGGCTCCACTAATGTGTAAAGGCGATATGCTAAAAGAAACACATGCACACATTAAAGCTGAAACAAACCAAGTAACATACTACCATTTTGAGCAAGAATGTCAATACAAGGTGAATATCCCAAGCTTCCATCAAGTAATATACAATCCAGTATGATACAGTAATGGCCTCTAGGGCATATACACAAACAATTTTTAGGGTTTTCAATTATTAAGTTTTGGATTTATTTTTTTCTAACTAGTCAACCGTCATGTCGAACTTGATTCTAAATGGCCAACATTGAATTTTTATTTAATTTTTTAATTATTAATTTTTTGATAGGCAAATAATGCAATGCAGAAAAATGCGATGCAGAATTTAAACATGCAAAGTAAAAGAACAAATATTTACATAAAAAGCGTGCAGATGCAGAATGCAACGATAACTATTTATAACAAAACCCCGCCCCCAAACTGACTCACAGCAGTGCCTCACTACTGCCTACGGTGTCTTCTAGAACCAAACACGGTATCACTCGTACCTGCTTTACTCTTGTCCGTTCCACGACCCCTCGATTTCGCTCTTTCTTCTCGTGCCAGTAGGGTAGACATCCCCTGCTCAAGACTCGTCAAACACTGATCAAAATTTGTCAGCATCCCCAACACTTTCTCAACCCCTTATGAGTACGTCTCAGCAATCATGTTTATGCGGTGGGGGTGAGCTCTTCATCGCTCGCTGTTGAGCTCGAGCTGGGCGTCTTCGCCATCACATCTTCTGCTGGATCGGTGCGCGACCATAACCCATGAAGTCTCGTGTATGATGTGGAGACACCCTCATGCATGGGCGAATAGGAACCCCACCATTCATAAAAGTATCGAATTCCTCAATAGAAAGGAAATAGCGACACAATTGTGTCACTAACATTGGGCACGGGTAATTGGCTGCCCCCTTCCCGGCACCAATCGAGTGTAAAAGTGGCTGATCGATGGCGTAGGTGGCGTTCTGCGGCGGTTCCGTAGCTGATTGAGGCGATCGATGGTGGAATTTTCAGTGGTGGCTAAGGTTTTCTTTGTGTGTTTGAGTGGAGGCTCGGGAATTACAGAAAAAAGAGAGAGTGTATTTAAATGAGCGGTCAACAAAAAAGGGTTTATTTGTACAAAAGTCCTCCGAAAAGAAGAAATTATTTATTTTTAAAAAAAAATAATTTTAAATTTTTTTTTAGATATTTCTGAATATTTACAAAAGCCCCCCTTTTTTATTACAATTGGGAATTCCACCAAGCAGGAAATATCCCGACACAAAAAAAAATGGATATGCACCGGAAAAGAATATCCATTATATATATACAAGATGGTATATACATACCCCCAAACTTATTTGAAACTGTGTTTTCACTGTTTATGGCCGGATAACCGAAGTTTGGTGGTAAACGGAGGAAGATTAGTCAATGTAAACCGGCTTCTGCAACATCAGGAGATCCTCCGATGGTTTTGTGGTGAGGAACGGTTTTACTCTGTGTCCGTTCACTTTGAATAGTGAACCGTCCTCTGGATTCTCCAAATCCACCGCGCCGTGCGGGTACACATTCCGCACAAAAGGGGGTCCTTTCCAGCGAGATCGAACCTTACCGGGATGGAAATGGAGTCGGGTGTCGTAAAGACGTACCCGTTGTCCAGGCGTGAAGGTTTTGCGAGTAAGGTGTTTATCATGAAACACCTTCGTTCGGTTCTTTATAACAACCGCGTTCTCATACGCTTCATCTCGATGCTCTTTTAGTTCGTTAAGTTACAGCTTCCGATAGCTGCTTACATCTTCAAGGTTTTGATTCAGCTCTTTGATCGCCCAAAATGCGCGATGCTTGATTTCTACAGGAAGGTGGCAAGCCTTTCCATACACAAGTTTATAGGGAGACATTCCAAGAACAGTCTTGTACGCAGTTCGAAATGCCCAAAGGGCATCAGTTAGTTTCAAAGACCAATCTTTTCTGTTGTTGGAAACCATTTTCTGCAAAATCTGCTTGATTTGCCGAGTTGAAACTCCGGCTTTCCCATATGTTTGGGGGTGGTAGGGAGTGGATAGATTATGATTAATTGAGTATTTCCGCATTAAGGCCTTGAAAGACCTATTACAGAAATGTGTCTCATTGTCGCTAATGATCGCGTGCGGGTGCCCAAACCGGGAAAAGATGTTTTCTTTAAGAAATCTAACGACAACCTTGTAGTCTTTCGTCCGTCTTTGCACTGTCTCGACCCATTTAGAGACATAATCAACAGCTAAGAGAATATACAGGTTCCCAAAAGAGGTGGGAAACAGCCCCATGAAATCAATTCCCCAAACATCGAAAATCTTAACAACCAAGATTGGTTGGAGCGGCATCTCGTTTCTCCTAGAAATCTGGCCCAAGTGTTGGCACTGGGAGAAAGTCTTGCAGTAATCATGGGTATCTTTGAAGAGTTGTGGCCAGTAAAAGCCACATTGCAAGACTTTCTCAGCTGTCTTTCTTGGCCGAAATCCCCTCTACATACTTGATCGTAGCAAAACGACAACACACTCTTGAACTCATTATTAGGAACACAATGATGAATAATTTGGTCTGGATAGTACTTGAATACGTAAGGTTCGTCCCAGTAAAAGTTCTTTACTTAGGATAAAAATCTAAGTCTTTCCTGACTTGACCATTCATTTGGTATTAGTCCTGTCGCCAAATAGTTCACAATATCCGCGAACCAGGGTTCGCACGATACTGTCAAGAGTTGTTCGTCAGGAAAAACATCGTTAATTGGGAGATGAAGCGTCGGCGAAGAAGGAAGTCGTGAAAGATGGTCGGCCACTACGTTTTCACATCCTCTTTTGTCCTTAATCACAATGTCAAATTCTTGAAGTAAGAGGATCCAACTTATTAACCGAGATTTTGCAATGTTTTTCATAAAAAGATGTCACAGAGCTGAATGATCGGTGTAGACAATGACTGGGGAGACGATCAAATAGGGCCTGAAATTCTCTGAAGAAAACACAACAGCCAAGAACTCTTTCTCGGTTGTTGTGTAATTCATTTATGCGTCATTCAGGGTCCGGCTTGCATAGTAGATTACGTGCAGCATCTTATCGATGTGTTGTCCTAGGACCGCACCGATAGCAAAGTCGTATGCATCGCACATAATCTTAAAAGGATGCGTCCAGTCAGGTGAAGAAAGAACGGGAGCAGAGGTGAGTGAGCTTTTCAGTGATTCGAAAGCAGTCAAACAGCTCGAGTCGAAGTTTAATGTGGTATCCTTGGCCAGAAGAAGAGTCAAGGGTATAGCAATCTTGCTAAAGTCCTTGATAAACCGTCTGTAAAAACCGGAGTGGCAAAAGAAAGCTTGGATATCTCTGACGCATCTGGGAGGAGGGAGATTGGAAATGACTTCAATCTCTGCTTTGTCAACCTCAATGCCATTTCGCGAAATGATATGTCCTTGGAAAATACCTTCACGTGCCATGAAATGGCATTTTCCCTAGTTTAAAGTGAGATTTTTATCCTTACATCGGGAAATGACAGCGTCAAGATGTTGCAGACACTCGTTGAAAGAATCGCCAAAGATGGAGAAATCATCCATAAATATCTCCAAAAATTTCTCAACCATGTCAGAGAAAATTCCCATCATACACGGCTGGAAGGTAGCGGGAGAATTGCATAGCCCAAAGGGCATGCGGCGATATGCGAAGGTGCCGAAAGGACAAGTGAAAGTGGTTTTGTCCCGGTCTTTCTCGGCGATGGGAATCTGGTTGTAGCCTGAGTAGCCGTCCAGAAAACAGTAATACTCATGTCCAGCTAATCTTTCGAGCATTTGGTCAACGAATGGTAGCGGAAAGTGATCCTTCCACTTTGCGGCATTGAGTTTTCGATAATCAATGCATACTCGCTGATCAGTCGAAAATATTGCATTTTTAACACATAAATTTCCCTACTCTTTTCAATCATCTAAAAGTGTTTGGTATGAATATAACACATATTAGCAATTTGTCTGCAAAATACCAAATAGCATGTGTTATACATTATAACCAGCGTTTTGAGGGAAATTGAGTGTTTATTATTGCACGCATGATCTTTTGTGAATCAACACTTTTCTCGAGATTGTATGCAGGAAATTCTCTAGGTAAAAGAGCCGGAATTACTAAAAGTGCTGATAAAATACGTCAAGTCAGAGACTTTAAATCTGGCAGTAAACAAGAAAGTATAAAAATATTCCAGACATCAGAAAAGTGCCATAAAGCCAACATAAGAGTACCCTGAAGATTCCAAGCACCAAGACCTCCAAACGGCCGCGGATCCGCGGCCGAGTTGGCCGATCCGCCGCGGATTCATGGCCGATCCAGCTCGTCGGCGGTTGGATTCCTTCCCGAGGCTTATCTTTTTACGGCCAAGATTATTTAAAGTCCCTAGAAATCTCCAGAAGCTTCACTCCAACAGCAAGTCTTCTCATGCAAGCTAACTAACTACCTTAATCTAGAAGCTTCCTATAACTACCTAACTTTCTATACAAGCCTCATAACAACCAAGCTTCTCTTGCAAGCTAAATAACTAACACAATCTAGAAGTTTCTTCTTAACTACCAATCTTAGAAGGAAAGCTAAACCTAGCTTAGCTTCTAAAGGAAGCTAAACTTAGCTTCTATGGTAGGCTTAAGGAAAACACTATAAAAAGGGACCCAGGGCTTCATTAAAGAGGTTGTTCGGTAGTTGATTAGTTGTAGCAAGATCCAAATCAAAATCCATACAAATTGAGTGACACAATTTGATCCAAATCAAGATTCATCGAGTACCGATTCAAGCAAGCATTCAACGAGCCTTTTTGAAGCAACACCGATCTTCATCCGAGCAAGTGATCCACGACGATCCGCGACTCAAGAAGACGATGCGAAGCTAGTTCGATGATTTAGTTCCACTTCAATTCTTGTAGTCTTTGAGTGAATTGTAACGAAACATCGAATAATAAAATATGAAAATTCTTGATCTTGCTTTTCTTTACATTTGAGCATTTATGAAGAGTTATCGATTCTTGATTGTTATCTTTTTCATGATGTTTGAGTGAAAACTCCGCTCGAGGAGGAATCGAGAAAATAGATAGATGATGATGATTAAATTCTTGAACGATTCTTAAGTCTTATGAGTTTTGTAAACTTTAGGAAATTGAATCAACGATGACCTAGTTTCGAGCGAGATGCTTTCTTGAATGATTTCGCTCCAAATTAGAGATCAACGATCGATGATTGAATTTCCTAGAGGCTAGAATTTGAATGATAATCAACGAAAGGAAGTGGGAGATTGTTAGTGTATATGACCTAGAGGCCATTATTGTATCATACTAGTTTGTATATTACTTAATGGAAGCTTGGGATATTCACCTTGTATAGACAATCTTGCTCAATATAGTAGTATGCTACTTGGTTTGTTTCTACTTTAATGTGTACATGTGTTTATTTTAGTATATCACATATACACATTAGTGGAGCCGTTAGGATCTTTGCTTGATTACCAGCGTTGTGATGGCAGTCACACTATGGGGGTTGGGTAATCCACAAGCACATCCTTATGCAGGTCCCTAGTCGTAGGACTATCGAGACAGGGCATCGATACTCCGGAGTAGACTAGCGTATGCGCTTCTAATTCCAGTGTGGGAGACGGTCTGTCCCACAGCCGTCAGTACGTCGTACTTGAGATAGTATGCGGGTGCTCGTTAGGTTACGAGTACACTGTATAGGACTCATTGGGTACTGTTGGTTGGTACTATACCTATCGTCAGTTATCAGTTCCCAGGTGACATGAGTACAGCTTAGCCCGCTGACTCGTCAGTTATCACTTCGCCTCGAGTGTGTTCCAACTGTACTTTGATTACTACCCTACCACGGCTCAAAGGAGTCGTGCAAACAGGTAGTAGTTGGGTGCAGTCCCGAAGCACTTGGAGGCAGTGACGGTTAGACAGGATTCGTCTCTCCCAGTATTGGGGGTTGACATCGCGCTGTGTCTAGGAGAGCCATTACACAAGTAGTCCCTGTCCAGGGCAAGCGAGATATACTGGTAGGTTTCCAGTGTTATCTCAGGGTGTTCTGGGCTACACTCCGACACGACTTGTACCGCTATTAGGGGACTGACGTTTACCGCCCCCTAGGACCGCCATGCGATGTTATCAGACGAACAGACCGGACTGTATGGAGATTGTCACATTCAGGCTCAGTAGGAGTTCAGATAGGTTTCACCTCGTCCGTCTTCTTGTCGGCATCTACCTAGGGACCGTTACGCACAGCTAGTGCCGCTTGCGGTCTGTGGTTAAACCCACTGCCAGCGTAGTGTCGAGTCTTTAGAGTCCCACACAGAAAGCTATTCACCATTAGGAAAAAGAGTAGAGGTCACATGGTTTTGCGACAGGTCGCATGGTTTTGCGACAGGGTTCGGTCACATTCGTGCACTTGTGCACGTTTAGTGCCCGGACAGTTAACACTAGCGGGCTATGGTTTAAGCCAGATCCGACTGTATGTTTTGGTATTGGTTTTATCTCGTTTGTATTCGTGTTCCTCGGAACGCGGATGCGGATGTGTATGCACAGTTGATAGAGAGACAGAGGCAGAGGATTCTCATTGGGATTGTTGACTGTTGACTATTGACTTTTTGCTAAACCCTAATGAGAATATGAAATATGATTAACAATAATATTAATTAAGTATTATAGTGACATGGTTGTTGAGGGGTTGACTTTGTTGACTTGTGACCTTGTTGACCGGTTGACTAGGTTGGACTAGTTGACCATCATCATGACAATGGCTATCATTTCATGGCAAAGACTTTTGCTTGCTTGTTTCTTTTTGCAAAATGAGTGCATGAAATGATATAGCCATTTTGACTTGAACCATCACATAATACATGATTACTATTATTTGTTATGATGGTTTTGGATTATGAGAGCTTGGATGGCAAAAGACTTACTCATTCTCTCATTTGCTTTCTCTCTCTTGCTTGAGCTCTCCCTCTTGCTCTTCCTCTTTCTCTCTCTCTAGCTCAAAGCAACTCCCTCTCATGAGTTGAGAAACATTGCCTTAGAGATAAAAGAAAACCCAAATCACTTCTCTACTCATCCTAGTTCACAAGGTTTAGCAAACCAAGTGTTCTAGTTTCTTCAAGTTCGAAGAAGAAGCCAAAGGTAGAAGCTTTCAGGTGGATCAATCTTCGACGCAAGGAAACGACGAGGTGAGGCCGATCCGTACACCGCAATGAGTTGAAGATGAAGGAGTTCAAGAAAGGTATAGCCCCCCTAACCGAGTAAGTAAAACTCCTAGTTAGGTTGTTAGGTAGTTGTTTAACAAAGATCCGTATTTTGAGTCCATGTTACCACCGCTTGAACAATTGTTTTTTCCCATCATTTCCGCAAGCTCGTAGGTACCGGGAGAGGTAACGTGGACTTACAGTGGTATCAGAGCCTTGTTAATCACTATCTAACATGTTATCAAAGTAACTAGAAATTCGATCGGAGAAAAAGTCCAGAAATACGCCCGGAACACAAACTTTCTATCGATTTTTAAACTGCTGTAAAAATTATTTGACATATAACAAAAATCGACTCAGGGTTTTTATAGTATACTGCAGAAAAACGATCCACAGAACTGACCAACTCACCGCGGTTCCGCAGCAAGAAAAGCATCTTGCCGTGGATCCACGGCCGAGTTGACTCGGCCGTGGATCGGTTTCACTGCAGTATACTTTATGGGGTATTTTGGGATTTTTGGAGTATGTTTTTTCAGCCCAGATTTTACAGAAAGCAAAATTTGTTTTTGGGGCTTAAAAAACCGTATTTTGATCGAGTTTCTAAAGACTAAAGATAACGGGTTTATATCTGTGATGTGTTATATGTATTGAACGTCTGCTAATCGCTATATGTCGATTAATGGGGGTTATACATATCTGTGATCTGTAATGTTGATGGTATGTGTATATGAATTCATTGGATTGTCGCGGATGAATAGCCGGGGGGTTGTGAGATGAGAGTTTTTTCTTTTTCTTTCAATTCATGTAAATTTGTAATTGATGTAATATTATTTTTGGCCGCACAACCGGGGTGAGGTTGCAGCCGTCATTGTATAATTTCTTTTACTGTTTTTGCTCCTAGGATAGACCCAAGGTGGGGTGCACAAACTACCGGGTATCTCGAAGTGCCGAGTGGCCTACTCACGTCGTTGAGGGAGGTTGCTCCGCTTCGGATATTTGGCGGGTAATTTGCCCCACCCGTAGGGGTCTAGGGTGGGGTCTTGGCTATTCATCGCGACCGTGTAATCCGCTCTTCGTTACAGGCTCGTACGAATTGCGGATTCCTAGTATATCCAATGTGTTCATCTGTGATCTGAAATGGCTATCATTGCAATATATCTATATATGATATTATTTAGGCGTTGCTTATGTTTTGCATCAGCGCTAGTCCAGCCCCCGCTCTGTCGTTAGTTAAGTAACATAACGGGAAATGACGGGGCCCCATGGCGAATGCGGATGGCATAAGCATACGTCATATTTTGATTGTTTTCTGCAATGGTAGGATTAAATGATGGGACACATTAAAATTAATGCAAGAAAAATAAACCAAGTAAAAGTCGTTGGAACACTTTCAAAACCACTCGGTTTCTTTTCAAAAATAACTTTTAAACGCGGAGCTTAAGCCACTCCTTTTAAAAGCTATCTCGTTCCTTCGATTATATCTCACTACGTTCACGGTTTCGCCAAAACCATTGGTAGCCCTCCGTCGTTTCACATGAATAGTCAATAAGTATTCAAGCTATGTTTGTTGGCCAAAGTCAAGGTATAGTGATTGGTAGCTATTGGGTATTCATATGCAGCATAGATAGATGTGTTGGTTTGGGGCAGTCGTTCTACCTTATTGGCCAAAGTCAATGGTATGTGCGGGTGGGCTCAAATTAACCTGGAGAATGACGGGTAGAACTTGACATGTGACTTATGATTTGTTGGCCAAAGTCAAGGTCATAAGAGCATGGGGCAAAAATCTACATTGGGAGTTTCAAAAGAACTGAAACTTGCTAGCGCTGTATACCATTTGGAGTGTGATGATTCTGGTAGGATTCCTTCAGTTTTGTCACGCAATGATATTTGGATCCCGATCCTACTGTGAGTATATGCTACTCCTCGGGAAATTTCTCACTTAACGATTAATGCTATAAACCAAGTAGGTATCTAGAAAGGTGTTAGCGGGGCTACGCCCATAGGGAAAAGAGGTTATTTAATTAAGGAAATTCGCAAAAGCGTTGGAAAACCTCCCTCGAAGTACCGACACCAGCCTGGCCGAACGGTTAAGCAAGTATTGTACGGTGAGATTGATCCTGACTAATTCTTCCTTTTGGTTTGAGAAGGGATTCGAGAGACAGTGGGAGCCATCCTGTTTAGACAAATTAAAAACCACTCTAAACTTGCAAGAGCATTATGCTAAAGTGTTTCTTCTTTCTCTCCTAATTGCAGCGACCAAACATCATGACCGGACTTAAGTTACTACTAGATAAAAACATACCGACAGGGCCAAACTACAAAGATTGGCTCAGGAATGTCAAAATGGCAATCACTTATAAAAAGTTGGGGTATCTCCTTACCACCAAAGCTCCCCCTGTCCCAGGTCCCAAAACCAGCGTCGCGGATAGGGAAATCCATAAGACCTGGGAAATCGATTGCGCGAAGGCCAAGTGCCTCGTGCTTTCCTGTATGGACAACGAACATCAGAGGAGGCACGAGAATATGGACCTCGAATCCATATTTCTCCATACAAAAGAATTGTATGGAGAGCAATCTCGTATCGCCAGATACGAAGTGTCGAAGAAGTTGTTTTCGGCAAGATTGGCCGTCGGATCATCGGTAGCGGAACACGTGCTTAAGATGATTGGCTTCACAGAGGAGCTCGCGGACCTTGGGACCACGCTGGAGAATGAGCTCTATACGGACTTGATTCTTCAGTCCCTTCCTTCCACTTACGCCCAGTTCATCCTGAATTTCAACTTGCAAGAAAAGGAAGTTGAACTTTCAGTGCTCCTCAACATGCTGAGGAGTGCAGAGGGCACCCTACAGAAAGGTAGGGAAACATCCACTTTGTTTGTAGGAGGATCTTCCTCTTCTAGGTCCAAGGCGAAAACCAAGGGAAAGAAGAAGAAAGCTCCCGCCAAACCAAGGGGCGGTGTTAGTAAGTTGGATATGAAGGGAAAGGCAAAGGCAATAAATATAGCGGGGAAGCTTGTGGGGAAGGAAGAGTGCTTTTACTGTCATAAGAGTGGACACTGGAAGAAAGATTGCAGGGCTTGGAAGGCCAGAACACAGGATCTGAAGCAAGTTGCGGCTTCAGCTTCAGGTGTGTATGTTATTGAAAACTGTCTATGAATAAACTCTACTTCCTAGGTATTGGATACCGGATCCGGATCTCATATCTGTAATTCTTTGCAGGCGTTGAGAAAGTGTAGGTTTTTGAAGGCAGGTGACTTGACCCTCAAATTTGCAAACGGGGCTAGCATGGATGCTAAGGCCGTGGGGGACTATCACCTGGGAATGTCAGATGGACATGTTTTGGTTTTACGTAATTGCTTTTTTGTACCCAACGTGACTTGTAATATAATTTCTGTATCTTTGATTTCTAAAGAAGGTTATGAATTTGCGTTTGTAAGTAATGTTGTAAACATTCACCTTAATCAAGTTCTGATTGGGTCAGGTACATTAAGCAATGATATATACGTATTAAACCAACCACAGATTTTCAATGTCCAGAATACACACAAAAGAAAGTCTCCGGAAATAAATCAGACTTTCTTATGGCATTGTAGACTGGGTCACATCAATGAAGTAAGGTTGACGAAGTTACATACAGAAGGATATTTGGATCCGTTCGAATATCAATCATATGTATCTTGTCAATCCTGTCTTAAAGGAAAGATGACAAAGACTCCGTTCACTGGACACGGAGTGAGAGCGAGCGAGCTCTTGGGACTCGTACACAGCGACGTGTACGGTCCAATGTCTACGCATTCACGAAGCGGTTATTCTTAATTCATTACTTTTACGGATGACTTTTCAAGGTACGGTTATGTCTTCTTAATGAAACATAAATCCGAAGCCTTTGGAAAATTCCAGGACTATAAGAATGAAGTAGAAAAACCAACGGGCAAAAGTATCAAGACACTGAGATCTGATCGAGGTGGTGAATACTTGAGTGCCGAGTTCCTGGATTACTTAAAAGAGAATAGAATTCTCTCTCAGCTTACTCCTCCATACACTCCGCAACATAACGGTGTATCGGAGAGACAGAACCGAACCCTATTGGATATGGTACGGTCTATGATGTGTAACGCTGAGTTACAACGATCATTCTGGGGATATGCACTAGAATCAGCTGCTTACCTTTTGAACCGAGTTCCAACTAAGACTGTGCCTACCACACCATATCAGATGTGGTGTGGGAAGAAACCCTATCTTAAGCAAATTAAGACATGGGGATGTCCAGCTTTTGTCAAAAAGCAGCATGCGGACAAACTCGAGGCACGCTCAGTACAGTGCAAGTTTGTGGGATATCCAAAGAACTCCAAGGGATATTTCTTCTATTGCGAAGAGGAACAAAAGATTTTTGTTTCTCGTCATGCCCACTTTTTGGAAACTGAGTTTATGGAAAATCAGATAAGTGGGAGCACAATAGAACTGGAAGAAATTCCAGAACCATGAGCTATTACTGAAAGCTTAGTAGAACCAGAGGGTTCGAAAGATCATGACATTCCTGCGCTGCTCCGCAGGAGTAGTAGGCAGTCTCATCCGCCCGAGAGATACTACGGTTTCTCATAGACGGGGATAGAGAGGATTGCATCATTGATAGTGATGAGCCAACTAGCTTCCAGCAGGCCATTCAGAGCGTTGACTCGGTAAAATGGATGGATGCAATGCGGACCGAAATGGAGTCCATGTACACCAACAAAGTATGGACGTTGGACGTTGCTCCAGATGGGGTAAAACCAGTAGGATGCAAATGGATCTTCAAAAGGAAGATTGGTGTAGATGGACAGGTTGAGACCAATAAAGCTAGGCTGGTTGCAAAGGGTTTTCGTCAAAGACCTGGTTTGGACTATGACGAGACCTTTTCTCCAGTAGCTATGCTGAAATCCATTCGGATCCTTCTTGCCATTGCGGCCTTCCACGATTATGAGATTTGGCAGATGGACATAAAGACCGCTTTTCTAAATGGAAATTTAGAGGAGTGTGTTTATATGGACCAGCCAGAGGGTTTCATTCAGAGTGGGAGCAGCGGAAAGGTGTGCAAGTTGCTTAAGTCCATCTACGGAATAAAGCAGGCATCGCGGAGTTGGAACATCTGTTTTGATGAGACGGTCAAAGAATTTGGCTTTATCAAAAATCCAGATGAACCATGCATCTATAGTAGATTTGTAGCAAGAACTGTTGTATTCCTCGTATTATACGTGGATGCCATTCTCTTGATAGGAAATGACATTCTTATGCTACAACCTGTCAAGGGATTCTTGTCACACAGGTTCTCCATGAAAGACCTGGGTGATGCCTCATACATTCTGGGGATCCGGATCTATCGTGACAGATCCAAGAGGATATTGGGACTCTCACAGTCCAGGTACATCGACACCATACTGAAAAGATTCAGTATGGAATATTCCAAGCACGGTAATCTACCGGCTTGTCACGGGATCACCCTTTCCAAAGAGATGTCTCCCAAGACTGATTTGGAAAGGGATCGCATGTCTATTATACCCTACGCTTCTGCTGTAGGCTCAATAATGTATGCGATGTTGTGTACCAGACCAGATGTAGCTTATGCACTGAGTGTGGTAAGCCGGTATCAGTCAAACCCTGGGGAGAAACACTGGATAGCAGTAAAGAACATTCTAAAGTACCTGAGAAGGACTAAGCAGATGTTCTTGGTGTAAGGAGGAAAAGACCTCCAGATCGAAGCTTTTGCTGACTCCAGCTTCCAGAGTGACAAGGATGATTCCATGTCCATGTCGGGTTATGTCTTTACCCTCAATGGAGGGGCGGTGTGTTGGAAGAGTTCCAAACAGGAAACCGTTGCTGACTCGACGATGGAAGCGGAATATATCGCTGCTGCAGATGCTGCAAAAGAAGCCGTCTGGATAAGGATGTTCTTAACGGAACTTCAGGTGGTTCCGTCCATTGTTGATCCAATACCGCTGTATTGCGACAACAACGGGGCTATAGCTTTAGCGAAGGAACCTAGGTCCCATCAGAAGTCCAGACACATCTTGAGGCGGTATCACCCGATCAGGGAGATCGTCGATCGCCAGGAGACCGAGGTACGGAGAGTTTCTACAGAAGATAACACTGCTGAGCCACTCACAAAGGCCTTACCCCAGACTCAGTTCGAGCGGCTGATCGAGATGATAGGTCTTCGATACGCCAGTACATGGCCTTAGTGCAAGTGGGAGATTGCTAGTGTATATGCCCTAGAGGCCATTACTGTATCATACTAGTTTGTATATTACTTAATGGAAGCTTAGGATATTCACCTTGTATAGACAATCTTGCTCAATATAGTAGTATGCTACTTGGTTTGTTTCTACTTTAATGTGTACATGTGTTTATTTTAGTATATCACCTATACACATTAGTGGAGCCCTTTGGATCTTTGGTTGATTACCAGCGTTGTGATGGCAGTTACACTAGTGGGGGCTGGGTAATCCACAAGCACATCCTTATGCAGGTCCCTAGTCGTAGGACTATCGAGACAGGGCATCGATACTCCGGAGTAGACTAGCGTATGCGCTTCTCATCCCAGTGTGGGAGACGGTCTGTCCCACAGCCGTCAGTACGTCGTACTTGAGATAGTATGCGGGTGCTCGTTAGGTTACGAGTACACTGGACAGGACTCGTTGGGAACTGTTGGTTGGTACTATACCTATCGTCAGTTATCAGTTCCCAGGTGACTTTAGTACAGTTTAGTCCGCTGACTTGACACTTTCACTTCGCCTCGAGTGTGTTCCCACTGTACTTTGATTACTACCCTACCACGGCTCAAAGGAGTCGTGCAAACAGGTAGTAGTTGGGTGCAGTCCCGAAGCACTTGGAGGCAGTGACGGTTAGATAGGATTCGTCTCTCCCGGTATTGGGGGTTGACATCGCGCTGTGTCTAGGAGAGCCATTACACAAGTAGTCCCTAGCCAGGGCAAGCGAGATATACTGGTAGGTTTCCAGTGTTATCTTAGGGTGTTCTGGGCTACACTCCGACACGACTTGTACCACTGTTAGGGGACTGACATTTACCGCCCACTAGGCCCGTCATGCAATGTTATCAGACGAACAGACCGGACTGTATGGAGATTGTCACATTCAGGCTCAGTAGGAGTTCAGATAGGTTTCACCTCGTCCGTCTTCTTATCGGCATCTACATGGGGACCGTTACGCACAGCTAGTGCCGCTTGCGGTCTGTGGTTAAACCCACTGCCAGCGTAGTGTCGAGTCTTTAGAGTCCCACACAGAAAGCTATTCGCCTTTAGGAAAAAGAGTAGATGTCGCATGGTTCTGCGACAGGTCGCATAGTTTTGCGATAGGGTTGGGTCACATTCGTGCACTTGTGCACGTTTATTGTCCGGACAGTTAACACTAGCGGGCTTTGGTTTAAGCCAGATCCTAGTGTACATTTTAGGATTGGTTTTATCTCATTTGTATTCGTGTTCCTCGGAACGCGGATGCGGGTGTGTATGCACAGTTGACAGAGAGACAGAGGCAGATTGAATTAACCTTCCCCTTTTGGCGGGGGTTGTTGACTGTTGACTGTTGACTATTGACATTTTGCTATACCCTAATGAGAATATGATTAACAATAATATTAATTAAGTATTATAATGACATGGTTGTTGAGGGATTGACTTTGTTGACTTGTTGACTTTTTTGACCGGTTGACTAGGTTGGACTAGTTGACCATCATCATGACAATGGCTATCATTTCATGGCAAAGACTTTTGCTTGCTTGTTTCTTTTTTCAAAATGAGTGCATGAAATGATATAGCCATTTTGACTTGAACCATCACATAATACTTGATTACTATTATTTGTTATGATGGTTTTGGATTATGAGAGCTTGGATGGCAAAAGACTTACTCATTCTCTCATTTACTTTCTCTCTTTTGCTTGAGCTCTCCCACTTGCTCTTCCTCTTGCTCTCTCTCTAGCTCAAGGCAACTCCCTCTCATGAGTTGAGAAACATTGCTTTAGAGATAAAAGAAAACCCAAATCACTTCTCTTCTCATCCTAGTTCACAAGGTTTAGCAAACCAAGTGTTCTAGTTTCTTCAAGTTCGAAGAAGAAGCCAAAGGTAGAAGCTTTCAGGTGGATCCATCTTCGGCGCAAGGAGACGACGAGGTGAGGCCGATCCGTACACCGCAAAGAGTTGAAGACGAAGGAGTTCAAGAAAGGTATAGCCCCCTAACCGAGTAGGTAAAACTTCTAGTTAGGTTGTTAGGTAGTTGTTTAACAAAGATCCGTATTTTGAGTCCATGTTACCACCTCTTGAAAAATCGTTTTTTTTCCATCATTTCCGCAAGCCTGTAAGTACCGGGTGAGCTAACGTGGACTTACGGGATAGAAGGAGAAACCCTAGTCTCTTTAATAGATCCCTAATTCTCATTGATCGTCATCGATCTAGTAGCAAATCATCAATAGATAAGAATTTGTAATCATAAGTATTCATCATCAGTATCAATTGGAGCGATTCCTATGAGCCTCTTTACAAATCTTTATAATTCATTCGATTTGGATATCTTCTTGATTTTTAGTATTTCTTGATTTTAGATCTATCTTTTGATTCTTAAAACTAAATTTCACAATTATTGAATCATTTTCTTTTATCTTTTACTTTTCGACTCAACTAAAACAATAACGAGCAAATCACACTTTCTCAGTGGACGATCCGTTCACATTGACGAAACGGAAATTGGCGCCGTCAATTGATTGCGGTATAAATATTTTTGGTTGTGAAACATTTCAAAACACGATACAGAAACGATTCAATCAAATGGCGCCATTGCCGAGGATAGTGTGCTAATTTGTTCGTTTTTGTAATTTGAGTTGAAAAATTTATTATTCCATCAGTTTTTAGATCAAAATTCGTAACAAGAGCTTAACGATTTGTTGTGATTTGTTGCAAGGAGATATGGAATCTGTGGAGCAAGAGGAAAATTTTTCAGGAAATTCCAGAGTGTTCAGTAAGCGAACAAGAGCATCTGTACGAATTTTTGTGCAGAGATCTCAACATTAGACCGTGCATCCACGGCCAATTGTAGCATCTCGCGGCGGTTCCGCGGCCTGATCAAGGCTACAGTGCTTCAAACTTCTCAGGTCTGTTTCTGACTTTCTTATCTCCTCCCTGCTCTGTCCATTAACCAACTTCTGCAGGATTCTTTGCAAAAATGCGCAGCGCCGCAAAAAGAAAAATTGTTGTGTGTTTGATCTTGGTTGTTTACATTTTTAATACAGAAATTAAGGGGAAAAGACCAAATTCAGATTAGGTGGGGATTTCTTTACCTTTCCTAAGCCCCAAAAATCACAAACTTGCATCCACATCACCCTCATTAACTAGATCTAAAGACCGTCGCGCTCACTTAGGACAGAAGAAGGTCGTGGGTAATCTATTGCTTATCCGCGTTTCTTTTGTGGTGTCTAGGCAAGTGTGTCTAAGGCAAGTGGTTACATAATTAGGCCTAATACTTACGTAGTGGAGAACCACCCACTTACCTAGCACTTACCTGGCCACGGAAGGGGCAAAGAGGCAGTAGAGGATCTATCTTGCGACTTGTCTTCTGGAAGTCTAGGAGCGGTCTAAAGACTTGACCTAGGTGACCACTAGATTTAGGGTTGCTTGTGCATTGTTTGTGTGAATTTTTCAAAAATCCGTCTTTTTCAAACCAAACACTAAATTCATTTTTTCTCTAATTATCACACAACGCTGCCACTTATGCTAAACTATTTAGTGCATGCTCGGCTGGACACGGGATTCTAGTGCCCGTCTTGTCCGCGTTCCTCCTATCGACTCTGAAGTCGGCATTTCTACGTCTACTTTTTCTTTATCCACCACCACACCCACTTCGATGGACAATTCTCCATCGAACTTCTTTAACACACCTCTGCCACCGTCTGCAGGTGCGCAGAATCCACCCCACATCTCTCTCAAAGGGAGATGCTATCCTATGCGAGGTTCTCTTTCGACCTGTCTCACCATTCCACCAGCCAATGGGGACAATTTTGAAAACAAACCACAATACATCAATCTTCTACCCAAATATCATGGTCTCGAGTCTGAAGACGCATATGTCTTTATTACCAAATTTGAAAATGTATGCGCCATGATGGGTACTTCACAGCTTTCTGTGGATGTTATGCGTTTACGTCTTCTTCCATTTACCTTGTGCGATATAGCCGAGAAGTGGCTTTATAACACAGCCGCACATTCTATTTCGAACTGGGATGAATTCGTAGCAGCTTTCCTAAAGAAATTCTACCCTAATCATAAAACAGCTCGAGTCCGTAGCGAAATAAATCAATTTACCCAGCTTCCAAATGAACCATTTTCGAAGTGTTTTGAACGCTTCAAGGATCTGTTAGCTCAATGTCCTCATCACGGAATTCCTAGATGGGATCTGTGCAGAATCATATGTGAGGTCATTAAACCTACAAAAAAACATAAACTTGAATCCATGTGTCAAGGTACTTTCATGACTAAAGATGATGGTGAAGCCTGGAGATTCTTAGAAGATTTCGCAGAAAAATCTTTATAGTGGGAGAGTGTAAACCATTCATCGTCTAGGGATGGCATTCACCAAATTGATGTTTCCATAGGAGTTAGAGCTGAAATGGCAGCAACGCAAAAGAAACTCGAAGCTATGGAACATAAATTTTTAGCAGCCTCCCTAAATCAGTTGTCACTCCCCAAAACTGTCTGTGGATGTTGTTCTGATCCATCTCATCTTACGGAAGAATGTCCTTTAAATTCTCCGTTTCAAGGTCAAGAGTATACCAATGCTGCTTTTCAACAAAGACCTAGAAACGACCCGTATTCTTCCACTTATAATCAGGGTTGGAGGAATCACCCTAAATTTGCTTGGAACTAACAACAAACTCAAAAGACGGTTCCAAATCAAAATAATTTTCAAAGGGCTCCTCCACCACAACAGCAACCATTTCAACAGACTCAGCACCCCTATAAATCACAAAACTTTCAAAATCCAGTCAACACACCAGCACCGTATAATCCGTTGCAGTTGACCGGTACTGATATTTCCTCTTCACTCGAACGAACTTTTGAAATGTACATGAAACAAATGTCGGCAGAATTTAAGTCTTCCCTCGATCAATTCCAGAAAAACTCCGACCTCCAAGCTGACAGTTTAAAATCGATGGAAGCTCAAATTGCTCAATTAAAAGCCGAAATGAGTGCAAGAGAGAAAGGGAAACTTCCGTCTCAACCCCTACCGAATCCTGGACATTCACAACATTACAATGTGAATGCCATCACAACGTTGAGATCTGGAAGTGTGCTGAACAATCACATTTGGGAAGAGATTGATGATCATGAAAAGTTTATCAATAATACCAAGGCTGAGACTTTTTCTTCCACATACACTTCTACTTCTGACCCCGGTTCTTCTACCCTACCACCTTCTTACGAGCCTATTCTTCGTTTTCCCCAAGGCTCAACACCTCAGCATACCTCTTCTAGTCCACCAAAGTTGATCCCTAATCCTATTCTGGGATCACTTCCACACACATCACCTTCTCCAATGTTGGACCCGCTCTTATTGCTAAAGCTCCTTATCCGAATCGGTTAAGGGGTAACAAATCGAGTCCACATATGGAGAAGATTATGGAAATGTTCAAACAGGTTAATATCAACATCCCTTTCCTAGATGCTATTCAACAAGTCCCCGCTTATGCGAAAATTCTCAAAGACTTGTGCACTGGGAAGAGGAAGACTCAAGTGCCCAAAAAAGTCTTCATGACTAATAATGTTAGCACAGCTTTTACCCCACAGTTACCAAAGAAACGTAAGGACCAAGGATGTCCTACAATCTCGATTTCTATTAGGGGTAAAAACATTAACCTTGCTTTACATGACCTGGGCGCAAGTGTTAACCTGCTTCCATACTCTGTTTATGAGCAGTTAGGAATTGGAGAGTTGAAACCTGCTCATTGCACTCTCCAAATGGCAGACCGTTCAATCACCAAACCTAGGGGTGAACTGGAGGACGTGTTGATAAAAGTCGGGGAATTCATATTCCCTGTAGACTTTATTGTTCTCAATACACAACCTGTAGCAAACCCACAGAACCAAATTCCGGTGATTTTGGGTCGACCATTCCTTGCTACTTCCAATGCTGTCATTAACTGTCGAAACGGTTCCCTGAACATATCTTTTGGAAAAATGACAATTGAGCTGAACATCTATAAAATTCGAAGTCAGCCATCTGAACCCTCTGCTCACATACTTGATGTTTGTTCTATCCACGAGATTGCTCCCGAATGTTGTGAAGTTAATGAACTTTGCTTTGAAGATCTCGACGACACTAGCACATCAATATTTGATCTGTCATATCTTAGTGAGGACACATTTTTCACTTTTGAGTCTGACACTTGACTCATCACCTTCCGACTCTGTATCTTTTGCAGGCTACGAGCTTCTTTGTGACTTTGAATATCATTCGATGACCCCACCTTCTATAGTTTCTCCGCTAGCATTAGATCTCAAACTTTTACCTTCTCACCTTAAATATGCATATTTAGGTGAGAATGAGTCTTTACTGGTGATCATATCCGCCTCTCTAGCCTCAGAGCAAGAGAATGCGCTTTTGACGGTATTGAGATCTAATAGGCAGGCGTTTGGTTGGACTATGGCTGACATCAAAGGGATTAGTCCCTTGATTGTAGAACATCATATACATTTGATGGATGAAGCCAAGCCAACCCGAGAACCACAGCGACAGTTAAACCTCGTCATGAAGGATGCGGTGAAGAAAGAAATCGTCAAATGCCATGACAATGGTATCATTTACCCAATCTCGATAGCCAATGGGTAAGTCCAATTCATGTCGTCCCTAAGAAATCTGGCATCATGGTCATTACAAATGAGGCTAATGAGTTAATCCAGACACGCGCTCAAACTGGGTGGCGTGTATGTATTGATTATAGAAAACTCAATGCCGCAACGTGGAAAGACCACTTTCCTCAACCTTTTATTGACCATATGCTAGAACGCTTAGCTGGACGTGAATATTACTACTTCATGGACGGATACTCTGGCTACAACCAGGTCCTTATTGCTAAAAAGGATCAAGATAAAACCACATTTACTTGTCCTTTTGGTACTTTTGCTTATAGACACATGCCCTTTGGGTTATGCAATGCTCCCGCTACATTTCAGCAGTGTATGATGGGGATATTCTCGGACATGGTCGAGAATTTTCTGGAGATTTTCGTGGACGATTTCTTGATATTCGAAGATTCTTTTGCTGACTGCCTATCTCATCTTGACGCAGTTCTTACTCGTTCTAAAGAGAAGAACTTAACCTTGAATTGGGAAAAATGTCATTTCATTGTCTAAGAGGGAATTGTGCTTGGACATGTTATTTCACGGAAAGGCATTGAAGTTGACAAAGCCAAAATAGATGTCATTCAAAACCTTCCTCATCCTAAATGCGTCAATGATATACGATCTTTTCTTGGCCATGCAGGCTTTTACAGGAGATTCATTAAGGATTTTAGCAAAATTGCTAGACCTTTAACTCTTCTCTTGGCCAAGGACACAACCTTTCACTTTGACTCGGATTGTGAGGCAGCATTTGACTCACTCAAACACTCTCTCACTACAGCTCCCGTTTTATCTTCTCCAGATTGGAACCACCCTTTTGAGCTTATGTGTGATGCATCCGCTTTTGTAGTTGGTGCAGTCTTAGGACAACACATTGAAAAGATGCCACACGTGATCTATTATGCAAGTAAGACCCTGAACGATGCTCAAATTAACTAAACAGCTACTGAAAAAGAAATTTTGGCAGTTGTATTCGCATTAGAAAAATTCAGGCCTTACTTGATTGGCTCACCAATTGTTGTCTACACTGACCACTCTGCCTTGAAACATCTTTTAGCGAAGAAGGATGCTAAAGGTAGGCTAATACGTTGGATCCTTCTATTACAGGAATTTGATATTGTTATTAAAGATAAGAAAGGATGTGAAAACATTGTAGCCGATCATCTTTCGCGCATCTCTTCTTCACCTATGACCCTGCCGATCAATGATTCTTTTCCATACGAACAACTCTTGAATGTATCCGATGAACCTTGGTTCAAGGATATTGTGAATTATCTTGCCACGGGACTTATTCCCCGCAAATGGTCAAAACAGGACAAACATCGATTTCTATCCTAAGTAAAACATTTTTACTGGGATGAACCATATCTGTTTAAATTTTTTCCTGACCAGATCATTTGCCGATGTGTCCCTAATGATGAATTCAAGAGTGTTCTATTTTTTTGTCATGATCAGGCATGCGGGGGTCATTTCGGTCCTCGAAAGACGACGGAGAAGGTTTTGCAATGCGGTTTTTATTGGCTGACTTTATTCAAAAGATGCATTTGATCATTGCAAAACCTGTGCACAGTGTCAACACACGGGTAGGATTTCCCGGAGAAATGAGATGCCACTTCAACCCATCTTGGTGGTTGAAATTTTTGACGTTTGGGGTATTGACTTTATGGGTCCTTTTCCCAACTCTTTTAGGAATTTGTACATATTGCTTGCGGTTGATTATGTCTCGAAGTGGGTTGAAGCTATTCCTTTTCGCACTAATGACAAAAAGGTTGTCATTAAGTTCTTAAAAGAAAACGTCTTTTCGCGATTTGGACACCCACGCGCTATCATTAGCGATAACGGGACACATTTCTGCAATCGGTCTTTTGAGACTTTGATACGGAAATATGCAATCAACCACAAACTTTCCACACCCTATCATCCCCAAACGAGCGGGCAAGCTGAGGTTTCAAACAGACAAATTAAACAAATTTTGGAGAAGACTGTTGCTAAAAATAAAAAAGATTGGTCAACCAAATTGACGGATGCTCTTTGGGCGTTCCGAACTGCATATAAAACCGATCTAGGTATATCTCCTTACAGACTAGTGTTTGGAAAGGCCTGTCACCTTCCGGTCGAGATTGAGCATAAAGGAATGTGGGCCATTAGAGAACTTAACTTTGACTTAAATCAAGCCTGCAACTTTCGGAAGATGCAATTAAACGAGCTAAACGAACTCCGCGATGAAGCTTATGATAATGCTGTAATTGTAAAGAATCGAACTAAGGTATTTCACGATAAAAACATTTTGAGAAAAACTTTTACACCTGGTCAACAAATCCTTCTTTATGATTCACGATTCTATCTTCATGTGGGTAAGCTACGATCTCGGTGGAAAGGAACTTTTGTTGTGCGGTATGTATACCCGCACGGGGCAGTTGAGGTTGAAAATGTTGAAAACGGTACAGTTTTCAAAGTAAATGGACATAGATTAAAACCGTATTTTTCCACTGACCCCACGGAGGTCTTGATTAAAATTCCTCCGTCTCACCTCCATATCATGTAAAATACTGTATCATCTTTAGAATGGAGGTGAGTGAAAAGAATAAGTTTGGGGGACGATTTTCACGATTATATTTATTGCCCCCATTAATAAATTTCCTTCCAAGCTTACAGGTGTTTGTGATTCAGCAGATGGCAACAGTGAGGACACTGTTGTAAACAAGTTTGGGGTTGGTTTGTGCTTATTTACGCATCATTTGCATATCACTTTGCATAAGCACAAAGCATATAAAGCATATAAAAATTTAATTTTTTTTCAAAAGATAAAAATATGTAATATTTAATTTTATAATAAAAGATTAGATAATGAAAACTTACATCCAAAAGATTAGAAAAATTTAAGAAAACCAAGAAAATTAGAAGTTTTCTTAAGCGAATTAGTAATAAGTAGTTATGAGCCGTTGTCCCAAAGGTTAGTAAGATGAAAGAAGTCGCTAATCTGAGGATAAAAATAAGTCTGAAAAATAGTTCATATTATGGAAGCCAAACATTTGAATGTTGATACCCTACTATACGCACTTACACACGTCTTGAAGCTCGGGATAGTAGAGGATACCTTGAAATGCTCTTGTCTAAAAGCCAAAGTATGAAGGAAATAATAAATGAAGAAAATATAAAATGGTGTAAAAAAATGAACACTGGTTTTGTTATCACCAAGGCAGCAATAAAAAAATATTGCGAGGGTGCTTCATCACCTAGTGCCTTAGACCAACTGGTCTGGGAGTCACTGCTAAGCCTTAGGTGTTGCAAGACGAGGAAAATACTAATATGCCTAATCAGCGAGCACATGAGTAATCGGTGGGTTAGTACCTCAAGAAGTATTAACGTTCGCATGAAATATGTGTTAGCAAATCCATCTAAATATTCACCGATTAAAAGTACTGAGGTAGATGGACAAGAGTATGATAGCTTGAATTGAATTCTCCGAGTGTAGGGATGTCTTTTACACACACGTAGGGGTATATGATCGATGTTTGGAAGAAAAGGTAGGAATGAAGAATAAAGACGATGTTTAATTGACGGATGATGTGATTTCTAGCATCTTTTCATCACTATTAAGATAGGGCTCATGACAACCGAAAAACTAGTGTAGTTGGAAACTCTAATTTTCAAAGCCTTTCTTTTACAATTCTTATCTTTATATGTAACTTTCACGGTCTTCCTTTTATTATGGGATTTTGTGGGTGCAATCCGCTGAAAGCCCTCAGGAGACAACACTCCTCCTACTAAAGACACCTAGAGGTTTAAAGGCTTGTTGCACGTGCTCAGTGCAATCGTGGTGCCTACGAAAGTGTGGTAGTTAGTTTTTCTTTTTCTTTATTTTCTCCTTCTCTTTCTAATAAAACAAGTTTGCTCGAGACGACCAAAATTAAGTTTGGGGGAATTTGATCAGTCGAAAATATTGCATTTTTAACACATCAATTTCCCTACTCTTTGCAATCATCTAAAAGTGTTTGGTATTAATATAGCATATATTAGCAATTTTTCTACAAAATACCAAATAACATGTGTTATACATTATAACCAGCATTTTGAGGGAAATTGAGTGTTTATTTTTGCACGCATGATCTTTTCTGAATCAACACTTGTCTCGAGATTGTGTGCAGGAAATTCTCCAGGTAAAAGAGCCGGAACTGCTAAAAGTGCTGATAAAATATGTTAAGTCAGAGACTTGAAATATGGCAGTAAATAAGAAAGTATAAAAATATTCCAGACATCAGAAAAGTGCTATAAAGCCAACACAAGAGTACCTTGAAGATTCCATGCACCAAGACCTCCAAACGGCCGCGGATCCGCGGCCGAGTTGTCCGATCCGCCGCGGATTCGCGGCCGATCCTGCTCGTCGGCGGTTGGATTCCTTCCCGAGGCTTATCTTTTTACGGCCAAGATTATTTAAAGTCCCTAGAAATCTCCAGAAGCTTCACTCCAACAGCAAGTCTTCTCATGCAAGCTAGCTAACTACCTTAATCTAGAAGCTTCCTATATCTACCCAGCTTTCTATGCAAGCCTCATAACAACCAAGCTTCTCTTGTAAGCTAAATAACTAACTGAATCTAGAAGTTTCTTCTTAACTACCAAGCTTACAAGGGAAGCTAAACCTAGCTTAGCTTCTAAAGGAAGCTAAAATTAGCTTCTAGGGGAAGCTTAAGGAAAACACTATAAAAAGGTTGTTCGGTAGTTGATTAGTTGTAGAAAGATTCAAATCAAAATCCACACAAATTGAGTGACACAATTTGATCCAAATCAAGATTCATCAAGTACCGATTCAAGAAAGCATTCAACGAGCCTTTTTGAATCAACGCCGATCTTCATCTGAGCAAGTGATCCACGATTTAAGAAGACGATGCGAAGCTAGTTCGATGATTTAGTTCCTCCTCAATTCTTGTAGTCTTTGAGTGAATTGTAACGAAACATCGAATAATAAAAGGTGAAAATTTCTTGATCTTGCTTTTCTTTATATTTGAGCATTTATGAAGAGTTATCGATTCTTGATTGTTATCTTTTTCATGATGTTTGAGTGAAAACTACGCTCATGGAGGAATTGAGAAAATAGATAGATGATGATGATTAAATTCTTGAACGATTCTTAAGTCTTATGAGTTTTGTAAACTTTAGGAAATTGAATCAACGATGACCTAGTTTCGAGCGAGATGCTTTCTTGAATGTTTTCGCTACAAATTAGAGTTCAATGATCGATGATTGAATTTCCTAGGGGCTAGAATTTGAATGATAATCAACGAAAGGATAAGGGATAGAAAGAGAAACCCTAGTTTCTTCAATAGATCCCTAATTCTCGTTGATCGTCATCGATCTAGTAGCAAATCATCAATAGATAAGAATTTGTAATCATAAGTATTCATCATCACTATCAATTGGAACGATTCCTACGAGCCTCTTTACAAATCTTGATACTTCATTCGATTTGGAGATCTTCTTGATTTTTAGTATTTCTTGATTTTAGATCTATCTCTTGATTCTTGAAATTAAATTTCACAATTATTGAATCATTTTCTTTTATCTTTTACTTTTCGACTCAACTAAAACAATAACGAGCAAATCACACTTTCTCAGTGGACGATCCATTCTCATTGACGAAACTACAATAGACACCGTCAATTGATTGCGGTATAAATTTCTTTGTTTGTGAAACATTTCAAAACACGACATGGAAACGATTCAATCACTCGCCACCCTGTCTTGGTGCGAGTAGGTATCAACTCATTCGCCTCGTTTGTGATGACCGTAACACCCGACTTCTTAGGGACAATGTGTATAGGACTGACCCACTGGCTGTATGAGATTGTGGAAACCACTATCCAGACATTTGACGATCTCTTTTTTCGCAGCCTCCTTCATGACTGGATTTAGTCGCCTCTGTGGATCCCTAGCTGGTTGGGCATCATTCATCATATGAATGTGATGTTCAACGATTAGGGGACTAATCCCCTCGATTTCCGCCATCGTCCAGCCGAAAGCTTGCCGATTGGATTGCAAGACCGTGAGAAGGGCTTTCTCTTGTTCTGGAGATAGAGAAGCCGAGATGATGACTTAGAGGGTCTCGTTCTCACCTAAGTAAGCATACTTGAGGTGAGGCGGCAGAGGCTTGAGTTCGAGTGTCGGGGGTGAAACGACTGAAAGCAAGATTGGAGAAATTGTCTCGAACTCAAAAGATTCCAACAGGGTCTCAAAGTGAGTGTATGCGACAGAGTCGAATGGTTCTACTAATGCATCCGAAAATTAGAAAGGTTCAAACTCGGGCGGCGACAAGCGAAATTCATTTGAAAAATTAAAACACTCGTAATCATTGTTGGAAGCGGAAGCAGCAGCAGGTTCAAAGAGGAATGCACTAATGGCGTCGAGATTACTGTGATTAAACAAGAATTCCTCAAATTCACAGTCCTCTGGGGTGATCTTCTGGATGGAACAAACATCTAGTATATGAGCACTTGGTTCGGATGGCTGATTCCCTAACCTAAAAATGTTGAGTTCAATTGTCATGTTTCCAAAAGATAGGATCATTGAACCATTTCGACAATTGATCACAGCATTTGAGGCTGCAAGGAATGGGTGACCGAGTATCACCGGAATTTGATTCTGGGGGTTAGCTGCAAGTTATGTATCTAAAACAATGAAGTCAACAGGGAATATGAAGTCCCCAAGCTTTATTAACACATCCTCTAGCTCACCCCTAGGATGGGTGATTGATCGGTCGGCCATTTGAAGAGTACAATGTGTACAATTCTCCTACACCTAGTTGCTCATATACAGAATAAGAAAGCAGGTAAACACTGGCACCAAGATCCAAGAGAGCGCAGTTGATGTTCTTATCCCCAATGGTTATTGAAATCGTAAGATAGCCAGGGTCCTTCCGTTTTTGTGGCAAATTTTGGGTAAGAGCATCACTCACGTTACTAGCTAAGAAAACCTTCTTGGGTACCTAAGATTTTCTCTTCTTAGTGTACAAGTCTTTCAAGATTTTTGCATAGGATGGGACTTGTTGGATTGCATATAAGAGTGGAATGTTGATGTTAACCTCTTTGAACAACTCCAGAATCTTCTCCATTTATGGATTTTGTTTATTGAACCTCAACCGGTTTGGAAATGGAACGTTTTTGAAATTGGTTGAGTCTAATGCTTATGGAGGAGATTGTGGAGTTGGAACGGATCCCAGAACTGGAGTTTGAGTGGAGTGAGATGTGGATCAATTCGGAGCAGCGTTTGAAGAAGAAGAGCCTTTTGAAGAATGGAGAATAGGATTATAAGAAGAAGAAGAAGAAGAAACGGCCAGGGTGTCATCATCTATTTATGTGCCAATGTTGTTGTGCAACATTCTTCCAGATCTCAATGTAGTCACGACACTCACATTATGGTTCTGATGTTCAAGAACAACATATATATTATGTGGATGATCAGGATTTGCGAGTCATTGAGATCGAAGCTTCCCTTTCTCTCGCTCGCTTAAAGCCACATTCAGCTGTGCAATCTGGGCTTCGATGGTCTTGATGCTTTGCCCGTGTGCAGCGGTGTGTTGCATCTGAGACTGAATAGAAGACTGGATGTTGGCGGTGGATTGAGTTGATTTCTTTACAAAAGCCTCTAGACTCTGTTCTAGCGAGTAAACCTTATCGTTATTTGACGGAACAAAGTTGTCTTAATGAAAAGAATTGTTGCAGGTTGCAAAGTTGTTCGTCGGATTCTGAAATGGTTGGGATTAGAAAGGCTGCTGAAATTGTTGTTGAGTTTGTTGTTGAGGAGGAGGCCTCTTGATGTTGTTGTTGCCTTGGAACTGATTCTGATTCCATGCAAAATTGGGATGGTTCCACCAACTGGGATTGTATGTAGAAGAGTATGGATCGTTTCTTGGTCTTTGCTAAAATGCAACATTAACCTGATCCTGCCCTTGAGATGTTGGATTGTAAGGACACACTTCGGTCAAATGAGATGGATCCAAACAACAAGCGCAAATGGTACGAGGGGGAAGAGCAGGGGCAGGAGAAGGAGATGAAAATTTGCTCTCAATTGCTTACAGTTTCCGTATGATTGCAGCCATCTCGGCCTTCATTGCAATTTAGATGTCGAGTTGATGTACTCCTATCCTGGAGATACCTGAAGAAGAAGAAGAAGTTGAGGTGTTCGGTCGGGTGCTCTCCCACTGCAGCGTTTGCTCTGCAAGATCGTCAACTCTTCGTCATATTTGGACAGGAAGTGGCCCTAACAAATAGTTTCCAGCAACTGCTTAGTTACTGGATTCAGGCCGTCATATAAGGTTTGGCAAAGTTGCCATTTCTCTATACCATGATGAGGACACTGAACAAGGAGGTCCTTGTACCGGTCAAAGCACTTCCAAAAAGGTTCGATCGGAAGCTGGGTGAATTGATTTATTTCGTTTCGGATCCGTGTGGTCTTATGATTTAGGTAGAATTTTTTAAGAAACACTTTTACAAACTCGTCCCAACTGGTTATCGAATGAGAAGCAGTGCTACACAACCACTTTTCAGCAAGGTCATACAGAGTGAAAGGAATGAATCGTAGCCATATAGCATCATCAGACAGTTGGGTTGTCTTTATCATCGATCAAACGTTCTGGAATTTATTGATGAAGATGTAGGCATCTTCGGATTCAAGCCCGCGAAATTTGGGCAGCATGTTGATGAAGTAGGGCTTAATTTCGAAATTATCCCCATTGGCCGGTGGAGGTGAAAGACAAGTCAGAAGTGCTGCGAAGGTAGGATAAAAACGATCCTGGAGAGCGATTCATTGTGGCGCTTCCACAAGAGGTTGTCGCGGGTTATTCGCACCTAATGGAGGTGGAATTATTTCAGGGGGAGGTAAAGGGATGTTAGGAGGAAATTCTGACAACTCGGAAGAATAATTTAGTGATGGTGAAGGTGAAGGTAAAGATGCATGCATAGAATCTCGGTCAACGTCGGAGTTGGCCGGCAAAGATAAGGGTGAAAGAGGCGTGGAAGGAGTTTCGACGTCGAAATCGATGGTGTAGTCAGTAGAGACTAATGTAACGTGGACTAGGCGGGCACTAGTGTCCCGAGTCCAACCAGACATACACTAAACGAGTTTAATATAGTCAAAGCTTAGAATGTGAGGGTAAGAAAACGTCAATGGAGAAACGTTGATGAAAGGTGGGTGAAATGGAATTTTGGTGACAAAGGGCAAGTTTTTATAAAAGTTTTTGTTTTTTCTTTTTTTTAGAGACAGTTTTAAAAAATATATATGGATTTATGACACAACTTCAAACAATCACAGTCATAACATGCACAATCACACCTAGGGCTATGGTCTTCAAAGTCCACTAGACTGCTCTTAACTGTTCCAAAGTGACAAGCTGTGAGATCACTCTCAAATAGTCTCTTCACCACCAATTGTGGACAGGTAAGCACAAGCGAGGTAAGGAGGGTTTCGCTCACGAATCACTGTGAGACGGGCCTTTTAAAATTACCTCCTCACTTGTCTAGCTTAGGCACCACAAAATCAAGTTTAGATAAACGACCGAATGTCTACAACCTTCCTCTGTCTTATTGAGCATGACAAATCCTTAGTTGGCTGAGTCTAGATATTTTTTATTAAGATCAAGGGTAATGCATATGCTTTTAGTGATTTTTGGGGTCTTAGGAACGGTGATGAAATCCACACCCAATCTGAATTGGTGTTATAGCCCTTTAAAGTCCGTATTATTTATTCAAAACAGTAACAAACAAAAATCTGAAACACTTGCAAAATTTTTTATTTGGCGGCGGCGCAAAGAATCCTGCACAAAACAGTTTTATTGGAGAGGGGAAGAGAGTTTGCACAAAGAATACTGCAGGAAGAATAGTTCAGTAGAGTTCAGAGGGGGTGAAAAGAAGATTGGAATACTCACAAAAGTTTTTTGATGCTGATGTCACTGGTTGACCGTTGTTCCGCGGTCAAACCTACGCTTTTGCCGCGGTTCCGCGGCTTGATAGACGATTGGGAGCTTCAAAATTCTTCACTGAGCTAACTGTAATCTCCTCTTCTTGGTTAGAGCCCCTAAATCTTGGATTGGTCACTGAATTTGCTCCAGAATTGTATAGTTAACTGTTGTTTCGACTTGATGCGCCGCGGTGTAGCCGCGAGATATGGGTCTAACTCTCCACGACTTTGGCACTGAACTTGATCTTCTCACTGCATTGCATACTTGCACAAAAAAGAATAAAAAATAACAAGATGATTTTTATAGTTGTTTTGTTTTTTTTTTGTTTTTAGTTATATATATATATTCACAAATTAACCCGAAATGACACAAAGAAATAAACCACCGTCTCCCCGACAACGGCACCATTTGATTGATAGAGGTTTGGTGTCCTTAGTTTTAATTACCGCAATCAAGATGCTTTCGCTTGGTAGCTAGCCAGATGAGTACGGGTCGGTACATGGAGAGATGGGAATCTTTTTCTTAGTGTTTTAACGACTTAAGTCCAAATTGTCCAGGTTTGTTCAAGATTAACTATGTGCTAATTAAGTATGATAAAAGAGCTTGTTAGGTTTAGGATTAGGTTAGTTTGAATTAGGAATTCGCTCACTTCATTCGTTTGCCACTCTTAATATCGATGTTACGCTAATCGGCAACAACAGGGATTAGCATGACTAGGAAGGAGACTTGCGAGTATAAGCTAGGATTTCCAACGCTTAGTTCCTTCCTTTTGGTTCTTGTCCGTCCGTTCTTGGCTCTTAGCCATAACCTCCGGTCAATTTAACCACAACTGGTCTCACTAGGGTGTCACCGCTATCACGTAGGATAGCGTGCCGTAGGTAGCAGATTGTGGTTGAATTGACGGAAGTTCGAATCAAGATGTTGGGCAAAAAAAAGAGTGAGAGAGATTTTCTTTTCTCAAACTTTCCTTATCCAACCCTAACAAGTGAAAAACAACTCACCCATTATAAATACAAAGAAAATAAAACAAATAAAGAAGATAGAAAGAAATGAGGTAGAGAATCGCAACTAGCTAGTTGGGACGTCACTTGGGCAAGGATCACACTTAAGCATCATTGTTGCAAGGATAAAGGAAAAGAGAAAAAGAAAATAAAAAAACAAACAAATAACAACAACTACTTTAACAAACAGAATTTCAAGCAAAATATAAGAACTTAATCATAAGACTTGCATATGAAAAGAACCCTTCTTTATTCATCATTCACTCAAAACCTCACTACAATATCAATGGAGAATAGCTGAATAAGAAGAGGAAGTTACAAACTACTATACTAAATCCTAACACAAGAATAAGCCTCTTTACTTGGCTTGAAACCGGGCTATTTATAGGCAGATAGATAAAACCATAGGGCAAAAATCTGAGCCCTTACACAATTACAAAAGTACCCTAAAAATATCTCCTGACTCAGAGTCAACTCGGCCGCGGAACCGCCTCATAAGTGCCACATCGGCCGTGGTTCCGCGTCCCTTTGGATGAGTTGTTGTGCAGTTTTTTTTTTGGGTTTTTCATGTTGATGTTCTTCTTTGTTTAGTACACTTGGTTTTTCAGATTCACTTAATTTTTCTCCCAGATTCTCAACAGTCCAAAAAGATGAAAGATTGTGGACTTTTGCCTTGATCTTCTTGATCTCCGTGTTATAAACATGGTTCCTATGCTGCCTCCTTGTGCTTTGTGCATGAATGACCTTTGATTTCCATTTTGTCCCTCTAACCGGTAGGCGGCATCTGACGGATGGTGAGTGGAGACCTGTATTTTTATCTATTGTTGGCAGTTGTCCTGAATTTTTCGCGACTATTTTTTATTTTCATTATTTAGAGCTGAGAATATGTATCCTACAATTATTTTGGAAATACGGATCAAGATTACTTACCTATATGCATTACGATCAAGAATGAGCGGTATAAAAGTGCAAAATTCTGATATGAACAGTAGTCTATAAGCACATCCTTAAAATTGTCCCTAGTCATTAGATTATCGAGACTGGGCATCGATACTCTAGAGTAGACTAGTGTATACGTTTCTTATCCCCGTTAGGAAAGATGGTCAGTCCCATAGCCATTGGTATATGGTACCAAAGATATTATATAGGTGCTTATTAGGTTATGAGTTACATTGGACAGATTCGCTGTGAACTACTAGTTGGTGTTATACTTTTCGTTGGATTGCAATTCTCTGGTGACATGAGTATAGGTTAGTCCGATGACCTGACATAACCATCAGTTTCGAGTGTGTTCCCATAGTACTTAGATTACTACCTTACCATGGTTTTAAAGAGTCGTGCAAATTGGGAGTAGCCGGGTGCAGCCCTGAAGCATATGGAGGCAGTAGGTGAAAGAAATGATTCGTCTCTTCCGGTGTAGGAAATCGATATCGCGCTGTGCACGGTCGGCCGATAATACAAGTCCCTGGACATGGCAAGTAAGATTTATTGGTAGAAAGACCATAGTTACTCAGGCTGTAATGGGTTCCTCACCGACTCGATTTATCGTACTAATAGGGCTCTGAAGTTTACCACCCCTTGGACAATTATCCAATATACTTAGACGAACAGACTGGATTGTACGGAGAATGTCATTTATAGGCTAAGTAGGTGTTCAGATGAGTCTTTTTGTCGATCTTTCTGTCGATAGATACCTTGGTAGCCGTTACGTATAGCTAGTGCTACTGTCGTGGTTGTGGTTAAGCCCACTGCCAAAGTATTGTCGATTCTTTAGAGTCCCGCACAGAGCATTTCACGGTTCAGGCGAAACGGTATAGTATGTGTATTTAGATACGCTTGGGTGTTTGATTGAATACGTGTATTTTATACACGTGCTTTAATCGGACTTTGTAGTAATACTAGTAGGTTTGAAAGATAGCCATGTTAGTTATATGTATGCCCTAGAGGCCATTACTGTACATACGATGCATATTGTAGTGGATGCTTGGACATATATATGGAGGACTTTCTTACTTGACATGATAGTACGCTATCTGGTTGCTCTTTATCTTAACATGTACTCTGATTGTCTCTATGTTACATGTTAATAAAGCCTTTAGGACGAGTACTTGACTACCAGGACTATGATGCGGATCATACTAGTGGGGACAGTGTAGTCACCAAGTACATCCTTCAAATGTTCCTAGTCGTGGGAGTACGGAGACAGGGCATCGATACTCCAGAGTAGACTAGCGTATGCGCTTCTTGACCCATATGATGGGCGATGGATGATCCCATATCCATTGGTGTTTGACATCAGAGAAGGTATGCGGGTGCTCAGTGGAGACTGGGTACACTGGACGGACTTGCCGAGAACTACCAGATGGTATTATACCTCACGTCATATGGCAGTTCTCTGGTGACACTGGTACAGGTTAGTCTGTAGACCCGAGATCGTCATAGAGTCTTGTGTGATTCCCACTGTGCTTTGATTTCCATCTTACCATGTCCAAGAGGGCGTGCAAAAAGGTGGCTTTTGGGTACAGTCCCGAATTACATGGAGGCAATGAGCGATAGGAGGGGATTCGTCTCTCTCGGTATAGGGAGTTGATGTTGTGCTGTGTTCGATAGGCTATATCTGGAAATCCCTGGACATGGTTGCTGAGATTTACTGGTAAGTGTTATCAGTAGTTTCTCAAACTATTATAGACCACATATCGACACGACTTATCAAGCTATTGGGGTCTGACGTTAACCACCCCTAGGCGAGATATGCGACATATCAGACGAAGAGACCGGACTGTACGGGAGTGTTACTGATTGGATTCACGGGAGAATGTACAGGCTTGGTTGTTGATCTTCTGATTGCTCAATACCTGGGTGGCTGTTACGTTTAGCTGACCGCTTGCAGCTTGTGGGTGTTTGATATGATCATCACCTACTGCCGGCGTATTGATGATTCTTTAGAGTCCTACACAGAGGTTTCCTGGCTCAGGCAAAACGGAGTAGGAGCACATATGTGATATGTGCGGGACCGAGAACAATACATGTATGTGATACCATATTAGATTCTCCCGATATGAAATATCGGCCGGGTATATGCGATATAGCCGGGTCATCGGATCAAGTGTTGATTCGATGAACTGATACAGATTATATTAGTCAGTTATTTGTGAAATAGCCAGATTATCGGATCAAGTGTTGATTTGATAATTTAATGTATAATTATATATTTGATATATTGTATTATATTAACTAATATTAGCTCACTTAAAGATTCGTTTTCTCACTCGGGTAATACATTGATATATATGTGATATATGTTAATTGTATTATTTTATTTTGTTACAATAAATATTGTATATGTGATATATAATATTGTAACATGTTATGGTTATAAATGCAACATGTTTTGTGGAGTTTAAATGTGGTTAAGGTTTGGATTAGGGTTAATCTTTCATGAAGCTTTCAAGAAGCTTCTTGAAGTTTTGATTTTGACTTGGATATTTTGTGATATTTGCTTAACCCAACCCAACCCTTCACCATAGTTAATTCTCTACATGGGTTAAGTCTTCATACTTAACCCATGGTTGCATTTCTAACCTCACTAGAGTTTTCATTATTCATCACAAATGGTTTTCATCTTCTTCTTCCTCTTGATAAAGCTTTCTAGCTTTTGGTGATGTGATGAAAATGAGTGAGAAATAGAAAATAAATGAGAGCTAAATTCCTACTTCATCATCCTCATCTATTCTAGCCACTTAGATTAGGGTGTTTGCTTTGCTAATACTTGATTAGCAAAGCAAGAGCTTAGGTTTGAGTTTCTTCAAGATAGATCATCTTTGTTATCGAAGATCGGAAGAAGCTTGCATCTTTCTTTTGTGGAGCCTCTCTAGAGTCCGGAAACCCGATGGTCGCAGTGAAGGGACCTCAACACGGAGCTTTAGAAGTGAAGGACCGGACTACAAAGGTTGTAATCCCAAACTCTTAGAAGTAAAGTTGTTTACTTGCTTTGTTTCGCCTAATCTCTATTCTAAGATCTTGGTTAGGGTTGTTCGGCACGTCTAAAATTTAAATCGGGCATGGTTGATGCCTTATAGAACCTTGTGAGAGTGCCTAGTAACCCTACAGTGGTATGAAAGACAAGCTAGAGCTTTAGGCGAAGTCTTGGCGAAGTTTAAAGTCCGATCGAACCTCGAAACCCCATTTTACCCCCCTCTCTGGAAATTTTTTAAAATGTTGATTTTTTCTGTATTAAAAATTCTAAGAAAAATAAGCAGGATATTTTTGGAATTACTGTGAAAAACGAGCCAGTAATTCCGTCAAAGCGCCGCGGAACCGCGGCCGTACCATGCCTGGTGCGGCGGTTCCGCGGCCGTATATGGGCATTAGGGTTAGTTCTTTGCACAGTAATAACCGTAGGTATTTCCTGATGCTTCTGGGAATTTTTGATATTACTCAAGTGTTGAGTTTTCTGGAGATCTTTTGTATTTATTGATGCGATCGGAAAGTTTAACTTCATTTAAGTTTTTTCCGAATAATTTAGAACGTGTTAAAAAGTTCGAACGGATATCAATAACTCACTTTTTCCATTGTCGGAAAATATTCAAAAGTTGGATTTTTTCTCGAGATTGAAATTTCCGGAAAATCGTGCAAGTAACGCGGTGGACCCTTTAGAAGAAAACAAACCTTAACTCGATTATGTGACCGTCTGAACTGCCATTGAACCTTAGGGTTTGGGGCAGTACGGCGTTGCCACATGTGAGGCGTTGGTTTAACCCATCTACGGCTGGACCATTGGTACTGTGGCATGTGATGGATACTTTTTGAACTCCGCTCAAGTGTTGAGCTATTTGGAAAATCTTGGGTGTTTATTTATTCGATCGGAAACTTTAACATTGTCTATTTATTTGGGATGTGATACAATATTTGGAATCCACAAGTAGTTATGAGATAACTAATTTGAATGTTATAAATCTAGCAGTTCAGTCTCAGTTGATCGGTTGCCACGGGATTTTGATGCGATCAAAAGTCCGTCGCAATCACGTAGTGTACGCGGATACTCGCCGGGTAAACTTAATAGATAGCCACTCCCCATAGCCCCGACCAAGTGACTGTAGGAGAACCCCGTCGCCAAAAGCATCCGTACGGGTGCTCGTGGCAGCGGTGTTCCTCCATAATGCACTTTGTCGACAGCATCCGGGGGTGCGGCCATCTACTAAAGTTTGCGACGAGCATTCGATCAGGATGTCGGGAATCTTGTTGAATTGCCAGACTAGATATTGAAAAGCGTTTTCGATAATGAGACTAAAATGCGGAGTTTATAATTGTTAGGCATGCGATGTCTAAGGAATTCATTTGGTTAGGCATGCGATGTCTAAGAAGGTTGCGGATTCCAACTGTTGTAGTTTTACACTTTTTTTTCTGCGACCGTAAGTGTAATATGTGGTGTATCGCCGGTTTCGTTGCTATACATCAATGACAATTGGGATACGCATATTTACTTACGTTGATGATATGTGATATTATGTGTTGCTGTGATATGTTATATTGGATCGTCGCGTTTTGAATACCGGGGGTTTTATATGAGATGAGAGTTTTTCATTTTCATTTATGTAAAATTCATTTGTATGTAATATTCTTTTATTGGGACACTTCCGGGCTGAGGATGATGTCACAATTGTATATTATTTACTTTTCCGCATTAGGTAGACCCAAGGAGGGGAGCACAAGTAATCGGGTTCTAGGGTCCAGTGGGAGACCATCTCGAGGAGTCGAGACCGGGTCTCCTAACCCTAGAATTGGCAGTGTTGCTTGCTGCTCTCGTAGGGGTTTAGGGTGTGGGTTTGGCTATTCATTGCGACCGTGGAATCCATGTTTTATGCAGGCCCGTATTAAAACACGGACGCCCTAGTATATCCAATATTTCATATATGTTCTTCTGCTGCAATGTTCTGTGATGAGATCATATTACATCCTGAGATGAATGTTTATATTATATATATGAGATATATGTTATATTGCAGATTTCGTTTCAAATGTGATGCTTGTGAAGCATAATAAAATGGGACTTCATTAATGAGATTAATGAAACTAAAAGAAACCTAAAGATGTTGTAGAAACTTGTTTAAAACTGGTAGCTCTAGTTCTTGCTCTGCATAGCGGTATTCCTTGTATAATATCCAGCACCTTATTCGATAAGGAAAGAGTCGAGCTCCCATCACTGGGAGTGACCTCTTTAGTGAAACTAGCAGATGCTACATACTCGGTTTGTCTTTTGATTGCTTCTATAGTTTTTGCTTTGCATCACGGTATTTGTGAAATATCCTGCACCTTATTCGATAAGGAAAGAGCCGACGATCCCTTCACCAGGAGTGACCTCTTTAGCAAAACTAGAAAAGGCCCCAGAAACATTCCATTTAAAATCACTCGATTCTACAACGATATCATGTTCATTACGCAAAGGGTTTTCTTAAAAACCAGTCGTAGCCCTCGGTCATATCAGATAAGGACTGTTTAGTATTCGTGCTCCGTTTATTGGCCTTTTGTAAGTCCATGTCATGCACCCCACGAGCTTGCGGGGAGGCGTAATATATGAAAAACGATTATCAAAGTTTCGTAACACAGACTTATGCGCATGAATCGTATCTAAACCTTTACTAGCAAACTACGAGAGGTTTAACTACTCGGATTCGAAGTTATACCTCACGTTACTTGTCCTTCGGGTTTTCATCGCTGTCCTCCACTCCTTGTAGGCTCCTTGGAACATCGGCACCTCAACGGCCTCCTCGAGTCAAAGACGATCCACCCGAGAGCTCCTACGCCAAGCTTGATCTCTAACTTGAGATAACTAGGTTGCTCAAAGTGCTAATCTAAGCTACCTATAGGATATAGAGTGAGGTTATGGATGTATTAGTCTAGCTAACCCTTGATCTCAACACATGAGAGGTTAGGGTTAGGGTTTCAAGAATGAGAGAGCTTGAGGAGAGAGAAGGTGATGATGAGAATGATATTGAAAAATGAACTCATTAGAATATATCAACCATAACAATTTATCAAATAAATAATATATATGATTAATCATCATGGTTGATGCACTCACCTTATGTGATTCATCGTATGAGTCATTAGCTTCATAAATGAAGCATTAACTCCATGGATGAATCACACAAATGAGTAATCAAGCACTAAATTCTTATGCCGCCTTAACCCCCAAGTCACCATGCTTCTAGAAGCTTCCCGGAAAATTACGAGAACGCCCCTCCAATCCGTGAAAACACGGAAAAACTTTAGACTGTATAAATCCAATAACCTGATACTAGAATCAGGCTTAAACCAAAGCCGGCTAGTAAAAACTGTCCGAACGCCGTACGCGCGTTTAAACATGTATGCGTCCGAACACTTGTCGTAAAACCATACGACCTCTATATCGTTTCTCCTGGAGCAGGGAAACCCTCTGTGTGGGACTCTAAAGACTCGACACTACGCTGGCAGTGGATTTAACCACAGACCGCAAGCGGCACTAGCTGTACGTAACGGTCCCCAGTCAGATGTCGATAAGAAGGCCGATGAGGAAACCCATCCGAACTCCTACTGAGCCTGATGTGACAATCTCCGTACAGTCCGGTCTTTTCGTCTGATACTATCGCATATCGAGCCTAGGAGGCGGCAAGCGTCAGTCCCCTAATAGCGGTATAAGTCGTGTTGGAACTTAGCCCATTACACCTTGAGAAAACTACTAGAACCTACCAGTAAATCTCGCTTGCCCTCGCCAGGGACTTTGCGTAATGGCTCTCTGACACAGCGCGATATCAACTCCCAATACCGGGAGAGACGAATCCTGTCTAACCGCCACTGCCTCCAAGTGCTTGGGACTGCACCCAACTGCTACCTGTTTGCACGACTCCTTTGAGCCGTGGTAGGGTAGCAATCTAAGAACAGTGGGACACACTCGAGGCGAAGTAGTAGTGTCAAGTCTGCGGTGTCAAGTCTGCGGACTATGCTGTTAGTGTATATGCCCTAGAGGCCATTACTGTATCATACTAGTTTGTATATTACTTAATGGAAGCTTGGGATATTCACCTTGTATATACAATCTTACTCAAAATAGTAGTATGCTACTTGGTTTGTTTCTACTTCAATGTGTACATGTGTTTATCTTTGTATATCGCCTATACACATTAGTGGAGCCCTTAGGATCTTTGCTTGATTACCAGCGATGTGATGGCCGTCACACTAGTGGGGCTGGGTAATCTATAAGCACATCCTTATGCAGGTCCCTGGTCGCAGGACTATCGAGACAGGGCATCGATACTCCGGAGTAGACCAGCGCATGCGCTTCTCATCGCAGTGTGGGAGACGGTCTGTCCCACAGCCGTCAGTACGTCGTACTTGAGATAGTATGCGGGTGCTCGTTAGGTTACGGGTACACTGGACAGGACTCGTCGGGAACTGATTAGTTGGTATTATGCCTATCGTCAGTTATCAGTTCCCAGGTGACATGAGTACAGCTTAGTCCGCTGACTTGACACTGTCACTTCGCCTCGAGTGTGTTCCCACTGTACTTTGATCACTACCCTACCACGGCTCAAAGGAGTCGTGCAAACAGGTGGTGGTTGGGTGCAGTCCCGAAGCACTTGGAGGCAGTGACGGTTAGACAGGATTCGTCTCTCCCGGTATTGGGGGTTGACATCGCGCTGTGTCTAGGAGAGCCATTACACGAGTAGTCCCTGGCCAGGGCAAACGAGATATACTGGAGGGTTTCCAGTGATATCTCAGGGTGTTTTGGGCTTCGCTCCGGCACGACTTGTACCGCTATTGGGGGACTGACGTTTACCGCCCCCTAGGCCCGCCATGCGATGTATCAGACGAACAGACCGGACTGTACGGAGAATGTCACACTCAGGCTCAGTAGGAGTTCAGATGGGTTTCGCCTCGTCGGTCTTCTTGTCGGCATTACCTGGGGACCGTTACGCACAGCTAGTGCCGCTTGCGGTCTGTGGTTAAACCCACTGCCAGCGTAGTGTCGAGTCTTTAGAGTCCCACACAGAAAGTTTTTCGCCTTTAGGCAAAAGAGTAGAGGTCGCATGGTATTGCGATAGGTCGCATGGTTTTGCGACAGGGTGCGGTCACATCCGTGCACTTATGCACGTACAGTGTCCGGACAGTTTACACTAGCGGGCTTTGGTTTAAGCCAGATCCTAGTGTACCTTATGGGATTGGATTTATCCAGTTTGCATTCGTGTTCCTCGGAACGCGGATGCGGGTGTGTATGCACAGTTGACAGGGAGGCACAGACAGCGGATTCTCATTAGGGTTGTTGACAGTTGACCGTTGACTTTTTGACTTTTTGCTCAACCCTAATGAGAATATGATATGTGATTAACTATTATATTAATTAAGTATTATGGTGACTTGGTTGTTGACTTTTGTTGACTTTGTTGACTTGTTGACTTTTGCTGACTTGTTGACTTTGTTGACCGGTTGACTAGGCTTGACTAGTTGACCAAAATGATAACCATGGCTATCATTTCATGCCAAAGACTTTTACTTGCTTGCTCATTTGAGTAAAATGAGTGCATGACATGATAATGTTATGGTTGCTTCAACCATCACATAAGACTTTTATTGATATGATGAGTTATGATTATTTTGGATTATGAGAGGGTGAGAGACAAAAGAGAGCCTTATTCTTTCTTGCTCATTCTCTCTCTTGTTCTTGAGCTCTCCATTTTGCTCTCACTCTCATCCTCTTGCTCCCTCTCTTGACTCTATGGTTCATATCTCTCATGTGTTGAGAATCAAGAACCATAGATAAAATCCCATTCTAAATCTTCTCTACTCATTCTAGTTCACTAGGTTTAGCAAACCAAGTAAACTAGTTTCTTCAAAGAACGAAGAAGGAGCTAAAGGTTGGAGCTTTCAAGTGGATCTATCTTCGGCGTACGGAGACGACGAGAAGGAGCCATCGGACCACCATCGGAGCTTGAAGAAGAAGGAGTTCAAGACAAGCTAGGTATAACCCCCTAACCGAGTAGCTAGAAACTCATAGTTAGGATGTTAGATAGAAGTTTAACCAAGATCCGGGTTATAGGTCCATGTTACCACCTCCGTAAAAATTGTTATTTACCAAATTCCGCATTCCCGAAAGTACCGGGAGAGGTAGCATGGACTTATAGTGGTATCAGAGCCTAGTTAAACTCTATCTAATATGTTAGCAAGTTACTAGAAGATCGATCAACGAAAAAGTCCCGAAACGAACCCCGGAATTTTAAACTTTCTGTCGATTTTAAAAGTGCTGGAAAACTGTTTTGAAAAACACCAAAAATCGACTCAGGCTTTTTTAAAGAAACTGCAAAAATTTGGGCCCCTGACTCGATCAAAGCGCCGCGTTTCCGCGGCGGGAGCACGCTCCCGCCGCGGAAACGCGGCCGAGTTGACTCGGTCAGGGGTTTTCTTTTCTGCAGTTTGCTCATGGGGGTATTTTGGGATTTTTAGAATATATATTTTCTGCCCAGATTTTCCAGAACGAAAATTTCCTTTTTGGGGTCCCGAAAATCCGTATTTTTGATCGAACTTCTAAAAGACTTAAGCTAACGGGTTTTTCTGTAATGTGATATTTGTATTGAACGTCTACTAATCGCTATATGTCGATTAGTGGGGGTTATACAAATCTGTGATCTGTAATGTGCTGGAATGTGTATATAAATATGTTGGATTGTCGCGGGTGAATAGCCGGGGGTTGTGAGACGAGAGTTTTCTTTTCTTGCAATTCATGTAAATTTGTAAATTGATGTAATAATTATTTGTATGGCCGCACAACCGGGTCGGGGTTGTAGCCGTCATTGTATAATTTCTTTTTACTGTTTTTGCTCCTAGGATAGACCCATGGAGGGGTGCACAAACTACCGGGTATGCCGAAGTGTCGAGTGGCCTACTCATGGAGATGAGGGAGGTTGCTACGCTTCGGGTACTTGGCTGGTAGTTTGCCGCACCCGTAGGGGTCTTGGGTGGGGTATTGGCTATTCACCGCGACCGTGTTATCTGTTTTTGTTACAGGCTCGTACAAATTACAGCTTCCTAGTATATCCAATGTATTTATCTGTGATCTGAAATGTTTATCATTGCAGTATATCTATATATGATATTATTTAGGCGTTGCTTATGTTTTACAGACGCGCTAGCCCAGCCCCCGCTCTGTCGTTAGTTAAGTAACCTAACGGGTAATGACGGGGCCCAGTAGCGAATGCGAATGGCATAAGCGTACGTCATATTTTGGTTGTTTTCTGCAATGGTAGGATTAAATGATGGGACGCATTAAAAGAACTAATGCAAGAATATCACGCATTAAAAGAACTAATGCAAGAAAATAAACCAAGTAAAAGTCGTTGGAACACTTTCGAAAAACCACTCGGTTCTTTTCAAAACAAACTTTTAAAATACGGAGTTTGAGCCACTCCATTTAAAAGCTATCTCGTTCCATCGACTAAATCAAGTTCACTACGTTCACGGTTTCGCCAAAACCATTCGTAGCCCTCCGTCGTTTCATATAAATATTCAACAGTATTCAAGCTGTGTTTGATGGCCTTAGTCAAGGCACAGTGATTGGTAGCTGGTGGATACTCATATGTTGCATAGATAGATGCGTTGGTTTGGGACAGTCGTATTACTTTGTTGGCCATAGTCAAGGGTATATACGGATGGGTTCAAATTAACCTGGACAACGACGGGTAGAACTTGACATGTGACTTATGATTTGTTGGCCTTAGTCAAGGTCATAAGAGCATGGGGCAAAAATCCACATCGGGAGTTTCAAATGAACTGAAACTTGCTAGCGTTGCATACCATTTGGAGTGTGATGATTCTGGTAGGATTCCTTCAGTTTCGTCACGCGATGATATTTGGATCCCGTTCCTACTGTGAGTATATGCTACTCCTCGGGAAATTTCTCACTAAACGATCAATGCTATAAACCTAGTAGGTGCCGAGAAAGGTGTTAGCGGGGCTACGCCCCCAGGGAAAAGAGGTTCATTAATTAAGGAACTTCGCGAAAGCGTTGGAAAACCTCCCTCGAAGTACCGACACCGGCCTGGCTGAACGGTTAAGCAAGTATTGTGTGGTGGGATTAATCCCGACTAATTCTTCCTTTGTGGTTTGAGGAGGGATTCGAGAAACAGTGGGAGCCATCCTGTTTAGAAAAATTAAAAACCACTCTAAACTTGCAAGAGCATCATGCTGAGTGTCTTCTTCTATCTCTCTTAATTGCAGCGACCCTGTGACCGCACCTAGGTTACATCTAGATAAAAATATGACTGAACCTGACTGTTATGACTGGCAAAGGTCTGTCCAGATGTCCATTGCCCATGACAAGTTGGGACACCTCTTAACTAATCAAATCCCTGCTGTCTCAGGTCCAGTTTCCCCTGTCACGGATGTTCACATCCGCAGGACATCGGAAAAGGATTGTGCGAAAGCCAAGTGCCTCGTGTTAGCCTCAGTTAATGGTGCAAACCAGAGGCAGCACGAGAAGATGGACTCAGTTTCTATCTTCCTCCATAACAAAGTTTTATATGGAGAGCAATCTCGTATCGCAAGATATGAGACCTCGAACGAATTGCTTCAAGCGAGGTTGGCTGTCGGGTCATCTGTAGGGGGCAACGTCCTTACAGAAACCAGCTATTTTAAGCTCACGGACCTGGAGACCACGTTGGAGAATGGGTCAAGTACTGACCTAATTCTACAGTCCTTGCCCTCCGCTTATACCCTGAAAGAAACCAGGGAAGAAGAAGGAAAAGGAAGGGCAGAAGTTTCGGGACTGGATATGATTAAAGAGGGATGTTCCTATTGTAACGGGAATGAACTATGGCAGAGAGATTGCAGGGCTTGTATAGCCAGTAGCCAGAATTCGAAGCATGTTGTGGCTTTGGCTTCGAGTGTGTTTGTAATTGAGAACTGTTTTTCAGTTAACCCTACTTCCTGGGTATTGGATACCGGATCAGGATCTCATATCTGTAATTCGTTACAGGGTTTGAGAAACCGTAGGGTTATCAGGAAAGGTGATATGACTCTCAGGGTTGCTAACGGAATGAGCATGGATGCTGTATCCGTAGGGGAATATCACCTAGGACTGACAACTGGGCAGATATTGATTCTGCGTGACTGTTTGTATGTACCAGGTGCGACTTGCAATATCATATCTGTATCCTTACTTTCTAAGGAAGGATATGATTTTGCTTTTGTAAGCGATGTAGTAAACATCCACCTAAATCAAGCATTGATTGGGTCAGGTACATTAAATAACGGTATATACGTATTGAATCAAGCTCAGATATTCAGTGTCCAGAACACACTTAAAAGAAAGTCTCCAGAATTAAATCAGGCTTTCTTATGGCATTGTAGACTGGGTCACATCAATGAGACACGGTTGACTAAGTTACATAAAGAAGGATACTTGGATCCGTTCGAGTACCAGTCTTATGCCACTTGTGAATCTTGTCTCATGGGAAAGATGACAAAGACTCCGTTCACTGGACACGGAGTAAGAGCGAGCGAGCTCTTGGGACTTATACACAGTGATGTGTGTGGTCCAATGTCTACACATGCGCGAAGCGGTTATTCATACTTCATTACTTTCACAGATGATTTCTCTAGGTATGGACATGTCTTCTTAATGAAGCACAAATCCGAGGCCTTTGAGAAATTTCGAGAATATAAGAATGAAGTAGAAAAACAAACAGGCAAAAGTATCAAGATCCTAAGATCGGATCGAGGTGGTGAATACTTGAGTGCCGAGTTTCTGGACTACTTAAAAGAGAATGGAATTCTCTCTCAGCGTACTCCTCCATACACACCACAACACAATGGTGTATCGGAAAGAAGGAATCGAACCCTATTAGATATGGTTCGTTCCATGATGAGTAAGGCTGAGTTACCGCGATCTTTCTGGGGTTATGCACTGGAAACAGCTGCACATCTCTTGAACCAAGTTCCTACTAAGACAGTGCCTACCACACCATATCAGATGTAGAGTGGGAAGAAACCCTGTCATAAATCCTTTAAGACATGGGGATGTCCGGCTTTTGTAAAAAAGCAGCATGAGGACAAGCTCGAGGCACGCTCAGTACAGTGCAAGTTTGTGGGATACCCAAAGAATCCAAGGGGTATCTTTTCTATTACGCAGAGGAGCAAAAAGTCCTTGTTTCTCGTTATGCCCGCTTCTTGGAAACTGAGTTTTTAGAAAGTCAGATAAGTGGGAGCGCAATAGAACTGGAAGAAATTCCAGAACCACAAGCTGTTACTGAAACCTTAGTAGAACCAGAAGGTTCAGGGGAACCGGACATTCCTACGCCGCTCCGCAGGAGTAGTAGGCAGTCTCATCCGCCCGAGAGATACTACGGTTTTCTCATAGACGGGGATAGAGAGGATTGCATCATAGATTATGATGAGCCTACTAGCTTCCAGCAAGCCATTCAGAGCGGTGACTCGGTAAAATGGCTGGATGCAATGCGGACCGAGATGGAGTCCATGTACACCAACAAAGTTTGGACTTTGGACTTTGCTCCAGAAGAGGTAAAACCCGTAGGCTGCAAATGGATCTTCAGAAAGAAGATTGGTGTAGATGGGCAGGTTGAAACCTATAAAGCTAGGCTCGTTGCAAAGGGTTTTCGTCAAAGACCTGGTTTGGACTATGACGAGACCTTTTCTCCGGTAGCCATGCTTAAATCCATTCGGATCCTTCTTGCCAATGTTGCCTTCCACGATTATGAAATCTGGCAGATGGACGTAAAGACGACTTTCCTAAATGGAAATTTGGAAGAGTGCGTCTATATGGATCAGCCAGAGGGATTCATTCAGAGTGGGAGCAGCGGTAAAGTGTGCAAGTTGCTCAAGTCCATCTATGGACTTAAGCAGGCATCGCGGAGTTGGAACATCTGCTTTGATGATACTGTCAAAGAATTCGACTTTGTCAAAAACCCAGATGAACCATGCATTTACAGTAAGATTGTAGGGAGAAATGTGGTATTCCTCGTCTTGTACGTCGATGACATTCTCCTAATAGGAAATGAAATTCCTATGCTACAGTCAGTCAAAGGATTCTTGTCACAGAGGTTCTCCATGAAGGACCTGGGCGATGCCAACTACATTCTGGGGATCCAGATCTATCGTGATAGATCTAAAAGGATGTTGGGACTTTCACAGTCAAGGTACATCGACACCATACTGAAACGATTCAGTATGGAAGATTCCAAGCGCGGTAATCTACCGGCTTGTCACGGAATCACCCTCTCCAAAGAGATGTCTCCCAAGACTGATTTGGAAAGGGCTCGCATGTCATCAATACCCTACGCATCTGCGGTAGGCTCTATTATGTATGCGATGTTATGTACCAGACCAGATGTAGCATACGCATTGAGCGTTGTAAGCCGGTATCAGTCGAACCCAGGGGAGAAACACTGGATAGCAGTAAAGAACATTCTCAAGTACCTAAGGAGGACTAAGGAGATGTTCTTGGTGTATGGCGGAAAGGACTTCCAGATTGAGGCCTTTGCTGACTCCAGCTGCCAGAGTGACAAGGATGACTCCAAGTCCATGTCGGGTTATGTCTTTACCCTCAATGGAGGGGCGGTTTGCTGGAAGAGTTCCAAGCAGGAAACCGTTGCTGACTCAACTATGGAAGTGGAGTACATAGCTGCTTGCGATGCCGCAAAGGAAGCTGTCTGGATGAAGAAGTTCCTCACGGAACTTCAGCTGGTTCCTACCAGTGTTGATCCAATACCGTTGTATTGTGACAACAACGGCGCTATAGCTTTAGCGAAGGAACCCAGGTCCCATCAGAAGTCCAGGCACATTTTGAGGCGGTTCCACCTGATCAGGGAGATCATTGATCGCCAGGAGATCGAGGTAAAGAGAGTAAAATCAGAAGATAACACTGCAGATCCATTCACCAAGGCCCTGCCCCAGACTCAGTTCGAGCGGCTGATCGAGATGATAGGTCTTCGATACGCCAGTACATGGCCTTAGTGCAAGTGGGAGATTGTTAGTGTATATGCCCTAGAGGCCATTACTGTATCATACTAGTTTGTATATTACTTAATGGAAGCTTGGGATATTCACCTTGTATATACAATCTTGCTCAAAATAGTAGTATGCTACTTGGTTTGTTTCTACTTCAATGTGTACATGTGTTTATCTTTGTATATCGCCTATACACATTAGTGGAGCCCTTAGGATCTTTGCTTGATTACCAGCGATGTGATGGCCGTCACACTAGTGGGGCTGGGTAATCTATAAGCACATCCTTATGCAGGTCCCTGGTCGCAGGACTATCGAGACAGGGCATCGATACTCCGGAGTAGACCAGCGCATGCGCTTCTCATCCCAGTGTGGGAGACGGTCTGTCCCACAGCCGTCAGTACGTCGTACTTGAGATAGTATGCAGGTGCTCGTTAGGTTACGGGTACACTGGACAGGACTCGTCGGGAACTGATTAGTTGGTATTATGCCTATCGTCAGTTATCAGTTCCCAGGTGACATGAGTACAGCTTAGTCCGCTGACTTGACACTGTCACTTCGCCTCGAGTGTGTTCCCACTGTACTTTGATCACTACCCTACCACGGCTCAAAGGAGTCGTGCAAACAGGTGGTGGTTGGGTGCAGTCCCGAAGCACTTGGAGGCAGTGACGGTTAGACAGGATTCGTCTCTCCCGGTATTGAGGGTTGACATCGCGCTGTGTCTAGGAGAGCCATTACACGAGTAGTCCCTGGCCAGGGCAAACGAGATATACTGGTGGGTTTCCAGTGATATCTCAGGGTGTTTTGGGCTTCGCTCCGGCACGACTTGTACCGCTATTGGGGGACTGACGTTTACCGCCCCCTAGGCCCGCCATGCGATGTATCAGACGAACAGACCGGACTGTACGGAGAATGTCACACTCAGGCTCAGTAGGAGTTCAGATGGGTTTCGCCTCGTCGGTCTTCTTGTCGGCATTACCTGGGGACCGTTACGCACAGCTAGTGCCGCTTGCGGTCTGTGGTTAAACCTACTGCCAGGGTAGTGTCGAGTCTTTAGAGTCCCACACAGAAAGCTTTTCTCCTTTAGGCAAAAGAGTAGAGGTCGCATGGTATTGCGACAGGTCGCATGGTTTTGCGACAGGGTGCGGTCACATCCGTGCACTTATGCACGTACAGTGTCCGGACAGTTTACACTAGCGGGCTTTGGTTTAAGCCAGATCCTAGTGTACCTTATGGGATAGGATTTATCCAGTTTGCATTCGTGTTCCTCGGAACGCGGATGCGGGTGTGTATGCACAGTTGACAGGGAGGCACAGACAGCGGATTCTCATTAGGGTTGTTGACAGTTGACCGTTGACTTTTTGACTTTTTGCTCAACCCTAATGAGAATATGATATGTGATTAACTATTATATTAATTAAGTATTATGGTGACTTGGTTGTTGACTTTTGTTGAATTTGTTGACTTGTTGACTTTTGTTGACTTGTTGACTTTGTTGACCGGTTGACTAGGCTTGACTAGTTGACCATTATGATAACCATGGCTATCATTTCCTGCCAAAGACTTTTACTTGCTTGCTCATTTGAGTAAAATGAGTGCATGACATGATAATGTTATGGTTGCTTCAACCATCACATAAGACTTTTATTGATATGATGAGTTATGATTACTTTGGATTATGAGAGGGTGAGAGACAAAAGAAAGCCTTATTCTTTCTTGCTCATTCTCTCTCTTGTTCTTGAGCTCTCCATTTTGCTCTCACTCTCATCCTCTTGCTCCCTCTCTTGACTCTATGGATCATATCTCTCATGTGTTGAGAATCAAGAACCATAGATAAAATCCCATTCTAAATCTTCTCTACTCATTCTAGTTCACTAGGTTTAGCAAACCAAGTAAACTAGTTTCTTCAAAGAACGAAGAAGGAGCTAAAAGTTGGAGCTTTCAAGTGGATCTATCTTCGGCGTACGGAGACGACGAGAAGGAGCCATCGGACCACCATCGGAGCTTGAAGAAGAAGGAGTTCAAGACAAGCTAGGTATAACCCCCTAACCGAGTAGCTAGAAACTCATAGTTAGGATGTTAGATAGAAGTTTAACCAAGATCCGGGTTATAGGTCCATGTTACCACCTCCGTAAAAATTGTTATTTACCAAATTCTGCATTCCCGAAAGTACCGGGAGAGGTAGCATGGACTTACATATGCTGTACTCATGTCACCTGGGAACTGTTAACTGACGACGGGTATAATACCAACCAATCAGTTCCCCTGCGAGTCCTGTCCGGTGTACCCGTAACCTAACGAGCACCTGTATACTATCTCCAGTACGAAGTACTGACGGCTGTGGGACAGACCATCTCCTCAACTGGGATGAGATGCGTACACACTTAGTCTACTCCGGAATATCGATGCCCTGTCTCGATAATCCTACGACTAGGGACAAGTTTAGGATGTTTCTTATAGACTACTCAGCCCCCACTAGTGTGACTGCAATCACAACGCTGGTAATCAAGAAAAAGATCATATGGGCTCTACTAATATGTATAAGTGATACGTTACAAGTGTAAGTCGATGTGCAACACCCCACGACTTGTGGGGAGGCGGAAATTTGAAAAACAATCTTGTTCTTTGCTTAAACATCGACTAACCGCATTAATCGAAGCTAAACGATAACTAACATGAAACATAGAAGTTCTATACTACTATGTTTAGGGATTATACCTAATGAATCGTGTCCTTCGTCTTTGCGAACTCCTCCTCCTCCTCGGCCTTCTCGAAGTAGTAGATGATCCACCCGAGAGCTTTACTCCAAGCTTAGCCTCTAAACTTGAGGCAACTAACCTTCTTTAAGTGCTAATCAAAGAAGCTAGGTGATATAGAGTGAGGGTTATGGTTTAATTAGTCTAACTAATCCTTGTACTCAACACATGAGAGGGGAGGATTAGGGTTTGAACAGGGAGAGCTTGAGGAGAGAGAAGGTGAGAATAATAATGAAGTGAGAATAATGAGTTATGATAATATATATCAAGCATTTCTTTTTATCAAGAAAAGAATATAAATCAATTTAACAACCATGCTTGATAATATCTAGTGATGATTCAACTCCATGAGTCATTAAGCATTTATGATGCTTTAAATACATGGATGAATCATCCATATGACTCACTAATCACATTCATTGTATATGCCACCTAAACCTCCTTAGTCACCACCTTCTAGAAGCTTCTCGCGCAATTACGAGAACGCCACTCCTTTCCGCAAAAATACGGAAAAACTTTAGACTGTATAAATCCAATGACCGGATACCAGTAACTGGCTTAAACCAAAGCCGACTGGTAAAAATTGTCCGAAAGTCGTACGTGCGTAAACACACGTATGCGTCCGAACCCTTGTCGTAAAACCATACGACCTCTATATCGTTTCGGCCGGAGTAGGGAAACTCTCTGTGTGGGACTCTAGAGACTCGACTACTACGCTGGCAGTGGGTTTAACCACAGACCGCAAGCGGCACTAGCTGTACGTAACGGTCCCCAGGTAGATGTCGATAAGAAGGCTGATGAGGAAACCCATCCGAACTCCTACTGAGTCTGATGTGACAATCTCCATACAATCCGGTCCGTTCGTCCAAGACTATCGCATATCGGGCCTAGGGGGCGGCAAGCGTCAGTCCCCTAATAGCGGTATAAGTCTTGTCGGAGGGAAGCCCATTACACCCTGAGAAACTACTGGAACCTACCAGCAAATCTCGCTTGCCCTGGCCAGGGACTTTGCGTAATGGCTCTCTGACACAGCGCGATATCAACCCCCAATGCTGGGAGAGACGAATCATGTCTAACCGCCACTGTCTCCAAGTGCTCGGGACTGCACCCAACTGCTACCTGTTTGCACGACTCCTTTGAGCCGTGGTAGGGTAGCAATCTAAGAACAGTGGGACACACTCGAGGCGAAGTAGCAGTGTCAAGTCTGCGGACTATGCTGTACTCATGTCACCTGGGAACTGTTTACTGACGACTGGTATAAAACCAACCAACAGTTCCCTGTGAGTCCTGTCCGGTGTACCCATAACCTAACGAGCACCTGCATACTATCTCCAGTACGACGTACGGACGGCTGTGGGACAGACCATTTCCCCAACTGGGATGAGAAGCGTACACACTAGTCTACTCCGGAGTATCGATGCTCTGTCTCGATAATCCAACGACTAGGGACCTGAATAAGGATGTGCTTGTAGACTACCCAGCCCCCACTAGTGTGACTGCCATCACAACGCTGGCAGTTAAGCAAGATCCTAAGAGCTCTATCAATACGTATACTCACATATTAAGATAGAAAAACCAAGTAGCATACTACCATGTTTAGCAAGACTGTTATATACATGTGAATATCCCAAGCTTCCATTAAGTAATATACAAACTAGTATGATACAATAATGGCCCCTAGGGCATATACACTATCAATCTCCCACTTGCACTTGGGCCATGTACTGGCATATCGAAGACCGATGATCTCGAGTAGCCTCTCGAACTGAATCTGAGGTACGGCCTTCGTGAATGGATCAGCAATGTTCTCTTCAGAAGAAACTCTCCGAACCTCGATCTCCTGACGATCAATGATCTCCCCGATCAGGTGATACCGCCTTAAGATGTGTCTGGACTTCTGATGGGACCTTGGTTCCTTCGCTAAAGCTATAGCTCCGTTGTTGTCACAATAGAGAGGTATTGGATCAACTATGGTAGGAACCACCTGAAGTTCTGTTAGGAACTTCTTCATCCAGACTTCTTCTTTTGCGGCATCGCAAGCTGCTATATACTCCACTTCAATCGTTGAGTCAGCAACGGTGTCCTGCTTGGAACTCTTCCAGCACACCGCCCCTCCATTGAGGGTAAAGACATAACCCGACATGGACTTGGAATCGTCCTTATCACTCTGGAAGCCGGAATCAGCAAAGGCCTCCAACCTGAGGTCTTTTCCGCCGTAAACCAAGAACATCTCCTTAGTCCTTCATAGGTACTTGAGAATGTTCTTTACTGCTATCCAGTGTTTCTCCCCTGGGTCTGACTGATACAGGCTTACCACGCTCAGTGCGTAAGCTACATCTGGTCTGGTGCACAACATCGCATACATTATAGAGCCTACCGCAGAAGCGTAGGGTATAATAGACACGCGTTCCCTTTCCAAATCAGTCTTGGGAGACATCTCTTTGGAGAGGGTGATTCCGTGACAAGCCGATAAATTACCGCGCTTAGAATCCTCCATACTGAATCTTTTCAGTATAGTGTCGATATACCTGGTCTGCGAAAGTCCCAACATCCTCTTGGATCTATCACGATAGATCCGGATCCCCAGAATGTAAGAGGCATCACCCAGGTCTTTCATGGAGAACCTGTGTGACAAGAATCCTTTGACAGATTGTAGCATAGGAATGTCATTTACTATCAATAGAATGTCATTCAGGTACAAGACGAGGAATACGAAACTTCTGGCTACAACTTAACTATATATGCACGGTTCATCTGGATTTTTGATAAAGTCATAATCTTTGACTGTTTCATCAAAACAGATGTTCCAACTCCGCGATGCCTGCTTTAGTCCATAAATGGACTTAAGCAGCTTGCATACTTTCCCGCTGCTCCCACTCTGATTGAAACCCTCCGGCTGATCCATATAGACGCACTCTTCTAAATTTCCATTCAGAAAAGCCGTCTTTACGTCCATCTGCCAGATTTCATAATCATGGAAGGCAGCAATAGCAAGAAGGACCCGAATGGATTTGAGCATAGCCACTGGAGAAAAAGTTTCGTCATAGTCCAAACCAGGTCTTTGACGAAAACCCTTTGCAACAAGTCTAGCCTTATAGGTTTCCACCTGCCCATCTACACCAATCTTTTTCTTGAAGATCCATTTGCATCCTATGGGTTTTACCCTATCTGGAGCAAAGTCCAAAGTCCATACTTTGTTGGTGTACATGGACTCCATTTCGGTCCGCATTGCTTCTAGCCATCGTACCGAGTCGCCGCTCTGGATGGCCTGCTGGAAGTCAGTAGGTTCATCATCATTTATGATGCAATCCTCTCTATCCCCATCTATGAGAAAACCGTAGTATCTCTCAGGCGGATGAGACGGCCTACTACTCCTGCGGAGGGGTGCGGGAATGTCCTGTACTTCTTGAACTTCCGGTTCTAACAAACTTTCAGTAGCAGTTTGTGGTTCTGGAATTTCTTCTAGTTCTATTTCGCTCCCACTTATTTCCTTTTCTAAAAACAGATGTTCCAGAAAATGGGCATTACGAGAAACAAAGACCTTTTGTTCCTCTGCGTAATAGAAATAATATCCCTTGGAGTTCTTTGGATATCCCACAAGCATACATTTTACTGATCGTGCCTCGAGCTTGTCCACATGCTGCTTTTTAACAAAAGCTGGACATCCCCAAATCTTCATATGCTGAAGATGGGGTTTCTTCCCAGTCCACATCTGATATGGAGTGGTAGGCACAGTCTTGGTAGGAGCCCTGTTCAAAAGATATGCCGATGATTCTAGCGCATAACCCCAGAAAGATCGCGGTAACTCGGCATTACTCATCATGGATCGTACCATATCCAATAGGGTTCGATTCTGTCTCTCTGATACACCGTTATGTTGTGGTGTGTATGGAGGAGTAAGCTGAGAGAGAATTCCTTTCTCTTTTAGGTAATCTAGGAACTCGGCACTCAAGTATTCACCACCTCGATCAGATCTTAGTGTCTTGATACTTTTGCCGGTTTGGTTTTCTACTTCATTCTTATACTCTTGGAATTTCTCAATAGCCTCGGATTTATGTTTCATCAGATAAATGAATCCGTATCTTGAGTAATCATCCGTGAAAGTAATGAAATAGGAAAAACCACCTCTTGCATGTGTAGACATTGGACTACATACATCGCTGTGTATGAGTCCTAAGAGCTAGCTCGCTCTTACTCCTTGTCCAGTAAATGGAGTCTTTGTCATCTTTCCTTTGAGACAAGATTGACAAGTGTCATAGGTTTGATATTCGAACGAGTCCAAATATCCTTCTCTATGCAACTTAGTCAACCTTCTCTCATTGATGTGACCGAGTCTAAAATGCCATAAGAAAGCTTTATTTAAATCTGGAGACTTTCTTTTTAGTGTGTTCTGGACATTGAAAATTTGGAGTTGGTTTAAAACATATATACCGTTATTTAGTGTACCGGACCCAATCAAACCATGATTAAGGTGGATGTTAACAACATCTCTTACAAACGTGAAATCATAACCTTTATTTGATAACAAGGAAACTGATATGATATTACATGTTAAGCTTGGTACAAAAAAACAGTTATGTAAAACCAAAATGTGCCCACTCGTCAATCCTAGGTGATAATCCCCGACGGACGAAGCTCCCACGCTAGCTCCGTTAGCAACCTTTAGGGTCATATCACCTTCCTTCTGCACTCTACGGTTTCTCAGTGCCTGCAATGAATTGCAAATATGAGATCCTGATCCGGTATCCAATACCCAGGAAGTAGAGTTGATCGACAGACAATTCTCAATTACAAACACACCTAAGTCGAAGCCACAGCTTGCTTCGGTTCCTGGTTCTTGGCGTTCCACGCCTTGCAATCCTTCTTCCAGTGCCCTTTCCCGTGACAATGGAAGCACTCATCCTGGCCAACTACCGGTACCACAAACTTTTTCTTTCCCTTCCCTCCCACCTTACTTACACCTCCTCTAGGTCTGGGGACAGCCTTCTTTTTTCTTCCTTTGGCCCTAGCCTTGGACCCGGAAGAAGATGCACCGCCAACAAACATAGCGGGTGTTTCCCTTGCTTTCTGCAAGGTGCCCTCTGCACTCTTTAACATGTTCAGGAGTTTTGGAAGTTCAACTTCTTTTCTTTGAATGTTGAAGTTCAGGATAAACTGGGCGTAGGTGGAAGGAAGGGACTGGAGAATAAGGTCTGTATAGAGCTCATTATCCAAAGTCGTCCCAAGGTCTGCGAGCTCTTCTATATAGTCGATCATCTTTAGGACATGTTCTCCTACCGATGACCCGACAGCCAACCTCGCTCGAAACAAGTTCGTTGAGGCTCGTATCTTGCTATACGAGATTGCTCTCCAAAAAGTTCCTTTGTATGGAGAAATATGGCGTCTAGTTCCATATCCTCGTGCCTCCTCTGATGTTCATTGTTCATCGAGGCAAGCACGATGCACTTGGCTTTTGCGCAATCTAAATCCCAGGTTTTGCGGATTTCCTTATCCGCATTGCTGGATTTGGGACCAGGGACAGCAGGTGCCGTAGCGGTGAGGACGTACCCCAATTTGTCATAGGTAAAAGCCATTTTGACATTCCGCAGCCAATCTTTATAGTTTGGCCCTGTCAGTATATTTTTCTCTAAAAGTAACTTAAGTCCAGTCATTTTCAGGGTCGCTGCAATTAGGAGAGAGAGAAGAAAACTTTTTAGCATGATGCTCTTGCAAGTTAAGAGTGGTTTTTAGTTTATCTAAACTGGATGGCTCCCACTGTTTCTCGAACCTTCCTCAAACCATAAAAGAAGAATTAGCCAGGACTATTCTCACTGTACAATACTTGCTTAACCGTTCAGCCAGGCTGGTGTCGGTACTTCGAGGGAGGTTTTCCAACGCTTTCGCGAAGTTCCTTAATTAAATAACCTCTTTTCTCTGGGGGCGTAACCCCGCTGACACCTTTCTTGACACCTACTTGGTTTATAGCATTGATCGTTAAGTGACGAATATCCTGATGAGTAGCATATACTCACAGTAGGATCGGGATCCAAATATCATCGTATGATAATGTTGAAGGAATGCTACCAACATTCATCAAACTCCAAATGATATGCATCTCTTTGCAAATTTCAGTTTCTTTAGAAATTCCCGATATAAGTTTTTCCCCATGCTCTTATGAACTTGGCTTTGGTCAAAATGTCATAAGTCACATGTCAAGTTCTACCCGTCATTATCTTGTCAATTTGAACCAATCCGTATATACCCCTGACTTTGGTCAAATGATAAAACGACTGTCCCAAACCAACTCATCTATCTTATGCAACAAATAAAAACCCAGCAGCTACCAAACACTATGCCTTGACTTTGTCCAAAATGCATAGCTTGAATACTACTGAATACCCAAATGAAATGACGGAGGGCTACGAATGGTTTTGGCGAAACCGTCAACGTAGTGAACTTGATATAACCGAAGGAACCTGATAGCTTTTAAAAGGAGTGGTTAAAGCTCCGCATTTAAAAATATCTGTTTTAAAAATTAACCGAGTGGTTTCTTTTAAATTGTTCCAACGATTAAAACTTTGGTTTATTTTCTTTGCATTATAGATAATGCGTCCCATCATTAACCTATCATTGCAGAGAACAACGAAAATATGACGTCCTCTTATGCCATCCGCATTCGCCACTGGGTCCCGTCATTACCCGTTAGGTAACTTAACTAACGACAGAGCGGGGACTGGGCTAGCGTGGGTGTAAAACATAAGTGACGTCTTAAATAGCTATCATATATATAGATATTTTACATTCGTCTGACGCAATGATATTCATTCCAGATCACAGATGAACTTAATTGGATTTGCAAGCAATCCGTGTTTGTTTTGAACCTGCAACAAAAGACGGATTACACAGTTGTGATGAATAGCCATTACCCCACCCAAGACCCCAACGGGTACGGCAAACTACCCACCCGGCAGTTTGTGCACCCAACCTTGGGTCTGTCCTAGGAGCAAAAACAGTAAAATGAAATAATACAACGGTGGCTACAACCGCAACCTGGATGTGCCCCGCAAAATAATATTATAACAAATTACATTTACATCAAATGAATTAAATAAAAACCCATCACATAACCCCGTCTATACATCACAACAGTCCAACACAGTTCATATGCACAAACAGATAAAATCCATTACAGAAATGTGCAACCCCCTGCCAACCGACATACTAGCAGTTAGGAGAGGTTTACAAACACATTATACAAACAAAGATATAATCCAACAAGCAAATACTGTATAATTTCGATCGATTAAACACTTTTAATTTTGCTCCAATACTTTTCTGTAAATATGAAAACTGAGCAAACATTAAAAAATTCCAGAAAATACCAAATATCCCAGAGAACCAACACAGGAAAATTAGGTTCTTGAATCGCCAATTCGGCGGCGGAAGTGCGGCGATCGGTGGGATCCGCCGCGGTTCCGCGGCGCTTTAGACGATTCAGGGGCCCAATTTTCTTGGGTGTTCTTCTACTGTCATTTCAAGCTTTATGAACCTCCCTGAAAAATTTTTGGACTTCATTTAAAAATCGACAGAAACTTGTGATTTCGGGCTTTTCCGGTTTCGTTTTTTCCGTTCGAAATTCATACAAATTTGCAAGTAAGTTATTTATTGTTTAGCGAGACTCTGATACCATTGTAAGTCGATGTGTAACACCCCACGACTTGCGGGGAGGCGGAAATTTGAAAAACGATTTTGTTCTTTGCTTAAACATCGACTAACCGCATGAATCGAAGCTAAACGATAACTAACATGAAACATAGAAGTTCTATACTACTATGTTTAGGGATTATACCTAACGAATCGTGTCCTTCGTCTTTGCGAACTCCTCCTCCTCCTCGGCCTTCTCGAAGTAGTAGATGATCCACCCGAGATCTTTACTCCAAGCTTAGCCTCTAAACTTGAGGCAACTAACCTTCTTTAAGTGCTAATCAAAGAAGCTAGGTGAATAGAGTGAGGGTTATGGTTTAATTAGTCTAACTAATCCTTGTACTCAACACATGAGAGGGGAGGATTAGGGTTTGAAGAGGGAGAGCTTGAGGAGAGAGAATGTGAGAATAATAATGAAGTGAGAATAATGAGTTATGATAATATATATCAAGCATTTTTTTTATCAAGAAAAGAATATAAATCAATTTAACAACCATGCTTGATAATATCTAGTGATGATTCAACTCCATGAGTCATTAAGCATTTATGATGCTTTAATGACATGGATGAATCATCCATATGACTCACTAATCACATTCATTGTATATGCCACCTAAACCTCCTTAGTCACCACCTTCTAGAAGCTTCTCGCGCAATTACGAGAACGCCCCTCCTTTCCGCAAAAATACGGAAAAACTTTAGACTGTATAAATCCAATGACCGGATACCAGTAACTGGCTTAAACGAAAGCCGACTGGTAAAAACTGTCCGAAAGTCGTACGTGCGTAAACACACGTATGCGTCCGAACCCTTGTCGTAAAACCATACGACCTCTATATCGTTTCGCCCGGAGTAGGGAAACTCTCTGTGTGGGACTCTAGAGACTCGACTACTACGCTGGCAGTGGGTTTAACCACAGACCGCAAGCGGCACTAGCTGTACGTAACGGTCCCCAGGTAGATGTCGATAAGAAGGCTGATGAGGAAACCCATCTGAACTCCTACTGAGTCTAATGTGACAATCTCCATACAGTCTGGTCCGTTCGTCCAAGACTATCGCATATCGGGCCTAGGGGGCGGCAAGCGTCAGTCCCCTAATAGCGGTATTAATCGTGTCGGAGGGAAGCCCATTACACCCTGAGAAACTACTGGAACCTACCAGCAAATCTCGTTTGCCCTGGCCAGGGACTTTGCGTAATGGCTCTCTGACACAGCGCGATATCAACCCCCAATGCCGGGAGAGAAGAATCCTGTCTAACCGCCACTGCCTCCAAGTGCTCGGGACTGCACCCAACTGCTACCTATTTGCACGACTCCTTTGAGCCGTGGTAGGGTAGCAATCTAAGAACAGTGGGACACACTCGAGGCAAAGTAGCAGTGTCAAGTCTGCGGACTATGCTGTACTCATGTCACCTGGGAACTGTTTACTGACGACTGGTATTAAACCAACCAACAGTTCCCTGTTAGTCCTGTCCGGTGTCCCCGTAACCTAACGAGCACCTGCATACTATCTCCAGTACGACGTACGGACGGCTGTGGGACAGACCATTTTCCCAACTGGGATGAGAAGCGTACACACTAGTCTACTCCAGAGTATCGATGCTCTGTCTCGATAATCCAATGACTAGGGACCTGAATAAGGATGTGCTTGTAGACTACCCAGCCCCCACTAGTGTGACTGCCATCACAACGCTGGTAGTTAAGAAAGATCCTAAGAGCTCTATCAATACGTATACTCACATATTAAGATAGAAAAACCAAGTAGCATACTACCATGTTTAGCAAGACTGTTATATACATATGAATATCCCAAGCTTCCTTTAAGTAATATACAAACTAATATGATACAATAATGGCCCCAAGGCATATACACTAACAACAAGAAACATATGCACATATTAAAGTAGACACAAACCAAGTAGCATACTACCATTTTTAGCAAGACAATATATACAACTGTGAATATCCCAAGCTTCCATTATGTAATATACATACAAGTATGATACAATAATGGCCCCTAGGGCATATACACTAACAATCTCCCACTTGCACTAGGGCCATGAGCTGGCATATCGTAGACCTATCATCTCGAATAGCCTCTCGAACTGCGTCTGAGGAAGGGCCTTTGTGAATGGATCAGCAATGTTATTCTCCGTCTCTACTCTTTTCACCTCGATCTCTCGGCGATCTACGATCTCCCGGCGATCTACGATCTCCCTGATCAGGTGGTACCGCCTTAAGATTTGTCTGGATTTCTGATGGGACCTGGGTTCCTTCCCTAAAGCTATAGCACCATTGTTGTCACAATACAGAGGTATTGGATCAACACTGGTAGGAACCACCTGATGTTCTGTGAGGAACTTCTTCATCCAGAATGCTTCTTTTGCGGCATCGCAAGCAGCTATGTATTCCGCTTCCATTGCTGAGTCAGCAACGGTCTCCTTCTTGGAACTCTTCCAACAGACCGCCCCTCTATTGAGGGTAAAGACATAACCCGACATGGATTTGGAGTCATCCTTGTCACTCTGGAAGCCGGAGTCGGCAAAAGCCTCCATCTGGAAGTCTTTTCCGCCATATACCAAGAACATCTCCTTAGTCCTCCTCAGGTACTTGAGAATGTTCTTTACTGCTATCCAGTGCTTCTCCCCTGGGTTTGCCTGATACCAGCTTACAACGCTCAATGCGTATGCTACATCTGGTCTGGTACATAACATCGCATACATTATAGAGCCTACCGCAGAAGCAAGGGTATAATCGACATGCGATCCCTTTCCAAATCAGTCTTGGGAGACATCTCTTTGGAAAGGGTGATTCCGTGACAAGCCGGTTGGTTACCGCGCTTAGAATCATCCATACTGAATCTCTTTACTATGGTGTCTATGTACCTGGACTGCGAAAGTCCCAACATCCTCTTTGATCTATCACGATAGATCCGAATCCCCAGAATGTAGGTGGCATCACCCAGGTCTTTCATGGAGAATTTATGTGAAAAGAATCTTTTGACTGACTGTAACATAGGAATATCATTTCTTATTTGGAGAATGTCATCCACGTACAAGACGATGAATACTACAGCTCTCCCTACAATCTTACTGTATATGCATGGTTCATCTGGATTTTTGATAAAGTCAAATTCTTTGACAGCATCATCAAAATAGATGTTCCAACTCCGTGATGCTTGCTTTAGTCCATAAATGGACTTAAGCAGCTTGCATACATTACCGCTGCTCCCACTCTGAATGAATCCCTCTGGCTGATCCATATAGACGCTCTCTTCCAAATTACCATTTAGAAAGGTCGTCTTTACATCCATCTGCCAGATTTCATAATCGTGGAAGGCAGCAATAGCAAGAAGGACCCGAATGGATTTAAGCATAGCCACTGGAGAAAAGGTTTCGTCATAGTCCAAACCAGGTCTTTGACAGAAACCTTTTGCAACAAGTCTAGCCTTATAGGTTTCAACCTGTCTATCTATACCAATTTTTTTTTTGAAGATCCATTTGCATCCTACGGGTTTTACCCCATCTGGAGAAATGTCCAAAGTCCATACTTTGTTAGTGTACATGGATTCCATTTCGGTCCGCATTGCATCTAGCCATTTTACTGAGTCACCGCTCTGAATGGCTTGCTAGAAGCTAGTAGTCTCATCATAGTCAATAGTGCAATCCTCTCTATCCCCGTCTATGAGAAAACCGTAGTATCTCTCGGGCGGATGAGATTTCTTACTATTCCTGTGGAGTGGCGTCGGGATGTCATGTTCTCCTGAACCTTCTTGTTCTACCAAGGTTTCAGTAATAGCTTGTGGTTCAGGAATTTCTTCCAGTTCTATTGCCCTCCCGCTCTTCTGATTTTCTAAAAACTCAGTTTCCAAGAAGCAGGCATGATGAGAAACAAAGACCTTTTTTTCCTCTGCGTAATAGAAATAATATCCCTTGGAGTTCTTTGGATATCCTACAAATTTGCATTTTACTGATCGTGCCTCGAGCTTGTCCGTATGCTGCTTCTTTACAAAAGATGGACATCCCTATGTCTTAAGATACTTAAGACAGGGTTTCTTCCCACTCCACATCTGATATCGAGTGGTAAGCACAGTCTTGGTTGGAACTCGGTTCAAAAGGTATGCAGCTGATTCTAGTGCATATCCCCAGAATGATTGCGGCAAGTCAGTGTTACTCATCATTGAACGAATCATATCTAATAGGGTTCGGTTTCGTCTCTCCGATACACCGTTATATTGTGGTGTGTATGGAGGAGTAAGCTGAGAGAGACCATTCTCTTTTAAGTAACCTAGGAACTCGGCACTTAAGTATTCACCACCTCGATCAGATCTCTGTGTTTTGATACTTTTGCATGTTTGGTTTTTCACTTTATTCTTGTATTCCTGGAATTTTTCAAAGGCTTCAGAATTATGTTTCATTAAGAAGATATATCCGTACCTCGAAATGTCATCCGTAAGAGTAATGAAGTACGAATAACCGCTTCGCGCATGTGTAGACATTGGTCCGCACACATCACTGTGTACGAGCCCCAAGAGCTCGCTTGCTCTTACTCCGTGTCCAGTAAACGGAGTTTTTGTCATCTTTCCTATGAGACAAGATTCACAAGTGGCATAAGATTGATATTCGAACGGATTCAAATATCCTTCTCTATGTAACTTAGTTAACCTTCTCTCAATGATGTGACCCAGTCTACAATGCCACAAGATAGCCTGATTTAATTCCGGAGACTTTCTTTTAAGTATGTTCTGGATACTGAAAACCTGAGCTTGATTTAATACGTATATCCCGTTTTTTAATGTACCTGACCTAATCATAACTTGATTTAGGTGGATATGAACCACATCGCTAATAAAAGTAAAATCAAATCCTTCTTTAGAAAGTAAGGATACATATATGATATTACATGTTGTACCTGGTACATAAAAACAGTTACGCAGAATCAATATCTGCCCAGTTGTCAGTCCAATATGATATTCCCCTACGAATTCAGCGTTCATGCTCATTCCGTTAGCAACCCTGAGGGTCATATCACCTATCATGATAACCCTACGGTTTCTCAGAGCCTGTAACGAATTACAGATGTGAGATCCTGATCATGTATCCAATACCCAGGAAGTAGGGTTAACTAACAAACAGTTCTCTATTACAAACAAACTCGAAGCCGAAGTCACAACATGCTTCGAATCCTGGCTACTGGCTTTGCTAGCCCTGCAATCCTTCTGCCAATGTTCATTCCCGTAACAATAGGAACGTCCCTCTTTTACTACTTCCAGTCCCGAAACTTTTTCCCTTCTCTTTCCTTCTACTTCCCTGGTTTTCTTCAGGGTAGGAGGCAGAGACTGTAGAATCAAGTCAGTATTTGACTCGTTTCCCAACGCGGTCTCCAGGTCCTGGAGCTCATCAATACAGCTAGTCATTGTAAGGACGTTGTCCCCTACAGATGACCCGTTAGCCAACCTCGCTTGAATTAATTCGTTCGAGGTTTCATATCTAGTGATATGAGATTGCTCTCCATATAAATCTTTGTTATGGAGAAAGATGGAAACTAAGTCCATCTTCTCGTGCTGCTTTTGGTATATACCATCAACTGAAGCTAACACGAGGCACTTATCTTTCGCTTTATCTTTTTCCCTTGTCTGACGGATATCCATATCCACGATAGTGGAAACCGGACCTGGGACAGTGGGATTTTGAGTACTAATAGGGTGGTCCAGCTTGTCATAGGCAATGGACATCTGGACAGTCCTTTGCCAGTCATATAAGTCAGATTCAGTCAATTTATTATCTAGATGTAACCTAGTCGTGGTCATAAGGTCGCTGTAATTAAGAGAGAGAGAAGAAAACATTTTAGCATGATGCTCTTGCAAGTTTAGAGTGGTTTTTAATTTATCTAAACAGGATGGCTCCTACTGTTTCTCGAATCCCTCCTCAAACCATAAAAGAAGAATTAGCCAGGATTATTCTCACCGTACAATTCTTGCTTAACCGTTCAGCCAGGTCAGTGTCGATACTTCGAGGGAGGTTTTCCAACGCTTTCACGAAGTTCCTTAATTAAATAACCTCTTTTCTCTGGGGGCGTAGCCCCGCTGACAGCTTTCTTGGCACCTACTTGGTTTATAGCATTGATCGTTAAGTGACGAATTCCTGATAAGTAGCTTGTACTCACAGTAGGTTCGGGATCCAAAATATCATCGTATGATAATGTTGAAGGAATCCTATCAACATTCATCAAACTCCAAAATGGTATGCATCTCTCTGCAAACTTCAGTTTCTTTAGAAATTCCCGATGTGGATTTTTGCCCCATGCTCTTATGACCTTGACTTTGGCCAACAAATCATAAGTCACATGTCAAGTTCTACCAGTCAATTTCCACGTTGAACCCATCCGTACATACCCTTGATTTTGGCCAACAAAGCAGTACGACTGTCCCAAACCAACGCATCTATCTACGCTGCATATGAATATTCAATAGCTACCAAACACTGTGCCTTGACTTTGGTCATGTGACTTATGATAGATGAATATTGCAATATGAATATTTAGCTATTGAAACGCATCTGGTTTTGGCAAAACCGTAAATGTAGTGAACTTGATATATTCGAAAGAACCTGATACTTTTTAAAAGGAGTGGTTAAAGCTCCGCAATTAAAAATTCTGATCCTTTTTAAAATAACCGAATGGTTTCTTTTAAATTTGTTCCAACGATTAAACTTTGGTTTATTTTCTTTGCATTATAATAATGCATCCCATCTTTATCCTATCATTGCAGAAAACAACGAAAATACCACGCCCTCTTATGCCATCCGCATTTGCCACGGGGTCCCGTCATCACCCGTTAGGTTACTTAACTAACGACAGAGCGGGGGCTGGGCTAGCGCGGGTGTAAAACATAAGTGACGTTTAATAGCTATCATATATAAATATTGTACATTCGTCAAACGCAATAATAAGAATTCCAGATCACAGATGAACTTTATTGGATATACTAGAAATCCGCATTTGCTTTGAGCCTGCAATAAAAAACGGATTACACAGTTGAGATGAATAGCCATTACCAACCCTAGACCCCTACGGGTATGTCAAACTACCCGGCAAGTACCCGAAGTGAAGCGGTCTCCCTCAACAAAGTGAGTAGGCCACTAAACACTTCAAAGTACCCGGTAGTTTGTGTACCCCGCCTTGGGTCTATCCTAGGAGTAAAAGCAGTAAAAAGAAATAATACAACGGTAGCTACAACCGCAACATGGATGCGCCCCGCAAAAAAATATTACATCATATTACAATTGCATCGAATGAATGAATATTAAACCCATCTCAAACCCCGGCTAATCATCACAACACTCCAATCAAGTCCATATACGCAAACAGTAAACATTACAGAAATGTGCAACCCCCTGCCAACCGACATACTAGCAGTTAGGGGAGGTTTACGAACACATTAAACATTACAGATAAAAACCCAATTAGCAAATAACTTAGAACATCGATCGACAACCTTTATCCGTGTCTACCCTAAAAGCAAACCTGCACTGAAGTAACCTGGGCAGAAACAGAATATACAGGAAACCAAAACACCAAAACATATGAATTACTGAGCAAATCCGAGTCAACTCGGAGTTGACTCCGCGGCGGATCCGCGGCCAAAAGCACTATCTTGCCGCGGATCTGCGGCCATCTAACCGAGTTGCAACCTCGTATTTTCCCAGAATTCTTATATTTCCCTGCTGTGAATTTTAAGGCATATCAAATAATTTTTTAGACATGTTTAAAATTAACAAAAACTGTTAGGGGGTTAGGGTTTTGTTTTCGTGTTTTCAGTCGATCGAACTTCTAATTAGTTGCTAACAAGCTAGTAATGGTTTAATTGGCTCCGATACCACTGTAAGTCCATGTCACACACCCCACGAGTATGCGGGGAGGCGGAATATATGAAAAACGATTATCAAAGCTTCGTAACACGGACTTGAGCGCATGAATCGTATCTAAACCTTTACTAGCAAACTACGAGAGGTTTAACTACTCGGATTCGAAGTTATACCTCACGTTACTTGTCCTTCGGGTCATCATCGCTGTCCTCCACTCCTTGTAGGTTCCTTGGAACATCGGCACCTCAACGGCCTCCTCGAGTCAAAGACGATCCACCCGAGAGCTCCTACGCCAAGCTTGATCTCTAACTTGAGATAACTAGGTTTCTCAAAGTGCTAATCTAAGCTACCTAGGGGATATGGAGTGAGGTTATGGATGTATTAGTCTAGCTAACCCTTGATCTCAACACATGAGAGGTTAGGGTTAGGGTTTCAAGAATGAGAGAGCTTGAGGAGAGAGAAGGTGATGATGAGAATGATATTCAAAAATGAACTCATTAGAATATATCAACCATAACAATTTATCAAATAAATAATATATATGATTAATCATCATGTTTGATGCATTCACCTTATGTGATTCATCTCATGAGTCATTAGCTTCATAAATGAAGCATTAACTCCATGGATGAATCACACAAATGAGTAATTAAGCACTAAATGCTTATGCCGCCTTAACCCCCAAGTCACCATGCTTCTAGAAGCTTCCCGGAAAATTACGAGAACGCCCCTCCAATCCGTGAAAACACGGAAAAACTTTAGACTGTATAAATCCAATAACATGATACTAGAATCAGGCTTAAACCAAAGCAGGCTAGTAAAAACTGTCCGAACGCCGTACGTGTGTTTAAACACGTATGCGTCCGAACCCTTGTCCTAAAACCATACGACCTCTATATCGTTTCTCCTGGAGCAGGGAAACCCTCTGTGTGGGATTTTAAAGACTCGACACTACGCTGGCAGTGGGTTTAACCACAGACCGTAAGCGGCACTAGCTGTACGTAACGGTCCCCAGGTTGATGTCGATAAGAAGGCCGATGACGAAACCCATCCGAACTCCTACTGAGCCTGATGTGACAATCTCCGTACAGTCCGGTCTGTTCGTCTGATACTATCGCATATCGAGCCTATGAGGCGGCAAGCGTCAGTCCCCTAATAGCGGTATAAGTCGTGTCGGAACGTAGCCCATTACACCCTGAGAAAACTACTGGAACCTACCAGTAAATCTCGCTTGCCCTCGCCATGGACTTTGCGTAATGGCTCTCTGACACAGTGCGATATCAACTCCCAATACCGGGAGAGACGAATCCTGTCTAACCGCCACTGCCTCCAAGTGCTTGGGACTGCACCCAACTGCTACCTGTTTGCACGACACCTTTGAGCCGTGGTAGGGTAGCAATCTAAGAACAGTGGGACACACTCGAGGCGAAGTAGTAGTGTCAAGTCTGCGGACTATGCTGTACTCATGTCACCTGGGAACTGTTAACTGACGACGGGTATAATACCAACCAATCAGTTCTCCTGCGAGTCCTGTCCGGTGTACCCATAACCTAACGAGCAGCTGTATACTATCTCCAGTACGAAGTACTGACGGCTGTGGGACAGACCTGTTAGTGTTTATGCCCTAGAAGGCCATTACTGTATCATACTAGTTTGTATATTACTTAATGGAAGCTTGGGATATTCACATGTATATAACAGTCTTGCTAAACATGGTAGTATGCTACTTGGTTTTTCTATCTTAATATGTGAGTATACGTATTGATAGAGCTCTTAGGATCTTGCTTGACTACCAGCGTTGTGATGGCAGTCACACTAGTGGGGGCTGGGTAGTCTACAAGCACATCCTTATTCAGGTCCCTAGTCGTTGGATTATCGAGACAGAGCATCGATACTCCGGAGAAGACTAGTGTGTACGCTTCTCATCCCAGTTGGGGAGATGGCCTGTCCCACAGCCGTCAGTACGTCGTACTGGAGATAGTATATAGGTGCTCGTTAGGTTACGGGTACACCGGACAGGACTCACAGGGAACTGTTGGTTGGTTTTATACCAGTCGTCAGTGAACAGTTCCCAGGTGACATGAGTACAGCATAGTCCGCAGACTTGACACTGCTACTTTGCCTCGAGTGTGTCCCACTGTTCTTAGATTGCTACCCTACCACGGCTCAAAGGAGTCGTGCAAACAGGTAGCAGTTGGGTGCTGTCCCGAGCACTTGGAGGCAGTGGCGGTTAGACAGGATTCGTCCCTCCCGGTATTGGGAGTTGATATCGCGCTGTGTCAGAGAGCCATTACGCAAAGTCCCTGGCCAGGGCAAGCGAGATTTGCTGGTAGGTTCCAGTAGTTTCTCAGGGTGTAATGGGCTTCCCTCCGACACGACTTATACCGCTATTAGGGGACTGACGCTTGCCGCCCTCTAGGCCGGATATGCGATAGTCTTGGACGAACGGACCGGACTGTATGGAGATTATCACATCAGACTCAGTAGGAGTTCGGATGGGTTTCCTCATCGGCCTTCTTATCGACAACTACCTGGGGACCGTTACATATAGCTAGTGCCGCTTGCGGTCTGTGGTTAAACCCACTGCCAGCGTAGTAGTCGAGTCTCTAGAGTCCCACACAGAGAGTTTCCTATTCCAGGCGAAACGATATAGAGGTCGTATGGTTTTACTGCAAGGGTTCGGACGCATACTTGCGTTTACGCGCGTATGACTTTCGGACAGTTTTTACCAGTCGGCTTTGGTTTAAGCCAGTTACTGGTATCCGGTTATTGGATTTTTACAGTCTAAAGCTTTTCCGTATTTTTGTGGATTGGAGGGGCGTTCTCGTAATTGTGCGAGAAGCTTCTAGAAGTGGTGACTAAGGAGGTTTAGGTGTCATATGCAATGAATGAGATTAGTGAGTCATGAGGGTGATTCATTCATGTCATTAAAGCATCATAAATGCTTAATGACTCATGATAATGAATCACCATTAGATATTTGTGAATCATGCTTATTCATCATGTATTATTCTTTTCTTCATAAAAGAGAATGCTTCATATTTATTATGGTACTCAATAATCTCATCTCATTATGATCTACACATTCTCTCTCCTCAAGCTCTCTCTCTTCAAAAGACTAATCCTCCCCTCTCATGAGTTGAGTACAAGGGTTAGTTAGACTAAACAATCCATAACCATCACTCTATCTCAATCTATCTTCTTTGATTAGCAATCCAAGAAGGTTAGTTGCCTCAAGTTTAGAGGCTAAGCTTGGAGTTTTGCTCTCGGGTGGATCGTCTACTACAAAGAGAAAGCCGAGGAGGACAAGGAGATCGTAAAGACGAAGGAGTTGGATCATTAGGTATAATCCCTAAACACAGTAGTTTAGAAACACTTTGTGTTTGGTTATTTATAGTTTAGCTTCGATTCAAGCGGTTAGTCGATGTTCGTTCACTAAACAAGTTCGTTTTTGAAAATTCCGCCTCCCCATAAGTATTGGGGTGTAGTACATCGACTTACAGTGGTATCAGAGCCTCGCTAAACAATAAATAACTTAATTACAAATTTGTACGAATTTCGAACGGAAAAAACGAAACCGGAAACCACCAATTTGTCAAGTTTCTGTCGAAATTTAAATGAAGTCTAAAAATTTTTCAGGGTTGCTCAGAAAGCTTGAAAAGGGTCCAGGAGAACACCCATGAAATTTGAGCCCATGAATCGGCTAAAGCACCGCGGAAGCGCGGCGGATCCCACCGATCCGCCGCGGTTCCGAGGCCAAGTTGCCGAGTCATGGACTCATTTTTCATGTGTGGGTCCCCTCTGGTGTTTGGTGTTTTCTGGAATATTTTAATTTTGCTCAGGTTTCCAGTTTACAGAGCAGTATTGGAGCAATGTTAAATGCGTTTAATCGATCGAAATTGTACAGTATTTGCATATTGAATTATATCTGTGATTGTTTAATGTGTTCGTAAACCTCCCCTAACTGCTAGTATGTCAGTTGGCAGGGGGTTGCACATTTCTGAAATAGTTTTATCTGTTTGTGTATATGAACTGTAATTGGACTGTTGTGGTGTATAGCCGGGGTTTAGCAATGGGTTATTATTTAATTCATTTGTTGTAAATGTAATTTGTTGGAATATTATTTTGCGGGGCACATCCAGGTTGCGGTTGTAGCCACCGATGTATTATTTCATTTTACTGTTTTTGCTCCTAGGACTGACCCAAGGTGGGGTACACAAACTGCCGGGTGGGTAGTTTGCCGTACCCGTAGGGGTCGAGGGTGGGGTAATGGCTATTCATCACAACTGTGTAATCTGTCTTTTCTTGCAGGCTCAAAAGAAATACAGATTGCTTGCAAATCCAATTAAGTTCATCTGTGTTCTGGAATGTATATCATTGCGTCAGACGAATGTAAAATATCTATATATATGATAGCTATTTAGACGTCACTTATGTTTTGCACCCGCGCTAGCCCAGCCCCCGCTCTGTCGTTAGTTAAGTAACCTAACGGGTAATGACGGGGCCCCGTGGCGAATGCGGATGGCATAAGAGGACGTTGTATTTTCGTTGTTTTCTGCAATGATAGGTTAATGATGGAACACATTATCTATAATGCAAAGAAAATAAACCAAGTTTAAATCGTTGGAACAATTTAAAAGAAACCACTCGGTTAATTTTAAAAACAGATATTTTTAAATGCGGAGCTTTAACCACTCCTTTTAAAAGCTATCAGGTTCCTTCGATTATATCAAGTTCACTACGTTCACGGTTTCGCCAAAACCAGTCGTAGCCCTCCGTCATTTCTTATGAATGGTCAGTAGTATTCAAGCTATGCTTGTTGGCTTTCGTCAAGGCATAGTGTTTGGTAGCTGCTGGGGTATTCATTTGTTGCATAGATAGATGAGTTGGTTTGGGACAGTCGTATAACCTTGTTGGCTTTCGTCAAGGGTATATACGGGTGGGTTCAAATTAACAAGATAATGATGGGCAGAACTTGACATGTGTTTTATGATTTGTTGGCTTTCGTCAAGGTCATAAGAACATGGGGCAAAAATCAATATCGGGAATTTCTAAAGAAACTGAAATTTGCAAAGAGATGCATACCATTTTGAGTTTGATGAATGTTGGTAGCATTCCTACAGCATTATCAGACGATGATATTTGGATCCCGATCCTACTGTGAGTATATGCTACTTATCAGGATATTCGTCACTTAACGATCAATGCTATAAACCTAGTAGGTGTCCAGAAAAGTGTCAGCGGGGTTACGCCCCCAGAGAAAAGAGGTTATTTAATTAAGGAACTTCGCGAAAGCGTTGGAAAACCTCCCTCGAAGTACCGACACCAGCCTGGCTGAACGGTTAAGCAAGTATTGTACGGTGAGAATAGTCCTGGCTAATTCTTCTTTTATGGTTTGAGGAAGGATTCGAGAAAAAGTGGGAGCCATCCAGTTTAGATAAATTAAAAACCAATCTAAACTTGCAAGAGCATCATGCTAAAGTGTTTTCTTCTCTCTCTCTCATTGCAGCGACCTTGTGACCATGACTAGGTTACATCTAGATAACAAGATGACTGAATCTAACTTATTTGACTGGCAAAGGTCTGTCCAGATGACCATTGCCTATGACAAGCTGGACCACCCTATTACTACTCAAGATCCCACCGTCCCAGGTCCAGTTTTCACCGTCACGGATATGGATATCCGTCAGACAAAGGAAAAGAATAAAGCGAAAGCCAAGTGCCTTGTGTTGGCTTCAGTTGATGGTATATACCAGAAGCAGCACGAGAAGATGGACTCTGTTTCCATCTTTCTCCATAACAAAGATTTATATGGAGAGCAATCTCATATCGCAAGATATGAGGCCTCGAACGAATTGATTCAAGCGAGGTCGGCTGACGGGTCATCTGTAAGGGACGACATCCTTACAATGACTAGCTATATTGATGAGCTCAAGGACCTGGAGACCACGTTGGGAAACAGGTCATATACTGACTTATTTCCACAGTCCCTACCCTCTACTTACACCCTGAAAGAAACCAGGGAGACACAAGCTCTGCTTAATAGGGGACCTTCTTCTTCTTCATCCAAGGCGAAAGCAAAGGGTGAAAAGAAGAAGACCTCTACAAAGCCGATATACGGTGTCAGCAAAGTAGGAGGAAAGGGAAGAGAAACAGTTTCGGGACTTGGTATAAGTAAAGAGGGATATTCCTATTGTTATGGGAATGGACATTGGCAGAAGGATTGCAGGGCTTTGGAAGCCAGTAGCCAGGATACGAAGCATGTTGTGGCTTCAGCCTCAAGTGTGTTTATAATTGAGAACTGTTTGTCAATTAACTCTACTTCCTGGGTACTAGATACCGGAGCAGGATCTCATATCTGTAATTCGTTACATGCTTTGAGAAACCGTAAAGTTATAAGGATAGGTGATTTGTCTCTCAGAGTTGCAAACGGAATGAGCGTGGATGCTGAATCCGTGGGAGAATATCGCCTAGGTTTGACAAGTGGGCAGATATCGATTCTACGTAACTGTCTGTATGTACCTAGTTTGACTTGTAATATCATATCAGTGTCCTCACTTTCAAGAGAGGGATATGACCTTACATTCGTAAGCGATGTAGTTCGCATCCACCTAAATCAAGTTCTGATTGGGTCCGGTACATTAGATGACGGTATATACGTATTGAATCAAGCTCAGGTTTTCAATGTCCAGAACTCACTTAAAAGAAAGTCTCCAGAACTAAATCAGGCTTTCTTATGGCATTGTAGACTAGGTCACATCAATGAAACACGGTTAACGAAGTTACATAAAGAAGGATATTTGAATCCATTCGAATATCAATCTTATGCCACTTGTGAATCTTGTCTCATGGGAAAGATGACAAAGACTCCGTTTACTGGACACGGAGTATGAGCGAGCGAGCTCTTAGGACTCGTACACAGTGACGTGTGCGGTCCGATGTCTACAAATGCGCGAGGTGGTTATTCCTACTTCATTACTTTTACGGATGATTTCTCTAGGTATGGACATATCTTCTTGATGAAGCATAAATCCGAGGTCTTTGAGAAATTCCAAGAATACAAGAATGAAGTGGAAAACCAAACAGGCAAAAGTATTAAGACACTGAGATCTGATCGAGGTGGTGAATACTTAAGTGCCGAGTTCCTGGGTTACTTAAAAGAGAAAGGAATTCTCTCTCAGCTTACTCCTCCATACACACCACAACACAACGGTGTATCGGAAAGGAGGAATCGAACCCTATTAGATATGGTTCGTTCCATGATGAGTAAGGCTGAGTTACCGCGATCATTCTGGGGTTATGCGCTAGAATCAGCAGCATATCTTTTGAACAAGGTTCTAACCAAGACTGTGCCTACCACGCCATATCAGATGTGGAGTGGGAAGAAACCCCATCTTCAGTACCTGAAGACATGGGGATGTCCAGCTTTTGTAAAAAAGCAGCATCCGGACAAGCTCGAGGCACGCTCAGTAGAGTGTAAGTTTGTGGGATATCCAAAGAATTCCATGGGATATTGCTTCTACTACGCAGAGGAACAAAAGGTTTTTGTTTCTCGTCATGCCCGCTTCTTAGAAACTGAATTTTTAGAAAATCAGAAGAGTGGGAGCGCAGTAGAACTGGAAGAAATTCCAGAACCACAAGCTGTTACTGAAAGTTTGGTAGAACAAGATGTTTCAGAAGAAAGGGACATACCAGCGCCTATCCGCCGAAGTAGTCGGCAGTCTCATCCGCCCGAGAGATACTACGGTTTTCTCATAGACGGGGATAGAGAAGATTGCGTCATTGATAATGAAGACCCTACTAGCTTCCAGCAAGCCATTCAGAGCGGTGACTCGGTAAAATGGCTGGATGCAATGCGCACCGAAATGGAGTCCATGTACACTAACAATGTATGGACTTTGGACACTGCTCCGGATGGGGTGAAACCCATAGGATGCAAGTGGATCTTCAGAAAGAAGATTGGTGTAGATGGACAGGTTGAAACCTATAAAGCTAGACTTGTTGCAAAGGGTTTCCGTCAAAGACCTGGTTTGGACTATGACGAAACCTTTTCTCCTGTAGCTATGCTGAAATCCATTCGGGTCCTTCTTGTTATTGCTGCCTTCCATGATTATGAAATATGGCAGATGGACGTAAAGACGGCCTTTCTAAATGGAAATTTAGAAGAGAGCGTCTATATGGATCAGCCAGAGGGATTCATTCAGAGTGGGAGCAGCGGTAAAGTATGCAAGCTGCTTAAATCCATTTATGGACTAAAGCAGGCATCGCGGAGTTGGAACATCTGTTTTGATGATACTGTCAAAGAATTCGACTTTATCAAAAATCCAGATGAACCATGCATATACAGTAAGATTGTAGGGGGAGTTGTTGTATTCCTCGTCTTGTACGTGGATGACATTCTCCTAATAGGAAATGATATTCCTATGCTACAGTCAGTCAAAAGATTCTTGTCACAGAAATTCTCCATGAAGGACCTGGGTGATGCCACCTACATTCTGGGGATCCAGATCTATCATGATAGATCAAAGAGGATGTTGGGACTTTCACAGTCCAGGTACGTAGACACCATATTGAAAAGATTCGGTATGGAAGATTCTAAGCGCGGTAACCTACCGGCTTGTCACGGAATCACCCTCTCCAAAGAGATGTCTCCCAAGACTGATTTGGAAAGGGAACGCATGTCAATTATACCCTACGCTTCTGCGGTAGGCTCTATAATGTATGCGATGTTATGTACTAGACCAGATGTAGCATACGCATTGAGCGTTGTAAGCCGGTATCAGGCAAACCCAGGGGAGAATCACTGGATAGCAGTAAAGAACATTCTCAAGTACCTGAGAAGGACTAAGGAGATGTTCTTGGTTTACGGCGGAAAGGACCTCAAGATGGAGGCCTATGCTGATTCCGGCTTCCAGAGTGACAAGGATGACTCCAAGTCCATGTCGGGTTATGTCTTTACCCTCAGTGGAGGGGCGGTCTGTTGGAAGAGTTCCAAGCAGGACACCGTTGCTGACTCAACAATGGAAGCGGAGTACATAGCTGCTTGCAATGCCGCAAAAGAAGTTTTCTGGATGAAGAAGTTCCTCACAGAACTTCAGGTGGTTCCTACCAGTGTTGGTCCAATATCTCTGTATTGCGACAACAACGGCGCTATAGCTTTAGCGAAGGAACCCAGGTCCCATCAGAAGTCCAGACACATCTTAAGGCGGTATCACCTGATCAGGGAGATCGTAGATCGCCGGGAGATCGAGGTAAAGAGAGTAAATACGGAGGATAACATTGCTGATCCATTCACTAAGGCCCTACCTCAGATTCAGTTCGAGAGGCTACTCGAGATCATCGGTCTTCGATACGCCAGTACATGGCCCTAGTGCAAGTGGGAGATTGTTAGTGTTTATGCCCTAGAAGGCCATTACTGTATCATACTAGTTTGTATATTACTTAATGGAAGCTTGGGATATTCACATGTATATAACAGTCTTGCTAAACATGGTAGTATGCTACTTGGTTTTTCTATCTTAATATGTGAGTATACGTATTGATAGAGCTCTTAGGATCTTGCTTGACTACCAGCGTTGTGATGGCAGTCACACTAGTGGGGGCTGGGTAGTCTACAAGCACATCCTTATTCAGGTCCCTAGTCGTTGGATTATCGAGAGAGAGCATCGATACTCCGGAGTAGACTAGTGTGTACGCTTCTCATCCCAGTTGGGGAGATGGCCTGTCCCACAGCCGTCAGTACGTCGTACTGGAGATAGTATACAGGTGCTCGTTAGGTTACGGGTACACCGGACAGGACTCACAGGGAACTGTTGGTTGGTTTTATACCAGTCGTCAGTGAACAGTTCCCAGGTGACATGAGTACAGCGTAGTCCGCAGACTTGACACTGCTACTTCTCCTCGAGTTTGTCCTACTGTTCTTAGATTGCTACCCTACAACGGCTCAAAGGAGTCGTGAAAACAGGTAGCAGTTGGGTGCAGTCCCGAGCACTTGGAGGCAGTGGCGGTTAGACAGGATTCGTCCCTCCCTGTTTTGGGAGTTGATATCGCGCTGTGTCAGAGAGCCATTACGCAATGTCCCTGGCCAGGGCAAGCGAGATTTGCTGGTAGGTTCCAGTAGTTTCTCAGGGTGTAATGGGCTTCCCTCCGACACGACTTATACCGCTATTAAGGGACTGACGCTTGCCGCCCCCTAGGCCGGATATGCGATAGTCTTGGACGAACGGACCAGATTGTATGGAGATTGTCACATCAGACTCAGTAGGAGTTCGGATGGGTTTCCTCATCGGCCTTCTTATCGACAACTACCTGGGGACCGTTACGTACAGCTAGTGCCGCTTGCGGTCTGTGGTTAAACCCACTGCCAGCGTAGTAGTCGAGTCTCTAGAGTCCCACACAGAGAGTTTCCTATTCCAGGCGAAACGATATAGAGGTCGTATGGTTTTACGACAAGGGTTCGGACGCATACGTGATTTTACGCGCGTATGACTTTCGGACAGTTTTTACCAGTCGGCTTTGGTTTAAGCCAGTTACTGGTATCCGGTTATTGGATTTTTTCAGTCTAAAGTTTTTCCGTATTTTTGCGGATTGGAGGGGCGTTCTCGTAATTGTGCGAGAAGCTTCTAGAAGTGGTGACTAAGGAGGTTTAGGTGTCATATGCAATGAATGAGATTAGTGAGTCATGAGGGTGATTCATTTATGTCATTAAAGCATCATATATGCTTAATGACTCATGATAATGAATCACCATTAAATATTTGAGAAGCATGCTTATTCATCATGTATTATTCTTTTCTTCATAAAAGAGAATGCTTCATATTTATTATGATACTCAATAATCTCATCTCATTATGATCTACACATTCTCTCTCATCAAGCTCTCTCTCTTCAAAAGACTAATCCTCCCCTCTCATGAGTTGAGTACAAGGGTTAGTTAGACTAAACAATCCATAACCATCACTCTATCTCAATCTATCTTCTTTGATTAGCAATCCAAGAAGGTTAGTTGCCTCAAGTTTAGAGGCTAAGCTTGGAGTTTTGCTCTCGGGTGGATCGTCTACTACAAAGAGAAGGCCGAGGAGGACAAGGAGATCGTAAAGACGAAGGAGTTGGTTCATTAGGTATAATCCCTAAACACAGTAGTTTAGAAACACTTTATGTTTGGTTATTTATAGTTTACCTTCGATTCAAGCGGTTAGTCGATGTTCGTTCACTAAACAAGTTCGTTTTTGAAAATTCCGCCTCCCCACAAGTATTGGGGTGTAGTACATCGAGTTACAAGACCATCTCCCCAACTGGGATGAGATGCGTACACACTTAGTCTACTCCGGAATATCGATGCCCTGTCTCGATAATCCTACGACTAGGGACAAGTTTAGGATGTTGCTTATAGACTACTCAGCCCCCACTAGTGTGACTGCCATCACAACGCTGGTAATCAAGAAAAAGATCCTATGGGCTCTACTAATATGTATAAGTGATACGTTACAAGAAACATATGCACATATTAAAGTAGACACAAACCAAGTAGCATACTACCATTTTTTGCAAGACTGTATATACAACTATGAATATCCCAAGCTTCCATTAAGTAATATACATACAAGTATGATACAATAATGGCCCCTAGGGCATATACACTAACACCTTTATCAAGGCGTAGTGTGCGGTAGCTAAATAGTACTTATCTGCTTATGCATATGATGTAGATTGGATTAGGGTAGTCGTACAACCTTGTTGGCCTTTGTCAAAGGTCGTGCAGGTGGGTTTGATTCAATCAGGAAATGACAGGTTGAACTTGACTTGCAGCCTATGGTTTGTTGGCCTTTGTCAAGGTCATAGGAGTCTTGGGTTAAAATATTATTGGAAATTTCAAGTGTTGAAATTTGCAATGAGATTGCATACCTTCTATGAGATAGTTGGATCCCGATACCCACTGCGAGTAAGAGTTACTCCTGGGAGAGTTTTACACATTACAATTAACCGATCAAGTAGGTGTCTAGAAAGGTGTTAATGGGGTTACGACCCTAGGAAAATGAGGTTTATTTTAATTAGGTCCGTGCGAAAGCACGGGGAACTTCCCTCAAAATACTAGCACTGGCCTGGCTGAAAGGTTGGCAAACTTCTAGGGTGTAATTAATCCCGGATAGTCTTTCCTTTTAGGGTTTGAAGGAAGATTTGACTAAAACAGTGGAGCCATCCTGATTAGATAAATTGATAACCAATCTAATCTTGTAAAAGCGCACGCTGAGGGTTTTCTTCTCTCTCTCTCTCTCCTGGTGGCAACTATGTCACGCCTTAATCAAGATAATAATATAGATATATTGACCGAACCCGCTTGTTATACTGCGCTAAGGAACGGTTGTCCTGCTCCAACTTATAATTGTTATAAGACAGAGTAGGAAATTGGGGATTACCAGAATTCCCATACCGCCCAAACAAAGAAAGTGCATGCTGATGCATCTTCTTCGGGTGTGTTCATTACAGAAAACTATTTCTCAGTATCCTTTACGTCCTGGGTATGAGATACCGGATCAGGATCACGTAAATGTAATTTGTTACAAGGGCTATAGATAAGTACAGAACTGAGAACGGGTGATAAGTTTCAAGAGTTGGAAAAGATGCAAGTGTTGCAGCCAAGTCTGTTGGTAGTTATCTGTCGGATATAGTGCCCTCAGAGTCAATTATTGGATCACAGGCACGTGATTGCAATGATTGAGGGAGGACTTATGCCGGTAGGACAGTCTTACTCAAGATGATATTATGCTATCTGTTTTATCTTTATCATCGTGTACTGCTTTAGGTGACCTTACAGGTCACTATTGCGCGTTGATAGAGCCCTTAGGATTCTTGCTTGACGGCCAGCAGTATGATGGCGATCATATACATGGGAGCTGGGGTCTATAAGAACATCCTTAAAAGGTCCCTAGTCGTGGGAGTTTTCGAGACAGGGAATCAATACTCCAGAGTAGACTAGTGTATACAGTCGAGACCCCGACGAGGGGCGGTGGCCGGTCTCACAAGCCACTGGTGTAAGTTGGTTCACCTAAGATGTATACAGGTGCTCATTGTGTTATGAGTACACCGGACAGGACTCGCCGGGAACATGCTAGTTGGTCTTATACCTGACGTCAGATAGTAGTTCCCCGGTGACATGTGTACTGGTTAGTTCATCGACCTGAGATCGTCATTTGTCTCGTGTGAGTTTCCACTGTACTTTGATTACTACTCTACCACGGCTCAAAGGAGTCGTGCAAACAGGTTTTAGTTGGCTACAGTCCCGAGCCACATGGAGGCAGTGTGCGGATCTGCACGGGTTCGTCTCTCCCGGTATTTTGGGTAAGGTCACGCTGTGTCTAAGAGAGCCATTACACGAAGTCCTTGGCCAAGGCAGGAGATTTACTGGTAGGTATTCCAGTAGTATCTCAGGGTGTTCTGGGCTACACTCCGACATGACTTGTACCGCGTTTGGGGGTCTGACTTTTACTAACCCCCTAGGCCTGCAATGCGATGCTCATAGATGAACGGACATGACTGTACGATATTGTCACTGACAGGCTCAGTAGGGTGTCAGGATGAGTTCGCTCATCGACGTCCCTTTTGGTCAATACCTGGTAGCCCGTTACATATGGCTAATACCTCTGACGTGCTAGTGGTTAAATCTACAGCCAAAGTGTTGACGAGTCTTTAGAGTCCCCCACAGACAGTTTCTCAAGTTTCGGGCGAAACACTGTAGAGGCCGTATGGAGATATGGCAGGGTTCGATCATATACGTGCGGTATTGCACGGATCATGATCGGACGGATAATACTAGCGGACCCTGGTTTAAGCCGGATCCTAGTATTGTACTGTGTAGATTTTGTCTCATTGCATTTGTATTCGGTCGGAATACAAATGAAGGTATGCACATACAGTCGCGGGGTTTTCCTGTAATTTATTACGGGATCGGTTTTTTGAAGTTGCCGGTTTGCTTTCCGTTTCGGCCATTTTCTTTTGTTTCTTTCTTTGGCTGAAAATTGGTGGAGGGGGTTATTTGTAATTGTGCAATTAATAATGGAGAAGACTTTTTATGGCACATGATAGTTTCATGATGATTCTATCATCCTTTGACTTCTCATGGTTCATCATTACTTGAATTTTGTTTTGATGAGATTAGTGATGGGTTTATGAGTATGGATTTTTGTTGTGATGATGGTTCTTAATCATCTCTCTTCTCTCTTTCATGTATGATTGCTTCCCCCCCTTGTTTTTTCTCTCCCCTCTCTCATTCTTCATGAGATGGCCGGCCACAATTTTGTGGGGGCTGTTCCAATTTTTGGAGATGAGAATTGGTCTCATATTGCTTTCAAAAATCCTATAGCTCCATCTCAAAAAGGTTCATCTCATTCCTCCACCAAAAATGGCAACTTCTAGTAACCCCACGTGTCCCAGTGTTCTACACTTAGCCTACATCATTCTTGGACACGTCGGATCGCCAACTTCGTGCCCGAGTTGCCTCGGTCCAGAGGTGAGAGCCCGTGAAAGAACCCGGCGATGTGGTGCCCTTTCCGACGAGGAAATGAAGACCGGAGATTCCGCGAGGAGATCGGGATGGAGGCTGAAGACCGAAGGACACGGATCGCTCGTTATAGCTCTCTACCCCACTCTCTAGTTTGCTAGCATTAGGTTAATGTCCCGATCCAGGTTCAAAGTCCGCGGTAGCACCGGTTTCTTGTTTAAAGAAAAGTTTCGTTTCCGCATTTTGGCCTCGGACAGACGGCCGGGTCGCTGCCGTGCACTTACGCTGGTATCAGAGCCACGCCATTAACCTAGTCTAGCTTGCTCTAACGTGTTTACAAGTTCGATCGATCGGAATTTCCAAAAACCGTATTTTCAAGCATCAGTTTCTGTCGAATTTTTGCAGTGGTAAAAAAATTATCTGGTACATTGTAAAAATACGAGTAGGGTTTTTTAAGAATTCTGTGAAAATTTGATGGCATGATCGTACGGAAGCGCCGCGGAACCGCCGCCATAACCCCCTTCCGGCCGCGGTTCCTCCGCCGTTCTGTGCCTTCTCTGCACCAAATTTTTACAGTGGGCTTCTGACATGGAAATATGGTTTCTGGTATATTCTTTTTGGGCCCAGATTTATTTTAAGTGCTACAGTAGTGCTTAGGGCCCACTTCGGGAAATTTAGTCGATCGAAAATTTTAAACATGTTAGTTCACAGTATTTACATTATATCTGCGACCGTGAATGTCATTTGATCGGTAAATCCTGTCTAACTGCTATAGCCCTTTTAGACGGATTTGCGAACGTGACATTCACGTTGATGTTCTGTGTTGTGCTGTGATGTTGCGGATTTGTCGTGGTGGATAGCCTGGATGCAATGGTAGTACAGTTTGGTTGTATATGTATATTTGATATTGCGGGGCGAGCGTCCGACATGTGGACTGCCGTCACTGGCTGTTTGTATATTATTCTTTTGGGGCACGACCGGGCTGAGGTCGATGCACCCGTTGTATATTTTTTACTTTCTGTACTAGGATTACCCCGCGGTGGGGTGCACGGATAGCCGGGTTCTAGAGGGCAACGGGCCCGCATCTCATGGCTTTGAGACGGAGGGGGCTTCACTCTAGAATTGGCGGGCTATTCGCGGCACTCGTAGGGGGTACAGGTTGACCCAAGGAGGGGTGCCCAAGTTACCGGATTCCGTGAAGTGTCGGGTGGTCCATTCATGTTGCTGAAGGGGGCTGCCTCGCTTCAGGTTTTGGCGGGTAACTTGCCGCGCCCATAGGGGTCTAGGATTTCATTGCACAGGCTATCCACACGACCAGGAGAACGTCGGGTTTCAGTAGCGACTCTATGAAACCCGGGGATCCCAGATATCTGTATTGTTCTGTGATGCTTATTACATTTCTGTGATGTTGCATTTTATCACGCCTTGAGCGAATATTATATATTGATATATATACTAGTAGATGTTGTATATGTTTTGCATCCGTGCTAGTCCAGTCCCCGCTCTGTCGATAGTTAAGTAACCTAACGGGTAATGACAGGACCCAGGGGCGAATGCGGATGGCATATATGTACATCATTATTTTCGTTCTTTATTGGTGTCATCAATTGATGGGACTGCATTGATTCAGATCAATGCAAGCTAAACAAACATATTCTGATGTTGTTGGAACATTTTTCAAAAAGCTGTTATTGTACGGACGTTCTCTTTTGTTTTGCACAGTGGTATTCGGTTATGAATATCCAGCACCTCAGTCGACGAGGCAAGGGCCGAGATCCCTTCACCGGGAGTGACCCCTTGGATAGAAGTTTGCGTCAGGGTAATAACTTCACTATAGCCGATTACTTTTTTCTTTGCATCGTGGTATTCAGTTGGAATATCCTGCACCTCATTCTACGGGGAAAGAGCCGAGATCACATCACCGGGAGTGACCTCTTTAGCAAGAAGTTTTCGCCACTATATTTTTATATAAAGCTATCCGGTTCCTTCAACGATATCAAGTTCATTACGTTAAAGGTTTTTCGCCAAAAACCATTCGTAGCCCTCCGTCATTTCAGAAAGGTAGCACTTAGTATTCATGCTATGTATGTTGGCCTTCGTCAAGGCATAGTGTATGGTAGCTATTTGTTACTTTTCTTCAACATAGATAGATGCGTTGGTTTGGGACAGTCGTACTACTATTTTGGCCTTCGTCAAGGGTATGTACGGGTGGGTTCAAATTAACCTGGATAATGACGGGTGGAACTTGACATGTGACTTATGATATGTTGGCCTTCGTCAAGGTCATAAGAGCATGGGGTAAAAAATCACATCGGGAGTTTCTAAAGAAATTGAAACTTGCCAGATATGCGCATACCTTCTGGAGTGTGATAACGTGAGTGGATTCAATCATGTTATCTTGCGATGATAGTTGGATCCCGATTCCCACTGATGAGTTGGTTTACTCCTCGGGTGATCCAGACTAATTCTTGTAGGGTTGCTAGGTACGTGCACAAGGGTCTACGAGGCATCAACCATGCCCGATTAAAAATTTAGCCGTGCCGAACAACCCGAATACGGATCTTTAAACTAGAGATTAGGCGAAAACTAACATGTTAACAAATTTAACACTAAGTTAGAGGGATTACAACCTTTGTAGATCCGGTCCTTCACTTCATATGCTCCGTGTTGTGGTCCCTTCGCTGCGATCATCGGGTTACGGACTCTCGAGAGTTTCCACGAAGAGAAAGATGCAACCTTTGCTTCCGATCTTCGATACAAAGATGATATACCTTGAAGTTTCGTTAACACAAGCTAACACTCATGAAATGATGTGAACACCCTCATCTAAATGGCAAGGGAAGATGAGGATGATGAAGTAGGATTTTTGCTCTCTATATTTATCTTTTTCTCATATTTATTCATCACTTGGAAAAAAGCTAGTAAGCTTTTTCCATGAAGAAAGAAGAAGGAAGAAGATGTACAATATGATAGAATTCCTTTGTGATGAATAATGAAAAGGAGATAATGATGAATTATGCAACCATGGTCAAGTAACCATTGTAGAGATTGAACTAGGGTTAAAGGGTGTGGTTGGGTTAAGAAATATCATGCTAAAATATCTTTTCCAAAACAAAAAAGAAAAGCTTCTAGAAACATCTAGAAAGGTTTAACCCTAATCAAACCCTAACCATGTTTAATCTCTACTAAACATGTTGCATTAGTAATCATATCATGTTACAATATTATATATCACATATATAATATTTATTGTAACCAAATAAAATAATACAATTAACATATATCGCATATATATCAATGTATTACCCGAGCGAGAAAAAGAATCTTTTAGTGAGCTAATATTAGTTAATGTAATTTAATATATCATATATATTATAATACATTAAATTATCGAATCAACACTTGATCCGACAATCCAGCAATATCGCATATAACCGACTAATATTTATCCATACCGATTCATCGAATCAACACTTGATCCGATGACCCGGCTGATATCATATATCGCGAGAATAGAATACCGTATCACATATCGCATTATCCTCGGTCCCGCACATTTCACATATGTGCCCCTACTCCGTTTTGCCTGAGCCAAGAAAGTTCTGTGTAGGACTCTAAAGAATCGTCAATACGCCGGCAGTAGGTGATGATCATATCAAACACCCACAAGCTGCAAGCGGTCAGCTAAACGTAACAGCTACCCAGGTATTTAGCGCTCAGAAGATCAACAAGCAAGCTTGTACATTCTCCTGTGAATCCAAACAGTAACACTCCCGTACAGTCCGGTCTCGTCATCTGATATGTTGCATATCTCGCCTAGGGGTGGTAAACGTCAGAACCCAGTAGCTCGATAAGTCGTGTCGATATGAGGTCTATAACAGTTCGAGAAACTACTGATAACACTTACCAGTAAATCTCAGCAACCCTGGCCAGGGATTTTCGGTTATAGCCAATCGAACACAGCACTACATCAACTCCCTATACCGGGAGAGATGAATCCCCTCCTATCGCTCATTGCCTCCATGTGATTCGGGACTGTACCCAAAAGCCACCTTTTTGCACGCCCTCTTGGAAATCAAAGCACAGTGGGAATCACACAAGACTCTATGACGATCTCGGGTCAACAGACTACTCTGTACCAGTGTCACCGGAGAACTTCCATCTGACGTGAGGTATAATACCATCTGGGAGTTCTCGGCGAGTCCGTCCAGTGTACCCAGTCTCCACTGAGCACCCGTACACCATCCTTGATGTCAAACACCGATGGATATGGGATCATCCATCGCCTATCATATGGGTCAAGATGCGTATACGCTAGTCTACTCTGGTGCATCGATGCCCTGTCTCAATACACCCTCGACTAGGAACAGTTATAGGATATACTCGTCGACTACCGTGGCCCCACTAGTATGATCTCATCATAGTCCAAGTAGTCGAGTACATATCCTAAGGGCTTTATCAACATGTAATATATAGAAAATCAAAGTACATGTTAAGATAAAGTACAACCAGATAGCATACTATCATGTCGAGCAAGAAAGTCCTCCCTATATATATCCAAGCATCCATTACAATATACATCGTATGTACAGTAATGCCCTCTAGGGCATACATATAACTAACAATTCTTCTTTCAGGTTTGGAGGAGAATTTGAGCTTACAGTGGGAGGTTTCCTGATTAGATAAATTGACAACCATTCTGATCTTGGTTAGAGTGCACGCTGAGTGTTTTTTTTTCTCTCTCTTTGGCAGCGACCATGGCCCGACCCTTGACTATGACTCAGTGACCAAGCTGACCGAACCTTCTTAAAACACTGGCTTTTGGATTGTCAGAGTTGCATACCTCATTGCCACTCCAACTTTTACCCTTTTCTCCAGGACACCCCGTATTACTACGAACGTTCACTTCCATTAGATAAAATCATCGTATGGTTATATACGAACTCGAAGGAATTTATTCGAGGATGGTTTCCGGTTCTGGAGAAAACGGATAGGACTATTCAGTTGTCTCTTCCATTTTCCTTCTCTCAGGTTGCGAGTGTTCCTTGGATTAGGATGGTACACCTATTACGATTATTAGATAGTCTTCATCCAAACCATAGGATGGTGCCGAACGGTAGGGAATGAAGAAAACCATTTAGCCTAAAAGGTGTACAGAAGGTATTAAGTAAAGACAAATAAAGGGATTAGTAAGAGGGCAAAGTAAACCGCGACTGCTATTCACGACGAAACCAAGTATTTCTTCGCCAATCATACATCACCTTTGTATTTCTCCAGAACACTCCGTATCACTACGAAGATCCACAGTTATTTGGATACTCCATCGTATGGTTATATACGAACTCGAATGGAACTTGTTCCTGTTCGGGGATGGATTCTGGTTCAGGAGAAATAAGAATAAGGTTTTATTCGGTTGCCTTTTATCTTCACCTTCTCTCGCATTGCGAGTGCACCTAGGATTAGGACAGTACACCCATTATGCTTATTGGATAGTCTTCTTCCAAACCATAGGCTGGTGCCGAACGGTTAGGAAGGAAGAAAACAATTTAGCTTAAGAGGGTGTACAGAAGGTAATGAATAAAGACATATGAAGGGATTTGGAGAGATGGCAAAGAAATATACGGTTTCAGTTGTGAATCTGATAATAGAAGAGGCATTAGTAGGAATACCCGGATACCCCATCGAAACATTTCAATGTTTCAGTTTCACTGTGTACTGTTAAAAGAAAACTGATTTCCTAATTAGCCCTTGCTCAAGGGTATGTATTTACCAGGTATGATTCTCACATCTATATTGTTTTACAGATGATGAGTGGAAGTAAGTTATTGGGAATTAGGTGATTATCCCCATTATATCGGAATTCGTTGTAATTGGTGATATTTGAGGAAATCATCCGGGTTGTTTGCCGGACGGCAAATATTTGGTTTTGAATATCCATTGCTATGTACCAATTTCAAATTGATATATCTGTACGTCTATTTTTATAGAGTGAGATATAACTTTTTGAAATTATGTCCATGACATTTACCTATATCAGTGGATGGTTAGGTTAGGAGCATTAAACAGCGGTGTAATTCTTCTTAACCATAAGTACAGTTTTCAACCTACGACATACAGCGAATGAGTTAATAGACTCAGGGGACTTATACAGAGTGTTGTATTTTGTCCAGTGTTCATTAGGACAGAAGGGTTGGTCCTCGTACTATATTCGGTTTACTTATGACTTCTCTAGTTTTTAGAAAAGTTTTTCGTAGAAACACAAGGTCCAAGTTTTGAGAAGTTATAGGTAAATGAATAAAGTAGTGAACCAGGTATTGCAAGTATAGGGATTCTTCAAGGTGATCGAAGATGTAGATACTTGTGTATGGTATTCAGTTGATAGTAATGATTTTGAGAAACTTGTTTCTCTTTTAGGTCACTCATAATTGGAAGCATTCCTAAGTTGAGTAACGCTGATAGGCCTCCTTCCATTTAGTTGACATGCATTGGAGACAGCTGCATGATTTGAATCCGGTTCAATTAAATCAGTGCCTCTGTTTCTATATTGGATATAGAACGGTTCATATCTTAACGATGTTAAGGTATGGGGAGTTGTCCGGCATATGCTTAAAACCAGACTCTGGATAACTCAAGGCACGTTTCCGTAATGGCTGTTCGTGGGTTGACCCGGGCTATGACGTGGGTTGACTTTTTACCATCCGGAAGATCAATAGTGATATTGTTCTTGACTCGCCACAGTTTTAAAAGAAATGGATTTTTTCAGAAAACAGTAGTTGGAGTATGGTAGAACTGGAAGTGATTCCAGACTGCCTCTTTGGTAGCATCCTTGGTAACGATGTATCTTGCCTTTAATCGTCTAGTATGTCACGGTATCTAGCTTGGAACTCTTCCAACATACCGTCCCTCCACTGAAGGTAAAGACAATGCCTGCGACTGACTTTCAGTCGTCCTTATCACCCTGGAACCTTTCCAGTGATTCTCCTCAGGATTGATTGATACCATATAACTACAACTAGTGAGTATCCTAACATCCAATTAGATCTATCTCATAGATCCAAAACACAGGATTTAGGAGGTATCGCTTTGATCCTATATGGAGAATCGTTGTGATAAGCGAAGATTGACCGAGCGTAGCATAGGAAACTCCTTCTCTATCAAGAGTATGTCATCCACGTACTCTACGAGGATCACCACCATACTCTCTACTACCTTTTTGTATATACAAGGTTCATCTACCATTTTGATGAAGTCAAACTCTTTGACTACCACATCAAAACAGATGTTCCAACTCCGCGATGCCTGTTTTATCATATAAAACATCTTGCCCACGTTTCCGCTGCTCCCACTGTCTACGAAGCCCTCTGGATGTGTACTTATAGACGCTCTTTTCTAAAACATCATTTAGAAAAGCAGTCATGACACCCAACCGCCAGATATCGTAGTCATGGTATATAGCCGTGGCAAGTAGGATCTGGATGGACTTAAGCATAGCTTTGAAAGACTCAACTTTTCCATGTACACCAAGTAATCTTCTCAAGATATACTTCCTCCTGATGGGGATTTAACCCTTCAGATAAAGCAACTAAAGTCCATACTTTGTTGGTGTATAAGGATTCCATCTCAGATCACTAAGCATCCAGCCATTCTTACAGAGTCTCACTCCTGATGGCCATCTTGAAACTAGTTGGGTCATCATCTCATGATGCAATCCTCGCTCCCACTGTCATAAAGAAACCGAAGAATCTCTCAGGTGGGTGAGGAACCCTACTAGATCGGCGGAGAGGCTGAGGTTCGTTGGAAACTATTGAATTCTTTGGTTCTACCAAATCATCAGCTGTGGTTTGTATAGCTGGAACCTTTCCAGTTCTACATAACAGACCTTGCCTCGAGATTGTCCGGATTTTGCTTTTAGACATAGTCCGGACAACCCCAAATCTTAACAAACTTAAGATATGGGCTCTTCCCATTCCATATCACATATGAAGTGGTAGGTAACTGATTTGATTTGAACCCTATTCAATAGGTATGCAATTTCACAAGTGCATAACTCCCTAAAGGAAATAGGAAACTCAGTAGTACTCATCATAGAGCACACCATATCACATAGGGTGCTATTGCTCCGCCGCGATACACCGACGTGCTGTGGTGTATACGGAGGAGTAATGCTGAGAGAGAATCTCATTCTCCTTTAGAATAGTCCAGGAATTCCGTGCTCAAGTATTCTCCTCCTTGATCACATCAAAGGACAAAATACTTTTACCCGTATTTTGGTTCCCTACTTCTAACTTATATTCTGTGAATATCTCAAAAGGTTCGGACTTGTGTTTCAACAGGAACATATGTCTGAATCTTGAGAGATCATCAGAGAATGTAATGAAGTACAATGAACCGATCTTGGCATGTGTAGACAGGGGACCTTACATACATCAACATGTATCAATCCCAAGAGTTCACTAACTCTTTCTCTGTTTCCAATAAACAGAGCTATGGTCATCTTATCTTTGTGACATGACCAGCAAGTTTCACAAGATGTAAATTCAAACTAATTTAAATATGCATCTATATGTAACTTAGCTAGTCGGGTCGCATTGATATGACCTAGTCTACAATACCTCAAGAAGGATTCGTTCATTTCTGAACTCTTCCTCTTGTGTGTGTTCCGTATACTAAGAACTGTAGTTTGATTTAGAACGTTAATGCTTTTAGATAACGTGCCTGAACCGATCAACTCTTGATATAGGAAATGTTCAAAACATTATCCAACAATACAAAATTATATCCTTTCTTTACTAATAAAGAGACTGATATGATTTTGTATATCAGGTTCGGTATCTAATAACATTCGTTCAGAATCAATGTATTCAGGTAATACAGGGTGATAGTGACCAACAGACTTGGCTGCAACACTTGCACCTTTTTCTGTCTCATGAAACTTATCACCCGTTCTCAGTTCTCTACCTATCTATAGCCCATGTAACAAATTACATTTGCGGGATCCTGATCCGGTATCACATACCCAGGACGTAAAGGATACTGAGAAACAGTTCTGTATAATGAACACACCCGAAGATGATGCATCAGCATGCACTTTCTTCGTTTGGGCGGCATGGGAAATCTGGTATTCCCTAATTTCCTGCTCTGTCTTATAACGATTATAAGTTGGAGCGGGACCAACGTTCACCAGCCCAGTATAACAAGCGGGTTCGGTCAATATATCCGGATTTTTATCTTGATTAAGGCGTGATATGGTCGCTACCTGGAGAGAGAGAGAAGAAAACACTCAGCGTATGCTCTTTCAAGATTAGATTGGTTATCTAATATATCTAATCAGGATGTTTCCCAATGTTTTAATCAAATCTTCCTTCAAACCATAAAAGAAAGACTAGCCGGGATTAATTACACGCTACAAGTTCGCCAATCTTTCAGCCAGGCCAGTGTCGGTACTTTGAGGGAGGTCCTCCGTGCTTTCGCACGAACCTAATTAATGTAAACCTCGTTTTCCCAGAGGCGTAACCCCATTGACACCTTTCTAGACACCTACTTGATCGGCTAATTGTAATGTGTAAAACTCTCCCAGGAGTAACTCTTACACGCAACGGGTATCGGGATCCAACTATCTCATAGAAGGTATGCAATCTCATTGCAAATTTCAACACTTGAAATTCCCAATTATATTTTACCCCTAGCGTCCCATGACCTTGACGCAGGCCAACAAACCACAGTGCGCTAGTCAAGTTCAACCCGTCATTTTTTGATTTAATTAAACCCACCCGCACGACCCTTGACGCAGGCCAACAAAGTCGCAGGACTACCCTAATCCAATCTGCATCATATGCATAAACAGATAAATACTAGTTAGCTACCGCACAGTACGCCTTGACGCAGGCCAACAAACGTAGCACGAATACTAAGTAGGACTTATCTGAAATGACGGAGTGCTACGACAGGTTTTTATGAAAACCCTTTGCGTAATGAACTTGATATCGTTGTAGAATCGAGTGATTTTAAATGGAGTGTTTTTTAGGCTTTTCTAGTTTTGCTAAAGGGGTCACTCCCGGTGAAGGGATCGTCGGCCCTTTCCTCATCGAATAAGGTATAGGGTATATCATATATACCGCTGTGCAAAGAAGAAACTATAGAAGCAATCAAAAGACAAACCGAGAGTTGTAGCATCTGCCAGTTATTGCTAAAGGAGTCACTCCCGGTTAAGGGATCTCGGTCCTTTCCTTATCGAATAAGGTGCTGGATGTTCTACATGGAACACCGCTATGTAAAGCAAGAACTAGAGCTACCAGTTTTTAAATAAGTTTCTACAACATCTTAGGTTTCTTTTATTTCATTAATCTCATTAATGAAGTCACATTTTATTATACTTCGCAAGCATCACATTTGAAACGAAATCTGCAATATAACATATATCTCATATATATAATATAAACATTCATCTCAGGCAGTAATATGATCTCATCACAGAACATTGCAGCAAAAGAACATATATGAAATATTGGATATACTAGGACGTCCGTGTTTTCAATACGAGCCTGTATAAAACACGGATTCCACGGTCGCGATGAATAGCCAAACCCACATCCCTAGACCCCTACGAGAGCGGCAAGTAACACTGCCAATTCTAGGGTTAGGAGACCCGGTCTCGACTCCTCGAGATGGTCTCCCACTGGACCCTAGAACCCGGTTACTTGTGCTCCCCGCCTTGGGTCTACCTAATGCGGAAAAGTAAATAATATACAACGGTGACATCTTCCGCAACCTGGAAGTTCCCCAATAAAAGAATATTACATACAAATGAATTTTACATGAATGAAAAAGAAAAACTCTCATCTCACATAAAACCCCCGGCTATTCAAAACGCGACGATCCAATATAACATATCACAGCAACACATAATATCTCATATCATCAACGCAAGCAAGTATGCGTATCCCGATTGTCGTTGATGTATAGCAACGAAGCCGGCGATACACCACATACTACGCTTACGGTCACAGAAAAGAAAGTGTAAAACTACAACAGTTGGAATCCGCAACCTCCTTAGACATCGCATGCCTAACCAAATGAATTCATTAGACATCGCATGCCTTGCAATTATAAACCCCGCATTTTAGTCTCATTATCGAAAACTCTTTTCAATATCAAGTCGGGCAATTCAACAAGATTCCTGACATTCTGATCGAATGCTCGTCGTAAACTTTAGTAGACGGCCGCACCCCAGATGCCGTCGACGAAGTGCACTAAGGCGGAACACCGCTGCCGCGAGCACCCGAACGGATGCTTTCGGCGACGGGGTTCTCCTACAGTCACTTGGTCGGGGCTATGGGGCGTAGCTGTCTATTAAGTTTCCCCGGCGAGTATCCGCGTACGCTACGTGATTGCGACGGACTTTTGATCACATCAAAATTCCGTGGCAACCGATCATTTGAGACTAAACTGCTATGTTTATAATATTCAAATCAGTTATCTCATAACTACCTGTGGATTCCAAATATTGTATCACATTCCAGATAAATAGACAAAGTTAAACTTTCTGATCGAATCATCAAACACCCAAGATTTCCCCAATATATCTCAACACTTGAAATTAGTTTAAAAACATCCATCACATGCCACAGTACCAATGGTCCAGCCGTAGAAGGGTCAAGCCAACGCCTCACATGTGGCATGCCGTACTGCCCCAAACCCTAAGGTTCAAAAGGCCGTTCAAGACGGTCACATAATCGAGTTAAGGTTTGTTGTCTTATAGAGGGTCCACCGCGTTACTTGCACGACTTAGAACGTTCTTAAACACGAGAAAAAATCCAACTTTTGAAAAAATTTCCGACAGGGGAAAAAGTGAGTTATTGATATCCATTCGAACTTTTTAACGGTTTCTAAAATTATCCGGACAAACTAAACAAAGTTATAATATCCGATCGAAACATCGAGTCCCCAATACAACCCAGAAAACTCAACACTTGAGTAGAAAATTAAAATTCCCAAAAGAATCAGCAAGTACCAACGGTTATAACTGTGCCAAAACTAACTCTTAATCCCCAAGTTCCGCCGCGGAACCGCCGCCAATACCCTAGTTTGGCCGCGGTTCCGCGGCGCTTTGAACGATTCAAAGTGTCGTTTTGCACAGTAATTCCTAAAATACCCTGCTGAATTTTTTGAGTATTTTTAATTCACAAAAAATCACATTTTAGAAAAATTTCCAGAGAAGGGGTTTTATCGGGTTTTCCGGGTTCGATCGAACTTGAAACTTCGTCTAGACTTCGCCTAAAGCTCTAGCTTGGCTCTGATACTACTGTAGGGTTGCTAGGCACGGGCACAAGGGTCTACGAGGTATCAACCATGCCCGATTAAAAATTTAGCCGTGCCGAACAACCCGAATACGGATCTTTAAACTAGAGATTAGGCGAAAACTAACATGTTAACAAATTTAACACTAAGTTAGAGGGATTACAACCTTTGTAGATCCGGTCCTTCACTTCATATGCTCCGTGTTGTGTTCCCTTCACTGCGATCATCGGGTTCCGGACTCTCGAGAGGTTCTACAAAGAGAAAGATGCAACCTTTGCTTCCGATCTTCGATACAAAGATGATCTACCTTGAAGTTTCGTTAACACAAGCTAACACTCATGAAATGATGTGAACACCCTCATCTAAATGGCAAAGGAAGACGAGGATGATGAAGTAGGATTTTTGCTCTCTTTATTTATCTTTTTCTCATATTTATTCATCACTTGGAAAAAGCTAGTAAGCTTTTTCCATGAAGAAAGAAGAAGGAAGAAGATGAACAATATGATAGAATTCCTTTTGTGATGAATAATGCAAAGGAGATAATGATGAATTATGCAACCATGGTCAAGTAACCATTGTAGAGATTGAACTAGGGTTAAAGGGTGTGGTTGGGTTAAGAAATATCATGCTAAAATATCTTTTCCAAAACAAAAAAGAATACCTTCTAGAAACATCTAGAAAGGTTTAACCCTAATCAAACCCTAACCATGTTTAATCTCTACTAAACATGTTGCATTAGTAATCATATCATGTTACAATATTATATATCACATATATAATATTTATTGTAACCAAATAAAATAATACAATTAACATATATCGCATATATATCAATGTATTACCCGAGCGAGAAAAAGAATCTTTTAGTGAGCTAATATTAGTTAATGTAATTTAATATATCATATATATTATAATACATTAAATTATCGAATCAACACTTGATCCGACAATCCGGCAATATCGCATATAACCGACTAATATTTATCCATACCGATTCATCGAATCAACACTTGATCCGATGACCCGGCTGATATCATATATCGCGAGAATAGAATACGGTATCACATATCGCATTATCCTCGGTCCCGCACATATCACATATGTGCCCCTATTCCGTTTTGCCTGAGCCAATAAACTTCTGTGTAGGACTCTAAAGAATCGTCAATACGCCGGCAGTAGGTGATGATCATATCAAACACCCACAAGCTGCAAGCGGTCAGCTAAACGTAACAGCTACCCCGGTATTGAGCGCTCAGAAGATCAACAAGCAAGCCTGTACATTCTCCTGTGAATCCAAACAGTAACACTCCCGTACAGTCCGGTCTCGTCGTCTGATATGTTGCATATCTCGCCTAGGGGTGGTTAACGTCAGACCCCAGAAGCTCGATAAGTCGTGTAGATATGAGGTCTATAACAGTTCGAGAATCTACTGATAACACTTACCAGTAAATCTCAGCAACTCTGACCAGGGATTTCCGGTTATAGCCAATCGAACACAGCACAACATCAACTCCCTATACCGGAAGAGACGAATCCCCTCCTATCGCTCATTGCCTCCATGTGATTCGGGACTGTACCCAAAAGACACCTTTTTGCACGCCCTCTTGGACGTGGTATGATGGAAATCAAAGCGCAGTGGGAATCACACAAGACTCTATGACGATCTCGTGTCAACAGACTACTCTGTACCAGTGTCACCGGAGAACTGCCATCTGACGTGAGGTATAATACCATCTGGGAGTTCTCGGCGAGTCCGTCCAGTGTACCCAGTCTCCACTGAGCACCCGTACACCATCCTTGATGTCAAACACCGATGGATATGGGATCATCCATCGCCCATCATATGGGTCAAGATGCGTATACGCTAGTCTACTCTGGTGCATCGATGACCTGTCTCGATACACCCTCGACTAGGAACAGTTATAGGATATACTCGTCGACTACTGTGGCCCCACTAGTATGATCTCATCATAGTCCCAGTAGTCGAGTACATATCCTAAGGGCTTTATCAACATGTAATATATAGAAAATCAAAGTACATGTTAAGATAAAGTACAACCAGATAGCATACTATCATGTCGAGCAAGAAAGTCCTCCCTATATATATCCAAGCATCCATTACAATATACATCGTATGTACAGTAATGGCCTCTAGGGCATACATATAACTAACAATTCTTGTTTCAGGTTTGGAGGAGAATTTGAGCTTACAGTGGGAGGTTTCCTGATTAGATAAATTGACAACCATTCTGATCTTGGTTAAAGTGCACGCTGAGTGTTTTTTTTTCTTTCTCTTTGGCAGCGACCATGGCCCGACCCTTGACTATGACTCAGTGACCAAGCTGACCGAACCTTCTTAAAACACTGGCTTTTGGATTGTCAGAGTTGCATACCTCATTGCCACTCCAACTTTTACCCTTTTCTCCAGGACACCCCGTATTACTACGAAGGTTCACTTCCATTAGATAAAATCATCGTATGGTTATATACGAACTCGAAGGAATTTATTCGAGGATGGTTTCCGGTTCTGGAGAAAACGAATAGGAATATTCAGTTGTCTCTTCCATTTACCATCTCTCAGGTTGCGAGTGTTCTTTGGATTAGGACGATACACCTATTACGCTTATTAGATAGTCTTCATCCAAACCATAGGCTGGTGCCGAACGGTAGGGAATGAAGAAAACCATTTAGCCTAAAATGTGTACAGAAGGTATTAAGTAAAGAAAAATAAAGGGATTAGTAAGAGGGCAAAGTAAACCGCGACTGCTATTCACGACGAAACCAAGTATTTTTCGCCAATCCTACATCACCTTTGTATTTCTCTAGAACACTCCGTATCACTACGAAGATCCACAGTTATTTGGATACTCCATCGTATGGTTATATACGAACTCGAAAGGAACTTGTTCCAGTTCGGGGATGGATTCTGGTTCAGGAGAAATAAGAATAAGGTTTTATTCGGTTGTCTTTTATCTTCACCTTCTCTCGCATTGCGAGTGCTCCTAGGATTAGGACAGTACACCCATTATGCTTATTGGATAGTCTTCTTCCAAACAATAGGCTGGTGCCGAACGGTTAGGAAGGAAGAAAACAATTTAGTCTAAGAGGGTGTACAGAAGGTAATGACTAAAGACATATGAAGGGATTTGGAGAGATGGCAAAGAAATATACGGTTTCAGTTCTAAATCTAATAATGGAAGAGGCATTAGTAGGAATACCCGGATACCCCATCGAAACATTTCAATGTTTCAGTTTCACTGTGTACTTTTAAAAGAAAACGGATTTCCTAATTAGCCCTTGCTCAAGGGTATGTATTTACCGGGTATGATTCTCACATCTATATTGTTTTACAGATGATGAGTGGGAGTAAGTTATTGGGAATTAGGTGATTATCCTCATTATATCGGAATTCGTTGTAATTGGTGATATTTGAGGAAATCACCTGGGTTGTTTGCCGGAAGGCAAATATTTGGTTTTGAATATCCGTTGCTATGCACCAATTTCAAATCGATATATCTGTACGTCTATTTTTATAGAGTGAGATATAACTTTTTGAAATTATGTCCATGACATTTACCTATATCAGTGGATGGTTAGGTTAGGAGCATTAAACAGCGGTGTAATTCTTCTTAACCATAAGTACAGTTTTCAACCTACGACATACAGCGAATGAGTTAATAGACTCAGGGGACTTATACAGAGTGTTGTATTTTGTCCAGTGTCCATTAGGACAGAAGGGTTGGTCCTCGTACTATATTCGGTTTACTTATGACTTCTCTAGTTTTTAGACAAGTGTTTCGTAGAAACACAAGGTCCAAGTTTTGAGAAGTTATAGGTATATGAATAAAGTAGTTAACCAGGTATTGCAAGTATAGGGATTCTTCAAGGTGATCGAAGATGTAGATACTTGTGTATGGTATTCAGTTGATAGTAATGATTTTGATAAACTTGTTTTTCTTTTAGGTCACTCATAATTAGAAGAATTCCTAAGTTGAGTAACGCTGATAGGCCTCCTTCCATTTAGTTGACATGCACTGGAGACAGCTGCATGATTTGAATCCGGTTCAATTAAATCAGTGCCTCTGTTTCTATATTGGATATAGAATGGTTCATAACTTAACGATGTTAAGGTAATGGGAGTTGTCCGGCATATGCTTAAAACCAGACTCTGGATAACTCAAGGCACGTTTCCGTAATGGCTGTTCGTGGGTTGACCCGGGCTATGACGTGGGTTGACTTTGTACCATCTGGAAGATCAATAGTGATATTTTTCTTGACTCGCCACAGTTTTAAAAGAAATGGATTTTTTCAGAAAACAGTAGTTGGAGTATGGTAGAACTGGAAGTGATTCCAGAACCGCAAACGATTACTGAGAATTTGATAAGAACCTAAAGCTTCAATCTGGTATGACATTCCATTGGCCACTCCGCAGATATGGTGGGTAACCTCAGGCACCCGAGAGGTACTCCGGTAGCCTCAAGGACGGTGACATGGATGTTCTTGTTTACCCAGACTTGACACTACTATTGTTCCAGACTATGAGACCCGGCGGGAAGATGAATATAGCGTCGTTCTGAACCGGCTTTAGAAGAGCACGTGTATATGATTGTGCCAGAGGGTTGTCGTAGTCAGTGGGAGCAGCAGAAGCATTGGTGGACAAGTAGCTTATGTCTATTTATAAACTAAAGCAGATATAGCGGAGATAGATAATGCATTTCTGATATGACAGTCATAGGTTTGACTTCATCAGAATAGGGGATGGATCTTTTAAGAAGGTAGTAGGGTGTGATGTCCTGGTATCTGGATGACATACACAGAGTAGGAAGTGATATTCCTATACTACGGTCGGTTATACTTTGGTTGTCACACAGTGGTTTCTCCACATAGGAATTGGGTATTATATCAGACATTCTGGTTACTAGATCTATGGTTTTAGATCTAGATTTGGATAGTTTCCTAATCTGTGCACTTAGACAACATTCTAAATGTATCTAGAATGGACGACTCCTGGCACGGTAGTGTACCTGCAGGTGATGGAGTAACCTTCTCTAAAGGTGTCTTACAGACTAAAGGGGAGAGGGATGCGCATGATTGGAAGATCACTTGCTTAGGCAATTGAGTCAATCATGAGATGTCAAGTACCACACCAGATGTTGTTTTTGCAGTAGATGCAATAAGTTGATATTAATCCAATCCTGGAGAAACGGTCGGAAGCAGTTTTAGAATATAAGTGGATGTTCTAAGGATATGATAACGGCATCCTCCTTCGGGAGACTGTTATCATTCCAGGCTTCCAAGGTGACCTGGATGACAGAGTGACTCTCAGAGTTAAAGTATTCCCTCTGACGAGGGGCAGTATTCTGGACAGGAGGTCCAGGTGGATACTAAGGGAGGCATGGCGCAAGATACTGATTATGTTCAGTTGACGATACAGTCTAAGAAGTTTGGATTTGGAGTTCATTTATGAACTAGGTCCCATCAGATATCCAGACATATTCTAAGACAGGTATTGCTCATTTCGGGAGATGGGTTTCTCCGCGAACTTGAGATTAAGAGAGACATAGAAAGAAACATCAGAGCGGATCCACTCACTGAGGCTATTCCTCGAACGCATTAGTTTCGCAAACGGGTTTTGTGAGACTGATTAGTAGAGGAGTTGGGTGTTCGGTATTGATTGATGATAATTTCGTTGTGTGTATCGAATCAAATAGTCCCCGGCAACGGCGCCATTTGATTGAAAAGAATTCTCGATGTGTAGTATGGAATTGTAAAGAAATCACAACCAAAGATTATTTGACCGCAATCAACTACGGTGTCGGATTGTAGTTAGTATGTGAGTGCGGATCGTCCACAGGGAAAGTGTAATCGTTCGTCTTTCGAATTAGATGAATTGAACTTTAATGAAAAGAAAACAAACAATTCAAGATTTGTATTTGAAGTTCAAGAATTAGAAAAACTAGATCTAAGAAAGCATTAAAAGATAGAATCAAGAATTGATCGTTTGTTGATTTTTCCAAACCAAATCTCAAGAATCGAAATGAGGCTCGTAGGAATCGATCGGATCTATAGATGTGATGTAATCTTTCAATTTCGTATTTCTATCCTTCGATGAATTGATACTAGATCGATGATTATCGATGAGAATTGGGGATTTCTTGTGAAACTAGAGTTTCATCTTATCCCTTGTTCTTTCGTCGATGTCATTCATATTCTAGCCTCTAGTAAATTTAAGAAACGATCGTAGATCCCTAATTTCGAGCGATCACAATCAAGAAAGCATCGCTACGAAACTAGATCATCGATTCTTGAACTTGCTAGGGTTTACAAAACTCGTAGGACTTAAAAATAGTATTAGAATTTGTTACATCATCATTCTACAATCGTCTCGACTCCTTAACGAGCGTAGTTTTACTCAAACATCACAACAAGAACAACAATTACAAATTGAGATCTAATCATGATGCAAGAATTAAAAGAAAGCAAGATTAACGAATTTCACCTTTTATTTATATCAACAATTTCGTTACAATCACTCAAGAACTACAAGAGGAAGAACTTGATCGTCGACTTGGCTTCGCTCGTCTCCGTGGATCGCGGATCGGCTTGGATTACTTGCCCGATTGAAGATCGGCTCGGCTCCTAAAAGGTTGAAGGCTTCTCGCTTGATTTGGTACTCAAGATCTTGGATTAGGAGTGGAATTAGGGTTAGGGTTTCGCACAAGCTTTGTCACGAAACTTGTGGAAGAAGATGATGAAAGAGGGAAAAATTATTTAACTAATGGTGAACTAATGATGAACAACCACCTCAACCCTTAGATTTAGGCTCTATTTATAGATAACTAACCCTAGGTCTAGGATTTCAAATTCTAACTTTCCCTCCTAAAGTTTGTTGATGAAATTCAAATTTCCCTCCAAAAGTTTGTTAGATGAAATTCAAATTTCCCTCCAAAAGTTTGTTGGATGAATTTGAATTTCCCTCCAAAAGTTTGTTGGATGAAATTCAAATTTCCCTCCAAAAGTTTGTTGGATGAAATTTGAATTTCCCTCCAAAATGAACTACCTCATTTGAATTTGAATTTTCCCTCCAAAATGAACAACTTTTCCCTCCAAAATGAACTACCTCATTTGAATTTGAATTTTCCCTCCAAAATGAACAACTTTTCCCTCCAAAATGAACTACCTCATTTGAATTTGAATTTTCCCTCCAAAATGAGGTTGTTAGAAAGAATCTTCTAGAAAAAGTTTGTTGGAAGGAATATTCTAGAATGAGGTTGTTACAAGGAGGCTTCTAGAAGAAGGTTGTTGGAGAGAGCTTTCTAGAAGAAGGTTGTTATAAGGAGGTTTCTAGAAGAAGTTAGTTGGAGGGAGGCTTCTAGAACTAGGTTGTTAGGCCGAGCCTTCTAGATGAAGCCACGTGGAGTTTCTGGAGAGTTCTGGAAGCTTTGCCGTTAGAAATAAGCACATGGGGAAAATCTGCTTCTCTGCTGACGTCATCATGCCACGGATCCGCGGCGAGAAGCGCCCATTGGCCTTGAATAAATTTCTGGAATTTTACTGCCGGATCATCAGACTTAGACTTGGTGTAATTTTGATCAGCACTCTTGACAATTTGGCTTGGTTTCTGGAATTTCCTGCACAGACTTCGAAACAAGTTTTGCGCAAATACAGAAATGATGTGATGCCATGAAATGCGGTTAATTTCCTTTAAAGTGTCGGTTTTAAAGTCTAATACATGAAATCTCATATTTTGTGACAGATTTGCTAATATGTAGAATATGCATGCCGAACACTTCTAAGTGTATGAAAATGTTAAGGAAATTGCCGGCTAAAATATACAATATTTTCGACTGATCAAATACCCCCAAACTTAATTTCGATCATCTCGAGCGAATGTTTTATTAAAAAGAAAAAGAGAAGGAGAAAATAAAGAAAGAGAAAAACTAACTAGCACACTTTCGTAGGCAACACGATTGCACTGAGCACGTGCAACAAGCCTTTAAACCTCTAGGTGTCCCTAGTAGGAGGAGTGTTGTCTCCTGAGGGTTTTCAGCGGATTGCACCCACAAAATCCAATAATAAAAGGAAGATCATGAATATTACATTTAAAGAAAAGAATTGTAAAAGAAAGACTTTGAAAATTAGGGTTTCCAACTAAGCTAGCTTTTCGGTTGTCATGAGCCCTATCTTAATGGTCATGAAAAGATGTCAGAAATCACGTCCTCCCTCAATAAAACATCGTCTTATTCTTCATTCCTATCTTTATTCCAAACATCGATCATATCACCCTGCGTGTGTGTAAAGACATCCCTACACCCGGAGAATTCAATTCAAGCTATCATACCCTTGCCCATCTACCTCAGTACTTTTTGACAAACGAGATTGCTCACACACTTTCATGCGACCGTTAATACTTCTTGAGGTACTAACCGACCGATTACTAATGTGCTTGCTAACTTGGTGTATTTTCCTAGTCTTGCACCACCTCAGGCATAGCAGTGACTCCCAGACCAGTTGACCTTAGGGCACTAGGTGAAGAAACACCCTTTTGCTATATATTTTTTTATTGCCCTTGGTGATAACAAAACCAGTGTCCATTTTTCTCACCATTTTCAAAATATTTTTTTTTTTTATACTTTTGGCTTTAAGACAAGAGCATTTCAAGGTATCCTCTACTATCCCAGGCTTTAAGATGTGTGTAAGTGCGAATAGCAGGGTAGCAACGTTCAAAATGTTTGGCTTCCAGAATAGAAACTATTTTTCAGACTTATTTTTATCCTCAGATTAGTGACGTCCTTCATCTTACTAACCCTTGGGACAACGGCTCATAACTACTTATTACTAGTTCGTATAAGAAAACTTCTAATTTTCTTAGTTTTCTTAAATTTTTTCCAATCTCATGGATGTAATTGTTCACTATCTAGACTTTTATTATCTTATTTATGTACAAAAATATTTTTATCTTTTTGAAAATTTTTTAAATTTTTATAGGTTTTCGAAAAAATGTTTTGTGCTTATGCAAATGATATGCAAATGATGCGAAAATAAGCGCAAACCTCCCCCAAACTTGTTTTCAACAGTGTTCTCACTGTTGCCTTCCACTAAATCTCGAAAAACCTGTAAGCTTGGGAGGAATTTATTAGTGGGGGCAAAATATATAAGTGAAGAACCTCCCCCGAACTTATTTTTGGCTCAAAATTTTATAAAACTTTTCTTTTCAAGAGCCCAAAAAAAAATTATACCCCCCCAAACTTGAGTTATGCAATGTTAATGTTTGAAAATCACAAGTGGGGGTCAAAAATCATTGGTCGATGCCAAGCTTTGCAAAGACCAAATGTCAACACCAACCATTCAAAAATTTTATCAATGCAGTGCTCGGGTTGGTGGAAGAAGAAGTGGTGGGGAAAGGTTAAGTGGTGGAATAGAATGTGTGTGCGTCTCATATTGGAGAGACGATGCAGTGTATGTGATGGATTACTCGCATTCTTTTTACAGTTCAGAAGAAGGGGTGGAGGTTCAATTTCATTGATTTGGACATGATTCGTCTCAACACCCGTGTCATTCAAAAATGCGAGTTCATCAGCGAAGATCTCCTCAAAAGTTCCATCCATACCCCGGTGAATAATGTCATCACAAAGTGCGGGGTGATCTTCAGACTCTAAGAACAGTTCATAATCCGTGTTAATTGCTGACCCGGACATCTCAGTGGAAGAGTCCGTATGTGTATGATACATAGTTGGGTCAAGCAATAACGTATGAAAAGAGTCAAGATTAGTATCAGGAGGATCATTAAATTCGCTACTGTCGACATCCATTAAGTCGACAAAACATACCTGAGCAGTAGGTTCGGAGGGTACACTTCCCAACTTGTAAATGTTCAGTTCTATTGACCTATTCCCGAAAGATAGGGTCATAGAACCGTTATGACAGTTGATAATTGCATTGGAAGTGGCCAAAAAGGGGCGACCTAAAATCACCGGAATTTGATTCCGTGGGTTCGCTACAGGCTGTGTATCAATTACAATAAAATCTACCGGGAATATAAATTCTCCGATTTTTATTAACACATCCTCCAGTTCACCCCTAGGTCTGGTGATAAATCGGTCAGCCATCTGGAGAGTGCAATTGGTTGGCTTCAACTCTCCGATTCCTAATTGCTCATAGACTGAGTAAGGAAGCAAGTTAACACTAGCGCCAAGGTCTAATAGAGCACGGTTAATGTGTTTTTCCCCAATAGAAACGGAAATAGTAGGATATCCAGGATCCTTACGTTTCCTCGGTAATTGTTGGGGGAAAGCCGTGTCTATTGTCTTTTCCATGAAAATCTTCTTAGGCACTGGATTCTTCCTCTTCCTAGTGCACAAGTTCTTAAGAGTTTTTGCATAGGACGGAACTTGTTGGATGGCATCTAGGAGAGGGATGTTGGTGTTTACTTGCTTAAAAATGTTCATAATCTTCTCCATATGTGGACTCAGTGTGTTAGCCCTTAACCGATTCGGATAAGGTGCTTTAGCAGTAAGCGCTGGGTCCATCATAGGAGAAGAAAGTGGGTGTGGAACCGATCCCAGAACAGAAGTGGGGATCGTCCGTGGAGGGGTAAAAGAGGTGGGCTGAAGTGGCGAGCCTTTTGGGAAATGAAGAATAGGCTCGGAAGAAAATGGTGGGGTAGAAGAACTGGGGTAAGAAGTGTGTGGAAAGGTCTCAGCCGGGGTTTTATTGATTGATTTATCAGTATCATCAAACTCTTCCCCAAGGTGATGGTCAAGCACTCTTCCAGATCTCAACGTGATTGCATCCACATCATGTGAATAGCAAGAATTAGGTAAAGGTTGAGTTGGAAGTTTCCCTTTCTCTCGTGCACTCATTTCGGCTTTTAGTTGTGCAATTTGTTCTTCCATCGATTTGATGTTCTGATTTTGAGAGATAATGATCTTCATTACATTCTCGACGGAAGATTGCAAACTTGCCGTCCCTTGGATGGATTGTTTCATGAAAGTATCCAAGGTTCGTGCTAGTGCAGAGGTATTATCTGTACCGGTCAATTGCAAAGGACTAGACGGTGCAAAAGTGTTGGCCGAATTTTGGAAATTTTGTGCCTGGAAGGGGTGCTGACACAATTGAAGTGGTGGGTGCTGTTGTGGTGGAGGTGCCCCTTGGAAATTGTTTTGGGTTGGAACCGTGTTTTGAAATTGTGATTGGTTCCAAGCAAAGTTAGGGTGATTCCTCCAACCCTGATCATATGTGGAGGAAGATGGATCGTTTCTAGGTCTTTGAAATGATGCATTGGTATGCTCATGACCTTGAAACGGACATTCTTCCGTCAAGTGAGACGGATCAGAACAACAACCACATACAGTTTTGGAGAGTGATATTTGACTTAGGGCAGCTAAGAATTTTTCCATATTCTCGAGTTTCTTTTGTATAGCTGAAATGTCAGCTCTAACTCCTATGGAAATATCATTGCCATCCTTAGACGATTGACTCACACCCTCCCACTGTAAAGATTTTTCAGCGAAATCTTCTAGAAATTTCCAGGCTTCCCCATCATTTTTGGTCATAAAATTGCCTTGACACATGGATTCAAGGGACTGTCTTGTGTAAGGAGTAATGCCCTCATAAATGATTCGGCACAATTCCCATCTCGGGATGCCGTGATGTGGACATTGGATTAACAGATCCTTGAAACGGTCGAGACATTTTGAAAATGTTTCATTTGGAAGCTGGGTGAATTGATAGATTTCGCTACGGACTCGAGCTGTCTTTTGATGTGGGTAGAATTTATTAAGGAATGCTTTGACGAATTCATCCCAATTTGAAATGGAATGTGCGGTAGTGTTATATAGACACTTCTCGGCTAAATCGCACAAGGTGAATGGGAGAAGACGTAGACGGAAAGCATCCACAGAAAGCTGTGAAGTACCCATCATTGCGCATACGTTTTCAAATTTCGTGATAAACACGTATGCGTCTTCAGACTCGAGACCGTGAAATTTTGGTAGAAGGTTAATGTATTGGGGTTTTATTTGAAAATTTTCCCCGTTGGCTGGTGGTGTGGAAAGACAGGTGGAAAGTGGGCCTCGTGTAGGATAGCATCTCTCTTGGAGAGAGATGCGAGGTGGATTCTGCGCACCAACGGACGGCGGCAGAGTAGTGGAAAAGAAGTTCGATGGAGGTGGATCCATCGATGTGGGTGTGGTGGTGGGTGAAAGAAAAGGTAAGTGTAGAAATACCGACTTTAGGGTCGATAAAAGGAAACGCGGACTAACGGGCACTAGAGACCCGTGTCCAGCCTATCTTGCACTAAAAAGGGTTAGTACAAGTGGCAGCGTGAATTTATAATTAGGGGAATGATATGAATGTGGTGTTTGCTTTGAAAATTGATACGGATTTTTGAAAAAAATGATGCAACAAAACAAATGCAACACACAAAACCCTAAAATCTACTAGTCACCTAGGTCAAACTCTAGACCGCTCCTAACTGCCAAAAGACAAGTCGCAGGATAAATCCTCCACTGCCTCTTTGTTCCCCTGTGGCCGGATAAGTGCCAGGTAAGTGGGAAGGAACCACCACTACAGTGGGCCTAATTAATAACCACTAGCCTTAGACACACTCGCCTAGGCACCACAAGAAAACTCGGATAAGCAATGAATTACCCACGGCCTTCTCTTGTCCTAATTGAGCGCGACGGTCCTTAGAGTCATCTCTAGATTTCTTTTAATTAATGAGGGTAAATGCGAATGCAAGTTTTCCGATTTTCGGGGCCTAGGAAGGGTAATGAAATCCCCACCTAATTTGAATTTGGTCGTGCCCCTTAAATTTCCGTATTAATATGCAACAACCACAAGAATCAAAAACACGCACAAATTTTATTTTGCTTTGCGGCGCTGCGATTTATTTGCAAAGAAACCTGCACAAAATATTAGTTGGAGGAGAGAAAGAAGAAGATAAGAAAGTATGTGTCTCACAGAGAAAAATTGGCACAGAGAAGAGCTGGAACCGCGGCACTTCCGCCGCAAATGCTGCCTATTGCCGCCCTTCCGCCGCGGAATTTTGGAATCAGTGCACAAAAATTCTACAGTAAACTTCTATTCACTTCTTGAGCTCTCTGGAATATTCAGAAAAATTTTTCTACAGCTCCAATGATTCCAGATTTTCTCGCAACAAATCACAACACACGTATTAGTGTTTGCACGAATTTAGATCAAAAAATTATGATGAAATAAATTGTTCAACTCAAATTTCAAAAATACGAACTATTAGCGCACTATCCCCGGCAACGGCGCCATTTGATTGATGATAATTTCGTTGTGTGTATCGAATCAAATAGTCCCCGGCAACGGCGCCATTTGATTGAAAAGAATTCTCGATGTGTAGTATGGAATTGTAAAGAAATCACAACCAAAGATTATTTGACCGCAATCAACTACGGTGTCGGATTGTAGTTAGTATGTGAGTGCGGATCGTCCACAGGGAAAGTGTAATCGTTCGTCTTTCGAATTAGATGAATTGAACTTTAATGAAAAGAAAACAAACAATTCAAGATTTGTATTTGAAGTTCAAGAATTAGAAAAACTAGATCTAAGAAAGCATTAAAAGATAGAATCAAGAATTGATCGTTTGTTGATTTTTCCAAACCAAATCTCAAGAATCGAAATGAGGCTCGTAGGAATCGATCGGATCTATAGATGTGATGTAATCTTTCAATTTCGTATTTCTATCCTTCGATGAATTGATACTAGATCGATGATTATCGATGAGAATTGGGGATTTCTTGTGAAACTAGAGTTTCATCTTATCCCTTGTTCTTTCGTCGATGTCATTCATATTCTAGCCTCTAGTAAATTTAAGAAACGATCGTAGATCCCTAATTTCGAGCGATCACAATCAAGAAAGCATCGCTACGAAACTAGATCATCGATTCTTGAACTTGCTAGGGTTTACAAAACTCGTAGGACTTAAAAATAGTATTAGAATTTGTTACATCATCATTCTACAATCGTCTCGACTCCTTAACGAGCGGAGTTTTACTCAAACATCACAACAAGAACAACAATTACAAATTGAGATCTAATCATGATGCAAGAATTAAAAGAAAGCAAGATTAACGAATTTCACCTTTTATTTATATCAACAATTTCGTTACAATCACTCAAGAACTACAAGAGGAAGAACTTGATCGTCGACTTGGCTTCGCTCGTCTCCGTGGATAGCGGATCGGCTTGGATCACTTGCCCGATTGAAGATCGGCTCGGCTCCTAAAAGGTTGAAGGCTTCTCGCTTGATTTGGTACTCAAGATCTTGGATTAGGAGTGGAATTAGGGTTAGGGTTTCGCACAAGCTTTGTCACGAAACTTGTGGAAGAAGATGATGAAAGAGGGAAAAATTATTTAACTAATGGTGAACTAATGATGAACAACCACCTCAACCCTTAGATTTAGGCTCTATTTATAGATAACTAACCCTAGGTCTAGGATTTCAAATTCTAACTTTCCCTCCTAAAGTTTGTTGATGAAATTCAAATTTCCCTCCAAAAGTTTGTTAGATGAAATTCAAATTTCCCTCCAAAAGTTTGTTGGATGAATTTGAATTTCCCTCCAAAAGTTTGTTGGATGAAATTCAAATTTCCCTCCAAAAGTTTGTTGGATGAAATTTGAATTTCCCTCCAAAAGTTTGTTGGATGAAATTTGAATTTCCTTCCAAAATGAACTACCTCATTTGAATTTGAATTTTCCCTCCAAAATGAACAACTTTTCCCTCCAAAATGAACTACCTCATTTGAATTTGAATTTTCCCTCCAAAATGAGGTTGTTAGAAAGAATCTTCTAGAAAAAGTTTGTTGGAAGGAATATTCTAGAATGAGGTTGTTACAAGGAGGCTTCTAGAAGAAGGTTGTTGGAGAGAGCTTTCTAGAAGAAGGTTGTTATAAGGAGGTTTCTAGAAGAAGTTAGTTGGAGGGAGGCTTCTAGAACTAGGTTGTTAGGCCGAGCCTTCTAGATGAAGCCACGTGGAGTTTCTGGAGAGTTCTGGAAGCTTTGCCGTTAGAAATAAGCACATGGGGAAAATCTGCTTCTCTGCTGACGTCATCATGCTACGGATCCGCGGCGGGAAGCGCCCATTGGCCATGAATAAATTTCTGGAATTTTACTGCCGGATCACCAGACTTAGACTTGGTGTAATTTTGATCAGCACTCTTGACAATTTGGCTTGGTTTCTGGAATTTCCTGCACAGACTTCGAAACAAGTGTTGCGTAAATACAGAAATGATGCGATGCCATGAAATGCGGTTAATTTCCTTTAAAGTGTCGGTTTAAAAGTCTAATACATGAAATCTCATATTTTGTGACAGATTTGCTAATATGTAGAATATGCATGCCGAACACTTCTAAGTGTATGAAAATGTTAAGGAAATTGCCGGCTAAAATATACAATATTTTCGACTGATCAGGTATCACACGGGCTGTGAGTATGCGACATCGCAATAATTAGCCTTGAGTGCAAGTGGGAGATTGTTGGATATAATGCCCTCAGAGTCAATTATTGGATCACAGGCACGTTATTGCAATGATTGAGGGAGGACCTATGCCGGTAGGACAGTCTTACTCAAGATGATAGTATGCTCTCTGGTTTATCTTTATCATCGTGTACTGCTTTAGGTGACCTTACAGATCACTATTGCGTGTTGATAGAGCCCTTAGGATTCTTGCTTGACGGCCAGCAGTATGATGGCGATCATATACATGGGAGCTGGGGTCTATAAGCACATCCTTAAAAGGTCCCTAGTCGTGGGATTTTTCGAGACAGGGCATCGATACTCCAGAGTAGACTAGTGTATACAGTCGAGACCCCAACGAGGGGCGGTGGTCGGTCTCACAAGCCACTGGTGTCAGTTGGTTCACCTAAGATGTATACATGTGCTCATTGGGTTATGAGTACACCGGACAGGACTCGCCGGGAACATGCTAGTTGGTCTTATATCTGACGTCAGATAGTAGTTCCCTGGTGACATGTGTATAGCTTAGTTCATCGACCTGAGATCCTCATTTGTCTCGTGTGAGTTCCCACTGTACTTTGATTACTACCCTACCACGGCTCAAAGGAGTTGTGCAAAAGGGTTTTAGTTGGGTACAGTCCTGAGCCAAATGGAGGCAGTGAGCGGATCTGCAGGGGTTCATCTCTCCCGGTATTGGAGGTGAGGTCGCGCTGTGTCTAGGAGAGCTATTACACGAAGTCCTTGGCCAAGGCAGGAGATTTACTGGTAGGTATTCCAGTAGTATCTCAGGGTGTTCTAGGTTACACTCCGACACGACTTGTACCGCTTTTGGGAGTCCGACTTTTACCAACCCCCTAGACCCGCCATGCGATGCTCATAGACGAACGGACCAAACTGTATGGATATTGTCACTGACAGGCTCAGTAGGGTGTCAGGATGAGTTCGTTCATCGACGTCCCTTTTGGTCAATACCTGGTAGCCCGCTACGTATGGCTAATACCTCTGACATGCTAGTGGTTAAATCCACAGCCAAAGTGTTGACGAGTCTTTAGATGCCCCCACAGACAGTTTCTCAAGTTTCGGGCGAAACGCTGTAGAGGCCGTATGGAGATATGGCAGGGTTCGATCATATACGTGCGGTATTGCACGGATCATGATCGGACGGATAATACTAGCGGGCTTTGGTTTAAGCCGGATTCTAGTATTGTACAGTGTAGATTTTGTCTCATTGCATTTGTATTCGGTAGGAATACAAATGCGGGTATGCATATACAGTCGCGGGGTTTTCCTGTAATTTATTACGGGATCGGTTTTTTGAAGTTGCTAGTTTGCTTTCCGTTTTGGCCATTTTCCTTTGTTTCTTTCTTTGGCTGAAAATTGGTGGAGGGGGTTATTTGCAATTGTGCAATTAACAATGGAGAAGACTTTTTATGGCACATGATAGTTTCATGATGATTCTACCATCCTTTGACTTCTCATGGTTCATCATTACTTGACTTTTGTTTTGATGAGATTGGTGATGGGTTTATGAGTATGGATTTTTGTTGTGATGATGGTTCTTAATCGTCACTCTTCTCTCTTTCATGTATGATTACTTCCCTCCCCCCACCCCTTGTTTTTTCTCTCCTCTCTCTCATTCTTCATGAGATGGCCGGCCACAAGTTTATGAGGGCTATCCCAATTTTTGGAGATGAGAATCGGTCTCATATTGCTTGCAAAAATCCTATAGCTCCATCTCAAAAAGGTTCATCTCATTCCTCCACCAAAAATAGCAACTTCTAGTAACCCCACGAGTCCCAGAGTTCTACACTTAGCCTACAGCATTCTTGGACACGTCAGCTCGCCAACTTCATGCCCGAGTTGCCTCGGTCCAGAGGTGGGAGCCCGTAAAAGAACCCGGCCATGTGGTGCCCTTTCCGACGAGGAAATGAAGACTGGAGATTCCGCGAGGAGATCGGGATGGAGGCCGAAGACCGAAGGACACGGATCGCTTGGTATAGCTCTCTACCCCATTCTCTAGTTTGCTAGCATTAGGTTAATGGCCCGGTCCGGGTTTGAAGTCCGCGGTAGCGCCGGTTTCTTGTTTAAAGAAAAGTTTCGTTTCCGCATTTTGGCCTCGAACAGACGGCCGGGGCGCTGCTGTGCACTTACATTATCACCATGTATTACCAAAATACATTGATTTTGAACGAATGTTATTAGATAACGAACCTGATATACAACATCATATCAGTCTCTTTATTAGTAAAGAAGGATATAATTTTGTATTGTTCGATAATGTTTTGAACATTTCCTATATCAAGAGTTGATCGGTTCAAGCACGTTATCTAAAAGCATAAACGTTCTAAATCAAACCATAGTTCTTAACGTACAGAACACACACAAGAGGAAGAGTTCAGAAATGAACGAATCCTTCTTGAGGCATTGTAGACTAGGTCATATTAATGTGACCCGACTAGCTGAAGTTAGATTTAGATGCATATTTAAATTAGTTTGAATTTACATCTTGTGAAACTTGCCGGTCATGTCACAATGGTAAGATGACCATGGTTCCGTTTATTGGAAACTGAGAAAGAGTTAGTGAACTCTTGGGATTGATACTTGAGCACGGGATTTCTGGACTATTCTAAAGGAGAATGAGATTCTTTCTCAGCATTACTCCTCCGTATACACCACAACACGTCGGTGTATCGGGGCGGAGCAAATACACCCTATTTGTTTTGGTGCGCTCTATGATGAGTAATACTGAGTTTCCTATTTCCTTTTGGGTGTTATGCACTTGAGAAGCTGCATACCTATTGAATAGGGTTCAAATCAAATAATTTGCCTACCAATTCATATGTGATATGGAATGGGAAGTGCCCATATCTTAAGTAAGTTATGATTTGGGGTTGTCCGGCCTATGTCTAAAAGCATAATCCGGACAAGCTCGAGGCAAAGTCAGTTCTGTAGAAGTTTGTTGGATATCCCAAGCATTAGCAAAGGAATATATTCTACCAAACCGAGGAACAAAAGATGTTTTTGTTTCTCAGCATGCCACCTTTGTGAAAGGGAATTTCTTCTGAAGAAATTAGTGGTCATGAGGTAGAACTGGAAAGAGTTCCAGCTATACAAACTGCAGCTGATGAGTTGGTAAAACCAAAGGATTCAATAGTTTCCAATGAACCTCAGCCTCTCCGCCGATCTAGTAGGGTTCCTCACCCACCTGAGAGATACTTCGGTATTCTCTATGATTGTGGGAGCGAGGATTGCATCATGAGATGATGACCCAACTAGTTTCGAGCAGGCCATCAGGAGTGGGGACTCTGTGAGAATGGCTGGATGCTTAGCGATCTGAGATGGAATCCTTATACACTAACAAAGTATGGACTTTGGTTGCTTTATCTGAAGGGTTAAATCCCCATCAGAAGCAAGTATATCTTGAGAAGATTACTTGGTGTACATGGAAAGGTTGAGACTTTCAAAGCTATGCTTAAGTCCATCCAGATCCTACTTGCCACTGCTACATACCATGACTACGATATCTGGTGGTTGGGTGTCATGACTGCTTTTCTAAAATGATGATTTGGAAGAGAGCGTCTATAAGTACACAGCCAGAGGACTTCGTAGACAATAGGAGCAGCGGAAACATGTGCAAGATATTTTATGTGATAAATCAGGCATCGCGGAGTTAGAACGTCTGTTTTGATGTGATAGTCAAAGAGTTTGACTTCATCAAAATGGTAGATGAACCTTGTATATACAAAAAGGTAGTAGAGAATATGGTGGTGATCCTCGTAGAGTACGTGGATGATATACTCTTGATAGGGAAGGAGTTTCCTATGCTACGCTCGGTCAATCTCCTCTTATCACAAAGATTCTCTATAGGATCAAGGTGATACCTCCTAAATCCTGGATTATGGATCTATGAGATATATCTAATTCGATGTTAGGATTCTCACTAGTTGTAGTGAGATGGTATCAATCGATCCTGGGGAGAATCACTGGAAAGGTTCCAGGGTGATAAGAACGACTGAATGTCGGTCGCAGGCATTGTCTTTACCTTCAGTGGAGGGACAGTATGTTGGAAGAGTTCCAAGCTAGATACCGTGACTTACTAGACGATTAAAGGAAAGATACGTCGTTACCAAGGATGCTACCAAAAAGGCGGTATGGATATATATAAGTTCATGAGATGAACTTCGTTCCTACCATTGTGTGACAATGGAGTTGTGGCTTATGCCAAGGAACCCCCGTCCCATCAGAAATCCAGATATAATTCTTAGGCGGTATCACCTGATCATAGAGATGGTCGATCTCCAGGGAGATCGAGATTAGGAAAGTAGACACAGAGGACAACAGCGCGGATCCACTCACAAAGGCCTTTTTCCCAGTAGAGACTTTTATAGGATGGTTGAGTATGAGATACTTAAACCACAGCTAATTGTTGGGTATGTGATACCACAACAGATGGCCCTAGTGCAAGTAGAAGATTGTTAGTTATATGTATGCCCTAAAAGCCATTACTGTACATACGATGTATATTGTAGTGGATGCTTGGACATATATAGGGAGGACTTTCTTGCTCGACATGATAGTACGCTATCTGGTTGCTCTTTATCTTAACATGTACTCTGATTGTCTCTATGTTACATGTTGATAAAGCCCTTAGGATGAGTACTTGACTACCAGGACTATGAAGCGGATCATACTAGTGGGGACAGTGTAGTCGCCAAGTACATCCTTCAAATGTTCCTAGTCGTGGGAGTACCGAGACAGGGCATCGATACTCCAGAGTAGACTAGCGTATGCGCTTCTTGACCCATATGATGGACGATGGATGATCCTATATCCATTGGTGTTTGACATCAGAGAAGGTATACGGGTGCTCAGTGGAGACTGGGTACACTGGACGGACTCGTCGAGAACTCCCAGATGGTATTATACCCCACGTCAGTTGGAAGTTCTCTGGTGACACTGGTACAGGTTAGTCTGTAAACCCGAGATCTTCATAGAGTCTTCTGTGATTCCCACTGTGCTTTGATTTCCATCATACCACGTCCAAGAGGGCGAGCAAAAAGGTGGATTTTGGGTACAGTCCCGAATCACATGGAGGCAATGAGCGATAGGAAGGGATTCGTCTCTCCCGGTATAGGGAGTTGATGTTGTGCTGTGTTCGATTAGCTATAACTGGAAATCCCTTGCCAGGGTTGCTGAGATTTACTGGTAAGTGTTATTAGTAGTTTCTCGAACTGTTATAGACCTCATATCGACACGACTTATCAGGCTATTGGGGTCTGACGTTGACCACACCTAGGCGAGATATGCGACATATCAGACGAAGAGACCGGACTGTACGGGAGTGTTACTGATTGGATTCACGGGAGAATGTACAGGTTTGCTTGTTGATCTTCTGATTGCTCAATACCTGGGTGGCTATTACGTTTAGCTGACCGCTTGAAGTTTGTGGGTGTTTGATATGATCATCACCTACTGCCGGCGTATTGACGATTCTTTGGAGTCCTACACAGAGGTTTCCTGGCTCAGGAAAAACGGTGTAGGAGCACATATGTGATATGTGCGGGACCGAGAACAATACATGTATGTCATACCGTATTAGATTCTCGCGATATGAGATATCGGCCGGGTATATGTGATAGAGCCGGGTCATCGGATCAAGTGTTGACTCGATGAACTGATACAAATTATATTAGTCGGTTATTTGTGAAATAGACGGATTATCGGATCAAGTGTTGATTCGATAATTTAATGTATAATTATATATTTGATATATTATATTACATTAACTAATATTAGCTCACTTAAAGATTCTTTTTCTCACTCGGGTAATACATTGATATATATATGTGATATATGTTAATTGTATTATTTTATTTTGTTACAATAAATATTGTATATGTGATATATAATATTGTAACATGTTATGGTTATAAATGCAACATGTTTTATGGAGTTTAAGGTTTGGATTAGGGTTAAGCTTGCATGAAGCTTTGACTTTGACTTGGATATTTTGTGATATTTGCTTAACCCAACCCAACCCTTCACTATAGTCAACTCTCTACATGGGTTAAGTCTTCATACTTAACCCATGGTTGCATTTCTAACCTCACTAGAGTTTTTATTATTCATCACAAATGGTTTTCATCATCTTCTTCTTCTTGATAAAGCTTTCTAGCTTTTAGTGATGTGATGAAAATGAGTGAGAAATAGAAAATAAATGAGAGCTAAATTCCTACTTCATCATCCTCATCTATTCTAGCCACTTAGATTAGGGTGTTTGCTTTGCTAATACTTGATTAGCAAAGCAAGAGCTTGGGTTTGAGTTTCTTCAAGGTAGATCATCTTTGTTATCGATGATCGGAAACAAGCTTGCATCTTTCTTTTGTGGAGCCTATCTAGAGTCTGGATATTCGATGATCGCAGCGAAGGGATCTCAACACGGAGCTTTAGTAGTGAAGGACCGGACTATAAAGGTTGTAATCCTAAACTCTTAGAAGTAAAGTTGTTTACTTGCTTTGTTTCGCCTAATCTCTAGTCTAAGATATTGGTTAGGGTTGTTTGGCATGTCTAAAAGTTAAATCGGGCATGGTTGATGCCTTATAGAACCTTGTGAGAGTGCCTAGTAACCCTACAAGCCAAATATAAAGCTAGTATTATATTGATCTCTTTTGGGTATTTGTATTTTAACATGAATACAGTATTTATTGTTAGGAATATGTATGCCCTAGAGGCCATTATTGTACATTGATTTATATTATAGTGGATGCTTGGACATATATATAGAGGACTTTCTTGCTCGACATGATAGTATGCTATCTGGTTACTCTTTGTCTTAACATGTTGACTGGTAATCTTTACTGTCTTTCTCTCACATGTTGATAAAGCCCTTAGGATATGTACTTGACTACCAGGATTATGATGAGATCATACTAGTGGGGCCAGGGTGGTCTAAAAGTACATCATTTAAACAGTTCCTAGTCGAGGGGATATCGAGACAAGGGCATCGATATTCCAGAGTAGACTAGCGTGTACGTTTCTAGTCCCTTAGAGGGCGATGGTTGATCTCACAACCATTGGTGTGTGATATCAAAGATTGTACACTGGTGCTCATTGGAGAATGGGTACACCGAACAGGACTCGCCGAGGACTCCTAGTTAGTAGTATACCTATCGTCAGATAGCAGTCCTCTGGTGACACTGGTACATGTTAGTCTGTAGACCAGAGATCATCATAGAGTCTTATGTGGCTCCCACTGTGCTTTGATTTCCTCCCTACCACGCTCAAACGATACGTACAAACAGGTGTATTTCAGGTACAGTCCTGAGTCACATGGAGGAAATGAGCGATATTAGGGGTTTTGTCTCTCCCGGTATTGGGGGTTGATGTTGCGCTATGCTCGATTGGCTATAACTGGATGTCCATGGCCAGGGTTGCTGTTGAGATATACTAATAAGAGTTATCAGTAGTTTCTCGAACCGTTATAGGCCAGACATCGGCATAACTTATCACGTTACTGGGGTCTGACGTTTACCACCCCTATACATAATATGCGACATATCAGACGAAGAGACCGGACTGTATTGTAGTGTTATTGATATGCTTCATAGAGAGTATGCACAAGCTTACTTATTGATCTTCATATCGCTCAATACTCATGTATCCGTTATGTCCAGCTAGTACCGTTGACGGCTTGTAGGTGACTGATATGATCATCACTTACTTCTGGCATATTGAAGAGTCTTCAAAGTCCCACACATAAGTTTCCTGGCTCAAGCGAAACGAAGTAGGTCACATATGTGATATGTGCGTGGGCCTGATTAAATACGTGTATGTGATACCGTATTGTAATCTGGCAGTTATCTGATGTCGGTCAGATTATATATGATATAACTGGATTATTGAATCAAGTGTTGATTTGATAATGTGATATATAGATAAATGATATTAGTCGGTTATATGTGATATAACCGGATTATTAAATCAAGTGTTGATTTAATAATGTGATATATATTATATTTGATATAATTATATCTTAACTAATATCATTAGCTCACTAATTATTATTCATAATATATATATATATATATATATATATATATATATATATATATTATGTAGCATGACATGTTTTTCTATTTTATGGAAAATGGAAAAATGAGTTGGAAAGTGAAGAGATATGGTGGGCATGGATGAAGCATGAATTTTTATGATTGTTTATTCATCTTACTTCACTATTGAAGCATGGCTTGATTTTATTATTGAAAAATATAGCATGCTTCAATAAGTGAAGAATAGATTATGAGCCGTTCTTCATTCTTGAACACACTTAGTAATTTTTCTCTAGTTGAGCCGTCTTTCTTGAGTTGCTATCTTGCTTGATCTCTCCATCTTCTTTGTCCTCTTTCTTGAGCCATAAACCCTCACATGTGATGTGAATCATATGGCTCTAGAAAAATCCTAGTGAGCTCACAACCCCTACATCATCATCCAATTGTAGATTAGCACCTTACACTAGTGTGTTCACTAATGAGATTTTAGTGAACAGGCAGCTAGAGCTAGAGGGACTTCGGGTGGATCGTCTTCGGCATGAAGATCTATGAGGAGGTTCGTTCAACTTGAAGTGGAGCCTAGTGGAGTCGCATGAACCACAACCCAGAGCTTTAGAAGAGAAGGTCACGGTCATCAAAGTTTGTATGATATTTCTTTCTCTTTAGTTTTCATATCAACACATTGTAAACCCTAATCTTTTAGTTAAGATCTAGTTTAGTCTAACATAGCACCAAAAAATTTTAAAATTTGGCATGCGCGATGCTACTAAAACCTCATGGTGGTGCTAGGGTAGACTTTCATGGCATCAAAGCCAAGCTAGAATATTTGGGTATATCCTTACGATATTAAAGTGTTCGATCGGTTTTCGAAACACCCGATTTATGAACTTTCTGTCGAATTTTTCAAATGTTGAAATTTTCGTGATTAAAAATATCTAAAAAATCGTGCAGGGTTTTTCTATGGAGCCCCAGAAAGTTTGAACGCATAACACCATCAAAAGACCACAGAACCACGGCCCAAACCCCTATTTGGCCTCCGCCGCACTTTTGTGGTTTCAAGGGTTTATCTTTTCTGTGCTGCTCCATTTGTATATTTTGCACTCTATGGGTATTTTTAATGATTCTCAAGTTGTTGAGGTCTCTGGATTTTCTGGGTGTTTGCTAAATTGATCGATAAGTTTAATGTTGTACAGATCTTGATGATATGTGATACAATATTTAGAATCCAAATAATTAGTTTTGTGAAAACTAGTTAGTATATTGTAAATCTAATATTTTAGTCTTGGTTAATCGGTTGCCACGGACTTTTGATTCGCAATCGCGTATTGTACGTAAACACTCACCGGGTAACTCTAGTAGACAGCCACGCCGCAAAGCCCTGACCAAGTGACTGTAAGAGAGCCCCGTTGCCAAAAGCACCCACTCGGGTGCTTGTGGCTATGGTGTCCCTCCTTAGTGCACTTTGTCGACAACATCGAGGGTGCGGCCATCTGCTAAAGTTTCCGACGAGTATTCGATAAGTTAGTTTGGAATCCTGTTGAATTACCCGATTAAAGTAATTGAAAAGTGTTTTCAATTTGAGACTAAAATACAAGGTTTATAGGTTAGGCATGAAATCCGGAATATGAGATATTCCGAGTTTATGATGTCTAAGGATATACAGATTCTAATTATTGTAGTTTTCCATTTCTTTTCTGCGACCGTAAGTGTAATATGTGGGGTATTCCGGTTTTGTTGCTGAAAGTGTACGCTAGCACCGCACTGGGTTTTACAAGCATCAAGCATGCCATTTTTTAATTTTTCGGGGTGCTAATCTACACTAAACAAGACCGTTAACTAGATGATTAGGGTTTTAGTTTGATAACAGGAAAAACAAGAGAGAAGTGAAGATGGCTATACCCTCGTAGATCGATTCCTTCACTTCACATGCTCCGTGTAGTAGTCCTATGACTCCACCAGGCTCCACTTGAGGGTTTGGACGAGCTTCCTCCGATGACCTTCGTGCCGAAAATGATCCACGCAAAGTCCCTGCAACTCAGGCTATCTCTATACTAAACTCTTTTAGTGTAGGAAACACGCTACACTTGATCGCTAGTTAAGTGTAGGATAGTGAAGTAGGGGTTTTGAGGCTCATTAATATGTGTTCAAGCTTCATGATTCACATCACATGTGAGGTTGAAGCTTGAACCATAGTGGCATGAAAAAGAGGAAGAAGATGAGGGCAAGAGAGCAAAAATAGGAGCAAGACTTGAAAATGGCTAAGTCTTTGAATGAGAAATCTTTCACTCATTGAAGCATGAATATTTTCAAAAAGAAAATATGCACCATGCTTCAATAGTGAAGCCAAACTAATAAAATATATTATGTGCCATACCTCACACCATTCCACAAATTCCACCTCATTTCTATTTTCAAAATATAGAATTTCATGCCATGCTTCATTATCTCTCTCTCTCTCTCTCTCTCTCTCTATATATATATATATATATATATATATATATATATATATTATTGTCACGACCCAAAATTTGGCACGTGACGGCACTTAAACTACATAACGTCTACAGGCGTAATGCAATTCAAGCAAGCCGAAAACCCAGCAAATCTAAACCATCAAAAGTAGTAAGTGATAAGAACAATGTCAAAAGCTTTTGGGAATCTCAAGTAAAAATTCTTTAAAGTCCAAATTTACTTAAAAATTTGGGCAGCACCTGCTTTGTAAAAACTAGCCCTGAAAATGGGTACAACATAAAATATATGTAAAGCATCCCTAACTGGAGCAAATCCACGCCCAAAGGTGGAAAACAATCACCACAACAGATATACGACGCCGTAGCGAAGGAAAAGACGATATAAAGTGAAACAACATGAAAGACCTCCAAAAGTCATAAATAATATATAATATCGTCCACACAACTCGTCTCTATGTCAATACATGAAGTAGTAGATGGAGAGTACTAGATACAACGAATATAAAAATGAGCATCATCGGATAACCGCAAAACCCACCTATAGCAAAACTGCACACAGTCAGCCCTAACGGTATCCACAGCAAAAGATGATACGATGTGATGAAGAAGCCCTGTCGCGACTGCTCTTGAGGGACACCTGTAAACACTGTGGCACAACGGGGGTGAGTTGCCAACTCGTGAATAGTAAATAACATATGCAGGTAATCGCAGGTATGCACGTACTGCGATAATCTATCACATGCAACTGATAGAAATAATAGCAATATGTATATGCAACAGTCATGAAAGGTACTCTATCAAGTACTACTAATACATGAAGCAATGCATATCAAATAAATGCTGAGTATGTGATCAAATATGTCATCCTCATGGAATCCACATCGTGGCTGGACCAGTGTCCATCAAGGCAATCTAAATCCCAATATCAAAGGAAATATATCCACAGATTGGCCCTCAAATCCTGTAAGTCTCATAGAACACGAGTGTCCAATATCGACACCCGAAACATCATGAAAACATATGCCTGTGTGTGTGTGTATAAGGATATCTATCTCGTGTGTCCATTAACGACACATAAAATTCATGGAACCTGAGTGTCTAACATCGACACTCGAAACATCATGAAATACTCGTGTGCAGCATCGACTCGTAAATCCTCATATCTAGGGCTCCATCAGTCCGGATCGTCCCACGGGCTCCATCAGTCCGGATCGGCCCGTATCATCTCTTGACTCCGGTCGGTATCCCCATGATAACCGCCGAATCAAAATACTATCACCGGTAGGTACTAGCCCAGCCTGCCAGGCTCATCTCCATCATCTGCGATCTTCTTGCCCCGGGGAACTATACCGGGATCCACTATGTACCCACACACGGCCTACTCCACTCCTCGCATCGGGTATATATCACAAACCTCAGAACCGAGAAATCTCATCGTGGACGCATCGAAAACATCAAGTAATGAATAAGAATACTTGCATAGATCATTATGATGATGATGATATATATATATATTATATGTACATATATAACAGCTTCCCATACCACTGATATATATATATATATCTATATCAGCGTCCCATACCACTGATATATACCCTCAGGAGTAAAACATCCATATCTCAATGCGAAATCCATGAAATATAATATATGCAACATGAAATAGTAATATGAGCGTATAAAGGAAAAACCGCTATTTAACTGCAATAAGTTATTAAATATATCATGACGTTCCTAATTTCTCCGAAATCAAATGCAACATCATATATAAGTGAACATGTTGCTATAGCCAGGTATATGTGTAAACATGTAAGTATGCAGGTATACTACCTATCATATGCACAATCGCATAAGAATTACTGACCCCATGTCAATGACATTACAATACCATATAGGTATATGTAACCCTAGCAAGGTAAGTGGGTGTACATGTAAGTATGTATGCATGATGTACATGTAGCTATAACTCATATGTGTATATACATGTCAATAATGATGTAATACCCTCTAGGTATAGGTGTAGCTATGTCTAGGTATGTGTATATACATATCAAAAATGATGCAATACCCTCTAGGTATATGTGTTTCTATAGCATAGCAAGGTATGTGTATAAACATGTCAATAATGATGCAATACCTTCTAGGTATATGTGTAGCTGTAGCATAGCAAGGTATGTGTATATGCATGTCAATAATGATGCAATACCCTCCAGGTATACGTGTAGCTATGTCCAGGTATGTGTATATACATGTCAATAATGATGCAATACCTTCTAAGTATATGTGTATCTATATCAAGGTATAGCAAGGCATATGTGTAAGCATGTAGATATACATGTATGCTATATCTCATATGCACAATGGAAAAAAGGATCATGTCTTAATGTTCCTAACCGATACAATATCACGTATGTATAGGTGTTGTGCATGTCATGGCAATTATCGACGGTGTGTGTGTAGCATACAATTTTTGCTCGTGCAACATGAACCGTCATGTAACATTTTAGAAATCGTTTTGGGAATTTTTCCGTTTTAGGGCAAATTTGTCGGTATTTTCCGTTTTAACCCGATTTCGATTGTAACGTTTTAGAAATCGTTTTGTGAATTTTTCCGTTTTAGGGCAAATTTGTCGGTATATTCCGTTTTAACCCGATTTCGATCAAACTTCCGTAGAAACTTACCGGCACCTATTTTAGCTAAAATAAAGCTTGTGCGCGAACTTTGGGGGTATTTTGAAGGTTTTGGTTCAGATAGAATTTTTCCCAAATAAAATATTATTTTAAGCGGTATTTTGTGCATGTAAATCGGGATATTTCTTTTCTTAAGATTAAAGTCATTTTGGTGTTCTTGGGGAAGTATAATTCTTACCTTAATCCTTTTATATTTTCTTTAATCTTATTCTAGCTAATTTAGTTAGCTAATTATGTGTTTAGTTTAGTTTTTAAATTATGATTAATTCATTTATATTTGGTTTGGGAAATTCTTGTTAGGGTTAAATTTTGTTAAGTGTTTAGTGTACATTTGAAATGCTAATTTGTGTTTTGGAGAAGATTAACCTAGTAGAAAATGTTAATTTTTGCTAATGAACACTTTGTTTAATTATGCAATTAGCTTACTAGGTTTTTGCTAAAACATAATTAGCGAGTGTTAAAAATACAGGAATGGTTTAGATAGCTTAGTTAAGCTATTTTATGGTGTTTGTAATCTCTAGATATGTGTTAGCTTGAAACTAGTGCGAAATATTGCGATAGGTTGCTTACTAGATTTCGGGGTTTTTCCGACGTGGGTTCGATTGGTCGTTGTGGGGTTATATCTATTGTATTCCTCGTAATTTTTGTGTTGTGTTGCGCGATCAGGACAATCGGGGTCCAGACTTGGTGTTTTGTAGTTTAGCGACCCCAATTAGGGTTTTTGGCCGGTATCGTGCGTGATAGATGCGCTAAGCGCGCAGTGTAATTTTCCGGGCGTTTTCATCGCGTTTCGTTGTCTTTTCGACATTGTAGGATTTTTGCTTATGTGATGTGTTTGTGAAATTTTAGGTTAGCAAGCGGGGACTTCGGACGTAACGACAAGGGAAAACAGGTGGTAGGCTTCACTTAGCCAGGAGCGTTGGTGAGTAGATTTAACATCTACAGGGGAATCGCCCGCATGGCGTTATGCGTCTGGGCTAGAAATATTATTTCTGTCGCATATTCTATGTCATATTTAGAATTGCGCATTCACCCTACTGTTAGTAAATTGTTGTTTTGGACTAGTATCCTTAGGACACTGCACCATTATTGACGACTTATGTTGCACGAGCACTGATTGTATACCATACACACCGTCAATAATTGCCATGTCACGCACAACCCACATATAGAATTGATATTGTCTGGTTAGGGACATTGTGACATTGATTCATATTTCTTATCGCATATGACATATAGCAAACCTGTACACCTACATACTTACACATATGCTCTGACATACTTACATGCTAGTTACCTGTATACCTATAGACTATTGTACCATTAGTGATAGGTACATGCACACTTTATGACATAGCTACAGGTATACCTTGCACACCTATTTCACTTATACCTAGGGGGTATACTACATAATTAATTATAGGTAGATACATATATCTTGCTATACCTTTATGTTTTCACATACATCTGGTTATAGCTACATGTTTACCTTTACCTGATGTTATTTTAGAATTTGAGAAAATTAGAAACCGCGTGATATTTATATTAACTTGTTGTGGTTAATTAGCGGCTTTTCCTTTATATGCTTACATTTCAGATTTATGATGCATATATTATATTCATCGATTTTCGCATTGAGATATGGATTTTTCATGATTTTTCTGGATTTAGGGACCGTGGGGGTTTTATGAAATTATGCATTGTTTGAAAACTCGGTTTCCCTTGATATGATATTTCAGCAGCCACCATGAGATTTATCGGTTCGGATATATATATACCTCACGCGAGGAAAGGACGGATCCGTGTGAGGGTACATGGTGGGGCCCGGAGGTACCCCGGGGCAAGAATCTCAGTGAGGAGATGAGTTAATGGGGGAACCATACCATCCTGTGACATTACCAATGACTCAGCGGTTATCATGGGGATACCGACGGGAGTCATGTGCGTATGGATACGTTTAGAGGCGAGGGTCAGAGCTAGGCACTCGTGCTTTCGGGATAGCGTATGATACATACCTATCAGGGTGCCAGTCGTGGTGACAGCACCTGATAGATCAACATTTCTGTGTCGATGCTTGACACATTGGTTTCATGATATTTCTTTTTACTCCTTTGTATATATAACAAGGGTTTAGGCAACTGTTATATATGCCCTTGCACCAATATTACTGGAATGGGACGCTAATATATATGTATTGACATTAAATTATATACACCATCATATTTATTTAGGCAAATATATTTAGGATGTTAGATTTTTACTTGATAATTTGATTTGGGATATAGGTGATTCATTTGATATTGGATACAGGAAATTTATGAGATTGCTGATTTGTACATTCAGGATATATGATATTTATTCAATATTGTACATTCAGGATTTGTGAGACTTATATGATATGAGAGCCAATTTGGGGGCTGATTTGAGGAATTGGGATTTGGATTTGTCTTGATGGATTGTGATACTACCACGATGTCAGGATTCCGTGGAAATGACATATTTCATTCCATACTTCACATTTATTGTTTATGCACTGCTTCATGTATTAGTAGTACCTGTTAGAGTACCTTTCATGACTGTTGCATTTACATAACTTTATTTATATGCATTGCTTCATGTATTAGTAGTACCTGCTAGTGTACCTTTCATGATTATTGCATTCATATGACTTTTTATTGCTATTAATTGCACATGTTAGATTCACGCTGTACGTGCATACTTGCGATTACCTGCATATGTTATTTACTATTCACGAGTTGGCAACTCACCCCCGTTGTGCCACAGTGTTTGCAGGTGTTCCTCAGGATAGTCAGAGGAAGGCTATTATCACACATCTTATCATCTTTTGCTACGGATACCGCATCAGCTCACAGTGTGCAGTTTGCTTAGGTGGGTTTGTGGTTATTTGTTGTATTGTATATTCGTTGTATCCCTGTATTCTCCATCTACTATTTTCATATTGACTTAGAGACTTGGTGAGGACGATGTTGTATATTATGTTGTGACTTGTTGTCTTTTATACAGTTTCCTTTATATCGTCTTGTATTTCTTGGCTAAGGCGTCGTATATTTGTTGTGGTGGTTGTTTTCCGCCTTTGGGCGTGGATTTGCTCCCGTTGGGGATGCTTAAATTTATATTTATGTTGTACCCATTTTTGGGGTTGGTTTTTATAAAGGAGGTGCTGCCGAAATTTAAAGGAAATAAAGTTGGACTTTTAAAGAATTTGGGTTGTGATTTCGAAGACTTTTAAACAATATTTCTTATCTTTTCTGGTATTTTAATGGTTTAGATTTCTGGGTTTTGGCTTTCTTTTACTGCGTTACGCCTGTAGACGTTGCGTAGTATTAGGGCCGTCACGTGCCAATTTTCAGGTTGTGACACGTCAATAATAGTGCTGTGTCCAATGGGTACAAGTCCCAGTACAATAAGTAATAATATGAAATGAAGTTCATGCACAATCTTTATATATGCAAATACTTGTAAGTAAAAATCAAGTCATATAATCCAGCCCAGACGCATAACGCCATGCGGGCGATTCCCTTGTAGATGTTAAATCTACTCACTGATGATCTCGAGCTAAGTAAATCCGACCACCTGCTTCCCTTTCTTCGCAGCGTCCCAAGTCCCTGCTCGCGATCCTAAATTTCAAAAATACAACACATAAGGTTAAATATCCTGCACCGATACCAAGCCTACGAAACGCAAGGATAACGTCCACAAGATATACACACTGTGCACTCAGAGCACAAAATACGTACGATATCAGCACAACCCTAACTAGGATGACACAACCACCAAGCCTAGATCCCGATCGTACCGATCGCGCATTCACAACACTTAATATATCGTGGAATCTAATATATATATAACATCACAACACCAACGGAAAGCCACACCTAATTTATCCGAAAACCTAGTAAGCAACTTTTAATCATCTTAGCTCAAATCTAGTAGTTTCACTACTACAATAGGGGGTTGCCCCTACGGATAGTGAAATCCGTAGGGGCAGATTTATTTTGGCCCTACAGATTAATCCGTAGGGCTATAGGGTTGCCCCTACGGTCCTTACATATTTATATAAAAATTATTAAATCTTAAATTGTTGTTTGCCCCTACGGAGCCGCAAACCAAGAACCTACGGACTTATCCGTAGGGGCATCTAAACAGGGATTTAAATTAAAAGCTCAGATCGATCCCTACGCTCATTATTCCCAATTTTTCTCGCGCGGACAAAAAATTTCCAAACCCTCGTTCCCACCGATCGATCGTCATTCTCGTCATCGCCGGCGCTGCCGATTCATCGTGGCCACCGCCTGCTTTCGTCGTAGCCACCACTTGCTTTCGTCGTCGCCGGCACCGGCTCATCGGAGTTCTCGTCGTCGCCTCTGCACAGGTAAGGAATTCTTCAATTTATCAAATTTTTTATTGGGGGTGCGGCTGGGGCTAGGGCTGGGCTGGGGCTAGGGCTAGGGTTGGGGCTGGGGCTCGGGCTGCGGCTAGGGCTGTGGTTGGGGTTGAGGCTCGGGCTGCGGCTAAGGCTGTGGTTGGGATTGGGGCTCGGGCTCGGGCTGCGGCTAGGGCTGGGGTTGGGGTTGGGGTACTGGCCGGGGCTCGGGTTGGGGTTAGGGTTAGGGTAGGGTTGGGGCAGGGGGTGAGAATTTTTCTAAGTTTCTTTTAAATCTTGTGAAGGAAATTTTGAGCCTCGAAAAAATGAACATTTCTAATGATTTTGATAAGAGACAAGGGAGCAATAAAGTTTTGTTTTCTATTTGTCTAGATTCAAATGTCTACTTATATATATATATATATAGACACACACACACACACACAATCTCAATATTCGTGGCATGTTGGTTATAAATTTCTCTCTCTGTTGAGATATATAGCCTACTTCAGCACATAGCTAGGTATGCGATAAAATTATTTTTGATAAAACAATGCATGATATAATATGGAAATATATTTGTTTCTTTGCTTCAATCATACAAACGTGTTCCAAATTAACGTAATTCAAATAGCAATTCCTTGGAATTTTTTAGTCCAGAGAATCTTGATCGAGTCTCGGGATCATATTGATTCAACAAAACGCATCCACTTGCAATGGTACTTAATTCACCATTTACTAGTTATGTTACCTGCATTGAATTAGCATGTCATGGTTATCATATTTAACTTGTAATGTTGCACTTTGTGCAGTTAAGGCTGAATCAGAACAGACTTACCATCAGAGAATCTTACAAATCCTTGACCAGCTTGAAGCTGAGGTAATCAAACAAACCACTTTTCTGTTTAGCCCAAAACTAAGGCTGCTTTTTGCAGGCATTAGAAATAAATGCAAGTTAAGTTCTGCCGAGTAATTTGCCAACAATTTTTGCACATCTCTATGTTTGATAAACAAATGGCATCAGAGCGGCCAACAATTGAAGCAAGTCCATGCCCAGTTCTGTAGGTTGTACATTCATATCAGGCTGAGTCAGATGTGGAGCTTAACTTGTCTCTTGTAGACTATGCCGTAGTTAGAAAGGTACTGCTTGTTTTCATTTTGTACTTCTAGCTTACAAATCCTAAGCCCAATGTTTTAGTTCACTGTGTTAGATAGTAAAAGATCACTCTGCACATTTCCGTAGGAATTTGTCTTTTAGATGTTTTTCTGAGTGTCACATCGTTCTCACCCAAGTTTGTAAGCCATGTTCATTATTCTTTCAATTCTTTTAACTTGAATATGCCAGTTATTGTTCCGTTTACTATAAAGTTGCAACAAAGAGTCTCTGTTAGCACTTCCATGCACCCTTTACATGTTTTTATCATATCCACTCATATCTATCCAGAAAGTCAACATCTTCTGGTATTTGTTTTCAAAAAGAAAAGATAAGAGAGGAAAAGATATTTGTCCGTCTCATATTTGAGCCATACTTTTGATTTTCTTGCAGATTCTGGTTTGATTTTCTGTGATAATTCATAAACATAGTAATATTTGTAATATTTCTTCTTGTTAGTCTAGCTTTCCCCTTATGAATGCCAACACTGTTTTTGCCCTCCTTTTCTTCGGGGCACTTGATATCTTGCACCTCTCCTCTCGAAAACTTATTTCTCTTTTATTTTCTATATCTTTATTTTATTTTATCTTATTTGCTACGCTTTGTTTTGTTTTATTATATTTTTCCTGTGCTAATTATATTCTTCTAGATCATTTTTGCCTAATCTATCCGAGGCTTAGCATAATCTAGTTGCGATAAACAATTCCATCTTCTGCTACTATGGTGGCACTAAGAAACTTCCATTTAGAAATGACATCACGTATTTTGTGGAAGTATTGTACATAAGTAAAACCACAACGGGCATGACAAATTTGTTGACCAAGTTCCGATTACTGTGTGAAAGTTGTTCGGATGAAATTCTAATTCTGGTGGAATTGAAACCGATAACCGGTTCATATGGTGATTTAGGCTGCTTCAGTGATATTTGTGCCTACATTGATGCCTCAAGCAACGAATCAATGATGTGGATCACAAACTAATTAAATAAATTTTGAATACCAATCTGGACTGGGATTTGTGATTGGGGAGAAGTTTGTGTGCTCATGGGCATGACACAAGTCGGGAAAAGTACAACTTACAACGATCGTGTTCCAAATTAACGTAATTCAAATAGCAATTCCTTGGAATTTTTTAGTCCAGAGAATCTTGATCGAGTCTCAGTTCCATATTATTGCTAGTGGATGCGTTTTGTTCAAAGAGTCTTTTCCTTTTAGTAATTTTCCTCTTTAGGGAGTTTTCGACATTGAAATCTCACTAGTTGATAATGCTAAATGAGTTCTAGTCCTAGTTTGCTATATTTTTTTTATATATAGTAGATGGTGATACTTCTTTAAGTAAAAACAACCCTACACTTAATCGAAATCATAAATCGAAACACACATATATAGAATACAACTCATACATGGGTATCCTCAAATCTAACTTTAATTATCGATAATTTATTCTTTTCAACGACAAACGCACACACAAAGCATATACACGGATTTTCTCCTTTGTCAGTAACCATCCCGTTCATAGATTTCTCAATATAGTCATAGTAACCTACAATTTATATGATACAGTCTAACATGGACCATGAGTACGTCAGGGTTATGGACTGGATGTATGTGAATAGGCAACAACGTATGCAACCTAAGTTTGTCACTGGAGTTTCTGCTTTCATTGAATTCTGTAAATTACACCCTAGTTGGGTGATACTTTTACCACTTCTCACTGCAGGTGCGCTCTCTAATATCCATTTTGAATGTAATATTATAGATATTCAAAATGGATATTAGAGAGCACACCTGCAGTGAGAAGTGATAAAAGTATCACCCAACAAGGATGTAATTTACAGAATCAGTTGAGACTCTTGAAAGTCATAGAAGAACCTGACCTGCACAAATCTGATGTATGCTTTCAATTGGACACTAAGAAGTCTCTAAAGGGAAAAGCCTATGTGAAAGCCATCATTAGTTCATATCAGAAGATTGATGCTGAAACAGAGAACAATGAATGCCATTTTCTTCTTCTTCTGCCACAGTACTATCTTCTCCTTCTTCTTCTGCCACATTACTGTCTTCTCCTTCTTATTATGTGCGCGTGCAAATTCAATGACTATATTGAGAATATGGATTAATAGTGGGTAGGAAAAGTATTTCTCAAATTGTTTTTGCGTCTAAAAACCATAAACTACTAAGTAATAGCATACATAATTTTTTTAGTATAAAGGTTGTTATTTTAAGTTTTCCCTTATAGAGATATGATCTAACTGTCTTTATAAACTATAAGTGTGCAGAAAATTATGATAAGAAACCATAAGAAAGGGTCGTAGCCATGCATAACCTTGAATCTACATACCAAATCATGCACATGCATGCAATTATTGTCACCTTGCCTTGGAATATAAAATATCTTGGAAGACTATAAGCGAGCATTTAAATCTTGATAGCTTTTGACTTCAACATATATTTTTCTCAAGTACCATGAAATATACTTCCTCCGTATAAACCGTTTTCAGAAAGATGGATTAACAATGACAAATTATCCATTGTGGCTCACTAGGTTAGCATATTCTTTTCTATTGACCATCTTACTAATCTGCTTGGTAAATTTATTCGGAACCGGCTGCGAATCATTAAAAGACATGCATAAGAAAGAAAGCTAAAATACAGATATATAGCATACCGATATATCGAAACTTCAAACTTGCGATGAAAATCCAGAGATATTTATTTCTACACACGTGGTGCGCGTGCGAATGCGTCAGACATCATGGACAAATATTTGAGAACATGGAAATATAGCAGGACCCAGAAAAAATATACTAATAATACTTTCCATGTTCTCAAATATTTGTCCATGATGCCTGACGCATTCGCACGCGCACCACGTGTGTAGAAATAAATATCTCTGGATTGTCATCGCAACTTTGAAGTTTCGATATATCGGTATGCTATATATCTGTATTTTAGCTTTCTTTCTTATGCATGTCTTTTAATGATTCGCAGCCGGTTCCGAATAAATTTACCAAGCAGATTAGTAAGATGGTCAATAGAAAAGAATATGCTAACCTAGTGAGCCACAATGGATAATTTGTCATTGTTAATCCATCTTTCTGAAAACGGTTTATACGGAGGAAGTATATTTCATAGTACTTGAGAAAAATATTTGTTGAAGTCAAAAGCTATCAAGATTTAAATGCTCGCTTATAGTCTTCCAAGATATTTTATATTCCAAGGCAAGGTGACAATAATTGCATGCATGTGCTTGATTTGGTATGTAGATTCAAGATTATGCATGGCTACGACCCTTTCTTATGGTTTCTTATCATAATTTTCTGCACACTTATAGTTTATAAAGACTGTTAGATCATATCTCTATAAGGGAAAACTTAAAATAACAACCTTTATACTAAAAAAATTATGTATGCTGTTACTTAGTAGTTTATGGTTTTTAGACGCAAAAACAATTTGAGAAATACTTTTCCTACCCACTATTAATCCATATTCTCAATATAGTCATTGAATTTGCACGCACACATAATAAGAAGGAGAAGACAGTAATGTGGCAGAAGAAGAAGGAGAAGATAGTACTGTGGCAGAAGAAGAAGAAAATGGCATTCATCGTTCTCTGTTTTAGCATCAATCTTCTGATATGAACTAATGATGGCTTTCACATTGGCTTTTCCCTTTAGAGACTTCTTAGTTTCCAATGGAAAGCATACATCTGATTTGTGCAGGTCAGGTTCTTCTATGACTTTCAAGAGTCTCAACTGATTCTGTAAATTACACCCTTGTTGGGTGATACTTTTATCACTTCTCACTGCAGGTGCGCTCTCTAATATCCATTTTGAATGTAATATTATAGATATCCATGCCTGTTTATGTCAAAATTACTTATATTGTCAATGTTTGATTGTCTAGTTGTTGGTGATGCGTCCATATCAGGGACAGAGGCCACTCCCGTTCCTCCAGGTATGTTAATATATCATATATGTAACGTCTTCAAAATAATAAAATATGATTTTTGGGAAATTTTATAATTTAATATTATTTTAATGAATATTTTAATATTCTGGTATAATTAAATACCAATAAATGGGGAAAAATTATGGAAAATTCTAAAATAAGGTATTTTATGGAATTATGCCATTTTAAAGTTTTTAAGATTTGTTATATGCTAATTTAGTGCTAATCGCGATTAAAAATCGCTAATCGGATTTTTAGCATTTTTGTGCAAAAATGTGCACATATCATTTTCCACACTTGTTACACTTGTGTTACATTTCTTTTACCATAGTTGTTCTTTTGGATTCACTATTGGAGTGAGAAGGAAAAGAAAAGAAAAGAAAAAAAAATAAGTGATGATGAGAGAGAGAGAGTAGGTGGCTTTTGACAATTGACCTTTTCCTTTATCATTTCCCCATCTTATTTCTCTCTCCCCTCTCCCCTTGATGAGCTGCTGCTCCCTCTCCCCCTCTCTCACCCTCTTCATGAAACCCTAGATCCACCATGAAAACAAAGCCAAAACCCCGTTCCCACTTCATAAAACTTACTCCCAAGCTCACTAGCTACACATTGAACCTAGCAAGATTGGATTTGGAGGACTTTGAGCAACTCAAGAATTTTCTTGAGTTGCCAAAGGAGGTAATTTCTACACCTATTAGAGTAGTATCTCATTTCCTTGTGCATGTATTCTAGTTTCATATCGATATTGTGTTGTTTGTGGACTTTGGAGAATTCAAGTTAGGGTTTAGGGTAAAACTGAAATTAAAGATGAAATTAAGGATTGTGGTGACCTTAGAATCCCTTGTGTGATGCTAATTTGGACCCAAACCTGAACTTGAAACCAGAATACGGAATTACGGAATCGATATCGGGGAAAACGGTAAATCTGGAAGTGTTTTGTGGAATCTGCTATCACCCCGAGACCCCAAAAATGAAACTGAGTTGACAGTGATATGTGCAGGCACCATAGAACCACCACACCAAATCCTAGCCCCCAACTCCTTTTCCAGGCCGCCAATTCTTCCTTTCTGGCCACAATTTGCGGCCAGAGCAGGGTGGATCTGCCTCGTTTTGCGTGCATGGCCCCATTTCCTCTATTCTTGACCCTGGGTATGTCTAGTTTTGACTGATTCCATCTAGGGTAAAATCTGGGTTGATTTTCCTATGTTGGTGCATGGTTTACGACTTGATTTAGCATGGATTTTGGTATTTGGTGATTCATTGCTGTCGGGTGGCATTTGGACGTCAACGACAAGTGGATATTGATGGTGTTTACATGCGAGTCGATAGGTTTTTACCTATGCGGGTAGCGTGTGCTATTTTGGTTTCCGATGTGATTTTCATGTGCTTTAGCATTGTGATATACTTGTAGGTACCCTACGAGATGTTGTGGCAAAGAAGATGAAGATGGCGACATCGGCACCGATACATGAAGCAAGGTGAGTAGATTATATCTACGGGGAGAAGTCGGGTGGATGGCGTATAGCACCCCCGCAGCCCGTGGTGATGTATACGAATACATATACACACATATATTTATTATGTGTTGTTTAGGATTATTGATGGTAAAAATGGATTATTGGTGATAAGGATGTATTGGTTGAGTAGTGCGAAACCCTAGAGTTGTTGTTGCACCCACACTCACACATACACACATACTTGCATACATTCTTTCATATATATGTGCGCATGTGATGTTGTATATCTACACATGGGTATGGAACTATGTGTTTATATACGGGTTTTGAGGATGATACGTGGGATTGAGATGAGTCGATGAGATTCGATTGAGGCCGTGAGATTTGGCGACATGATAGAGTTCGTATTGGAGATGTGATATGATGGTAGTGATGCCGGTCATGTGATGGGATAGTGTGATATCGACTCAGATTTAGGTGGTTTCCATACCCCTCTCTATTGACTCGATTGTTGGGTTCGTAGTATGCATAGTAGGCGTTAGACTAGACCCGAGTCATACCTATTTCAAAACTAACGAATCGGGGATATTTTAAAGATAAGCGAAAGGGTTTATACGGATATTTCAAACGACGCATCTTTTCTTAAAACACCGTAGCGTTTATTTTACCAAAAGCCCTGATTCGTCTTATTTCAAAAGGCAAGGTTGCATGATATATCTATTGGGGCAGATTCTCTACTGTTGCGTTGACTACTCGATTCCGCACATTCATGCTTTTTGAATTGCATCGCTTATATTGTTGATATATTTCAGTCATGCTGCTAGGACACTAGCACCATTATCGATGATGCGTATGTTCCACGTACACTGTTGCCGGCTCACACACTTCATCATCGATAATTGCCATGTCACTACACTGTAGTACTGTTGCATTCAGGATATGACCCTTGCACGACATATTGATATGCTTACCTTTCTGCTATATGTCGCATACATGCTGCTTTCTGATTATACGCATTGAGATATGCTGTTTCCATGATATTTCTGGTTTTGGGAACCGTGGGTGTTTCAAAGAGGATATGTAATTGTTTTAAAAACCCGGTTACCTGTGATATGATATTTCAGTGCGTCCACCATGTGTTTCCTCGGTGCTGAGAGCGACATGTGAAACCCGATTCGAGGAGGCGGATGAGGCCGATTGCGGATACATGGTGGACCCGGTATGGTTCCCCGGGGCAAGAAATGTTTTTCGTGGAGTAGACGATGAGCCTGGCAGGCTGGCGAGTACCTACCGGTGATTTTGTTGGACCTGGCGGTTATCCGGAGGATACCGACCGGAGTCGATAGATAGATATGGCGTACTGCCGGGGCCGAGGGCCGATACCGCAGACAGAGCCTGTGGGCCGATCCGGACTGACGGAGCCCGATATATGTGGATTTACGTGCCGATGCTGGGCACAGTTTTCATGATGTTTTCGAGTGCCGATGCTGGGCACTCCGGTTCCATGATTTTGTCGCGAGGGACACAGGTGGTTTATATCCTCATATTTCCATGCATATGCTGATGATATTTACATGCATGATGGTTTGTCATTGGGTGACGAGTGGACGGGATCCACGTACATGCAGATTGATTTCATTGATTGTACCTCACATTTATGATATGCTATTACCTGAGGCACTGGCACGAGCACTTGTCATTACACTCATGTATAGAGATTACATTGCCAGTTTAGCATGTTTCAGACTTATTCATATTGAGTTTTATATATATATCTGATCGTATTGACCTAGGATGGGTCATGCATTCGATCTCTGCTTGTAGATATTTTCTATTCACGAGTTGGCAACTCACCCCCGTTGTGCCACAGTCCTTGCAGGTTTTTGCCGTACAGATTTCATAGCGGTATTTCTGGCACACTGCTTCCATATGGGTGACTTGCGTTGGTAGGTGGGTTCTTTGTATCAGAACCGCCATTGCTCCTGTATTATTCATTGTATCTAGTAATTCCATCAACCAAAACTTGTATATTGTTCCAGACTTAGAAGACAGTGTTGTATTATTTCGACCTTAGAGTCGCGCTTGTAGTATTACGGTTTTCTGGCTGTTTTGAGTTTCTTTTTGGCTTTTGATCCTCGCCCCTGGCGTTGTATATTATTATTGCTTGCATGGTTGTGACCGTCGATTGACGAAGAGCTAGCTCCCGCTTAGGGATGCCTTTTATCATTTATTATATATTATTCTTGTTGTACCCCGTTCGGGGCCAGTTTTTACAAAGGAAACTCTGCCGAAATTTTCAGGAAAGGTTACACATTTTAAAAATACACGTTCGGCTTAGTTATTTAAAAACCTTGATTTTTGAAACATGATTTCTTTACTTTTCAAAACCGGTTTTCCTTATTTACTCTTTAAATGGTTTTAGATTGCTGGGCTTTTGGCTTACTTGGATCAGATGGGGTCCTATAGACTTCATATGGTTCAAGGGCCAGTCACGTGCTCTTTCGGGTCGTGACAATATAGGGCATGTATATTGATTTAGAATGCTATATCATAAATATACACATATTTCTTTTGCTCTTAGTAATTTTTATTATTGTCTAGCTGTAGGTGGTGACAGTAGTTGACAATAAAATTTGTCATCCTAGAAACTGTGATTTTTATATGTGCTCGCATGCGGGAATGATTGTTAGTCGTGGACCTTGTTTAGTCGTCCAACTCATTATCATGGGCTGCTTGATGAGATTAGATTTACGCCTGATGATCTACCAGAGCTTGTTCACTCCCTGTCATATGTGTAAGCAGCGCTATATGCGAGTTTACCTTGTTAATATGTATGTACTGAAATTAATTAATATTATTCAAATTTTGATACATGCAGATACCAGAGGAGCACATCTTCTATCTCTGTAGGTAAGGCTTTGAATTTGTTGATTTTGGTATTTCTTGTCAATTTTATAGACCAGTATGTACTAAATATAATGTTCTGACAGTTGCTAGGGGTAAGGCAGCATTCGAGGCTGCTGACCCCAGTCCTGGACGCCGCACACGGACGACACCACGGAGGTTGGGAGAGAGGCCGAGGACAGGGCTCTAGCAGGGCCCATATGAGGTTGGACTCCACCCCGGTTGTTAGATCCTCCGTCTCCAGTGAGCGACGTATCCAGCAGGAACTGGAGAGCTTGAAGGCCACCGTTCAGGAGTTGAAGGAGATGCTGGTATGTATACTACTTAATAGTAAAATATCATGTCATATTATAGATATCAACATATCCAATATCAGTACGTAGCCTGAGCTTATTTGGTTGTAGACTTAGGTTTTATTAATCATACGTGTACATATCTAATTAAAATAAACTACAGTTTTCCAAACTAGATATCGAAATGGGGTTTCGAAATAACTCGATAATGATAAGAATTCGAATAAAACAGAGTTCTTACACGCTTATTGCACACGTTAGGTCCAGACGCGACAGGGTAGGCGCAAGATTCTAGCGTTTATCGGAGGTGGAGCTGGACCGAGCTAGGCTAGCATTTTGATTCTTATTTTTTGAAACATGTATTTATTTATATGATACATATTGTACTACATTTTGAAACATTTTGGGCGATATTGATTTTGGTTTATATTTATATCATATTCAGTTTTTTGGTTTCTTTTGTATATTATATGCGTGAGATGTGAATATGAATACTGCGATATAGGTTGTGTGATGATTAATTTTATATTTGATTGATGTATATATTATTGTGCACAGGGCGGGAAAAAATCTAGCAGCCCATTTTTTAAAAAAAAATACAGATATTCTGTACCTACGGATTAATCCATAGGTACACCTGTTGCCCCTACGGCTAAGCCCGTAGGGGCACAATAACAGCAGTAACTGTTATTTTCCCCATGATCACAGTACCGGGGGTTGGGAGTGCCCCTTCGGACACAACCGTAGGGCCAACAGCCTAGCCCCTACAGCGTTATCCGTAGGGGCCAAATATCAGGAATTCTGATATATGGCCCCTACGGATAGGTACCTACGCCTATATCCGTAGGCGTTAGAGCATGCCCCTACGGTTATGTCCGTAGGTACGGTCAATATATTAAAAAAACCATAAATAATATAACTTTTTTTTACCCTACGCATTACACCGTAGGGGCAACAGGACCTACACAGATATCCGTAGGGGCAAGAATTTGCCCGTAGGGGCAAGTTCAGGGCTTCAACTTGCACCTGCGGCCTTTGCACCTACGGGGTATTTTTTTAGCCCCTACGCATATGCCCGTAGTGTTTAACCAAAACTAGAGATCACATTCATCACATAATAGCTTGATTAAACCACACAAAGCCTTACTAGAATTTTAATCTCACCCAAATAAGATTAGTAAAAGTTTAGTTTACACTTAAGCTTAAATAGATAATTAGCAAAAATATCATTTAACAATCTCACAAATAGGTTAAGTTTTCCAAGTCTACACATCTTGATTAACCATTTCAAACCATCAAACCCCTAACATGATCTTCACTACTCATTCTAAAATTTCTAAACATGCAATTTAAAGCTTAATTAAACATCTAATAAGCTAGCTTAAAGTATTTAAACAACAATTAAAGTTTAGGGTTAGGATTTTATATCTTCACTAGATTCACAAATTAGCAACCAAACTCCAAATTAGCCTACAAAAAGATGACTTTCATGAAGATCCAAGCTTGTTTAGGGTTGAAGAATAATGGGTTGGGATTTATATTTGAGTTTGTGGGATTATTTGAGGATTTCTGATGATTTATTTGGACTTGAAGAAGTGAAAATGGGGTGAAGAGAGAGAGAGAGAGGGCAGCAGGGGGGTCGGCCAAGCAAGGAAAATGTTGAAGGTTGTGGAAAAAATCTAGTTCAAAGCTCATTAAAGCTTCATTAATAGCACCTCCCATCAATGCCACCTCTTAATCCTTTCTTTTCTAATTAAAGTTTTCATTTAATTACCCAAAATATCTAGATATTATCTAGGATATTTTCAAGGATGGTTTAAGCTTAAATCTTGTGATTAAATTAGCATAGATTCCCTTTAGCATAATTAACCCAATCTAAATTGTAATTAACACGAATTAAGTGCATAATTAAAAAATTATAATAATATTTTAATTAAGGAAAAATATTAAAGTGAACCAAAATTTTCAAGTAACGAGTAAAAACCGCAAACTAGTAATTTCCTAGTTAAACTAGGTGCAGTTAAGTCTATACTGAAAAATGATCACTTCCGTGTTTTTAGGGAAAAACACTGCCTATTTTACCTATTAACGGAAAATTCGCATAACTATTTCTAAAACGTTACAAACTTCCCCTTAAGGAAATTCGTCCCCGAATTTAAATTTCTTACAATGCATACCTTCAAAGAGATGAGTGCAAAACTCCCACATCTCGTTCGTAGCCTCCCAAGTGATCTCCTCACTAGACGGCTACACCAAAAAACCTCCACAGATGGAAAGACCTTTGACCGAAATTTCTCCACCTGCCGATCCACTATCACTATCGGCTACTGGTGAACGAAAAATCGCATCCCAATCGAATGGTCTGGTGTTGAACCATGTGAGAAAGGTCATGAAGGTATCTGCGAAGTATCGACACAAGGAATACGGAGTGAATACTCAAAAATCTCGGCGGAAGTTCCAACTTTTAGGCAACGGAACTAACTCGCTAAAGGATCTCAAAAGGACCAACAATCTGGGACTAAGCTTCCCAAAACTCAACACACCATTTCATCGGAAAAATCCGTATGAATACATGATCTCCCACTGCGAACTTAAGTCTGGGACAACGACGGTCGGTATAAGATTTCTGTTTGCACTGGGCTGCTCTTATCCTGACCTGAATCAACTAGATCCTCTCTGAAGTCTCTGGACTATCTGGGGTCCAAAAATCCTGCTCTCGCGGAGTCAGTAAAATAGACTGGCGATAGACACAACCTACCACACAAGGCCTGAAAGTTGCCATTTGAAATGTCTCCTGATAACTGTCATCGTAGGAGAACTCCATCACTGGAAAGTGACGATCCCAACAGTCAACGAACAATTAGTACGTACGCATAAGCATATCCTCCAGAGTCTGTATAGTCCGCTCTGTCTGACCATCGTCCTACGGATGAAAAGCGGAGCTAAAGCTCAACCAGGTACCCAAGGCTTCCTGAAACTTTTGCGATTGACGACTAGCGAACTGGGTGCCTCTATTGCATACAAAGCATAAAGGAACTCCGTGCAAACACACAAACTTATCGAAGAACAACTGAGTAAACTAAGCATAAACGGACAACAATCACCCTAAATGGAGTCATACCCTGTCTAGACTCACAACGAAATTCATGGAGATCTATTCCCATTCCACTCCGGAACGGTCATAAGTCGCAACTCTCGTGCCGGTCTCAAATGCTCAACCTTATCTCGCTAACAAGTCAAGCACTTCAAAATGAAATCAGAAACTTCACTCTTCATCCCTGCCCACTAGTAACTAACTCTGAAGTCACCTTACATCTTGGTGGCTCTTGGGTGAACACTGAAAGTTGACTGATGTGCCTGCTCTAGGACCTCGCATCTCTACCCATCAGTATCAGGTACATGCCAATGAGTCCCTAACATAGCACACCCTGGTCATCAATCAAGAACTCCGAATATCTACCCTGCCGAACATGCTCAAGAATCTCAAACAAACGAGCATTGGAGGGATGTGACTAACGAAAACGGTTAATTTGAAGTGGACCGTCACGGACATAAGCAAGTTGTCCTCTCAGTCTAGGTGAACTTAAGTTGTACTCAACGGTCACACAAGAACTACAAATCTGCAAATGACTGTCTCTGAACTGCGCTCGACTAGAACAAGCTAACCCCGGGCCTACGACTTAAAGCATCAGCTACCACAATCGTCTTGCCACGGGTAATAAAGGATCTCACAATCACAATACTTCATAAGCTCCACCTAACAGCGTTTTCTCAAACTCAGATCCGGCTGCAGGAAGATACACACAAGCTCTGGTGGTCCGTGAAAATCCGACACAACTCTCCGTACAAGTAGTGTCCCCAAATCTCCAGCGCAAGACCCCCGCGGCCATCTCTAGATCATGAGTGGGATAAATCCTGCTCGTACTTCCTCCAACTGTCGGGAATCATAAGCGATAACTCTATCATGCTACATAAGTACACAATCGAGCCCCACTCGCGAAACATCAAAATAAACGACAAAGTCGCCCGATCCAGAAAGCAAAGGTAGAACAGGTGCAGTTGCAAGTATTCAACCACTGAAAACTCCGCACGCATGCCTCAGTCTAATGAAAAGGAACTCCCTTCCTGGCCAGTCCGGTCAGCGGTGCAGCGATACTCAAGAAATCCTGCATGAACGGTGGTAAAAACCGGCTAAGCCCAAGAGCTGCGGACCTCTATCACTGAACAGGTCTGGGCCAAAGCTGTACGGCCTCGATCTTCCTCGGATCCATATGAATACCGTCTTCCGTAACCTCATGACCTAGAAAGACAACACTATCAAGCATGAAGGAACACTTTGAGAATTTAGAAAACAGCTGGTACTCTCCCAATGTCTGCTAAGTAATCCTCAAGTGCTGCTCATGTTCCTCATGACCCTTGGAATAGACCAGAATGTCATAAATAACACAACAATACACTGGTCGAGGAACGACCTGAAGAATCTGGTTCATCCCATCCATGAATGCTGCTAGGGCATTGGTGAGTCCAACGATACCACCAAAAACTCATAAAGCCCGTAGTGCGCACAAAAGTAGTCTTCGAAATTTCATCACTCCGAACCCGCAACTAATGATGACTTGATCCCAAAACAAACTTAGAAAAATGCCTCGCACCCTGGAGCTAATCAAACAAATCTTCAATGCGAGGTAAAGGATGCCCAATCCACACCGTAACTCGGTTCATATGACGATCAATCAATACACAACCTCAAACTGCCGTCTTTCTTCTTGATGAACAGAATAGGATCTCCCCAAAGAGAAACACCAGGACTTACAAGTCCCCCAATTTAGCAATTCTACAGCCGATCCTTAAGCTTCCTAAAGCTCCGTCGGTTCATCTGGAACAACGTCAGAAAATCTCGCACAATAGAAACCCTGTCCAACGAATCCACTGTGGCTCCGGCATCACGAATGAAAGCCAAGAATCCTCGACAACCTCTCCTCAAAAGACGACTAGCATAACAGGCTGAAATCAAGCTGTGAGGGACGACACCACAGTTCCCCTACACAACAAGAGCTGACTCGCCGGGAAAACAAAACTTGATTGTCTTCTCGCGGCAGTCCATAGACGCATAGCACGTAGCTAACCAGTCCGTGCCCAGGAGAACGTCGAAGTCCAACATCTCTAGAAGGATCAAATCGACAGACGAATCTCTATCTCCTATCCGATTGACACATGACTGAAACACGTGTCGCGCAACCAAAGGATCGCTAACAGGATTAAACACAAAAAACGGCTGATCTAGCATACATGACTCCCGGCCCAACCTCGACACGAAGTGTGTAGAACAAACAAGTGCATAGATCCCGAAATAAAAAAAAACATGTGCATTAGAAGATCATGCGAAGAGATTACCAGAAAACTCTGCATTGGACGCCCGCGCGTCCCGATGAGTAGAAGCAAACACTCATGCCTGCCCTCTACCAACAACTGGTTGTACTCCTCCTCTACTATCCCGTTCTCTCCGAACGAACCCTCCACGACCATGACCTCTCTGAACATAAGTCTGACGCGGTGCGACAACAGGCGCAAGGGGCAATGCTCCCTGAGGTGAAGGTGGTAAGGTAACATATGGTACTGCTGCCCTCCTCTGGCGTACCAAGGTACAATCTCTGATGAGGTGATGGAATCCGGCACCGGAAACATCCATACGATGACTGCTGACCCTCCTGAGAGTAAAAGCTAAACAACCGTCATCGTCCCAAGCCTCTGCTACTCCCGCTAACTGAACAAAATCTGTCGCGGCGTCTAAGCATCTGTCTCTTGGCTGATACACCTGTATGAGTCCTCCTCGGTCCTGAAACTTCCAAAGTCTCGGGAAGACGTGCCTCGTCTAGTAGGACTGCGTCCACTGCTGTGGTATACGTAACACAATGCTGTGTGCTGATAGCAAGGAATAACTGGGTAATAGGGATGGCAACCTCCTGTCGCTGCACTCGACTGGCCTCAACCAATGATCCCACATCTGGCGCAAATTTTGCATCTCTGCCTCAAGCCTAGCGATACGATCTATCGAAGGTGGATCGATCTGCTCCTGTACAGCGAGCGTACCATCCTGGTCAGTCCTGATACTACACGAGTCAACTCTGACCTCGGCTCTCGCTGCCTCTCTCTGAGCCCTCATAGTCATCAGCGACATAAGGGCTAGAAATGGAAATATGATTCGATATGATCACGGATATCGAATCACAAGGATATGTATCATCATGGAAGGAATTTCAAGAAATTAGTACTTAGGTCACTTAGGCGGAGTACTGTGTCGTATGTATGCCGCGGACATACACACACTACGTCACTCTGTTTTAGCTACCTACTCCATCATACCAAGGTCATCCTACACTGTGAAAGGTAAAACCTAGCGCTCTGATACCAAGTTTGTCACGATCCAAAATTTGGCACGTGACGGCACTTAAACTACGTAACGTCTACAGGCGTAATGCAATTCAAGAAAGCCAAAAACCCAGCAAATCTAAACCATCAAAAGTAGTAAGTGATAAGAACATTGTCAAAAGCTTTTGGGAATATCAAGTAAAAATTCTTTAAAGTCGAAATTTACTTTCTTAAAAATTTGGGCAGCACCTCCTTTGTAAAAACTAGCCCCGAAAATGAGTACAACATAAAATATAAGTAAAGCATCCCCAATGGGAGCAAATCAACGCCCAAAGGCAGAAAACAACCACCATAACAGATATACGACGCCGTAGAGAAAAAAAGACGATATAAAGTGAAACAGCATGAAAGACCTCCAAAAGACATAAATAATATACAAAATCATCCTCACAGCTGTCTCTAAGTCAATACATGAAGTAATAGATGGAGAGTACTAGATACAATGAATATATAAATGAGCATCATCGGATAACCGCAAAACCCACCTATAGCAAAACTGCACATAGTCAGCCGTAGCGGTTGTTAGTGTATATGTCCTAGAGGCCATTATTGTTTCGTACTAGTTTGTATATTACTTAATGGAAGCTTGGGGATATTCACAGTTGTATTGACAGTCTTGCTCAAAATAGTAGTATGCTACTTGGTTTGTTTCTACTTCAATATGTGCAACTGTTTCTTCTAGCATATCACTTATACATATTAGTAGAGCCCTTAGGATCTATGCTTGATTACCAGCGTTGTGATGGCAGTCACACTAGTGGGGACTCGGTAGTCTTTAAGCACATCCTTATACAGGTCTGTCACGACCCTAGTATTTCGACTCGTGACCGGCACTTAACCACGCTACGTCTACAGGCGTAACGCTACTAAGTAAGCCGAACCCAGAAATCAAAACCAATTAAATATAGTGAGTGTTGAAAACATTTAGTTAAACCTTTTAGAAAACCTTAAATAATTCAATAAGTTCCTTTTAAAATTACTTAATCATTTGAATAATTTTGGCAGCATTTCCTTTGTAAAAGTAGCCCCGAGACCGCGTACAAAACAGGATATAAGCGAAATGAAACGAAACATCCCCAAACGGGAGCAATCACGCCCAACGGCGGAAACCAACATCACAAGAGTAATATACGACGCCGTAGCGAAGAATAAACAATAAGTAGAGATCACAGAAAATAAACTTCATATAAAAACAGTCGGCTCCTACGAGCTCGACACCAGAATACAAAATATACATCATCGTCCTCACACAGTATCTAAGTCCAGTACATAAATGGTAGATGGAGAGTACTAGATACAAAAGGATACAATAAAAGTACTCAGAATACCACAACCCACCTAAATGCAAAACAGGTCTCACCGCAACTGTGGTGGTATCTGTAGCCAAAAGATGCAAAAGACAGCCTGCCGCGACTATGCTGAGGGCAACCTGCAAATACTGTGGCACAACGGAGGTGAGTTGCCAACTCGTGAATAGAGATAACATATAAAGGTAATCGCGAGCATGCACGTACTGCGCTACTCTAACAAATGCCAGCAGATGATATCAATGCGAGGTAAGCAGTATGTATAATAATCATGCAAGTCCTCTATCAGGTGATATAACTACAGGATGAGATTCGATAATGAATGCTGAGCATGGGAATATAGCATCTACACGAAGTGTCGAGGTGGACTACATATGTATGTATGCACCGCGAATCCCAACAACCCAGACGCCGGTACTCCATCGGCCCTCATATCCTGTATATCCCTGAGAATCACGAGTGCCCAACATCGGCACCCAAATAACATAAATACTCATGTCTAGCATCGACACGCAAATCATCCTTTATCGGGCATCCGTCAGTCCGGGTCAGCCCTCTCTCAATATATCAGGAATCCGTCAGTCCGGGTCATCCCTCTCTCAATATATCGGGAATCCGTCAGTCCGGGTCATCCCTCTCTCAATATATCGGGAATCCGTCAGTCCGGGTCATCCCTCTCTCAATAAAATCCACTCTAGCACCGAGAAAAAAAACACGGGGTGGCGCCCCAAAATATCATATCAAGGGAACCGGGTTTTAAAATGATTACATATTTGAAAAGGGCCACGGTTCCCAAATCCAGAAATCACATGTAATCCCAACCCATATGCAAGTAAACGTGATGTGATATGTGCATCAAGTATGAATGTCATGTCAAGTCACATAAAAGATGAGCTACAGCATAATGACCCGATGTGATATATGCATCAAGTATGAATTCCATGTCAAGATGGTGCTTGTGCAACGTGAACTGTCAGTAAGGGTACGGTGTTCTATCAATTCTAGTTTATGTACATAAAGCAGGGAATGCAGTATGCCCTAAATAGTGGCCATGAACAGTCAATGTATGTAAATGTAACTATAAGGTCCTATCAGCCCTGACGTAGAACGCCATGCGGGCGATATCCCCGTAGATGTTAAATTTACTCACCGAAGTCTCGCGCTAAGTGTAGCCGACGACTTGCTTGCCCTTCTTCGCAGCGTCCGTCTCACTGGCCTGCGAACCTAGAATCACATAACATATATCACACATAAGCTCAATTTCACAGAAACGTGATATTACGGTCCAACTAGAAACCCGTGTCGTAAACCAATCGCGCGTGTGCGCGATATGCTAAAACGTGTGATCACGCGCCTGGAACTACCATGACATGTCGCGATACGCAGAAACCCCAAACCCACACACGTATCACGCGTGTCGCGAAGGTTTAGAAATACGGAAAAACGGGTATTTAGTCCCAGATTTTTATATAGAACTTAACTTACAAAAATATATATACCATAACACTACACACAGCAGAATACACCCAAAGGACCAAACCCCAACTCAAACCCTACCCATCTGGCTGCAAATTGCGGCCAGATCGAACATTTCGGCGGCCTCATCATGAAGAAAAGGGGTCGGGTTCTACCTGGGGTATCAGCACCTAACAACCATACTACAATACTCTCAATTTTAACCTTAACCTATCGGGTCGATAGCAGTTTCCAGAAACTCAAATTTTGCTTTAAAACGACGAAATGCATCAAATAGGGATCTGGTGGTATTTCAGTGCAATCGGGGTTAAAGCTAGGTTAATATGGCCTTAACAACACTCTATCAACCTACTGAAACCAAAACACACATCACTTGGCCAAGGTTCACACTAAACACCTCATATCGCACTAAATCGCACCAAAAACCACTAACCGAAGCAAAACTACCCTAAACAAGTAAACTAGGGAGTAAGTTTAGGAAATATACCTCACAATCGACCCTAGGGAGCTGGAGGAAGAAGATGAAGTGAAGGGAAGGGGCTGCTGTCGAAGTTGAGGCTGTTGCTGCTGCTAACTGCTGCTATTGGTGTTGTTGCTATTGTTGGAATGCTTGCTGCTGCTGCTGTGAAGTCTGCTGCTGCTGCTGAGCTGCTTGCTTCTGCTGGTGCTGTAGAGGTATGTGTGTGTGTGTGTGTGTGAGATTTGAGAGAAGAACAAGGAAATGAGAGGAAAAACATCACCCCAATGTCAACCCTCCTTTCTCTCTCTTCTCATTAATTGCAAGCATGGCCTAAGCCATGATGCACACTCTCTCTCTCTCACAAGTCAACACCCTAAGGAAATTAAAATTAAATCAACTATTAATTAACTAATTAACTCAAATAAAAACCCAAAAGACTTAATCCCCATGATTAACCCACCATGGTTACTAATCATGGTAATAACTCATTTAAAACCCCTAGTTTACATGCACATGTGTGTGCAAGCCTAGGAAATTTTTATAAAAATATTTATTAAATTAGGAAAAATATTTGAAACACAATTTGGTAAACTTTTCATTAAAAACCCTTTATTTAAATATAATTAGTCACTAACACATCCTAAGGTGTTACAATCTCTCCCCCTTAAAGAAATTCGTCCCCGAATTTCAAAATCTAACTACACGTACCTTTGAAAAGATGGGGATACGTCTTCATCATCTCGCTTTCGGTCTCCCAAGTGACCTCCTCACGGTTCTGACCACGCCAAAGTACCTTAACTGATAGGATGTCCTTCGATCTCAATTTCTTCACTTGTCGATCCAAGATCATCACCGGCTGCTCTGCATAGGAAAGGTCGCGCTCAAGCTGGATCGTCGGGTGCTGAATCGCATGCGAAGGATCATGAAGATATCTACGGAGCATCGAAACGTGAAATACGGGGTGCACATCTGGAAAGCTGGGCGGAAGGGCTAATCGGTATGCTACTGCACCAACACGCTCGAGGATCTCGAAGGGGCCCACATATCTGGGACTGAGCTTCCCCTTCTTCCCAAACCTCATCACACCTTTCATAGGGGAGACCCTCAAGAAACCATGATCACCAACAGAAAACTCAAGCCTGCGCCGCCGACGGTCCGCACAAGTCAGGCATCTTGACACGAAATCTGCTATGTCCCTCTTCATTCCGTTCCACCAATAAACATCTCTCATATCATGATACATCTTGGTGGAACCGGGATAAACACTATATACCGATCGATGTGCCTCCTCAAGAATCTCGCGCCGCAGTCCCTCAGCATCTGGTACGCACAGTCTAACTCCAAATCGTAGTACCCCCTGATCATCGATCACGAACTCGGAAAATCTGCCCTGTCCAATCTGTGCCATGATCTCCGAACATCGGTCATCACTGCGTTGTGCCTCATGTATGCAGTCAAGTAACTGTGGGCGTGCACGAACGTGCGCGATCTGTCCTCCAATCGGCATGAACTCGAACTGTACTCGGCTGTCGCATAATATCTTCCAATCTGCCGCCGACTGCCCCTGTACTGTGCGCAAATAAGATAGACAACCCCCGGGCCTCCTGCTCAACGCATCTGCCACTACATTCGCCTTGCCCGGGTGGTACAAGATCTCGCAGTCGTAATCCTTCACTATCTCCATCCATCGGCACTGTCTAAGGTTCAGATCCCGCTGCTGAAATATATATTTTAGACTCTTATGATCCGTGAATATCTGGCATGACTCGCCGTATAGGTAATGTCGCCAGATCTTAAATGCAAAGACCACTGCAGCCATCTCCAAGTCATGAGTGGGGTAGTTTTGTTCATGTTTCTTAAATTGTCGCGAAGCATACGCGATCACCCTGTCGTGCTGCATCAAAACGCATCCTAGCCCCACTCGAGAGGCATCACAATAGACCACAAACCCGCCTGAGCCTGAAGGTAATGATAACACCGGTGCCGTCGTCAGCCGAGTCCGCAACTGCTGAAAACTGTGCTCGCACTCCTCCGTCCAATCGAAAGGGACTCCCTTCCGGGTCAACCCGGTCAAAGGGGTAGCAATAATGGAGAAGTCCTGCACAAATCGCCTGTAGTAACCGGCCAACCCCAAAAAGCTGTGAATCTTCGTAACCGATGTGGGTCTGGGCCAATGATGAACGGTCTCGATCTTCCTCGGGTCTACACATATACCGTCTCGTTAGATCACATGCCCCAAGAAGTCTACGCTGTCTAGCCAAAAAGCACACTTGGAGAATTTCGCATAAAGCTGGTGCTCCCTCAAAGTCTGCAGTGTAATCCGCAGGTGCTGCTCGTGCTCCTCACTACTCCGAGAATACACCAAGATATCGTTTATGAACACTATAATGAACAGATCCAAATATGGCGGGAAATACGGTTCATCAAGTCCATAAATGCTGCTGGCGCATTGGTGAGTCCGAACGACATCACCAAAAACTCATAATGGCCGTAGCGCGTACGGAAAGCTGTCCTGGGAATGTCCTCCTGTCAAACCCGCAGCTGATGATAGCCCGATCGTAAATCGATCCTCGAAAAGTACCCTGCCCCTGAAGCTGGTCGAACAAATCGTCGATGCGCGGCAAAGGATACCTGTTCCGCACTGTCACCCTGTTCAGCTGCCGGTAGTCGATACACAGACGCAAACTGCCGTCCTTCTTCTTGACGAACAGGACTGGAGCACCCCAAGGAGAAACACTGGGTCGAATAAGTCCCTTATCCAGCAAATCTTGCAACTGACCCTTCAACTCTCGAAGTTCCGCCGGGGCCATCCGATAAGGCGGTATGGAAACAGGCCCCATGCCAGGAACCAAATCAATACAGAAAGAAATGTCGCGCTCGGGCGGTAGCCTAGGAAGCTCGTCAGGGAACACCAGGGAACTCGCTAACAACCGGAACCTGATCCAATGGAATATGTGTAGCACTAGCATCGCAAACATAAGCGAGAAATCCCTGACATCCCTTCCTCAAAAGCTGTCCAGAGCGAAAAGACGAAATCACACTGTGCGGGGCGGCACCACGGTCCCCCAACACAACAAAAACCGACTCGCCGGGAAAACAAAATCTAACTGTCTTCTCACGGCAGTCCACAGAAGAATAGCACGTGGCTAACCAATCCATGCCCAAAAGAACGTCGAAGTCCAACATCTCTAGAAGGATCAAGTCGACAGGCAACTCTCTCTCGCCAATACAGACGGTACAGGATCGGAACACGTGCCTAGCAACAAACGACTCTCCCACAGGAGTGGTCACAACAAGCGGCTGATCAAGCACACCGGACTCTCTACCCAAACTCGGCACGAAGTGTGTGGATACGTACGAGTGCGTGGATCCGGGATCAAACAATACGTGTACATCAACTGTACAAACAGGAAGGATACCTGAAACCACCGCATTAGACGCCTGCGCGTCCTGATGCGTCAAAGCAAAAACCCGCGCCTGTCCTCCACCGGTAACTGACCGCCCTCTGCCTCGGTCATCTCTCCCTCTCTGAGCAACTCCTCCACCCCCACGACCTCTCTGTGTATGAGTCTGGCGCGGAGCAACGGTAGGTACGATAGGCAACGCCCTCTGGGGTGGTGAAGGTGGTAATGTGACATGCGGTGCTGTCGCCTCCCTCCGGGATAACTCAGGACAATCTCGTACATGATTGTAAGAACTCCCACAGCGAAAACATCCCGACGATGACCGCTGACCATCCTGGGAATAGGAACTGAATAACCGGCCACGCCCTGAATCTCTGCTGCCTGCAATACGTCTATCACGGCGCCGAAAAGGCTGTCTCTGCGCTGATGTATCCGCACGAACTCTATTCGGCTCTGGAAGTGCCGAAGTCTCAGCCAGGCGCTCCTCGACCAATAAGGCTGCATCTACAGCTGCTGCGTAAGTTTCGTAGTGCTGCGTGCTGATCGCAAGGAACAATGGCGTAAGCAAGCCTCGAACAAATCTCTTGACTCGCAACTCCTCGGTAGCCACTAAATATGGGGCATAGACTGCTAGCTCTGTAAACAGCACGTCATACTCTGCCACTGTCATCCCTGGCGTCTGGCGCAAGGACTCAAATCTGCGTGCTCGGGCATCCCTAACACTCTGGGGAAGGAAACGGGCTAGAAATACTGTCACGATCTCCGTCCAGGTCATAGGAGGAAGACCTGCTGCTCTGCCCTTCTCAACTGAATCACACCACTTCTGCACAAGACCTTCCAGGCGAAAGCTCGCGAACTCAACCCATCTCGTATCTGCGCATCTGAAGGATCGGCATATCCGGGCCATCCTGTCAATGAAAGACTGTGGGTCCTCGGCTGTATCGGTGCCTGTGAAGACCGGAGGCTTCAGCCTCATGAACTCTGATAGCGATACTGTAATCACCTCCGTGGCTGCAGGGGCAACTGGCTGTGCGGTAGGTACCATCGCGGTCTCTGGAACTGGTGGAGCTACCTCTGGTCGCTGCGCTCGAAGCGTCTCAACTAGCGATCCTATCATCTGGCGCATCTCCTGCATGCTAGATCCCACCGTCTGGCGCATCTCCTGCATACCAGCCCCTAGCGTGGCGATCTGATCTGTCACGGCAGGAACAGTCTGCTCGGGTACAACCTGTGTATTGCCCGGATCAGTCCTCGTCTCGGACGAGTCAACTCGAATCTCGGCCCTCGCGGCCGCTCTCTGCGCCCTCGTAGTCTTTGGTGGCATAATGGCTGAAAGGAAATTAGGATTCGATAAGAATACAGGAATCGAATCACAAGAATATAAGAAGGGATTAAATCAATAAGTCCTAAGTTCGCTTAGGCGGAGTACCGTGTCATGAGTATGCCGCGGAACAGACACACGCTACGCTACCCTACTGCAGCTACCTACTCCATCATACCAGGGTCATCCTACACTCTGAAGGTAAAACCTACGCTCTGATACCAACTTTGTCACGACACGAGTATTTCGACTCGTGACCGGCACTTAACCACGCTACGTCTACAGGCGTAACGCGACTAAGTAAGCCGAACCCAGAAATCAAAACCATTTAAATATAGTGAGTGTTGAAAACATTTAGTTAAAGATTTTAGAAAACCTTAAATAATTCAATAAGTTCCTTTTAAAGTTACATAATCATTTGAATAATTTTGGCAGCATTTCGTTTGTAAAAGTAGCCCCGAGACCGGGTACAAAACATGATATAAGTGAAATCAAATGAAACATCCCCAAACGGTAGCAATCACACCCAACGGCGGAAACTAACATCACAAGAGTAATATACAACGCCGTAGCGAAGAATAAACAATAAGTAGACATCACAGAAAATAAACTGCATATAAAAACAGTCGGCTCCTACGAGCTCGACACCAGAATACAAAATATACATCATCGTCCTCACACAGTATCTAAGTCCAGTACATAAATGGTAGATGGAGAGTACTAGATACAAAAGGGATACAATAAAAGTACTCAGAATACCACAACCCACCTAAATGCAAAACAGCTCTTACCGCAACTGTGGTGGTATCTGTAGCCAAAAGATGCAAAAGACAACCTGCCGCGACTATGCTGAGGGCAACCTGCAAATACTGTGGCACAATGGGGGTGAGTTGCCAACTCGTGAATAGAGATAACATATAAAGGTAATCGCGAGCATGCACGTACTGCGCTACTCTAACAAATGCCAGCAGATGATATCAATGCGAGGTAAGCAGTATGTATAATAATCATGCAAGTACTCTATCAGGTGATATAACTACAGGATGAGATGCGATAATGAATGCTGAGCATGGGAATATAGCATCTACACGAAGTGTCGAGGTGGACTACATATGTATGTATGCACCGTGAATCCCTACAACCCAGACACCGGTACTCCATCGGCCCTCATATCCTGTATATCCCTGAGAATCACGAGTGCTCAATATCGGCACCCAAATAACATAAATACTCGTGTCTAGCATCGACACGCAAATCATCCTCTATCGGGCATCCGTCAGTCCGGGTCAGCCCTCTCTCAACATATCGGGCATCCGTCAGTCCGGGTCATCCCTCTCTCAATATATCGGGAATCCGTCAGTCCGGGTCATCCCTCTCTCAATATATCGGGAATCCGTCAGTCCGGGTCATCCCTCTCTCAATATATCGGGAATCCGTCAGTCCGGGTCATCCTTCTCTCAATAAAATCCACTCTAGCACCGAGAAAAAAAACACGGGGTGGCGCCCCAAAATATCATATCAAGGGAACCGGGTTTTTAAATTATTACATATTTGAAAAGGGCCACGGTTCCCAAATCCAGAAATCACATGTAATCCCAACCCATATGCAAGTAAACGTGATGTGATATGTGCATCAAGTATGAATGTCATGTCAAGTCACATAAAAGATGAGCTACAGCATAATGATCCGATGTGATATATGCATCAAGTATGAATGCCATGTCAAGATGGTGCTTGTGCAACGTGAACTGTCAGTAAGGGTACGGTGTTCTATCAATTCTAGTTTATGTACATAAAGCAGGGAATGCAGTATGCCCTAAATAGTGGCCATGAACAGTCAATGTATGTAAATGTAACTATAAGGTCCTATCAGCCCTGACGTAGAACGCCATGCGGGCGATATCCCCGTAGATGTTAAATCTACTCACCGAAGTCTCGCGCTAAGTGTAGCCGACGACTTGCTTGCCCTTCTTTGCGGCGTCCGTCTCACTGGCCTGCGAACCTAGAATCACATAACATATATCACACATAAGCTCAATTTTACAGAAGCGTGATATTACGGTCCAACTAGAAACCCGTGTCGTAAACCAATCGCGCGTGTGCGCGATACGCTAAAACGTATGATCACGCGCCTGAAACTACCCTGACGCGTCGCGATACGGAGAAACCCCAACCCACACACGTATCACGCGTGCCGCGAAGGTTTAGAAATACGGAAAAACAGGTATTTAGTCCCATATTTTTATACAGAACTTAACTTACAAAAATATATATACCATAACACTACACACAGCAGAATACACCCAAAGGACCAAACCCCAACCCAAACCCTACCCATCTGGCCGCAAATTGCGGCCAGATCGAACATTTCGGCGGCCTCATCATGAAGAAAGGGGGTCGGGTTCTAACTGGGGTATCAGCACCTAACAACCATACTACAGTACTCTCAATTTTAACCTTAACCTATCAGGTCGATAGCAGTTTCCAGAAACTAAAATTTTTCTTTAAAACGACGAAATGTATCAAATAGGGATCTGGTTGTATTTCAGTGCAATCGGGGTTAAAGCTAGGTTAATATGGCCTTAACAACACTCTATCAACCTACTGAAACCAAAACACACATCACTTGGCCAAGGTTCACACTAAACACCTCATATCGCACTAAATCGCACCAAAAACCACTAACCGAAGCAAAACTACCCTAAACAAGTAAACTAGGGAGTAAGTTTAGGAAATATACCTCACAATCGACCCTAGGGAGCTGGAGGAAGAAGATGAAGTGAAGGGAATGGGCTGCTGTCGAAGTTGAGGCTGTTGCTGCTGCTAACTGCTGCTATTGGTGTTGTTGCTGTTGCTGGAATGCTTGCTGCTGCTGCTGTGAATTCTGCTACTGCTCCTGAGCTGCTTGCTTCTGCTGGTGCTGAAAAGGTAAGTGTGTGTGTGTGTGTGAGATTTGAGAGAAGAACAAGGAAATGAGAGGGAAAAAATCACCCCAATGTCAACCCTCCTCTCTCTCTCTCTTCATTAATTGCAAGCATGGCCTAAGCCATGATGCACTCTCTCACTCTCTCACAAGTCAACACCCTAAGGAAATTCAAATTAAATCAACTATTAATTAACTAATTAACACAAATAAAAACCCAAAATACTTAATCCCCATGATTAACCCACCATGGTTACTAATCATGGTAATAACTCATTTAAAACCCTAGTTTACATGCACGTGTGTGTGCAAGCCTAGGAAATTTTTAGAAAAATATTTATTAAATTAGGAAAAATATTTGAAACACAATTTGGTAAAATTTTCATTAAAACCCCTTTATTTAAATATAATTAGTCACTAACACATCCTAAGGTGGTACAAGGTCCCTAGTCGTAGGATTATCGAGACAGGGCATCAATACTCCATAGTAGACTAGTGTATACGCTTCTCTTCCAAGGAGGGGAGATGGTCTGTCCCACAGCCATCAGTACGTCGTACTGGAGATAGTATGCAGGTGCTCATTAGGTTATGAGTTACACTGGACGGACTCATTGGGAACTGCTGGTTGGTAATATACTTATCGTCATATAGCAGTTCCCAGGTTACATGTGTATAGCTTAGTCCGTTGACTTGACACTGCTGCTTCGCCTCAAATGTGTTCCTACTGTTCTTAGATTACTACCCTACCATGGCTCTACTGAGTCGTGCAAACAGGTAGTAGTTGGGTGCAGTCCCAAAGCACTTAGAGGCAGTGGCGGTTAGATAGGATTCGTCTCTCCCGGTATTGGGGGTTGATATCATGCTGTGTTCGGAGCGCCATTACAGATAGTCCTTGGCCAGGGCAAGCGAGATTTACTGGTTGGCACTCCAATAGTTTCTAAGGGTGTATTGGACCGTACTCCGACATGACTTATAACGCTATTAGTGGTCTGACGTTTACCACCCCTTGGCTCGATATGCGATACTCTTAGACGAACAGACCGGACTGTACGGAGATTATCACATATAGACTCAGTAGGTTTTCGAATGAGTTAAGCTCATCGGCTTTCTTATCGACAATACCTGGGGACCGTTACGTACAGCTATTACCGCTTGCGGCCTGTGGTTAAACCCACTTCCAGTGTGGAGTCGAGTCTTTAGAGTCCTACACGGTGCGTTTCCCTGCATCGGGCAAAACGTGTAGATATCGTATGGTTTTACGAAAGGGTTCGATCACGTGTGTACACTTGTGCACGCACGATGATTCGGACGGAAAATACTAGTGGGCTTTGGTTTAAGCCGGATCGTAGTATTGTACATATGGGTTGACTTCGTCTTCGGTGTTCGTATTTTTCAGAATACAAATACAGGTATGTATATACAGATGAGGGGCGTTTTTGTAATTTGTACAAAATGTATTTGTAGATGGCATGACCTAGTTGTATTAATCATTTTAGTTTTAAATAATTAATACACTTAAAGTAATTAGGAAATGATGTGTATTATGCATGAATAAGGACTTGGGTTTTAACGACACATGGTGATCATTTGACCCATGAGTCATTGTTTTGTAAAATGAACCTCATATCTATTATGGAAATAGATTGATCTATGAGATAAGGGTGAGAGTTCAGTTTCGAAAATAGAGAAAGAAAAACCCTTTCCTTCTTCATCCTTAAGTTCACACAATATCCTATTAGCCATCTCCAATTCCCTCAAGCTCAAGAACACTTATGAGTTGAGTAACCTTGAGATATATTAGACTCCTCAATCCATCTACATCATCTACACACTCTAGGTCATCAAGTTTAGCACACTAGTTGATCTAGTTTCTTTGGTATAGAAGAAAAAGCTTGGTGCACAAACGTTCGGGTTGATCATCTAGGATTCAAGCAAGCCGATGTGGAGGCGACATCCGTATCACTCCAAAGTGTTCGTGCAGGTGAGGAGGACAGCAGGAGAAGGAGAAGAAGGACCGGATTTCTTGAGATATAACTTCTGTACTTTTGTTTATACTTCATTTATTTTTTGCTAGATACGGTTTAGATTACGATCATGGCTAATAGTCGATGTTATGATGCAAAAATAATCGTTTTTTACACCTTCCGCCTCCTAGCGATTCCGCGGGGTGCATAGAATCGACTTAGAGTGATATCAGAGCCAACCGAACCTAATCTAGCAAATTAGCAAGTAGTAAAATTTTGATCGACGGAAAAACCGGAAAACAAAATACCGAAAACCCTACATCCAGTCGATTTTCAAAACTGTCTGTAAAATTATTTCAGTACCATGAAAAATACGTGCAGGGTTTTCTAAGATGACACAAAAAATTTGAGATACCGAATCGCCAAGACAACTGTGGATCCACGGCAGAATCGACATTCTGCTCCGGAATCGCGGCCGAATCTAGGTCGATTCAACTCGTATTTCTTCTGTTATATCTTAATTTTGGTATTTTGGTTTCTGAAATATTTGGTTTCTACCCAGTAAGTTTTTGAGTGCAAGTTTGCATTTGGGGTAGATACGGAAAATATGTTTCGATCGAATTTCTATTGTACTTGGCTAATAGGTTCTTCTGTATTATTATATGTGTTTTAAACGTCGGCTAATTGCTATACGTCAATTAGTCGGGGTTGCACATATATGTTGGTTTGTGTATATAAACATTTTTTGATAGTCGATGATGAATAGTCGTGTCACGACCCGAAAGTACGGAATGTGACCGGCACATAGATTACGAAGCGTCTAGAGGCGCCACGTAACCTAAGTAAGCCGAAGCCCAGAAATTTAAACCATGAAAAAGAAGAAGAAGCAGTAAAAGAAAACAAGTATAAAACATCAGCAAATTTTCTCAAAAATTTCGGCAGAGTCTCCTGTGTAAAAACTGGCCCCCAAACGGGTACAACAAGTATAATATACATAAACAATAAAAAGCATCCCCAAACGGGAGCTAGCATCAACGCCAACAGGCGGAAACAACCACAGCAAGCACAATAATATACAACGCCAATAGGCGAGGCTCAAACTCAAAAGAAAACAAAACCACCAGATCAGAATAATACATGCGCGACTCTAAGGTCGAAATAAAAGACTGGTCCAATAACTTATCAAGCAATACAAATATGGTTGATGGAGCTTACTAGATGTAAGTGTACGGCGGCGCCCCGGCCGTCAATCCGACGCCGGAATGCGGAAGCGGTGATAAACTTTAATTTTGCGGACTTAGCAAATCGGCACCACCGTGCACTAAACATCCGGATCGTAACCATTAACAAGTCTAAGCTACTAACAAGATAGGGAAGAGAAGTATACCGACAGATCCGAGTCCTCCGGTCTTCTCGTCGTCGTCCCGATCTCCTGCGGAATGTCCCGTCTCCTCCTCGTCGCCGGAAGTGCACCACATCGCCTACTTCTTTTACGGGCTCCCACCTCAATGCCGAGGCAACTCGGGCACGAAGCCGGCTACTCGACGTGCCCAAGATATGCTGTAGAATAACGTAGAATCGTTGTCTCTTTGGGGTTTTGTATAGTTGCCATGATGGAGGAATTTGTGCACTAGAATTTCATGAAGGCTTGAAGAAAAATGGAGCAAGCCATCAAAAAGGAGCTCGGCCAGATGCATTTTGTGCTCACTGGAAATGAATGAAGCCTCCTCTCTAAATTAATCCTCATCTCCTTTATGTTTCACTCCAGCACACTCACAAATGGGATGGCCCACCAAAATTATCATGAAGGAAAATTATCACACAATTAAACCTCTCTCTCTCTCCCTGGAAATCATGGCCGTCCCCACACATATAAAACCTCACTCCAATCCCAAACAGTGGCCGGCCCCACTCAAATTGTGGGTGAAAAAAAAAGATCAATTCTTTTTCAAGCAAGAGGTGAAAAAGGAAATGATAAACAACAAAGCCATACTCCACCAACCTCATCATCACAACAAAGGTCAAGGTATGGTGAGCCATCATGATACAAGGAAATATGCAAAGACCCCTTCCACAATTGCCTATTTGCAACAATGCAAATAAGCCGTCCTCCACCAATCTTCGGCCAATGATCGATACAAAGGAAATCGGCCGAAACGAAAAGCAAACTGGCAACTCCAGAAAACTGGTCCCGTAATAAATTACAGGAAAACCCCAATACTGTGCATACACACCCGCATTTGTATTCCGACCGAAATACAAATGCAAAGAGACAAAATCTACACTGTACTATACTAGGATCCGGCTTATACCAAAGCCGGCTCGTAATATCTGTTCGATCCTGATCCGTGCAATACCGCACGTATCTGATCGAACCCTGCTATATATCCATACGGCCTCTACAACCTTTCGCCCGAAAGCTGAGTAACTGAATGTGGGGGACTCTAAAGACTCGTCAACACCTTGGTTGTGGATTTAACCACTAGCACGTCAGAGGTATAAGCCAATACGTAACGGGCTACCAGGTACTGACTAAAAGGGATGTCTGTGAGTGAACTCAGCCTGACAACCCTACTGAGCCTGTCAGTGACAATATCCGTACAGTCCGGTCCATTCGTCTATGAGCATCGCATGGCGGGCCTAAGGGGTTGGTAAAAGTCAGACCCCCAAAAGTGGTACAAGTCGTGTCGGAGTGTAGCCCAGAACACCCTGAGATACTACTGGAATACCTACCAGTAAATCTCCTTGCCTTGGCCAAGGACTTCGTGTAATGGCTCTCCTAGACACAGCACGACCTCACCCCCAATACCGGGAGAGACGAACCCCTGAAGATACGCTCACTGCCTCCATGTGGCTCGGGACTGTACCCAACTAAAACCTGTTTGCACGACTCTTTTGAGCCGTGGTAGGGTAGTAATCAAAGTACAGTGGGAACTCACACGAGTCAAATGACGATCCCCAGGTCAATGAACTAACCTGCACACATGTCACCAGGGAACTGCCATCTGACGTCTGGTATATGACCAACTAGCATGTTCCCGGCGAGTCCTGTCCGGTGTACTCATAACCCAATGAGCACCTTTATACATCTTAGGTGATCCAACTGACACCAGTGGCTTGTGAGACCGGCCACCGCCCTTCGTCGGGGTCTCGACTGTATACACTAGTCTACTATGGAGTATCGATGCCCTATCTCGAAACTCACACGACTAGGGACCATTTAAGGATATGCTTATAGACTACCAGCTCCCACGTATATGATCGCCCTCATACTGCTGGTGGTCAAGCAAGAATCCTAGGGGCTCTATCAACGTGTAATAGCAACTTGTCAGGTCACCTAAAACAGTACACGATGATACAGGTAAACCAGATAGCATACTATCATCTCGAGTAAGACTGTCCTACCGGGATAGGTCCTCCCTCAATCATTGCAATCACGTGCCTGTGATCCAATAATTGACTCTGAGGGCACTATCTCCAACAATCTCCCACTTGCACTCAAGGCTAATTATTGCGATGTCGCATACTCACAGCCCGTATGATATCGAACACCCAACTCCTCTACTAGTCAGTCTCACAAATCCCGTTTGCGAAACTATTGCGTTCGAGGAATAGCCTCAGTGAGTGGATCCGCCTTGATGTCTCATTCTATGTCTCTCTATATCTCAAGTTCGCGGAGAAACCCATCTCCCGAAAAGAGCAATACCTGTCTTAGAATGTGTCTGGATGTCTGATGGGACATAGCTCATAAATGAACTCCAAACCCAAACTTCTTAGACTGTATCGTCAACTGAACTTAATCAGTATCCTGCGCCATGCCACCCTCAGTATTGCCTTGGATCACCTGTCCAAAATACTGCCCCTCGTCAGAGGGAAAACTATAGCTCTGACAACCTCCTTGTCGTCCATGTCACCTTGGAAGCCTGGAATGATAACTGTCTCCCACATGAGGCTATTGTTATCATATCCCTAGAACATCCACTTATGTTCTAAAACTGCTTCCGACCGTTTCTCCAGGATTCGATTAATGTCAGCTTATTGCATCTAGTGCAAGAACAATATCTGGTGTGGTACTTGACATCTCATGATTGACTCAATTGCCTGAGCAAGTGATCTGCCAATCATGCACGTCCCTCTCCCCTTTAGTCTGTAAGACACCTTTAGAGAGGGTGACTCCATTACCTGCAGGTACACTACCGTGCCAGGAGTCGTCCATTCTAAATACTCTTAGAATGCTGTCTAAGTACCCTGATTGGGAAACCACCCAAATCTAGATCTAAAACCATAGATCTAGTGACCAGTATGTCTGATATAATATCCAAGTCCTATGTGGAGAAAACACTATGTGACGACCAAAGTATAACCGATTGTAGTATAGGAGTTTCTTTTCCTACTTTGTGTATGTCATCCAAATACCAGGATATCACACCCTACTATCTTCTCAACAGATCCATCCCTTATTCTGATGAAGTCAAACCTATGACTGTCACGTCAGAAATAGATGATCTATCTCCGCTACATCTGCTCTAGTCTATAAATAGACATAAGCTACCTGTCCACCAATGCTTCCGCTGCTCCCACTGACTACGACAACCCTCTGGCAGAGTCATACAGACGTCCACTTCTAAAACTAGTTCAGAACGACGCTATACTCATCCTCCTGCCGGGTCTCGCAGCCTGGAACAACAGCAATAGTAATTGTGGGTAAACAAGAACTTCCCTGTCACCGTCCTTGAGGCTACCGTAGTACCTCTCGGGTGCCTGAAGTTACCCACCTTATCTGCGGAGTGGCCAATGGAATGTCAATCCAGATTGAATCTTTAGGTTCCTTATCAAATCTTCAGTAATCGTTTGTGGTTCTGGAATCACTTCCAGTTCTACCATACTCCCACTACTGTTTTCTGAAAAAATCCATTTTTAATAAAACTGTGGCGAGTCTAGAACAATATTGCTATTGTTCATCCAGATGGTAGAAAGTCAACCCTCGTCATAGCCTGGGTCAACACACAAACAGCCATTACAGAAACATGCCTTGAGTTGTCCAGTGTCTGGTTTTAATCATAAGCCGGACAACTCCCCGTACCTTAACAATGTTAAGATATGAACTGTACTATATCCAATATAGAAACAGAGGCACTGATTTAATTGAACCAGATTCAAATCATGCAGCTGTCTCCAGCGCATGTCAACTAAATGGAAGGAGGCGGATCAGCGTTACTCAACTTAGGAACACTTCCAATTATGAGTAACCTGAAAGAGAAGGAAAATCTCTTTATCATTACTATCAACTGAATACCATACACAAGTATCTACATCTTCGATCTCTTTGAAGAATCCCGATACTTGCTACACCTGGTTCTCTACTCTATTCAAATACCTATAACTTCTCAAAATTCGGACCCTGTGTTTCCGCGAAACAATTGTCTAAAAACTAGAGAAGTCATAAGTAAACCGAATATAGTACGAGGGCCAACCCCTCTGTCCTGATGGACCCTGGACAACATACAATACTCTGTATAAGTCCCTTGAGTCTGAATAACTCATTCACTGTGTGTCGTAGGTTGAAAACTGTACTTATGGTCAAGAAGAATTACACCGCTGTTTAATGCTCCTTACCTAACCATCCACTGATATAGGTAAATGTCGTAGACATAATTTCAGAAAGGTATATCTCACTCTATGAAAATAGACGTACAGATATATCAATTTGAAATTGGTGCATAAAAGCGGATATTCAAAACCAAATATTTGCCGACCGGCAAACTACCCAGGTGACTTCCTCAAATATCACCGATTACAACGAATCCTGATATTATGAGGATGATCACCCAATTCCCAATAACTTACTCCCACTCATCATCTGTAAAACCATACAGATGTGAGAATCATACCTGGTAAATACATACCCTGGAGCAAGTATCTAATCGGGAAATCAGTTTTCTTTTAACATTACACAGTGAAACTGAAGCATCGAAATGTTTCGATGGGGTATCGTGGTATTCCTAGTAATGCCTCTTCCAGATTCACGACTGTAACCATATAATTCTTTGCCACCTCTCCAAATCCCTTCATATGCCTTTAGTCTTTACCTTCTGTACACCCCTTTAGGCCAAATGGTTTTCTTCCTTCCCTACAGTTCGGCACCAGCCTATGGTTTGGAAGAAGACTATCCAATAAGCATAATGGGTGTACTGTCCCAATCCTAGGAACACTCGCAATGCGAGAGAAGGTGAAGATAAAAGACACCTGAATAAATCTTATTCCTATTTCTCCTGAACCAGAATACATCCCCGAACTGGAACAAGTTCCTTTCGAGTTCGTATATAACCATACGATGGAGTATCCAATAAACTGTGGATCTTCGTAGTGATACGGAGTGTCCTGGAGAAATGCAAAGGTGATTTTAGGATTGGCGAAGGAATACTTGGTTTGGTCGTGAATATCTGTTGCAATTTACTTTGCCCTCTTACTAATCCCTTGCTTTGTCTTAACTTAATACCTTCTGCACACCATCGTTATGCTAATTGGTTTTCTTCATTCCCTACCGGTCGGCACCAGCCTAAGGTTTGGAAGAAGACAATCCAATTTGCGTAATAGGTGTACTACCCCTAAACCAAGGAGTACTCGTAACCTGAGAGAGGGTAAAAGGAAAAGACAACTGAACAGTCCTATCCGTTTTCTCCAGAACCTGAAACCATCCTCGAATAAATTCTTTCGAGTTCGTATCTAACCATACGATGGTTTTGTCCAATGGAAGTGGACGTTCGTAGTAATACGGGTTGTCCTGGAGAAAAGGGTAAAAGTAGGAGTGGCAATGAGGTCTGCAACTCTGACAATCCAAAAGCCAGTGTTAAGAAGGTTCGGTCAACATGGTCACCGAGTCATAGTCTTAGGGTCAGGTCAATGGTCGCTGCCAAAGAGAGAGAGAAAAGAAACACTCAGCGTGCACTCTAACCTAGATCAGAATGGTTACCAATTTATCTAATCTGGAAACCTCCCACTGTACCTCAAATTCTCCTCCAAACCTGAAAGAAGAATTAGTCGGGGTTACCCGAGGAGTAAACTAACTCATCAGTGGGAATCGGGATCCAACTCTCATCGCATGATAACGTGACGGAATCCGCTCACGTCATCACACTCCAGAAGGTATGCGCATATCTGGCAAGTTTCAGTTCTTTTGAAACTCCCGATGTGATTTCTGCCCCATGCTCTTATGACCTTGACTTTGGCCAACAAATCATAAGTCACATGTCAAGTTCTACCCGTCATTCTCCAGGTTGATTCGAATCCACCCGCACAAGCCCTTGACTTTGGCCAACAAGGCTATACGACTGTTCCAAACCAACGCATCTATCTATGCTGCATATGAATAACCAACAGCTACCAAACACTGTGCCTTGACTTTGGCCAACAAACACAGCTTGAATACTATTGACTACCCATATGAAACGACGGAGGGCTACGAATGGTTTCTGGCGAAAACCTTTAACGTAACGAACTTGATATCGTCGAAGGAACGGATAGCTTTTTAAAACTATAGTGACGAAAACTGTTGCTAAAGAGGTCACTCCCGGTGAAGGGATCTCAGCTCTTTCCCCGTAGAATGAGGTGCAGGATGTTCCAAATGAATACCGCGATGCAAAGCAAAAGTGATCGGCTATAGTGAAGTTAACGCCCTGACGCAAACTTCTGTCCAAGGGGTCATTCCCGGTGAAGGGATCTCGGCCCTTGCCTCGTCGACTGAGGAGCAGGATATTCCAAATGAATACCACGATGCAAAACAAAAGTGAACGTCCTTACAATAACAGCTTTTTGAAAAGTGTTCCAACAACATCAAATTAGGTTTGTTTTTAACTTGCATTGATCCGAATCAACGCAGTCCCATCAATTGATCACACCACAAAGAACGAAAATATACTGATGTACGTATATGCCATCCGCATTCGCCACTGGGTCCCGTCATTACCCGTTAGGTTAGCTAACTAACGACAGAGCGGGGACTGGACTAGCGCGGATGCAAAACATATACAACATCTACTAATATATATACCAATATATTATATTTCGCTCAAGGCGTGAAAAGAAATGCAACATCACAGAAATGTACAGCATCACAGAAACAATACAGATATCTGGGATCCCCGGGTTTCACAGAGCCACTGCTGAAACCCGACGTTCCCCGGGTCGTGTGGATAGCCTGTGCAATGAAATCCTAGACCCCTACGGGCGCGGCAAGTTACCCGCCAAAACCTGAAGCGAGGCAGCCCCCTTCAGCGCCGTTAATGGACCACCCAGCACTTCACGGAATCCGGTAACTTGGGCACCCCTCCTGGGTCAACCTGTACCCCCTACGAGTGCGGCGAATAGCCCGCCAATCCTAGAGTGAAGCCCCCTCTGTCTCAATGCCATGAGATGCGGGCTTGTTGCCCTCCAGAACCCGGCTATCCGTGCACCCCGCCGCGGGGTAATCCTAGTACAGAAAGTAAAATATACATACACCGGGTACAACGACCGCAACCTGGCCGTGCCCCAAAATAATAATACAAACAGGCAGTGACGGCAGTCCACATGTCGGACGCTCGCCCCGCAATATCAAATGTACATAATACAACCACAACTGTACTAGCATTGTATCCAGGCTATCCCCCACGACCGATCCGCAACATCACAGCAAAAACAAAACATCAACGTGAAAGTCACGTTCGCAAATCCGTCTAACCGAGCTATAGCAGTTAGACCGGATTTACCGATCGAGTGACATTCACGGTCGCAGATATAATGTAAATACTGTGAAAAATGTGTTTAAAATTTTCCGATCGATCAAATAATTAACAAGTGGGCCCCAAGCAGTACTGTAGCACTCACAGAAATTATGGGCCCAAATTTAACATTTCAAAACCCCAATTCTAAGCCCACAAAGACACTGTAGAAATTGGGCGAAGAGATCTCAACAGTGCGCGGTGGAAACGCGGCCCAAAGGGGGTATTGTCCGCGGTTCCGCGCCTGCACTGTCGACTGAACCTGTCGAATTTTTACAGTATCCTTGTAATCTCCAGTACATCAATTTTATATAACCTGAAAAAAAATTTCGACACTAAAAATTTCCAACAGAAAACTGATGCTAACAAAATACGGGTTTTGGAACTTTTTGATCGATCGGAAATGCAAACACATTACACAGAGCTAGACTAAGTTAATGGCGAGGCTCTGATACCACTGTAAGTGCACGGCGACGCCCCGGCCGTCAATCCGACGCCGGAATGCGGAAGCGGTGATAAACTTTAATTTTGCGGACTTAGCAAATCGGCACCACCGTGCACTAAACATCCGGATCGTAACCATTAACAAGTCTAAGCTACTAACAAGATAGGGAAGAGAAGTATACCGACAGATCCGAGTCCTCCGGTCTTCTCGTCGTCGTCCCGATCTCCTGCGGAATGTCCCGTCTCCTCCTCGTCGCCGGAAGTGCACCACATCGCCTACTTCTTTTACGGGCTCCCACCTCAATGCCGAGGCAACTCGGGAACGAAGCCGGCTACTCGACGTGCCCAAGATATGCTGTAGAATAACGTAGAATCGTTGTCTCTTTGGGGTTTTGTATAGTTGCCATGATGGAGGAATTTGTGCACTAGAATTTCATGAAGGCTTGAAGAAAAATGGAGCAAGCCATCAAAAAGGAGCTCGGCCAGATGCATTTTGTGCTCACTGGAAATGAATGAAGCCTCCTCTCTAAATTAATCCTCATCTCCTTTATGTTTCACTCCAGCACACTCACAAATGGGATGGCCCACCAAAATTATCATGAAGGAAAATTATCACACAATTAAACCTCTCTCTCTCTCCCTGGAAATCATGGCCGGCCCCACACATATAAAACCTCACTCCAATCCCAAACAGTGGCTGGCCCCACTCAAATTGTGGGTGAAAAAAAAGATCAATTCTTTTTCAAGCAAGAGGTGAAAAAGGAAATGATAAACAACAAAGCCATACTCCACCAACCTCATCATCACAACAAAGGTCAAGGTATGGTGAGCCATCATGATACAAGGAAATATGCAAAGACCCCTTCCACAATTGCCTATTTGCAACAATGAAAATAAGCCGTCCTCCACCAATCTTCGGCCAATGATCGATACAAAGGAAATCGGCCGAAACGAAAAGCAAACTGGCAATTCCAGAAAACTGGTCCCGTAATAAATTACAGGAAAACCCCGATACTGTGCATACACACCCGCATTTGTATTCCGACCGAAATACAAATGCAAAGAGACAAAATCTACACTGTACTATACTAGGATCCGGCTTATACCAAAGTCGGCTCGTAATATCTGTTCGATCCTGATCCGTGCAATACCGCACGTATCTGATCGAACCCTGCCATATATCCATACGGCCTCTACAACCTTTCGCCCGAAAGCTGAGTAACTGAATGTGGGGGACTCTAAAGACTCGTCAACACCTTGGTTGTGGATTTAACCACTAGCACGTCAGAGGTATAAGCCAATACGTAAAGGGCTACCAGGTACTGACTAAAAGGGATGTCTGTGAGTGAACTCAGCCTGACAACCCTACTGAGCCTGTCATTGACAATATCCGTACAGTCCGGTCCGTTCGTCTATGAGAATCGCATGGCGGGCCTAGGGGGTTGGTAAAAGTCAGACCCCCAAAAGCGGTACAAGTCGTGTCGGAGTGTAGCCCAGAACACCCTGAGATACTACTGGAATACCTACCAGTAAATCTCCTTGCCTTGGCCAAGGACTTCGTGTAATGGCTCTCCTAGACACAGAACGACCTCACCCCCAATATCGGGAGAGACGAACCCCTGAAGATACGCTCACTGCCTCCATGTGGCTCGGGACTGTACCCAACTAAAACCTGTTTGCACGACTCCTTTGAGCCGTGGTAGGGTAGTAATCAAAGTACAGTGGGAACTCACACGAGACAAATGACGATCCCCAGGTCGATGAACTAACCTGCACACATGTCACCAGGGAACTGCCATCTGACGTCTGGTATATGACCAACTAGCATGTTCCCGGCGAGTCCTGTCCGGTGTACTCATAACCCAATGAGCACCTGTATACATCTTAGGTGATCCAACTGACACCAGTGGCTTGTGAGACCGGCCACCGCCCCTCGTCGGGGTCTCGTCTGTATACACTAGTCTACTATGGAGTATCGATGCCCTATCTCGAAACTCACACGACTAGGGACCATTTAAGGATATGCTTATAGACTACCAGCTCCCACGTATATGATCGCCCTCATACTGCTGGTGGTCAAGCAAGAATCCTAGGGGCTCTATCAACGTGTAATAGCAACTTGTCAGGTCACCTAAAACAGTACACGATGATAAAGGTAAACCAGATAGCATACTATCATCTCGAGTAAGACTGTCCTACCGGGATAGGTCCTCCCTCAATCATTGCAATCACGTGCCTGTGATCCAATAATTGACTCTGAGGGCACTATCTCCAACACTAGATACAAATGAATGAATAAAAGTATAATGGTGGTTCGGATACAAGTGAACCAACCTACCGTGCAAATCACCCTGGAGAAAAGATGTGCCAACAAGCTGCCACGGAAACCTGTACATCGAACCTGTAAAGAATTTGGCACAACGGGGGTGAGTTGCCAACTCGTGAGTAGAAGACATCCACGAAAAGAAATCGAATGCACGACGCTATCCTAGGTCATAATAATACACTACTATATCCCAAACATCTAGTAATAGCAGAGTAATACTACGTGTAAGTGCAACTACTCCGTGTCGTGTCAGTACCTCATATAATACTATGTCATATGAATGAAATGCATGCACCATGAATGTAAAGTAACAAATCCTGAAGTCCAGATATATATGTAAAAGAAATCTTTAGCTGTTATCATAGTAGAATGTGTATAAGAATCAGAAATCTCAATAATACAATCCATGGAAATCCGTGTCAAACATCGACACAACACATGTAATCTCAAGTCTCAATAACTCGGGCTCCGTCAGTCCGGATCGGCCCATATCATCAAATCTCACGACAACGGTCGGTATCCTCCGGATATCCGCCGCGCCAGACATCACCGGTAGGTAGTCTTCCCCTGCCAGGCTCATCGTCTACAACTCGATCTTCTTGCCCCGGGGTACCATACCGGGCCCACCATGTACCCGAGACGGTTCATCCACTCCTCGAATCGGGTCTCGAAATCCAACAGAAAACATGAAATACTCATGGTGGACGACTCATACATCACGAGAAAACCGCATCTTATTTAAAAAAGAGAAGAGGAGAGAGAGAGAAGTTTTTATATATTTTTGCGGTTTTTCCCCAAAAATCCAGAAATCTCATAGAAATCCAAATCTCAAAATCATGAGTAAGTATATGATAAGTGTCAGAATATGCCCATACTACTGTGCGATAACATGAAATATGAATGCATGAATGTCTAAGTAATAAATATCATGTCTTATACTAATGTCAGAGAATAATCAAAATATTATATCTGTCTAGTTGCTAACCGATTCTATCCATAAAAGACAATATGATCTAAAGTGTACGTGACATAGAAATTACCGATGATGATGTGTGTGAGCCGGAAAATAAGTGTGCGTGGAATATGCACATCATCGGTAATAGTGCTGGTGTCCTAATAGGTAAAGTTTATACTGATTATAGCAACATATAAAAGAACATGCACCATGATGATTACAGTATGAATGTAAATACAAGTGTGCATTATCCACTCCTCTGCGAGATACGAGTACAACTACCACTATGTGAGTCGAACCTAAACCAGTGTCCATCTAACATCCTAAGGAACTAAACCTAATAGACTAGTCAGTAAGAAACAAGCATCTACCTAAGGTCTGAACCAATATCTCTAATAGTCGGCGATCCCGCCTCAATAGCGTCGCGTACGTAGTACGGCTTCCTCGAATCAAGAGTGCGGATCAATCATCATATCTAAGCCTCGTAGGGCAAAATCCATCGTACGGTATCCCTATATCGGGGTACGGTCAAGTATCTCCTAGGTGTCTCATTAGCACATCTCATGTTCAAGGTGCTAAACTGTGATCGTATATATCAATCATATTTCATTGCCATCATAATAAGCATCATTAGTTTATCCTCAAAATGTCATGCCATATGTATCATATTGTGATTAAGTCATACATATATCATATCGTGATCAGTCACAAGCTACAGTCCGGGTACTATTCTAGCGTCCCATGTACATCAATATCACCACCACTCTTTATGATTTATATATATTCATGTTCATTATCTCATTCTCTAATGATTCCGCTAACACTTTAATACGACTGTATCGCCAAGAATTTCGGCATCAAGCCCCGCTACATTGTTTCATCATATCTCGGATATCATATCACATCAATGAATCAAATATACGTGTTGTATATATATGTATATACCTATACCTCGTTCTATATATATACATATACACGTATACCCCATGTCGAGTTTCAGTGTGTGTGCGTGGGTGTGTTTCTATCTGAAACCTACGTACCTCTCCTAAACTATTCATCCTCAGGTATGGTTTCCTAAATCAGTCTAGTCCCGCCTGGGGTCATTACTAGGGTCCTGTTCAGTAAGAATCTAGGGTCACATCGGGTTTCCTAATGTCAATAAGTACCATTCCTATTCTACGTTGCGGGGGTGCTAAACGCCATCCACCCGACTTCCCACCGTAGATATACATCTACTCACCCGGTCCATGTCTGCCGACGAAGGTGTCGCCATCCTCCTCTTCATCGCCCGCAGTCCACTTGAAGGGTACCTAAACGCAAACATATAAATATTATCGTAAACCGAATCACACACAAAAGTCAAACGATACAAGGAACAAGCACAGGTTAAAACCTATGTCCCGTCCACGCAAAAGAACCAAATACTGCTCGATATCGGCGTACAAACTCCGATGGATCGAGATAACATCATCAAACAACTTATTGTTTTAAAACACATTACTTATATTGTAAAACATGATCAATTTCATCGAAACACTAAAGTCGATCAAATCGTCCGTTTTCGAAAAACCCGAAAATGCCAATTTACCGTTTTTCATCGAAACTTGACATTTAAATGAAACCAATGGTCATAAAACTCATTAAATAGCATTACTAGACTATACAAACCATTACTATATTTTTATTACACAATTTTGCATTTATTTGAAATTTCTAGTTTGCAACTTTTAACAATTTTAACATTTTTCAAGCAAAATACCACAATTCCATCACAAAACATAATTTTGCATGAATTAATGTATTAAACCGCAATTCATGATGATAATGATTTAATGAAACCATAAATTATATTTTTAATCTCCTTTATTTAAGAATTTTCAAAATCTAGTTTACAAAATAATAGCATTTTATTAGTATTTTCCAATTCTCAAAGTAATCTAGTGATCAAACTATGCTTTTCTTTCCATTTACATGCTAATACTCTCACTAAAACTACAATCTAATGATAGCAACTTTAATTGGAATTTTATATTACCCACAAACACATTTTAGAAAAATCTAGTTAGCTAATTTCCTTATTTAAAACAATTTTAAATGAAAATTTTACAATTTAACAACCATGCAATATTTTCCAATTATAAAAGTGTTAAACTAACTATTATAACCCTAATTAATTATTAAAAACCCTAACTTGAATTTAAAACCCTAACTTGCATTTATAAAAAAAAACATAGAATTAATTCATTAAATCTAATTAAGCTTAAATGATCATCTAATAAAAATAAATCAAAAGAAGGAAAATTATACCTCCAAAATGTGAAATCCAAACAAGAAATGAGACTCCAAAATACATGCTTTCCCACTCCACAATCCATATAAAAAGGGTAGAGAATAAAGGGTATGAAGAGATTAGGATTTTGTGTATTTTTTATTGAATTTTTGATGTAATTTGATGGATTTTTGTGCAAAAATGAGGTGGGAAATGGGGGGGGGGGGGGCAGCTATGGGAGGGTTGTGGCCTGCCTTGAGGGAGTGAGGGAGAGAAAGAAATGATTAAGGAAAAGTGTAGAAGTTTCAAGAGGAGAAATATCACTTAAAGGTCTTTTAATGGTTTATTTAATTATTTATATATTTGTTTACTATAGCAACTCAAGAAAGCTCTAGAAAATAGGAAAAATTTACAAATAATTTTTGCATGATACATACTAAATTCTAACATGCCATGGTTCATTTTTACAAATTAAAACCATTTAAATTTGTAATTTACACTAATTTAGTGTAAAAATAAAGCTTATGTTAATATTTAAAATAATTAATTTAGGAAATTTTTTTAATTAAACTAAAAATTTATAAGTGGCTAACTAAACACTATTTACTAGTAATTACATAATTAAATAGGTATTTTTGAATTTATAATGAAAAACAATTGCGGTTTGATTTTACGAAAAATACATTTTGCTTTACCGGAAATCATAAAATTCACTTAAATAATTTTATTCATTTAATTATTTATTTAATTATTTTTAAAACGTTACAATCTTCCCCCCTTTAAGAAATTCGGTCCCCGAATTTAAATTAAAACTCCCCCTCCAAATACTAAAACATTTAGAAAAACACTCAAATCGTCGGGGCTCCGAAATCATCAACACATAACAAAAATCAACTCCGTCAAGCATAACGCAATCATCGGAGTTATGGCGAGAATAAAATATCATAACCCAATATGAAAACCATTATAATATACATCAATCTATAACTTATATATAGTGTGCATCATAATGAAACCGTACAAATATCCGGATAAGGAAATATGCAAACCCCTTTTTTGAAAATTGCCGTGTGATGCACGTGCACGGCATAAGTAGCGGACGTTTATTAAAAAAACAAAAAAAAACTATATATATATATATATATCTTTTATTTAACAAACACGTCCCGCCTGGTTACTAAATCAAATAATAATGATTATGAAAATATATTGCTCAAACTGAAATCAATCCCAATCACATCAATAAAATGTCATGTGCGTCCGGTGCGCACTGAAATCGAAGCCAAATGCAGATACCATGAATACCCACAAAACAAAACTAAGTGCAACAGGTGTGCACCAAAAACATCTGTCAAGTGCAATGGGCGTGCACGACTCTATATCAGGTGCATCTAATCTGCACAAAACCCCGATTTAGTGCATCTGGTGTGCACAAAATCGCATCAAGTGGGCCAAGTATGCGCAAGAATCCTAATCAGGTGCACATGGTGCACGAAAACATACATCGAATATCAAAATCAAAATCACAGTACAAAAATGCATGAAAACTAGATCGAAACATATGTCAAAATCATGTGTAACCCCTATGCACGAAATCAAATCAAAAATCTCAAAATATTTAAAACCAAATCAAGTGTACTGGGTGTGTACTAAACAACATCAATACAACTGATATATGAAACACAGATAGAATAAAGGTACACACATGAAATACCAATCGTAGAACAAAGTCCTCAAAATACAAAAATCCAATCCACGAAAAAATGAAATTCATATCACTAAATCCCAATCGTAAACACTATCGTCAATGTGCGCCTCTTTCTTCTGATGTCGATTGCTTCGAACTCGTCTCTTTGTAGCTGTGCTGACTGCGCTACCAACGAAAATCCTCATATCTAGAGTCTCCCACGTAGTCGATCCCTTCACTTGATATCCGGACTACATTAAATCTTTCGATCGATCCATCAAAAATCCCATAATTCCCCGAGAGCTCAACACTCAAGTACAGTTTAAAATATCCGGTACATACCCCAGCATCGATGATCCAGCCGTAGAAGGGCAAACCAAAGCCTCACTAATGGCACAGCGGAACTGCCGTAAACCCTAAGGTTCAAGGGCGTTCTCGTGGTCATTATGTCGAGTTAGTGTTTCATTCTTCTAGAGGGTCCATCGAAATACCTGCATGTTCTTCCGAATACTTTAAACTTAGGAAAATGGTTTTCTGATAATCGTTCGAACCCTTTAACTTTATCCGGACGGCATGTGAACACCCTTCGTCCGCACGCTAAGCAATGCTTCAATCCTCAAGAATAACCAATACATCTAATGGTTATCGCATTCGAGCCGCAGCTTCCTCTGCCCGTGCGCCCGTGGTAACAGAACCACCCTCCGACATCGACAAAGATAGATCAAGGAACGAATGAAATACGGTGCAAACTAATGTACATCCTAAGGCTCCTTAAGCAGAGTAGTGTATCATAAGTATGCCGCGGACCATACCCACGGTACGTTACTCTACCTAAATCGCTTACTCCATCAACCAAGGGTCACCTAGACTTATACAGGGTTAAACCTAGCGCTCTGATACCAACTTTGTCACGACCCGAAAGTACGGAACGTGACCGGCACTTAGATTACGAAGCGTCTAGAGGCGCCACGTAACCTAAGTAAGCCGAAGCCCAGAAATCTAAACCATGAAAAAGAAGATGAAGCAGTAAAAGAAAACAAGTATAAAACATCAGCAAATTTTCTCAAAAATTTCGGCAGAGTCTCCTGTGTAAAAACTGGCCCCCAAACGGGTACAACAAGTATAATATACATAAACAATAAAAAGCATCCCCAAACAGGAGCTAGCATCAACGCCAACAGGCGGAAACAACCACAGCAAGCACAATAATATACAACGTCAATAGGCGAGGCTCAAACTCAAAAGAAAACAAAACCACCAGATCAGAATAATACATGCGCGACTCTAAGGTCGAAATAAAAGACTGGTCCAATAACTTATCAAGTAATACAAATATGGTTGATGGAGCTTACTAGATACAAATGAATGAATAAAAGTACAATGGTGGTTCGGATACAAGTGAACCAACCTACCGTGCAAATCACCCTGGAGAAAAGATGTGCCAACAAGCTGCCACGGAAACCTGTACATCGAACCTGTAAAGAATTTGGCACAACGGGGGTGAGTTGCCAACTCGTGAGTAGAAGACATCTACGAAAAGAAATCGAATGCACGACGCTATCCTAGGTCATAATAATACACTACTATATCCCAAACATCTAGTAATAGCAGGGTAATACTACGTGTAAGTGCAACTACTCCGTGTCGTGTCAGTACCTCATATAATACTATGTCATATGAATGAAATGCATGCACCATGAATGTAAAGTAACAAATCCTGAAGTCCAGATATATATGTATAAGAAATCTTTAGCTGTTATCATAGTAGAATGTGTATAAGAATCAAAAATCTCAATAATGAAATCCATGGAAATCCGTGTCAAACATCGACACAACACATGTAATCTCAAGTCTCAATATCTCGGGCTCCGTCAGTCCGGATAGGCCCATATCATCAAATCTCGCGACAACGGTCGGTATCCTCCGGATATCCGCCGCGCCAGACATCACCGATAGGTAGTCTTCCCCTGCCAGGCTCATCGTCTACAACTCGATCTTCTTGCCCCGGGGTACCATACCGGGCCCACCATGTACCCGAGACGGTTCATCCATTCCTCGAATCGGGTCTCGAAATCCAACAGAAAACATGAAATACTCATGGTGGACGACTCATACATCACGAGAAAACCGCATCTTATTTAAAAAAGAGAAGAGGAGAGAGAGAGAAGTTTTTATATATTTTTGCGGTTTTTCCCCAAAAATCCAGAAATCTCATAGAAATCCAAATCTCAAAATCATGAGTAAGTATATGATAAGTGTCAACATATGCCCATACTACTGTGCGATAACATGAAATATGAATGCATGAATGTCTAAGTAATAAATATCATGTCTTATACTAATGTCAGAGAATAATCACAATATTATATCTGTCTAGTTGCTAACTGATTCTATCCATAAAAGACAATATGATCTAAAGTGTACGTGACATAGCAATTACCGATGATGATGTGTGTGAGCCGGCAAATAAGTGTGCGTGGAATATGCGCATCATCGGTAATAGTGCTGGTGTCCTAACAGGTAAAGTTTATACTGATTATAGCAACATATAAAAGAACATGCACCATGATGATTACAGTATGAATTCAAATACAGGTGTGCATTATCCACTCCTCTGCGAGATACAAGTACAACTACCACTATGTGTGTCGAACCTAAACCAGTGTCCATCTAACATCCTAAGGAACTAAACCTAATAGACTAGTCAGTAAGAAACAAGCATCTACCTAAGGTCTGAACCAATATCTCTAATAGTCGGCGATCCCGCCTCAATAGCGTCGCGTACGTAGTACGGCTTCCTCGAATCAAGAGTGCGGATCAATCATCATATCTATGCCTCGTACGGCAAAATCCATCGTACGATATCCCTATATCGGGGTACGGTCAAGTATCTCCTAGGTGTCTCATTAGCACATCTCATGATCATGGTGCTAAACTGTGATCGTATACATCAATCATATTTCATTGCCATCATAATAAGCATTATTAGTTTATCCTCAGAATGTCATGCCTTATGTATCATATTGTGATTAAGTCAGACATATATCATATCGTTATCAGTCACAAGCTACAGTCCGGGTACTATTCTAGCGTCCCATGTACATCAATATCACCACCACTCTTTATGATTTATATATTTTCATGTTCATTATCTCATTCTCTAATGATTCCGCTAATACTTTAATACGACTGTATAGCCAAGAATTTCGGCATCAAGCCCCGCTACATTGTTTCATCATATCTCGGATATCATATCACATCAATGAATCACATATACGTGTTGTATATATATGTATATACCTATACCTCGTTCTATATATATACATATACACGTATACCCTATGTCGAGTTTCAGTGTGTGTGCGTGGGTGTGTTTCTATCTGAAACCTACGAACCTCTCCCAAAGTATTCATCCTCAGGTATGGTTTCCTAAATCAGTCTAGTCCCGCCTGGGGTCATTACTAGGGTCCTGTTCAGTAAGAATCTAGGGTCACATCGGGTTTCGTAATGTCAATAAGTACCATTCCTATTCTACGATGCGGGGGTGCTAAACGCCATCCACCCGACTTCCCCCCGTAGATATACATCTACTCACCCGGTCCATGTCTGCCGACGACGGTGTCGCCATCCTCCTCTTCATCCCTCGCAGTCCACTTGAAGGGTACCTAAACGCAAATATATAAATATTATCGTAAACCGAATCACATACAAAAGTCAAATGATACAAGGAACAAGTACAGGTTAAAACCTATGTCCCGTCCACGCAAAAGAACCTAATACTGCTCGATATCGGCGTACAAACTCCGATGGATTGAGATAACATCATCAAACAACATGTTGTTTTAAAACACATTACTTATATTGTAAAACATGATCAATTTCATCGAAACACTAAAATCGATCAAATCGTCCGTTTTCGAAAAACCCGAAAATGCCAATTTACCGTTTTTCATCGAAACTTGACATTTAAATGAAATCAATGGTCATAAAACTCATTAAATAGCATTACTAGACTATACAAACCATTACTATATTTTTATTACACAATTTTGCATTTATTTGAAATTTCTAGTTTGCAACTTTTAACAATTTTAACATTTTTCAAGCAAAATACCACAATTCCATCACAAAATATAATTTTGCATGAATTAATGTATTAAACCACAATTCATGATGATAATGATTTAATGAAACCATAAATTATATTTTTAATCTCCTTTATTTAGGAATTTTCAAAATCTAGTTTACAAAATAATAGCATTTTATTAGTATTTTCCAATTCTCAAAGTAATCTAGTGATCAAACAAAGTTTTTCTTTCCATTTACATGCTAATACTCTCACTAAAACTACAATCTAATGATAGCAACTTTAATTGGAATTTTATATTACCCACAAACACATTTTAGAAAAATCTAGTTAGCAATTTCCTTATTTAAAACAATTTTAAATGAAAATTTTACAATTTAACAAACATGCAATATTTTCCAATTATAAAAGTGTTAAACTAACTATTATAACCCTAATTAATTATTAAAAACCCTAACTTAAATTTACAACCCTAACTTGCATTTATAAAAAAACATAGAATTAATTCATTAACTCTAATTAAGCTTAAATGATCATCTCATAACAATAAATCAAAAGAAGGAAAATTATACCTCCAAAATGTGAAATCCAAACAAGAAATGAGCCTCCAAAATACATGCTTTCCCACTCCACAATCCATATAAAAAAGGGTAGAGAATAAAGGGTATGCAGAGATTAGGATTTTGTGTATTTTTTGTTGAATTTTTGATGTAATTTGATGGATTTTTATGCAAAAATGAGATGGGAAATGGGGGGGTGGCAGCCATGGGAGGGTTGTGGCCGGCCTTGAGGGAGTGTGGGAGAGAAAGAAATGATTAAGGAAAAGTGTAGAAGTTTCAAGAGGAGAAATATCACTTAAAGGTCTTTTCATGGTTTATTTAATTATTTATTTATTTGTTTACTATAGCAACTCAAGAAAGCTCTAGAAAATAGGAAAAATTTGCAAATAATTTTTGTATGATACATACTAAATTCTAACATACCATGGTTCATTTTTACAAATTAAAACCATTTAAATTTGTAATTTACACTAATTTAGTGTAAAAATAAAGCTTATGTTAATATTTAAAAAAATTAATTTAGGAAATTTTTTTAATTAAACTAAAAATTTATAAGTGGCTAAATAAACACTATTTACTAGTAATTACATAATTAAATAGGTATTTTTGAATTTATAATGAAAAACAATTGCGGTTTGATTTTACGAAAAATACATTTTGCTTTACCGGAAATCATAAAATTCACTTAAATAATTTTATTCATTTAATTATTTATTTAATTATTTTTAAAACGTTACAAGTCGGGAATGTGAGATGAGTGTTTTTATCTTTCATTCATGTAAATTATAAAATTGATGTAATATTATTTGGTAGGGCACATCCGGGTTGAGCTTGTAGCCACCATTGTATTATTTTCTTTTTACTGTTTTCTGCTCCTCGGATAGACCCAAGGTGGGGTACACAAACTACCGTGTTCTTTGGAGTGTCGAGTGGCCTACTCACTTTGTTGAGGGAGGTTGCTTCACTTCTGGAATTTGACGGGTAGTTTGTCGTACCCGTAGGGGTCTGGGGTAGGGTTTGGCTATTCATCACGACCGTAGGATCCGTTTTTCGTTACAGGCTTAGACGAAACGCGACATTCCTAGCATATCGGAAATCTTTATCTATGACTGGAATGATTATTATTGCATGAGATGATTGTAAAATATCTATATATTGTATATGGTAGGCGTCACTTATGTTTTGCATCCGCGCTAGTCCAGCCCCCGCTCTGTCGTTAGTTAAGTAACCTAACGGGTGAGAACGGGGCCCCGTGGCGAATGCGGATGGCATAAGAGGACGTGATATTTTTTTTCAATTCTCTCTGTAATGATAGGAGTAAATGATGGGACTGCATTAGATTAATGCAAAGCAAATAAACCAAAGTTGAATCGTTGGAACAAATTTGAAAACCAATCGGTTTTTTCAAAACAACAAACTTTTTAAATGCGGAGCTTAAACACTCTTTTTAAAAGCTATCAAGTTCCTTCGATTATATCAAGTTCACTACGTTCACGGTTTTACCAAAACCATTCGTAGCCCTCCGTCATTTCATATAAATCGTCAATAGTATTCAAGCTATGTTTGTTGGCGAAAGTGAAGGCATAGTGATTGGTAGCTGCTGGATATTCATATAAACCACAGATAGATGCGTTGGTTTGGGACAGTCATACTGCTTTGCTGGCCAAAGTCAAAGGTATGTACGGGTGGGTTCAAATTAACCCGGAGAATGACGGGTAGAACTTGACATGTGACTTATGATTTGTTGGTCAAAGTCATGGTCATAAAAGCATGGGGCAAAAATCCACATCGGGAGTTTCTAAAGAAACTGAAACTTGCTAGTATTACTTACCATTTGGAGTGTGCTAATTTTGGTAGGGTTCTTTCAGCTTTATCACACAATGATATTTGGATCCCGATCTTACTGTGAGTATATGCTACTCCTCAGGAGATTTTTTCACTAAAACGATCAATGCTATAAACCAAGTAGGTGTCTAGAATGGTGTTAGCGGGGCTATGCCTCCAGGGAAAAGTGGTTTTGTAATTATAGAACTTTACAAAAGCGTTGGTAAACCTCCCTCACACTAGCCGGTTAAGAAAGAATTGCATGGTGAGATTAATCCTGACTAATTCCTCTTTTGTGGTTTGAGGAGGGATTCGAGAAACAGTGGGAGCCATCCTGTTTAGATAAACTAAAAACCATTCTAAACTTGCAAGAGAATCATGCTACAGTGTTTCTTCTCTCTCTCTCCTAATTGCAGCAAACAAACATGACGGGCCTTAAGTTGCTATTAGATAAAAATATATTGACAGGGCCAAACCTTAAAGATTGGTTCAGGAATGTCAAGATGGTAATCACTTATGACAAACTGGGCTATCTGCTTACTACTAAAGCCACCGCCATCCCAGGTCCAGAATCCAGTGTCGCGGATAAGGAAATCCGTAAGACCTTGGAGATTGACTGCGCGAAGGCCAAGTGCCTCGTGCTTGCCTCTATGGACAATGAACATAAGAGGAGGCACGAGAATATGGATCTTGAATCCATATTCCTCCATACCAAAGAATTATATGGAGAGCAATCCCGTATCGCGAGATACGAGACCTCGAAGAAGATATTTCAAGCTAGATTGGCCGTCGGATCATCTGTACAGGAACACGTCCTTAAGATGATTAGCTACATTGAGGAGCTCGCTGACCTCGGGACCACGTTTGAGAATGAGCTGTATACAGACATGATTCTCCAGTCCCTTCCTTCCACCTACGCCCAGTTTGTCTTGAATTTTAATATTCAAGGTAAAAAAGTTAAACATCCGGAACTTCTCAACATGTTGAGGAGTGCTGAGGGCACCCTGCAGAAAGCAAGGGAAACACCCGCTTTTTTTGTTGGTGGAGCTTCCTCTTCTATATCCAAGACGAAAGCCAAAGGAAAGAAAAAGAAGGCCCCCACCAAACCGAGAGGCGGTGTTAGTGTAACATTTCAGAAAAATAAAATATTATTTTTGGGAATTTTTATAATTAAATAATAAATATTATGAATATTTAAATATGCGGTATAATTAAATACCGATAAATAAGAAAATATTTGGAAAATTATAGAAATTACTGAAAGGAGGGTGCTTTATGTGATTTATGAAAAATATAATTTTATAATTAATTATATACTATTTTAATACTAATCGCGATTAAATATCGCTAATCTTGCATTAATCCAGATTCGTGCACATGACATGCAACATGTCATTTTTTTTACACTTGTTACATTTTCCTCCATGGCTTTTCTTTTGTTTTGTTTTGTTTTTAATTGAGAGAAAAGAGAAGAGAAAGAAAAGAAAAGGAAAAGAAAAAGGAAAATGATAAAGAATTTGGCATAGGCATGAGAGAGAAAGGTGAGGGGGTCAATTGACCATGGCCATTATCTTCCCTCTCCATTTCTCTTCTTCTTTCTCCTCTCCATTTCCTCCATGGTTGCTGCCCTCATCTCCCACCTCCTCAAACACCACACTTCACCATCAAAAATACCTCAAAAGTTCATCGTCACTTCATAAAAAACATGCACAAGCTTCTCATAAACACTTTGGACCAAGAAAGCAAGGATTTTGGGCACTTGGGGCAACTCAAGAAATTTCTTGAGTTGCCAAATGGGATAATTTCCTCACCATTAGAATAGTTTTACATTCACATTACTGTCCATGCATGTTTAGAGGTGATATTATAATGTTTAGTGAGGTTAGAAAATTCCAAGTTAGGGTTTTGAGGAATTCTTGAATTGAGATAGGGTAATTGAGTTATTAGTGACCTTAAACCCCCCTTTAGCGATGGTATATTGGACCAAAACCTGAGACTTAACCCCAAATGTGAACTTTGAAATTCTGCCGATATTAGAAATTGTGGAAATTGTTATGTGTTTTGGTGATCTGTTATAACCCGGGTGACCTGAAAATTATTTAGCATACACAAAGAGTCATGCAGGAAACACAGGAGCTACATTGAAACTCTAGCCCCTACCCTTCAAGTATGGCCACATATTTATTGTTCCTGGCCACAATTTGCGGCCAGGGTAGGGCAGAATGCCCTCGTGCTCGGTTTAATGCTTGATCTCCAGTAAAATAGACCCTTTACATATGCAAAATTGGCTAATTTCACATAGGGTAAAATCTGGGACCATTTTCTTGAGTTGTTGCATTGTTTTACGGCTTTGTTTTAACTTGGATTTTAGTATTTGGGTTTGCCTCGGTCGATTTACGTTTATACGTCAATCGTCGAGAGTTGTTAGTTATTCTTGCATGCGTAGTCCGTAGGTTCTAACATATAGGCTTTTAGCGTGTCGTTTCGGTTTTGAATTGGATTTTTATGCGACACGATATATGTTGACATGTAGGTACCCCGACGTGGATTTTGAGACGACGAGGAGAGCGTGGCGTCATCGACTCCAGCAAGCGAGGATCAAAGTGAGTAGATATATATCTACGGGGGAAGTCGGGTGAATGGCGTATAGCACCCTCGTAGTTCGTAGTGCAGTATACTGTGTGTGTGTGTGTGTGTGTGTTATATGTGAAACATGGATAGCTAGAAAGTATGTTTTAGGAGATCATGGGTTAAACTTTAGTGTAATTATTTGATAGTGTCGTTAATTAGTTGTAGTCGCGAACCCTAGAATAAGGTCTACATAAACGCGCGCAGCGCGCGCACACACTTGCATACATTTTATTACTTGTTCGTATATGGGGATATGTGTGTGTGTGTGTGTGTGTGTGTATAAACACATAGGTATGGGACTATGTATATATATATATATACGTATACATATACATGGATGATGAGGATAGTATACGGTATTTGGACATGAGTCGATGAGATTGGGCATGATGCTATGAGATCGGTGATATATTTTGGTTCGTAATATGAGATACGACATGTTATAGTAGCAGGTCCTTAGGCGATGTGTTTTCATACACACGGATATATATATATGTAGATGGTATCAGTATGTACTAGACGAAGATCAGTACCCAGTTCACGATATGTGATGATAAGGATACCAGATGAATAATGAGATAAATATGATATTCGACCCGTACCCAGATTTGGGATGTCGTATGATGGATTTACCGTACGAGCTATATTTTGATGATAGATCCGCACTATTGACTCAAGGATGTCATATTATATATTGTATCGTATGTGATACTATTGAGGCGGGATCACTGACGATTATATATATATATCGACTCAGATTTAGGTGGTTTCCTTAACTTTTCGATTAGCCTGTTAGTTTAGTCCTGTAGTTTACTTGTAAATGTTAGACTAGACTTGAGTCATACCTATTTCAAAACTAACAAATCGTGAATATTTTAAAGACAGTACAAGGGATTCTACGGATATTTCAAAGGACGTACGTTTTCTTAAAAACACCGTAGCCCTATTCTCAAAACACCACGATTCGTATTATTTTAAATTGAAAAACGGTATGTCATATATATAGTAATGTAGATTCTGTATTGTTGCGTTATTATTCATGTTCCGCATATTATTGCCGCATTTACTATTAATTTGCCCTTTATTTTGCTATTCGCATTGCATTGCATGGTTATATGTATTTTCGTGAGTAATGATGAAACCTATTGTTAGGACACCGGCACCATTACCGATGATGCGTATGCTCCACATACACTTGCTTGCCGGCTCACACACATCTTCATCGGTAATTGCCATGTCACGTACACTTTAGAGAATATTATTTCATTGACATAGCTTGCTAGCTGATAGTTCCTATTTGTTATTGTTTCATATGTTATTTCATTATTGCATTCGTTGCTTGAGATTTCAAGCATATTTTTATATTCATTAGTCATGCAATGATATAAGGGCCAGTCCAGATTGCCGGAGCCCAGTATTCATTATTTATTTATTTATTTATTTAATTATCTCATGATTTGTTGATTTCGGATTTTCCATGAGATTTCTGGATTTGGAGAAACCGCAAGATTTAATAAACTCATTTATCATTTTAGAAGATAAAAGTGCGGTTTTCACATATTATGATTGTGATATGTCCATCATGAGTTTTCTCGGCTCTTGAGCGATATCATACACCCGATTCGAGGAGGAGATGAACCGTCTATGAGTGCATGGTGGACCCGGTGCGGTACCCCGGGGCGAGAAGATCGCAGAGAATGGCGTTTGTGCTTGTGACAGGGGAACATTGCTGACCGGGGATTTTATTGAGATTTATGATACAGGCCAGTCCGGATAGCCGGAACTTGAGATATTGAAATTTGATGATACCGGCCACTCCGGATAGCCGGAGTCTGAGTTATTGGTATATTGAGATATATATTTTGTGTCGATGCTTGACACTGATTTTCTGATGATTTCATTGATGATACTTAAATGTTTATACGGAAATCTCACAATATTAAGAAAACAATTTTCTCATTTATGATGTCTTCTGTTTACTTTATAACGCACTCATACCTCATATTATGATATGTTCTTACCTGAGGCACTGACACGAGCACTTGGTATTACACTTATGTATAGATGTTTACCCTTGTCACCTTATCATGCTTCAGACTTTATCATATTGAGCATATATATATTATGATCGTTTTGACCTTGGATTGAGTCATACATACGATTTCTGCTCTGCGATATTTTCTACTAACGAGTTGGCAACTCACCCCCGTTGTGCCACAGTTTCTTGCAGGTCTTGCCGTACAGGTTCGTTGCGGCTTTACTGGCACACTGCTTTCATTTCAGGTAATTGCTTTGGAAGGTGGGTTCACTTGTATCGTGAACACCATTGTACTTTAATTTATTCAGTTGTATCTAGTAAACTCCATCAACCTGACTTGTATATATTTATTAACCTTAGAAGACCAGTTGTATATACTTTCGACCTTAGAGTCGCGCGTTGTATTATTATGGTTTTCTTGATGATTTGAGTTTCCTTTTGAGTTTTGATCCTCGCCTTTCGGCGTTGTAAATTATATTGCTTGCATGGTTATGACCGCCAATTAACGAATAGCTAGCTCCCGCTTGGGGATGCCTTTATTCATATTATGCATGTTGTACCCTTTCTGGGGCCAGTATATACAAAGTAAACTCTGCCGAAATTTTCAGAAATGACTTGAGAATTCAAAACTGCATACTTCGACTTTTGTTATTAAAATCACTTTCTTTAAAATAAGTTTTCTTCACTTCTTCTTTAAAATGCTTTAGATTTCTGGGATTTTTGGCTTACTTAAATTACATGGGGTCCTATAGACTTCATATGATTCAAGTGCCAGTCACGTGCTATTTCGGGTCGTGACAAAGTTGATATCAGTGCGCTAGGTTAACATTGGTTCGATTCTATGTTTGACGATGCGGAGCCTAGGGCGTTTGTATATATACGGAATCTAGGCTTGACCTTACGGAACATAGACTTGGTCGAGGGAGTATTAGACTCGAAATTTCGTCGCGTAGGTTGACCTTGGTTGATGGAGTAGGTGACTTATGGAGAGTGACGTACCATGTGTATGTTCCGCGGCATACTTGTAGGATATATGTATGCCCTAGAGGCCATTATATGATAGTGGATGTATTTATATATATATATATATATATATATATATATATATATATATTCAGTGTACATTCTTGCTCGACATGATAGTATGCTATCTGGTTCTTCTTTATCTGACATGCTGATTTGATCATGCTTTTATTCATTCATACATGTTGATAAAGCCCTGAGGATAAAAGCTTGACTGCTGTGATTATGATGGAGATCATACTAGTGGGACATCTGTAGTTTATAAGCATATCCTAGAATGTCCCTAGTCGTAAGTGTATCGAGACGGGGTATCGATATACCAGAGTAGACTAGCGTATATGATACTAGACACATATGATGGGCGATGGATGTTCCCACATTCATCGATGTTTGACATCGAGATCGTATACGGGTGCTCAGTGGTGACTGGGTACACTAGACGGACTCACCGAGAACTCCTATATGGAATTATATCTATCGTCGGATAGCAGTTCTCAGGTGACACTGGTGCAGGTTAGTCTGTAGACCCGAGGTCGTCATAGAGTCTTGTGTGTTCTCCCACTGTACTTTGATTACCACCCTACCACGGCTCTACCGAGTCGTGCAAACAGGTGGCCGTTGGGTACAGTCCTGAGACAAACGAAGGCGATGAGCGATAGGAGGGGTTTCGTCTCTCCCGGTATTGGGAGTTGATGTTGTGCTGTGCTCGACTGGCTATATCAGTAAGTCCCTGGCCAGGGCTGTTGGGATTTGCTGATAAATGTTATCAGTAGTTTCTCGATCTGTTATAGACCATTCATCGGCACGACTTATTGAGTTATTGGGGTCGACGTTACCATCCCTAGACTCGATAAGCAACATATGAGACGAAGAGAACGGACTGTACGGTAGTGTTGCTGGTTGGATCAACGGGAGTTGTAGCAGGTTCGCTTGTTTTCTTCTGATCACTCAATACCCGGGTGGCCGTTACGTTTAGCTGACCGCTTGCGGCTTGTAGGTACTTGATATGATCATTACCTACTGCCGGCGTATTGACGAGTCTTAGAGTCCCACAATGAACTTTCCTGGCTGAGGCGAAAAGATGTGCTGTGCAAATGAGATATGCGTGGGGACCCGATTAAATACGGATATGTGATACCGAATATTAATCTGGCATTTTCTATTGGTCGGGTCATATGTGATTTGACTGGTTTGTAAAATCAAGTGTTGATTTAACAAATGACTTTTAGATTAATTCTTTAATCAAACTCTTTTCTATTTTGTATGCACATGATGATGTGCATGGATACATACATGCATACATTGTATCATGGTTGTTGATACAAGTTTGGTGGCAATGCAAGACTTACATTGAAGAATTATCTATTTATTTTTCATTTTGTAAAAAGGAAAGGATAATTCACAAGAGGTTAATATTTATCATCTTTGACCATGCTTCAACCACTTATTAACCTTGAGTTAATTATCCTTTTGCCTTTTAACTCATTTTGGAAAAGATTTAGATAATTCTAACCATGGTTGAAGTGAGAAGGAATTTAAATATATTATTCTTTCTCATTTCAATAATACACACTTATCTCTTTTCTTTTTGTGAAAAAGAAAAGCCACCATCTTCTTCTTCCTCACTTGATCATTTTCTTAAGTGAGGTTGATTAAAAGAAAGAGTTTTGATTAAAGAATACAAACCACATCATCATACTACACACATCTAGCCGGTTTGTGTAGGGTGTTTACATTACTCCATTGATACATCGAGTAAAGCAAGGAGCTTTGGGAAAAGGAGCTTCGGGTGGATCGTCGTGGACATTAGAAGACCTCAAGCTAACCTTTTTCCAACCCTCAAGTGGCCAAGGAGTCTAGCGTAGGGAGCTACAAAGGTTGTACTCTCAAAACCCTAGCCTTTGTTACTTGTGATGTTGTTCAAGTTATGAAACCCTAATTTTCTAGTGATGATTCTTTGTATGTTCACTTTGCACCTTAAAAATTTAATTTTGAGACATGTGATGCTTCCAAACCCTTCATTAGGTGCTAGGTAAACCTAACATTGGTATCAGAGCCGACCTAGAACTTTAGGCGACACTTTAACGAAGTTAAAACTCCGATCGAACCAAAATACGGACTTTTTGAACACTCTCTGGACATTTTTTCAAACTGTGTTATTTTCAGAATTAAAAATACTTAAAAAATTCAGCAGGCAATTCTAAGAATCTATCGGAAAAACGAAGCCATGATCCGTACAAGCCACCGCGGAACCGCGGCCATAGCTTGCTTGGGCCGCGGCTCCGCGGCCGTACAGATGAGTCATTGCCTCGTTTTTACAGTGTAATGTTTCCATCTGCTTGTATACTTTTTTAGGTATGTTTAATCTTATTCATGTGTTGGATTTTCTGGGGATTGTTTTGGATTCGGTGATTCGATCTGAATTTTAATCTCGTGCCTTTTTCGGATAATTTAGAAAGTATTAAAAGGTTCGAACGGATATCATTAACTCACTTTTTCCCGACACGAAAAATTTTCAAGTGTTGAATCTTTTCTCGAGTTTAAATCATTCGGAAATGCGTGCAAGTTTTGTGGTGGACCCTCTAGAAGACAACAAACCTTAACTCGATTATGTGACCGTCTTGAACTGCCTTTTGAACCTTAAGGTTTGAGGCAGTACGGCGTGCCACATGTGAGGCGTTGGCTTGACCCTTCTACGGCTGGACCGCTACTACTGTGACACATTCCGGGTTTTTTGAACTCCGCTCAAGTGTTGAGCTTTAGGAAATTTTGGGTATTTGATTATTCGATCAAAATGTTTAATACTGTCTATTTATCTGGAATGTGATACAATATGTGGAATTCATATAGTTAGGCATGAAATGCGAGGTATGTGATATCTCGGATTTACGATGTCTAAAGAGAATGTGGATTCCAAATATTGTAGTTTTACACTTTCTTTTCTGTGACCGTAAGTGTAGTATGTCGTTTATCGCCGGTTTTGTTGCTATTAATCAACGACAATCGGGGTACGCATACTTACTTACGTTGATGATATATGATATTATGTGTTGCTGAGATATGATGTGCAAGATTGTCGCGATTGAATAGCCGGGGGTTTTTATGTGAGATGAGAGTTTTATTTTTCATTTATGTAAAATTCAAATGTAATGTAATATTCTTTTATTTGGGGCACTTCCGGGTTGAGGTTGCTGTCACCAGTGTTGTATATTATTTACTTTTCAGCATTAGGATAGACCCAAGGTGGGGAGCACAAGTGACCGGGTTCTGGGTTCAGTGGGAGGCCATCTCGAGGAGTCGAGACCGGGTCTCCTAAACTCCAGGATTGGTAGGGTCGCTGGCCGCTCTCGTAGGGTTCTAGGGGTGTGGACTTGGCTATTCATCGCGACTGTGGAATCCGTATTTTCTATTGTTGGCTATATACTAAATACGGACGTCCTAGTATATCCCACATTATATATATATGTTTTTGCTGCCTGTGTTCTGTGATATCTGAGACGAATGATATATTATATATGAGATATATAGTAGACGTTGCTTATGTTTTGCACATGCGCTAGTCCCGTCCCGGTATGTCGTTAGTTAAGTAACCTAACGGTGCATAACGGAACATTGCGGCGAATGCGGATGGCATAAGCGTACGTTGTATTTTCGTTTCTTTTCAGTGATTGGCTTAAGGACTAAAATGATGGGACTACATTAATATGATTAATGTAAAGAAAATAAACCTAAAAAGATGTTGTAGAATCGGATTTGAAAACCACTCGGCTCTTTATGAAAAAGCTACTTTTCAAAACTGCGGAGCACAGGCCACTCCTTTTGAAAACCATTTGATTCTACGACGATATCAAGTTCAAAGCGTTAAAGATTTTCTTAAAAATCATCCGCAACCCTCCATCATTTTAGGAAGTAGAGTACTTAGAATTCGTGCTACGTTTGTTGACTATAGTTAAGGCGTAGTGTACGGTAGCCAAGTGATGTCTTCCTACACTGCATATGATGCAGATTAATTAGGACATTCATGCGACTTTGTTGACCATAGTTAAGGGTCATATGGGTGGGTCTAATTAATCAAGAAATGACGGGTAGAACTTGACTGGTGCTTATGATTTGTTGACCATAGTTAAGGTCATAAGTACTAGGGGTAAAATTACATCGGGAATTTCAAGTGTTGAGATTTGCAATGAGATTGCATACCTTCCATATGATGGTTGCATCTCGATCCCACTGTGGGCAATGGTTGCTCCTAGGAGAGTTTTGCAGTTTACAATTAGCTAACTCATTAGGTGTTTAGAAAGGTGTTAACGGGGCTACGCCTCTAGGAAAACGAGGTTTACTTTAATTAGGTCCGTGCGAAAGCACGGGGAACCTCCCTCAAGTACCGACACTGGCCTGGCTGAACGGTTAGCAAAGTTGTAGACTGTAATTAATCCTGGCTAGTTTTCTTTTTATGGTTTGAAAGAAAAACTTGATTAAAGCAGTGGGAGACATCGATTAGACAAGATAATAACCAATCTGATCTTTGCAAGAGCTTTCACTGAGTGTATTCTTTTCTCTCTCTTAATGGCAGATACCAATGGCTGGACTCAACCTTCTACTTGATAAAAATAAACTGAATGGGACCAATTATAAAGACTGGCTGAGGAATCTGAAAATAGCCTTGACTTATGATAAAGTATCATATGTCCTCATGGCTTCAGCCACGCCCGTCCTAGGTCCAAAATCCTCAGTTGCGGACAAAGAAGTTCGCAAGACATGGGACGCTGACTGTGCCACGGCCAAATGCCTCGCGCTTGCATCGATGGACAACACGCATCAAAAGCAGCACGAGAATATGGATATTCAAGCCATATTTCTCTATACAAAAGAGTTGTATGGAGAGCAATCCCGTGTATTACGATACGAAGCATCAAAGAAATTGTTTCAGATGCGAATGGCCCCTGGCACATCAGTAGGAGACCATGTTCTGAAGATTATAGCTCTCATATAAGAGCTTGAGGACCTTGGATGGACAATGGACAATGAACAATATACGTATATTATTCTGCAGTCCCTCCCCTCCACCTTTGCTCAGTTCATAGTTAACTTCAACATGCACAACATAGAGAGGGAACTACCTGAACTCCTTAATATGTTAAGGAGTGCAGAGAGCACACTGAAATCAGTGAAAACTCCCGTTATAACTGTTGGACAATCTTCCTCTTCTCGCCCAAAGGCTAAGGCCAAGGGAAAGAAAAAGAAGAAGCCCACTAATCCTAAGGGTGGAGTTAAAAAGGTCAAGGGGAAGGAAAAGTCCAAAGCTGGAGAATCGGGGAAAGGTGAATGTTTTCATTGCCACAAAACAGGACATTGGAAGCGCAACTGTACTGAGTACATAAATCTTAAGAAGAAGCATGGGGATGCTTCCGCTTCAGGTGTGTTTGTGACAGAAAACTGTTTTTCAATAAACTCTGCTTCCTAGGTATTAGCTACCGGTTCAGGTTCTCACATTTGCAATTCTATGCAGGGGCTGAGAAATAGCAAGGTTTTGAAGACAGGTGACCATACTCTCCGCGTTGGAAATGGTTCCAATGTACATACAGTCGCAGTGGGAGAGTATCACTTGGGGTTTCCATCTGGGTGTATATTGGTTTTGAACCCATATTATTTTGTACCAAGTATGCTTTGTAATATAATATATGTTTCCTTGTTAGACAATGAAGGATATAATTTTGTATTGCAGAACAATGTTATGAACATTCACCTGAATCAAATGTTGGTTGGGTATGGTACACTTAATAACGGGATATACATCCTAAATCAACACACAGTTTTCAGCATACAACACACTAATAAAAGAAAACTTTCAGAAATAAATAAAGCTTTTCTTTGGCACTGTAGACTTGGTCATATTAACGAAACAAGACTAAACAAGTTACACAAAGATGGATATTTAAACCCTTTTGAATATAAATCTTATGCGACTTGCCAGTCTTGTATCAAGGGTAAAATGACCAAAACTCCGTTTACCGGACACGGAAAAAGAGCTGCCGAGCTCCTAGGACTCATACATAGTGATGTATGTGGGCCAATGTCTACACAGGCTAGAGGCGGTTTTTCTTACTTCCTTACTTTCACTGACGATTTCTCAAGATTCAGTCATGTATTTTTATTAAAGCACAAATCCGAAGCTTTCGAGAAATTCACTAAATATAAACAAGAAGTAGAAAAACAAACCGGCTTGAGTATCAAGATGCTTCGATCAGATCGAGGTGGGGAATACCTTAGTACAGAATTTGCAAACTTTCTAAAAGAGAATGGGATTCTCTCTCAGCTCATTCCTCCTTACACACCACAGCACAACGGTGTGTCTGAACGACGGAATAGGACCCTATTAGATATGGTCTGATCCATGATGAGTGATGCTGAGTTACCCGTCTCATTTTGGGGGCATGCATTGGAGACTGCAGCGTTTCTGCTAAACAGGGTTCTGACCAAAACCGTGTCTACCACGCCATATGAGATATGGCATGGGAAGAGACCATCTCTTAAAAGAATTAAGATTTGGGGTTGCCCGGCCTATGTTAAAAAGCAGAATCCGGACAAACTCGAGACACGGTCAGTCATGTGTAATTTTGTGGGGTACCCAAAGAATTCTTATGGATATCTATTCTACCACAAAGAGGAACAAAAGGTGTTTGTTTCTTAGTATGCCACATTCTTGGAAAAAGAGTTTTTCACAGATAAAGATGATGGCAAAGTGGTGGATCTAGAAGAGGTTCTAGAGACACAAACTACAAATGACGATTTGGTTGAACCGGCTGTTGCAATAGAAACTGAGGAACCTCGGCCACTCCGAAGGTCTGGTAAGACTTCTCGCCCACCAGAGAGGTACTACGGTTTCCTCATTGATGGTGACGGAGAAGACTGCATCATGGATGATGATGATCCTACCAGTTTTCAGCAAGCTATCACGAGTGGTGACTCTGTGAAGTGGCTGGATGCCATGAGATCCGAAATGGAGTCTATGTACACCAACAAAGTATGGACTTTGGACATTGTACCCCCTGGGGTAAAACCTGTGGGATGCAAATGGATCTTTAAAAGAAAGATTGGTGTAGATGGGCAGGTAGAGACCTATAAGGCAAGACTTGTGGCAAAGGGTTTTCGCCAAAGACCAGGTTTGGAATATGACGAAACTTTTTCGCCCGTAGCCATGCTTAAATCCATTCGGATCCTACTTGCTATTGCTGCTCACTACGACTATGAAATCTGGCAGATGGACGTTAAAACAGCATTTCTAAATGGAGATTTAGAAGAATGCGTTTATATGGATCAGCCAGAGGGCTTCATTGACAGTGGGAGCAGCGGGAAAGCATGTAGATTGCTTAAATCCATATATGGGTTAAAGCAGGCATCACGGAGTTAGAACATCTGTTTCGATGATGTTATCAAAGAGTTTGATTTCATCAAAAATCCAGATGAACCTTGTGTTTATAAGAAGGCTGTGGGGAGAGTTGTCACATTCCTCGTATTTTACGTGGATGACATTCTTCTGATAGGAAATGATATTCCTATGCTACAGTCAGTCAAATCTTTCTTATCACTAAGGTTCTCCATGAAGGACCTGGGTGATGCCACATACATTCTGGGCATTAGGATCTATAGGGATAGATCCAAAAGGTTATTGGGATTGTCCCAAACCAGGTACATTAACACCATCCTAAAGAGGTTTAGTATGGAAGACTCCAAGCGGGGTGCCTTACTCGCTTGCCATGGGGTCACTCTCTCCGAGGACTCTTGCCCAACGACCGATGAAGAGAGAGCTCGCATGAGCATTATACCCTATGCTTCGGCAGTAGGATCTATAATGTATGCGATGTTATGTACACACCCAGATGTAGCTCATGCACTTAGTGTTGTAAGCACGTATCAATCCAACCCAGGGGAGAATCACTGGATACCTATGAAGAACATTCTTAAGTACTTGCGAAGGACTAAAGAATTGTTCTTGGTGTATGGTATTGGAGATCTCCAAATGGAGGCCTTTACCGATTCGATCTTCCAGAGCGATAAGGAGGACAGCAAATCTATCTCTGGGTTTTCATTTACCCTCAATGGAGGGGCGGTAAGTTGGAAGAGTTCCAAACAGGATACCGTTGCAGACTCTACGATGGAAGCTGAGTACATTGCTGCGAATGATGCCGCTAAGGAAGCCGTCTGGATGAGGAAGTTCGTCTCGGAGCTAGGAGTAGTTCCAACCATTATTGATACAATACCATTGTATTGTGATAATAATGGGGCTATGGCGTTAGCCAAGGAGCCCAGGTCCCATCAGCGGTCTAGACACATCCTGAGGCGTTTTCATTTGATCCGGGAGATTGTAGATCGCCGCGAGATCGAGATTAAGATAGTAGACACAAAGAATAACGCCGCGGATCCACTCACCAAGGCCCTCCCTCAGCCGTAGCATGAGCGACTTTTTGAGATGTTGGGTATGAGATACGCCAATAACTGGCCTTAGTGCAAGTGGTGTAGGGTTCCTAGGCACTCTTGTGAAGGTTCATAAGGCATCAAACATGCCCGGATTAAATTTTAGACGTGCTGAACAACCCAAAGCCGGGATCTTTGCTAGATTATTAGGGTTTAACATGTAATTAGATAACTTTTATCTAAGTATGAGGGATTACAACCTTTGTAGTCCGCTCCTTCACTTCACAAGCTCCGAGTAGAAGTCCCTTTGCCGCGATCCACGATCTCCCGGACTGATGAGAGGCTCCACGACTCGAACGATCCATTCTAGCTTGTCGTATTCCAAATCTCCGATGATCTACCTTGAAGTCGCTTCAACTCAAGCTTTCTCACTCAAAAGAGAAGAACACCCTAATCCCAAGGGCTAGATGAGATGAGGATGAGAGAGTAGTGATTTTGATTTCTTTTAATATCATTTTCTCATAATCTTTCATCACATAAGAATTTTCAAGAGAGCTCCTTCAAGAGAGAAGAAGAAGAAGATGATAATGGAAAAAGAAATAATGAATATCTTTTTCTTTTGTGATGAATAGAAATATAAAACATATGATTGAATTATTATCCATGGTTAAGGATGATTGGATGGGAACAAGTAGAGAATAAACTATAGTTAGGGTTTGGTTTGGTTAATAAATGTGTCATCCATAAATATCTTCACAATGACAAAAGAAAATACTTCTAGAAGCAACTTGAAGCAACTAACCCTAATCAAACCCTAACCTCAATTAATCATCCTTAAACATGTTTAACAATTAATCATATCATGTCACAATAATATATATCACATATATATTATATATTTGCAACAAAAGAAAATAATACAATTAACATATATCGCATATATATCAATGTATCATCCCGTGAGAAAATGAAATATTAAAGCAAGCCAATATTAGATAATGTAATAATATATCATATATATTATTATACATTAAATCATCGAATCAACACTTGAATCGATGATCCGGCCATATCGAATATTACCGACTAATATATCATGTACCGATTCATCGAATCAACACTTGATCCGATGACCCGGTTCATATCTAAAAATCGCGAGAATATAATACGGTATCCCATATCGCATTATTCTCGCTCCTGCGCATATCACATATGTGCCACTACTCTGTTTCGCCTGAGCCAAGAAACCTCTGTGTAGGACTCTAAAGAATCGTGAATACGCCGGTAGCAGGTGATGATCATATCAAACACCCACAAGCTGCAAGCGGTCAGCTAAACGTAACAGCCACCCAGGTATTGAGCGATCAGAAGATCAACAAGCTAGCCTGTGCGTTCTCCTGTGAATCCGATCAGTAACACTCCCGTACAGTCCGGTCTGTTCGTCTGATATGTCGCATATCAAGTCTAGGGGTGGTATACGTCAGACCCCAGTAACCGATAAGTCGTGTCGATGTATGGCTCATAACGGGTCGAGAAACTACTAGTAACACTTACCAGTAAATCTCCATATCAGCCCTGGCCAGGGACTTCCAGTTATAGCCAATCGAACACAGCACAACATCAACTCCCTATACCGGGAGAGACGAATCCCCTCCTATCGCTCATTGCCTCCATGTGATTCGGGACTGTACCCAAAAGCCACCGTTTTGCACGCCCTCTTGGACGTGGTAAGGTGGAAATCAAAGCACAGTGGGAATCACACAAGACTCTATGACGATCTCGGGTCTTCAGACTACCCTGTACCTGTGTTACCGGAGAACTGCCATCTGACGTGTGGTATATCACCATCTGGGAGTTCTCGGCGAGTCCGTCCAGTGTACCCAGTCTCCACTGAGCACCCGTACACCATCTCTGATGTCAAACACCGATGGATATGGGATCATCCATCGCCCATCATATGGGTCAAGATGCGTATACGCTATTCTACTCTGGTGTATCGATGCCCTGTCTCGATATACCCTCGACTAGGAACAGTTATAGGATGTACTCATCGACTACCGCGGCCCCACTAGTATGATCTCATCATAGTCCCAGTAGTCGAGTACAGATCCTAAGGGCTTTATCAACATGTGAGAGTAAAACAATAAACCAATACAAGTCAACATGTTAAGATAAAGTGAAACCAAATAGCATACTATCATGACGAGCAAGAAAGTCATCTCTATATATAACCAAGCATCCATTATAATAGACATCATATGTACAACAATGGCCTCTAGGGCATATACATAACTAACAATCTCCCACTTGCACTAAGGCCAGCTGCTGTAGTATCTCATACCTAGCATCCCGAATAATCTCTCAAACTGTATCTGGGGAATAGCCTTCGTGAATGGATCCGCAGTGTTGTCCTTCGTATCTACTCTCCTGACCTCGATCTCCCAGCGATCAACTATCTCCCTGATCAGGTGATACCGCCTCAGAATATGTTTGGACTTCTGATGGGACCTGGGTTCCTTGGCCAAAGCCACAGCTCCATTGTTATCGCAATACAGAGGTATTGGATGCTCAATGGATGGAACCACACCAAGTTCACTAATGAACTTCTTGATCCAGACAGCCTCTTTGGCAGCATCGTTGGCAGCGATGTATTCAGCCTCCATCGTTGAGTCTGCAACGGTATCCTGTTTGGAACTCTTCCAACATACCGCCCCTCCATTGAGGGTAAAGACAAAACCTGAATGCGACTTAGAGTCGTCCTTATCACTTTGGAAGCTGGAATCGGTAAAGGACTCCACCTGGAGTTCTCCATTACCATACACCAAGAACATCTCCTTAGTCCTTCGTAAGTACTTGAGAATGTTCTTCACTGCTGTCCAATGACTCTCTCCAGGATCTGCTTGATACCGACTCACTACACTTAGTGAGTATGCTACATCGGGTCTGGTACATAGCATCGCATACATGATAGAGCCTACTGCCGAAGCATAGGGTATCCCTTGCATGCGAGCTCTCTCCAAATCAGTCTTGGGAGACATCTCTTTGGAGAGAGTGAGTCCAGAGATCGTGGGTTGGTTCCCACGCTTGGATTCTTCCATACTAAACCTCTTTAGTATGGTGTCAATGTACCTGGATTGGGACAATCCCAGTATCCTTTTAGATCTATCTCTATAGATCATGATTCCCAATATGCAGGAGGCATCACCTAGATCTTTCATTGAGAATCTCTGTGATAAGAAGAGCTTGACTGATTGCAGCATAGGAATATCATTTCCTATCAAGAGTATGTCATCCACGTATAATACAAGGAAGACTACCTTACCCTCTGCCACCTTCTTATAGATACAAGGTTCATCTATATTTTTGATGAAGTCAAACTCTTTGACTACAACATCAAAACAAATGTTCCAACTCCGCGATGCTTGCTTTAACCCATAAATGGATTTAAGCAGCTTGCACACCTTACCGCTGCTCCCACTATCTACGAAGCCCTCTAGCTGAGTCATGTACACGCACTCTTCTAAATCACCGTTTAGAAAGGCGGTCTTAACATCCATTTGCCAGATTTCGTAGTTATGGTATGCAGCAATGGCAAGTAAGATCCGGATGGACTTAAGCATAGCTACTGGAGAAAAGGTTTCGTCATAATCCACACCTGGACGTTGACGAAAACCCTTTGCTACAAGTCTAGCTTTGAAAGTCTCAACTTTTCCATCTACACCAAATTTCTTTTTAAAAATCCACTTGCTCCCAATGGGTTTTACCCCTTCAGGAGCATTTTCTAAAATCCACACTTTATTGGTGTACATAGATTCCATCTCAGATCGCATTGCATCCAGCCATTTCACAGAGTCAGTACTTGTGATGGCCTGCTCGAAACTAGTGGGTTCATCATCATCCATGATGCAATCCTCGCTTCCACCATCAATGAGAAAACCGTAGTATCTCTCAGGTGGACGAGAAACCCTACTAGATCGGCGGAGAGGCTGGGGTTCGTCGGGTACTACTGAATCCTCTGGTTCCACTAAATCATCTGTTGTAGTTTGTTCTGCTGGAACTTCTTCCAGTTCTACCTCAGAGCCACTAATTTCTTTTTCAAGAAATTCCTTTTCTAAAAAGGTGGCATGTTGAGCAACAAACACCTTTTGTTGTTCAACGTGGTAGAATAGATATCCATACGAATTGCTTGGATATCCTACAAACTTACAAAGAACTGATCGTGCCTCGAGTTTTTCCGGATTTTGCTTTTTAACATAGGCCGGACAACCCCATATCTTAACTCTTTTAAGAGACGGTCTCTTCCCATTCCATATCTCATATGGAGTGGTAGGCACTGATTTAGTTGGAACTCTATTCAATAGATATATGGCTGTCTCCAGCGCATACCCCCAAAAGGAAATAGGTAACTCAGCTGTACTCATCATAGAGCGCACCATATCTAATAGGGTGCGATTCCTCCGCTCAGATACACCGTTGTGCTGTGGTGTATAAGGAGGAGTACGTTGAGAGAGAATCCCATTCTCTTTTAGATAATCTAGGAACTCACCGCTTAAGTATTCACCTCCTCGATCAGATCGAAGAATCTTAATACTTTTGCCCGTTTGGTTCTCTACTTCGTGCTTATATTCTCTGAATTTCTCAAAAGCTTCAGACTTGTGTTTCATCAGGAACACATATCCGAATCTTGAGAGATCGTCAGTGAATGTAATGAAGTAGGAAGAACCGTTCCTGGCATGCGTAGACATGGGACCGCATACATCACTATGTACCAGTCCTAAGAGTTCGGTAACTCTTTCTCCGTGTCCACTAAACGGAGCTTTGGTCATTTTTCCTTTGAGACATGAATGGCAAGTATCATAAGATGATAATTCGAACGGATTCAAATAACCATCCTTATGTAACTTAGCCAGTCGTGTCGCATTGATATGACCAAGTCTACAATGCCACAAGAAGGATTCGTTCATATTTGAACTTTTCCTCTTGTGTGTGTTTTGTATATTTAGAACTGTATTCTGATTTAGAATGAATATGCCATTATGTAACGAGCCTGATGCAATCAACTTTTGATCTAGGAATATGTTCATAACATTATCCTGTACTACAAAATTATATCCCTCTTTACTCAATAAAGAAACTGATATAATGTTGCACATCATGTTCGGTATATAATAGCACTCATTTAGAATCAGTGTATTACGACTTGGCAATACAAGGTGATATTCGCCAACTGCTTTGGCTACAATACTCGCACCGTTCCCTACTTGAACGGAATGATCACCTTTTCCCAGTTCTCTACCTTTACGTAGCCCATGCAACTGTTTGCATATGTGGGATCCTGATCCGGTATCTAATACCCAGGATGTAGGGTGAACTGAGAAACAGTTCTCAATAACAAACACACCCGAAGAAGATGCATCAATATGCAAGTTCTTTTGGGCGGCGTGAGAATCCAGATATTCTCCTGTTTCCTGTTCAGTCTTATAACTCTTATAAGAAAGAATGGGTCTAACGTTCCCTTGCTCAGTACAATAATCAGGTTCAGTCAATACATCCATATTATTATCTTGATTATGGCCTGAAATGGTCGCTACCTGGAGAGAGAGAGAAGAAAACACTTTAGCGTATGCTCTTGCAAGATTAGATTGGTTATTATCCTATCTAATCATGATGTCTCCCACTGTTTTTATCAAATCTACCTTAAAACCCTAAAAGGTAAGATTAGCCGGGATTAATTACACCCTACAATTTCGTCAATCTTTCAGCCAGATCAGTGTCGGTACTTTGAGGGAGGTTCCCCGTGCTTTCGCACGGACCTAATTAATGTAAACCTCGTTTTCCCAGAGGCGTAACTTCGTTAACACTTTTCTTAGACACCTACTTGAATGACTAATTGTCCTGTGTAAAACTCTCCCAGGAGTAACTCTTACTCGCAGTGGGTATCAGGATCCAACTATCTCATAGGAGGTATGCAATCTCATTGCAAATTTCAACACTTGAAATTCCTGATAATGCTTTTGCCCCTAGCAACTTATGACCTTGGCCAAGGTCAACAAATCATAAGTGCTAGTCAAGTTCAACCCGTCATTTCTTGATTGAATTAAACCCACCCGTACGACCCTTGGCTAAGGTCAACAAAGTCGCACGACTACCCTAACTCAATCACATCTCATGTTTTAGCAGATAAATACTAATTAGCTACCGTACACCACGCCTTGGCTAAGGTCAACAAACGCAGCACGAATACTAACTAGTCTCTATCTGAAATGACGGAGGGCTACGCAGGTTTTTCAGAAAACCCTGAGCGTAATGAACTTGATATCGTCGTAGAATCGAGTGAAGTTTTGAAAAGGAGTGTTTTTGAGGCTTTTCTTAGTTTCGCTAAAGGGGTCACTCCCGGTGAAGGGATCGTCGGCCCTTTCCTCATCGAATAAGGTGCAGGATATATCATATATACCGCTGTGCAGAGCAAAACACTTAAAGCAATCAAAAGACAAACCGCGTTTTGTAGCATTTGCCAGTTTCGCTAAAGGAGTCACTCCCGGTGAAGGGATCTCGGTCCTTTCCTCATCGAATAAGGTGCAGGATATATCGTATATATCACTGTGCAAAGCAAAACTGTAGCTACCCTTTTTATAAAGTTTTTGATTCTACAACATCTTTAGGTTTCTTTTCTTTTATTAATCTCATTAATAAAAAACCCATCAGCTTATGCTTCCTAAGCATCACAGAAGAAACGAAAGCAGTAATATTTATATATCAGCATATATATATAGTATAAGCATTCGTCTCAGGCAGTAATATGATCTCATCACAGAACATTGCAGCAGAAGAACATATATGAAATATTGGATATACTAGAACGTCCGTGTTTTCAATACGAGCCTGTATAAAACACGGATTCCACGGTCGCGACGAATAGCCAAACCCACATCCCAAGACCCCTACGAGAGCGGCAAGTAACTCTGCCAATTCTAGGGTTAGGAGACCCGGTCTCGACTCCTCGAGATGGCCTCCCAATGGACCCTAGAACCCGGTTACTTGTGCTCCCCTCCTTGGGTCTACCTAATGCGGAAAAGTAAATAATATACACTGGTGACAGCAACCGCAACCAGGAAGTGCCCCAAATAAAAGAATATTACATTACAAAAGAATTTTACATGAATGAAAATAAAAACCCTCATCTCACATAAAACCCCCGGCTATTCTGATCGCGACGATCCAATATAACATATCACAGCAACACATAATATCTCATATCATCAACGTAAGCAAGTATGCGTATCCCGATTGTCGTTGATGTATAGCAACGAAGCCGGCGATACACCACATACTACGCTTACGGTCACAGAAAAGAAAGTGTAAAACTACAATATTTGGAATCCACAATCACTTTAGACATCGTAAATCCGAAATATCACATATTCCGCATTTCATGCCTAACTCTATGAATTCCACATATTGTATCACATTCCAGATAAATATACGGTATTAAACTATTTGAAAAGATAATCAAACACCCAAAATTTCCCGAAGTGCTCAACTCTTGAGCGGAGTTCAAATAATCCCAGAATATGTCACAGTACCAGTGATCCAGCCGTAGAAGGGCCAAGCCAATGCCTCACATGTGGCACGCCGTACTGCCCCAAACCCGAAGGTTCAAAAGGCAGTTCAAGACGGTCACATAATCGAGTTAAGGTTTGTTGTCTTCTAGAGGGTCCACCGCTTAACTTGTACAATTTTCCGAAAGATTTAAACCCAATAAAAATTCAACGCTTGAAAGTTTGCCGTGCCGGAATAAAGTGGGTTAATGATATCCGTTCAACCAGTTTAACAGTTTCTAAATATCCGGAAAGAAATACGAACTTAAATATTCCGATCGAGTCTACTATTACAAAACAAACCCTAGAATTTTAAACACCTGGAACAGAATAAAAATATCTAGAATGGTCAGAAAGTAACTACGGGAATTACCATGAAGCCACGTGTCCTGATCTTACTGTTCCGCCGCGGAAGCGCCGCGCAAGCCATGCTTGCGCCGCTCTTCCGCCGCTGTTTGGTGGAATTAGAGGCTCGGATTTTATGGTAATTCTTATAATTGCCTGCTGATTTTTTTACATATTTTTAATTCAGAAAAATCCCAAAATTTAAAAAATTTCCAGAGAGGGGTCCATTTTGTCCGTTGCGGGTTCGATCGGAGTTTTAACTTCGTAAACACATCGCCTAATGCTCTAGCTAGGCTCTGATACCACTGTAGGGTTCCTAGGCACTCTTGTGAAGGTTCATAAGGCATCAAACATGCCCGGATTAAATTTTAGACGTGCCGAACAGCCCAAAGCCGGGATCTTTGCTAGATTATTAGGGTTTAACATGTAATTAGATAACTTTTATCTAAGTGTGAGGGATTACAACCTTTGTAGTCCGCTCCTTCACTTCACAAGCTCCGAGTAGAAGTCCCTTTGCCGCGATCCACGATCTCCCGGACTCATGAGAGGCTCCACGACTCGAACGATCCATTCTAGCTTGTCGTATTCCAAATCTCCGATGATCTACCTTGAAGTCGCTTCAACTCAAGCTTTCTCACTCAAAAGAGAAGAACACCCTAATCCTAAGGGCTAGATGAGATGAGGATGAGAGAGTAGTGATTTTGCTTTCTTTTAATATCATTTTCTCATAATCTTTCATCACATAAGAATTTTCAAGAGAGCTCCTTCAAGAGAGAAGAAGAAGAAGATGATAATGGAAAAAGAAATAATGAATATCTTTTTCTTTTGTGATGAATAGAAATATAAAACATATGATTGAATTATTAACCATGGTTAAGGATGATTGGATGGGAACAAGTAGAGAATAAACTATAGTTAGGGTTTGGTTTGGTTAATAAATGTGTCATCCATAAATATCTTCACAATGACAAAAGAAAATGCTTCTAGAAGCAACTTGAAGCAACTAACCCTAATCAAACCCTAACCACAATTAATCATCCTTAAACATGTTTAAAAATTAATCATATCATGTCACAATAATATATATCACATATATATTATATATTTGCAACAAAAGAAAATAATACAATTAACATATATCGCATATATATCAATGTATCATCCCGTGAGAAAATGAAATATTAAAGCAAGCCAATATTAGATAATGTAATAATATATCATATATATTATTATACATTAAATCATCGAATCAACACTTGAATCGATGATCCGGCCATATCGAATATTACCGACTAATATATCATGTACCGATTCATCGAATCAACACTTGATCCGATGACCCGGTTCATATCTAAAAATCGCGAGAATATAATACGGTATCCCATATCGCATTATTCTCGCTCCTGCGCATATCACATATGTGCCACTACTCTGTTTCGCCTGAGCCAAGAAACCTCTGTGTAGGACTCTAAAGAATCGTGAATACACTGGTAGCAGGTGATGATCATATCAAACACCCACAAGCTGCAAGCGGTCAGCTAAACGTAACAGCCACCCAGGTATTGAGCGATCAGAAGATCAACAAGCTAGCCTGTGCGTTCTCCTGTGAATCCGATCAGTAACACTCCCGTACAGTCCGGTCTGTTCGTCTGATATGTCGCATATCAAGTCTAGGGGTGGTATACGTCAGACCCCAGTAACCGATAAGTCGTGTCGATGTATGGCTCATAACGGGTCGAGAAACTACTAGTAACACTTACCAGTAAATCTCCATATCAGCCCTGGCCAGGGACTTCCAGTTATAGCCAATCGAACACAGCACAACATCAACTCCCTATACCGGGAGAGACGAATCCCCTCCTATCGCTCATTGCCTCCATGTGATTCGGGACTGTACCCAAAAGCCACCGTTTTGCACGCCCTCTTGGACGTGGTAAGGTGGAAATTAAAGCACAGTGGGAATCACACAAGACTCTATGACGATCTCGGGTCTTCAGACTACCCTGTACCTGTGTTACCGGAGAACTGCCATCTGACGTGTGGTATATCACCATCTGGGAGTTCTCGGCGAGTCCGTCCAGTGTACCCAGTCTCCACTGAGCACCCGTACACCATCTCTGATGTCAAACACCGATGGATATGGGATCATCCATCGCCCATCATATGGGTCAAGATGCGTATACGTTAGTCTACTCTGGTGTATCGATGCCCTGTCTCGATATACCCTCGACTAGGAACAGTTATAGGATGTACTCATCGACTACCGCGGCCCCACTAGTATGATCTCATCATAGTCCCAGTAGTCGAGTACAGATCCTAAGGGCTTTATCAACATGTGAGAGTAAAACAGTAAACCAATACAAGTCAACATGTTAAGATAAAGTGAAACCAAATAGCATACTATCATGACGAGCAAGAAAGTCATCTCTATATATAACCAAGCATCCATTATAATATACATCATATGTACAACAATGGCCTCTAGGGCATATACATAACTAACAAGTGGGAGCTTGTAGGATATATATGCCCTAGTGGCCATTATATGATAGTGGATGTATTTATACATGTATATATATATATTCAGTGTACATTCTTGCTCGACATGATAGTATGCTATCTGGTTCTTCTTTATCTGACATGCTGATTTGATCATACTTTTATTCATTCATACATGTTGATAAAGCCCTGAGGATAAAGGCTTGACTGCTGTGATTATGATGGAGATCATACTAGAGGGACATCTGTAGTTTATAAGCATATCCTAGAATGTCCCTAGTCGTAGGTGTATCGAGACGGGGCATCGATATACCAGAGTAGACTAGCGTATATGATACTATACCCATATGATAGGCGATGGATGTTCCTACATGCATCGATGTTTGACATCGAGATCGTATACGGGTGCTCAGTAGTGACTGGGTACACTGGACGGACTCGCCGAGAACTCCTATATGGATTTATATCTATCGTCATCGTCGGATAGAAGTTCTCAGGTGACACTGGTGCAGGTTAGTCTGTAGACCCGAGATCGTCATAGAGTCTTGTGTGTTCTCCCACTGTACTTTGATTACCACCCTACCACGGCTCTACTGAGTCGTGTAAACAGGTGGCCGTTGGGTACAGTCCCGAGACACACGAAGGCGATGAGCGATAGGAGGGGTTTCGTCTCTCCCGGTATTGGGAGTTGATGTTGTGCTGTGCTCGACTGGCTATATCAAAAAGTCCCTGGCCAGGGCTGTTAGGATTTGCTGATAAGTGTTATCAGTAGTTTCTCGATCTGTTATAGACCATTCATCGGCACGACTTATTGAGTTATTGGGGTCGACATTACCATCCCTAGACTCGATATGCAACATATCTGACGAAGAGACCGGACTGTACGGTAGTGTTGCTGGTTGGCTCGACGGGAGTTGTAGCAGGTTCGCTTGTTTTTTTCTGATCGCTCAATACCCGGGTGGCCGTTACGTGTAGCTGACCGCTTGCGGCTTGTAGGTATTTGATATGATCATTACGTACTGCCGGCGTATTGACGAGTCTTAGAGTCCCACAATGAAGTTTCCTGGCTCAAGCGAAAAGATATGGTGTGCATATGAGATATGCGCTGGGACCCGATTAAATACGGATATGTGATACCATATATTAATCGGGCATTTTCTATTGGTCGGGTCGTATGTGATATGACCGGTTTGTAAAATTAATTGTTGATTTAACAAATGACTTTTAGATTAATTCTTTAATCAAACTCTTTTCTATTTTGTATGCATACATGTATGCACATGATGATGTGCATGGATACATACATGCATACATTGTATCATGGTTGTTGATACAAGTTTGGTGGCAATGCAAGACTTACATTGAAGAATTATCTATTTATTTTTCATTTTGTAAAAAGGAAAGGATAATTCACAAGAGGTTAATGTTTATCATCTTTGACTATGCTTCGACCACTTATTAACCTTGAGTTAATTATCCTTTTGCCTTTTAACTCATTTTTGAAAAGATCTAGATAATTTTAACCATGGTTGAAGTGAGAAGGAATTTAAATATATTATTCTTTCTCATTTCAATAATACACACTTATCTCTTTTCTTTTTGTGAAAAAGAAAAGCCACCATCTTCTTCTTCCTCTCTTGATCATTTTGTTAAGTGAGGTTGATTAAAAGAAAGAGTTTTGATCAAAGAATACAAACCACATAATTATACTACACACATCTAGCCGGTTTGTGTAGGGTGTTTGCTCTACTCCATTGATACATCGAGTAAAGCAAGGGGCTTTGGTCAAAGGAGCTTCGGGTGGATCGTCGTGGACATTAGAAGACCTCAAGCGAACCTTTTTCCAACCCTCAAGTGGCCAAGGAGTCTAGCGTAGGGAGCTACAAAGGTTGTACTCTCAAAACCCTAGCCTTTATTACTTATGATGTTGTTCAAGTTATGAAACCCTAATTTTCTAGTGATGATTCTTTGTATGTTCACTTAGCACCTTAAAAATTTAATTTTGAGACATGTGATGCTTCCAAACCCTTCATTAGGTTCTAGGTAAACCTAACAATACTTACGATACGCTACTCCGCTTAAGAAGCCTTAGGACGTATATTTCCTTGCACAGCATCATATTCATTCATTTGATCTATCCTCATCATTATTTGTTTATGGTTTTGCTGCCACGATTACACGGACAGAGAGAGCTATGGCTAGAGTTGCGTCAGAACGAGCTCGTCACGGACGAGGACTGACCAGGGCGTGATTCCAGGGACATACGATTTGCTTAGATGCGTCCTTTTATTGTGTTTTCGCGCCATGAGCGTTTGATGGATCACTTTTACAAGATTTCTCGGACGTACAGATCAGCACTAGAGGATTGGGCCACTGCTAGAGGCCAGCCAGAGTATATGATGACCATCAATGCACCGATTATTTGATGATTGAGGCACTGTTGAGCGTGCGGACAAATGAGCCAGTTGTTGCTGCGAATGACGAGATAAGTCCTCCAAAGTTGGAGCTATTGCCGCACGAGTTGTACTTAGAGATATGATAGAAGATCGCTAGTCACCAAATATGAAAGACTAGGACATGTGATTCATTGCCTACCCCGATGCGAGGTCATCAGATTGATTGATTCCAGCTAGAGACGACTTCACGCAGATACGTTGAGAGTCGATAGAAGATGATCGAATGTCAGAAACCCATTTTTCTAAGTTTAAAGTATTCGGAGAAACATGCAAGTAATTTCGTGGACCCTCTAGAAGAATGAAACCCTAACTCGATATAATGACCATGAGAACGGTCTGAAACCTTAGGGTTTATAGCAGTTCCGCGGTGCCATTGATGAGGCTTGGGTTTGCCCTTCTTTGGTTGGTCCATAGGTACTGTGGCATGTACTGGAATACTATTAAACTATACTAAAGATGTTGAGCTCTTGGGGGATTATAGAACTTGACAAATCGATCGAAAGGTTCGACGTCATTTGGATATCATGTGATGTGATACATTGCTTGGGAGATTCTAGGTACGAGTATAGCCGTTGGAGCGCAATCCATGCAGCCATGAAGAGACGAGTCCGAATCAGTCGACATTAGAGAAAAGTAGAGTAAGTGGTTCGTACGAGATCTTGATGAGATGACGTTCCACTCCGCTGACATCAGATATGTGATACGCATGCAGAGGCGTTGTATATGGATATATCTTCTAGGAGGAGCCGCGATGAGTATGCAGCCGTTCCGGAACAAGAAACAAATTTAGTAAAAGATAATAACTTCCAGGCAGTTCGGCAGAAACGAGATTTGGGAAAGACTTCGACAGAACCTTTCTGGAATACTATACGAGAAGAGTTGGACCCAGGATTGGTCATATTACGCACACCCAGCAGGCCAGAGTTCGGCATCGTCGACGAGACATGTTATGAGTGACCATGACAGTTGGCCAGAGATCTTTAGAGGATGTGCTAGAGCGGGACTATTTCCGTCATCTTTGATTTTGATATTTTGGGCGATTTATTTGCATGATTGAGATTTTGTGTACTACAGTTGCACTTGACTTCGATTTGATGTCATTTGAGATATTGATTTTGATTTCATACCTAGGGTATGCATGTGATTTTACTTATGCTTTCGGCATAGTTTTCAGGCACTTTTATTATTTGATTTGATTTTTTGCACGCTGATGCACATGGTTATGAGATTATATACCACGGTATACCTGATTGGATTTGGATTGAAATGTGTCGTATACCGTCGATTTCGATTTTGATATTCGATATTTGTTTTCGTGCACTTCGTACACTTGATTTGGATTCTTGCGCATGCTTGGGCGCTTGATGCGATTTTGATGAACACCAGATGCACTAAATCAAGATTCTTCGTGCATATCAGATGCACCTGATTTTTCTATCAGGCACACACGTGGCCCTTGACAGGTGTTCTTCGTGCACACTCATTGCACTTAGACTTGTTTTTGTGCACATGTATGGCACATTCGTGAATTTTGATTTCCGTGCGCACCAGACACACATGGCATTCTTATATACATTTTGGGATTGATTTCCTTGGAGTAATACGTTTTTATGATATTTACTATTTGTTTTAGTACTGAGCAGGACTAGTCAGAGGACAGTACCTAAATATATTTTTGCATGCATTGATAGTTATTGAAGGGATTTCCAAAAAAAAGGAGCTATAGTCTCAGTATTTACCTACGTGTCCGAGATGACACGAGACATTTTACAAAGGAAACCCTTCTAAATTATTTTCAAAACGGCGGGACATATGTTAAACAAAGGATATATATAAATATATATAGACATTTCCTTACAATAAACGTCCGCCACTGTGCAGTGATACGAACATCACACATAGACTTGAAAAGGTTTGGCATGCATTTCTTTCAGATGTTTTGATGAGTTCACACCGACTCGTACTAGGTACGTGTTATAGTTTTGATGTATATTATATCGGTTTTCGTTTTGGGCTTTGACATTGGTGTCTTCACCATAATTCCGATGATTGCGGGATGCTTGACGGTGTTTTGATTTTGATTTATATGCTCATTTTTCATGCGCATGCATTGCGCTACGGTATGTTTATATGTATTTATGATTTCGGAGCCCCGACGACTTGATCATTTTACTGAAATGTTTTAGTATTTGAGGGGTTTAAATTTAAATTCGGGGACCGAATTTCTTTCGGGGGGAAGACTGTAACATTTCAGAAAAATTAAATATTATTTTTGGGAATTTTTATAAATAAATAATAAATATTAAGAATATTTTAATTTGTTGTATAATTATATACCGATAAATCGGAAAATATTTGGAAAATTATAGAAATTACTGAAAAGGAGGGTGCTTTATGTGATTTATGCAAAATATAATTTTTATAATTAATTATACACTATTTTAATGCTAATCGCGATTAAATATCGCTAATCTTGCATTAATCCGGATTTCTGCACATGTCATGCACCACGATATTTTGTTTACACTTGTTACATTTTCCTCCATGGCTTTTCTTTTGTTTTTAATTGAGAGAAAAAAGAAGAGAAAGAAAAGAAAAGAAAAAGAAAAAGAAAAAGTAAAATGATAAAGAATTAGCCATGGGCATTGTTCATACGAGAATATTGCATTTTATACCGCCCATTCTTACGCTCGTTTTTTTATAGGCAGGTGCTTTTAATCCGTGTTTGCTATATATTTACAGGCAACATGTTCCTAGTCCAAAATAACGCAATTGATACAAAATCTCCACTGTTACGCCAAAATATAGAACATCTGTTGACAGCAGATAAAAGCCGGATTTCGGTCATCCGTATCCGTCTAATGCCGCGTACCAGTTCCTGAGACAAGACATATGACAGTGGTCATTCGTGTCTCGGACAAGCACAGAGAACGAGAGGGGCAGCACAAGAATCAATGGGTGCACGGAGCTCGAGGGAGAAAAGGTCAAAAGTATTATTTTTGATGCCATTTTGGACCATTGCAGATCTGAAGCAATTGTGGAAGCAATTTGCAGTTTGGTACATGTAGAACAACATAAGACAGCAAACCAGGGAAACCGACAAAATCTCGTCACCTATGCCATCAAGACGGCCGCGGATCCGCGGCCAACATGGGGGTTAGGCCGCGGATCCGCGGCCTAATATACTCCTCAATTGATGATTTTTTGGGGGCTGTTTGGTAATATCATGTAGGGTCAGAATTTGGCCCTAGGGTTTCAGCACGCAACCTATAAATAGCCCAGAACTTGCCAAGCCATGGGATCAATTCTTATGCCCAGTTTTTATTAGTTTTTAGTTTTCTTCTTCTTCTTCTTCATTCTTTCCTCCATGAAAATATAGTGAGAGTATTGAGTGGATGTTAAATGAAGATGAGGGTTATTTTGTATCTTTCTTTTGTTTAGCTTCCACTTGAGATTCTTGCTTTCTCTTGATCTTTCAACCTCTTCATTGAGCTTGAAGGTTTAAGGGTAGGTATTTGATCTCAAGGGTTGTATCATTTTGGATGGAATAAAGTCTCTTTTGTGCTTCATATTGCCTTGGGTTTTTAGCTCTCTCTTGATCTTGCAACCTCTTAATTAAGCTTGCAAGTTTAAGTTTGGGTTATTAAACCCATGGTGTGTAACTTGTTCCATGGTTTCTAGTTCTCTTTCTTGCTTATTTCTTTCTTACTTTTTATTACTTGCTTTACATTCATGCTTTACTTTCATGCACTTAAATTCCATGCACTTTTAATTAATTGCTTGTAATCTTTTCTTCTCTTTGTTTATCTTTTCTTTTGCTCTTTTTGGTTCGTTTTGTGAATGGTTGTAATATGTTGTTAAGAATAAATACAATATTGTAAGTTAAGGTTTCATTCCTCATTTCCTTTTCCCGTTATTTTCCTTTGAACTCCGCCCAAACGTTACGCAAGCGCTCCGTTAGGCACACTACCCTACCAAGGTAACCGTGATTCCTAACCGCGACCGGTTGCGTTCGGTTTGGCCGGAGGCGAAAGCAAGAGACAAGAACGTAAGGACAAGGGTAAATAAGCCGGATTCCACGAATAGCGTGCTTAAATCCCCTAATCCACGTTGTTGCCGATTGTTTTAGCTTCAATTGGTCAAGACTTGGCTCAAAGGTTTTGAGTGCGGATTTCTTTAGCTTACACTTTCGTATCTTTTTCTTAACAACTTTATACTTGCATATAAAACACATATGTTAGAATTGAACAAACATATACACATTCTTTATTGACTCTTCTAAAACAAGAACGGACATACTACCATCTCCCTGCGGATCCACCCGTGCTCAACCGGCTAGCTGCATAGCGACACCGTCCTGATCGCTGTTATAACTTTAGAACTTTGAACATCCGACACGCCAAAAGCGTGCGATCAAATGGCGCCATTGCCGGGGAGACGGTAACGTATTTTCTTTCTTGTTATTCGTGTTAATATTCTTTTTGTATATGTATAAAATTATAAATAAAAATAATAATAATAAAATCTTTTTTTTTTGGATAATTTTTGTGTGCAAGTGTGCAGGCTAATCTGGAGCAAGTACAATAATCCAAAAAGAAAACAGAGCATTTTATTTTGGAGTAGAGATCAAGGGGAGTGCAGGGAACCAAATTTCAAGCGCCAAATCATAAATTTGACCGCGGAACCGCGGTCAAAGAGGGGCTTTGGCCGCGGTTCCGCGGCTGCATTGAGGTCTCAGGGCCCCAATTTTTTTCTGCCCTTTCTCTGTCCTTTTAACTTATCTGTGAATTCCACTATACTGTATTTTCTGCAGATTTCTTTGCACAGATTGCGCTACCGCCAAATAAATTTTTGTTGTTTTAGATTTTGTTTGTTTACCGCTTTGCATATATTAATACGGACATTAAGGGGCTATAACACCAATTCAGATTGGGTGGGGATTTCATCACCCTTCCTAAGACCCCACAAATCACTAATTGCATACGCATTACCTTGAGCTAATAAAAAATACTAGACTCAGCCCTAAGGACGTCGCGCTCAATAGGACAGAGGACTGGTTGTAGGCATCGACCGTTTATCCTGTCCTGACTTTGCGGTGTCTAGGCAAGTGTGTCCAAGGCAAGTGGTTACTTAATTAGGACCACTACTTACGTAGTGGGGGGCCTCCTACTTACCTGGCACTTACCTGACCGCAATTGGCGGAGAAGAGGCGGTTTGAGGTCCTATTTCTAGCCCTTCGGAACAGCTAGGTGCTGTCTAGCTGACCTAGAAGATCCTAGCTCTAGGTGTGTTTGTGCATATTGTGATTGTGATTGTGCTTGTAAAAAGTTAGTCCCATAATTCTGTATTCTTTCAAACAAACAATTTTCAAAACTCCAAAAACAAACATTTTTTTTAAATAAAAAAATAAAAAATAAAAAAATAAAAAAAAATCCACATTCTTTTCCCTTCCTTTTTCTTCTTCTTCTCTTCATATCATGGGTACTCCACCTAGAAAAACTTTAGCCGAACTTTGGTACCCACAACCAGACATTACTTCCTACAGTTCTTGTTTTGGCCGAACTTCGAACGATCCATCCATGCCCAAAATCTATTTGAAAGATCGGATAGACGCGTCTAGGACGAACAATTTGACTCCGCAATCCACTTCGTATCAACCATTTCAAACATTCACCCCTTCTTACGTTGATACTCTTTCTCCGAGTCCTGTTGTAATTCCAAGACCTATGTCTATTGCGGAATGAATCGAACAATCCCGTAGCCGATCTTTCACTCCATTCTCCACTTCAAATTCTTTGGATCAACAATTATATTCACCTTCTTATCCAAATCTTGATTATACTCCTGTCCAACCATTCAATTCCTATCAATCCTACCCGACGTTTGCAACTTATCTAGACATTGCTTCTCCACAGCCTTTTGGGATTTTCCAGTATCCAAACGAGTATGAATCTTTTATTGAAACCCCTTCACAATCCAAGTCTAGTCTGGAACAGTCATGGGAAGACTTTAGGGTAGCGTCATGCCAACAGATGATGGATTTGAATGCGTCCATAGCCGCCCTCATACAACCTAGTGACCCGGTAGCTAGTTTTCAACTAGCTCCAAATTTTCCAATGTATGATGAGGCGGTAGCACAGGCTGTGAATTTGAGTGGAGTGAGTGAGCCGTACACCCTTCCAAATCAAACCTACCCATCCCAAATTGAATCCCACAACTCCTATTCTGAAAGTCTATCAAGTGTTCCAAACGATTCACCAATTAAAGATAGAAGTATTGGTGAGTTGTGTGACTTTGTAGTGTTTGATTTACCCGATTGTGAAGGGTCCCTATCGAGTGAAACCTATCCCAAACCTCTTGATCTCTACACCTCCATCTTAGAACCAGAATTGATTGAAATCCATGCTCTTGATGAGGTGTCTGAGAAAATTGATTTTCACTTGATTGAGAATATTGACGCTGGGAATATTTCGGATGATGAACCCGCAGTTTTGGATGAGTTTCTCTCTCCAATTCATCATCCCGAGTCTTTAACTGTTTTTTCCGAACTTCATATGCGTCTTGATTTTGATGAAATTTGCATGGATAAGCTAAATTTTGAGGAGACTATTGAGGATAGTACTGAGGATGAACCAGTTTTAATTGATGAGTCGGATTTTACAATTCATCCTGTTACTTTCATTGACTATGTACACCCTCCTGAACCTTTAACCGATAACCTTCCTCAATCACCTACTTCCATCCTTTCCATCGTTCCGACCTTTCAAGTAACCGTATCACTTCCATTTCCATTGTCTGGTTTACCAAGTTCGGCGTACCCATGGTTTCTCACGAATCTTGTGGGATTTAACCCAATTTCTCGCCATATTGATAGATTAGTACAATCCATCTTTTCACATCGATCATTACAGATTGTACTAATTTATTCAATTCATTTCCACCCTCAAGTTCCTATTCCACTTCTTTCTCCCTTCCGCCATTCTTCTTCTCATATACCGAGACCGTATCAGGCTTCTATACTGTTAGTTATATGTATGCCCTAGAGGCCATTACTGTACATTGGATGTATATTGTAGTGGATGCTGGGACATATATAGGTAGGACTTTCTTGCTCGACATGATAGTACGCTATCTGGTTGCTCTTTATCTTAACATGTATACTTTCTGTCTCTCTGTTATATGTTGATAAAGCCCTTAGGATGTGTACTCGACTTCCAGGACTGTGATGCAGATCATACTAGTGGGGCCTGGGTAGTCCATGAGTGCATTCTTGAAATGTTCCTAGTCGTGGGAATATCGAGACGGGGCATCGATATTCCAGAGTAGACTAGCGCATATCTTCTCGACCCATGCGATGGGCGATGGATGATCCCATATCCATTGGTGTTTGACATCGAAGATGGTATGCGGGTGCTCAGTGGAGACTGGGTACACTGAACGGACTCGCCGAGAACTCCCAGATGGTATTATACCTCACGTCAGATGGCAGTTCTCTGGTGACACTGGTACAGCTTAGTCTGTTGACCCGAGATCGTCATAGAGTCTTGTGTGTCTCCCACTGTGCTTTGATTTCCACCCTACCACGGCTCTACTGAGTTGTGCAAACAGGTGGTTTTTGGGTACAGTCCCGATTCACATGGAGGCAATGAGCGATAGGAGGGGATTCGTCTCTCCCGGTATTGGGGGTTGATGTTGTGCTATGCTCGACTGGCCATAACAGGAAATCCCTGGCCAGGGTTGCAGTGATATACTGGTAAGAGTTATCAGTAGTTTCACGAATGTTATGGACCTCAAGTCGGCATGACTTATCGAGCTATTGGGGTCTTACGTTTACCACCCCTAGGCGAGATATGCGACATATCAGACGAACAGACCGGACTATACGGTAAGTGTTACTGGTTGGATTCACAGGACTGTGAGCGGGCTTGCTCGTCGATCTTCTGATCGCTCAATACCCGGGTGGCCGTTACGTTTAGCAGACCGCTTGCGGCTTGTGGGTGCTTGATATGATCATCATCTGCTGCCGGCGTATTGACGAGTCTTTAGAGTCCTACACAGAGGTTTCCTGGCTCAAGCGAAACGAAATAGGAGCGCATATAAGATATGTGCGGGACCGAGAATGATACCAGTATGTGATACTGTATTCCATTCTCGCGATGAATGTATCGATTAGGTTATATGCGATATACCCTAGTTATCGAATCAAAGGTTGATTTGATAAGCCGATACATTATATACTAGTCGGTTGTGTGCCACATGACCGGATCATTGAATCAAGTGTTGATTTAATTATTTAATGCATAATTATATATTTGATATATTACTTTGCATTAACTAGTATCGGTTCACTTTAAATGGATTTTCTCACTCGGGTGTGCGCATTACATATGTGATATGATTTTGTGCACTTGATTGTATCATGTTTGATGATACAAGTTTACTTGGTTAAGTGCAAAGAATTAAACCATGGTTAAAAGGATGGTTAGGGTTTCATTTCCTTTATTTATTCATTTATTTATTTGTTTATTCCTTTTGGAAAAGAGGAGAAAAGAATGGTGGCTTAATTTGGAGTTTAGTTGAAGCTTCATGAATCTTTGATCAAGTCAACCATTCTTATCTCATCCTTAACCCTAACCATTCCCACTAACCATGATTCATTCTCTACACTTGACTCTAGTTAACATTATGATAAGTTTTGATTTTTCTATTGTTTTTAATTAACTTATCATATATTTCTTTCTTCTTCTTCTTCATGAGCAAGGAAGAAAAAGCTTTCTTCATCAATGGTGAATTGAGCAAATGAGTGAGAAATCCAATTCTAAAGTCTACCCACTTCCTATTTCTTCATCCTCTACCTCTTGCCAAGTAGTAGAGTGTGTTTCCTTCACAAGTCATCATGGTTTGGTGAAGGTGGAGCTTGATCTAGCGATGCCTCGACGTAGATCATCTTCGGCATGGACATCGACGACCTAGCTTGCCCATTCTCCGACGAAGCCGACGCTATAGCCCGGATTTGATTTGGACAGCGGAGAGGACCTCGTTGCGGAGCTATGGAGGTGGAGCACCGGATCTACAAAGGTTGTATTTCCGTATCTTGTAGTTAAGTGTTAACTAGTTTGCTTGTTTCGCCTAAATATCTAGTAAACGATCCGTAGTCGGGTTTGTAGGCACCCGTAAAATTTTATTTGTGCATGTTTGATCACTTGTGAGACCTCATTAGGGTGCCTAGGAACCCTACATATACGGTCTCGCGTATTCTCCATTTCTTACCACTCCGCATTCTTTCACCAACCAGCACATTATAGAGATAAAATCTTTGAATGGTCGGTACTAACTTTTGGCCTGTGTAAGGCCTTGTATAGATTAATACTATTCCCTTTCCCCCCTAATCCTGAACTTCAACGCTTAACAGTGGATACACTGTTTTACTTAAGTTTGGGGGGGACTCCTTTTTTGTATATATTTTTTGTTTTCATTTTTGTTTTATATATAATTTGTTTTTAGGGAGAGCGCCGACAATTTTGACCCTCTTGGTGTAGCCTGACAGTGAGGGCACTGCCAAGTTTATGTTTGGGGGTGTGCTCGGTAAGCTTTCTTCCTTCGCATTCATTTGTATATTTTGCATTTGCATACCTTATTAAAAACCACAAAAATCGAAAATTTTCCATAAAATATAAAAACTTTGTCGTCAAGTTAGTTAATAGGGTAACTTAGATTTTTGTTCTGAAAGTTTAGTTGATATGTTAGAAATAACTAAATTCTAGGCTTAGGAATTGAAAATCCTAAAAATAACCCTCATTCTGTTTAAACTTGGTGATTATGCGTCCTTACAGTTTTTTTTATAGAAGTAGGTAATCTTGAGTTCAATTTTGAGTTAAGTTAAGATGAGGGGAAAGTATTGAAGCTTTACAGAAGGATAAGTCTGAAAAATAGTTTCTTTGCTTGAGTTCAAATTTAGAAAGTATACACCCTACAAACTGCACTTACACGCACCTTGAAACTTGGGATAGCAGAGGATACCTAGAAATACTCTTTCCTGAAAACCTAGTATGAAAGAAAAAACGGTATTTAAAGCTAAACACCAAAAGAGCATCATTGAAAAATATATCTGGTCTTAAAAAAGAAAAATAAAAAGAAAAGAAAAATAAATAAATAAAGTCAAGACCCGAAAACTGCTATTTACGCTTTAAAAGCTCACACATTCAGTAATCGGCTGTTAGTGCCTCAAGAAGCATTAATAGTCGCATGAAAGGTGTGCGAGCAAATCCGTCCATCCTTAATGAAAAGAAGTAGTATTAGGTATTAGGGCAAGGGTATTATAGCTTGAATTGAATTCTTGAGTGTAGGGGTGCAAATACACACACACGTAGGGGTATACAATCGATGTTTGGATAAAAGATAGAAATGAAGAATAAGACTTATGTTTTCTGTTAAGTTGATAAAAATCCCTGATTTGAGACCACACTGTTAGAAGGAAAACTCAGGAGAACCAACATCTTTCTATACTTTTTTGGAACGTATAGGATCCAAGGTTAAATAGATAGGAGGTGTGAAAAATATGGGTTGGATATTTCTAACTTAGGATGATAGAGTTTCTAACGTAAATACTAAATTGTAGGAGTAGAATCGATGTTAACTTATGACACTAGCTTGACGGGATTTTGTGGATGTAATCCGCTGAAAACCCTCAGGAGACAACACTCCTCCTACTAGGGACACCGAGAGGTTTAACGGCTTGTTGCACAAGCTCAGTGCAATCATGTTCCCTGCGAAAGTGCGGTTAGGACTCTTTGTGAATAATTGGTTTTGCTCGGGACGAGCAAAAGTTAAATTTGGGGGTATTTATTCATACCAGAATATTGAATTATATACCGCCCATTCTTACGCTCGTTTGTTTATAGGCAGGTGCTTTTAATCCGTGTTTGCTATATATTTACAGGCTACATGTTCCTAGTCCAAAATAACTCCATTGATACAAAATCTCCACTGTTACGCCAAAATACAGAACATCTGTTGACAGCAGATAAAAGCCGGGTTCCGGTCATCCGTATCCGTCCAGTGCCGCATACCAGTTCCTGAGAAAAGACATATGACAGTGGTCATTCGTGTCTCGGACAAGCACAAAGCACGAGAGGGGCAGCACAAGAATCAATGGGTGCGCAGAGCTCGAGGGAGAAAATGTCAAAAATATTATTTTTGATGCCATTTTGAACCATTGCAGATCTGAAGCAATTGTGGAAGCAATTTGCAGTTTGGTACATGCAGAACAACATAAGACAGCAAACCAGGGAAACCGGCAAAATCTCGTCACCTAAGCCATCAAGACGGTCGCGGATCCACGGCTACCATGGAGGTTAGGCAGCGGATCCGCGGCATAATAGACTCCTCAATTGATGATTTTTTGGGGGCTGTTTGGTAATTTCATGTAGGGTCAAAATTTGGCCTTATTGTTTCAGCACGCAGCCTATAAATAGCCCAGAACTTGCCAAGCCAAGGGATCAATTCTTATGCCCACTTTTTGTTAGTTTTTAGTATTCTTCTTCTTCTTCTTCTTCTTCTTCATTCTTTCCTCCATGAAAATGTAGTGAGAGCATTGAGTGGATGTTAAATGAAAATGATGGTTATTTTGTATTATTTTTTTGTTTAGCTTCCCCTTGAGATTCTTGCTTTCTCTTGATCTTTCAACCTCTTCATTGAGCTTGAAGGTTTAAGGGTTGGTATTTGATCTCAAGGGTTGTATCATTTTGGATGGAATAAAGTCTCTTTTGTGCTTCATTTTGCCTTGGGTTTTTAGCTCTCTCTTGATCTTGCAACCTCTTAATTGAGCTTGCAAGTTTAAGTTTGGGTTATTAAACCCATGGTGTGTAACTTGTTCCATGGTTTATAGTTCTCTTCCTTGCTTATTTCTTTCTTACTTTTTATTACTTGCTTTACATTCATGCTTTACTTTCATTCACTTAAATTCCATGCACTTTTAATTACTTGCTTGTAATCTTTTCTTCTCTTTGTTTATCTTTTCTTTTGCTCTTTTTTGTTAGTTTTGTGAATGGCAGTAATATGCTGTTGTTAAGAATAAATACAATATTGTAAGTTAAGGATTCATTCCTCATTTCCTTTTCCCGTTATTTTCCTTTAAACACCGCCCAAACGTTACGCAAGCGCTCCGTTAGGCACCCTACCCTACCAAGGTAACGGTGATTCCTAACCGCGACCGGTTGCGTTCGGTTTGGCCGGAGGCGAAAGCAAGAGACAAGAACGGAAGGACAAGGGTAAATAAGCCGGATTCCACGAATACCGTGCTTAAATCCCCTAATCCACGTTGTTGCCGATTGCTATAGCTTCAATTAGTCAAGACTCGGCTCAAAGGTTTTGAGTGCGGATTTCTTTAGCTTACACTTTCCTATCTTTTTCATAACAACTTTATACTTGCATATAAAACACATAGGTTAGAATTGAACAAACTTATACACATTCTTTATTGACTCGTCTAAAACAAGAACGGACATACTACCATCTCCCTGTGGATCGACCCGTGCTTAACCGGCTAGCCGCATAGCGACACCGTCCTGATCGCGGTTATAACTTTAGAACTTTGAACATCCGACACGCCAAAAGCGTGCGATCAGGCATGAGAGAGAAAGTTGAGGGGGTCAACTGTCCATGGTCATTCTTTTCCCTTTCCATTTCTCTTCATCTTTCTCCTCTCCATTTCCTCTATGGCTGCTGCCCTCATGGCCACCTCCTCAAACACATCACTTCACAATAAAAAATACCTTAAAAGTTCATCCCCACTTCAAAAAAACATGCACAAGCTTCTCATAAACACTTTGGACCTAGAAAGCAAGGATTTTGGACACTTGGGGCAACTCAAGAAATTTCTTGAGTTGCCAAATAAGATAATTTCTTCACCATTAGAATAGTTTTACATTCACATTAGTGTCCATGCATGTTTAGAGGTGATATTGTGATGTTTAGTAAGGTTAGAAAATTCCAATTTAGGGTTTTGAGGAATTCTTGAATTAAGATAGGGTAATTGAGTTATTAGTGACCTTAAACCCCCCTTTAGCGATAGTAAATTGGACTAAAACCTGAGACATAACCCCAAATGCGAACTTTGAAATTCTGCCGATATTAGAAATTGTGGAAATTGTGATGTGTTTTGGTGATCTTCTATAACCCGGGTGACCAGAAAATTATTTAGCATACAGAGTGAGTCATGCAGGCAACACAGGAGCAACCACTGAAACCCTAGCCCCTACCCTTCAAGTATGGTCGCAGATTTATTGCTCCTGGCCGCTATTTGCGGCCAGGGAGGGGCAGAATACCCCCGTGCTTGGTTCATGGCTTGATCTCCAGTAAAATAGACCCTTTACATATGCAAAATATGCTACTTTCACCTAGAGTAAAATCTGGGACCATTTTCTTGAATTGCTGCATTGTTTTAGGGCTTCTTTTTAACTTGGATTTTAGTATTTGGGTTTGACTCGATCGATTCACGTTCATAAGTCAATCGTCGAGAGTTGTTGGTTATTCTTGCATGCGTAGTCCGTAGGTTCTAACCTATAGGCTTTTAGCGTGTCGTTTCGGTTTTGAATTGGATTTTTATGCGACACGATAGATGTTAACATGTAGGTACCCCCACATGGATTTCGAGACGACGAGGAGAGTGTGGCGTCATCGACTCCAGCAAGCGAGGATCAAAGTGAGTAGATATATATCTACGGGGAAGTCGGGTGGATGGCGCATAGCACCCCCATAGTTCGAAGTGTAGTATACTATATATACGATATATATATATATATATATATATATATATATATATGTTTATGTGTTATGTGAAACATGGATAGCTAGCAAGTAAGCTTTAGGAGATCATGGGTTAAGTTTTAGTGTAATTATTTGATAGTGTCGTTAGTTAGTTGTAGTCGCGAATCCTAGAATAAGGTTTACATACACGCGCACACACACACACACACTTGCATACATTTTATAACTTGTGCATATACATATATATATATATATATAAACATAGGTATGGGACTATGTATATATAAATACTTATACATATACATGGATGATGAGGATAGTATACGGTATTTGGAGATGAGTCGATGAGATAGGGCATGGTGCCATGAGATCGGTGATATGTTTTGGTTCGTATTAAAAGATACGACGTGTTATAGTAGCGGGTCTTTAGGCGATATGTTTTCATACACACGCACATATATATATGTAGATGGTATCAGTATCTACTAGACGTAGATCAATACCCAGTTCACGATATGTGATGATAAGGATACCAGATGAATAATGAGATAAATGTGATATTCGACCCGTACCCAGATTTGGAATGTCGTACGATGGATTTACCGTACGAGCTATATTTTGATGATAGATCCACACTCTTGACTTGAGGATATCATATTATATATTGTATCGTATGTGATACTATTGTAGCGGGATCACCGACGATTATATATATATATATATATCGACTCAGATTTAGGTGGTTTCCTTAGCTTTTCGATTAGCCTGTTAGTCTAGTCTTGTTGTTTACTTGTAGATGTTAGACTAGACTTTAGTCATACCTATTTCAAAACTAACGAATCGTGAATATTTTAAAGACAGTACAAGGGATTCTACGGATGTTTCAAAGGACGTATCTTTTCTTAAAAACATCATAGCCCTATATTCAAAACACCACGATTCGTATTATTTTAAATTGAAAAACGGTATGTCACATATATAGTAATGTAGATTCTTTATTGTTGCGTTATTATTCATGTTCCGCATATTATTGCCGCATTTACTATTCATTTGCCATTTATTCTGTTGTTCGCATTGCATTGCATGGTTATATGTATTTTCATGAGTAATGATGAAACCTATTGTTAGGACACCGTCACCATTACCGATGATGGGTATGCTCCACATACACTTGCTTGCCGGCTCACACACATCATCATCGGTAATTGCCATGTCACGTATACTTTAGAGAATATTATTTCATTGACATAGCTTGCTAGCTGATAGTTCCTATTTGTTATTGTTTCATATGTTATTTCATTATTGCATTCGTTCCTTGATATTTCAAGCATATTTTTATACTCATTAGTCATGCAATATTATAAGGGCCAGTCCGGATTGCCGGAGCCCAGTATTCATTATTATTTATTTATTTATTTACATCGTGATTTATTGATTTTGGATTTTCCATGAGATTTCTGGATTTGGAGAAACCGCAAGATTTAATAAACTCATTTATCATTTTAAAAGATAAAAGTGTAGTTTGCTCATGTTATGATTGTGATATGTCCACCATGAGTTTTCTCAGCTCTTGAGCTATATCATGAACCCTATTCGGGGAGGAGATGAACCGTCTGTGGGTGCATGGTGGACCCGGTTCGGTACCCCGGGGCGAGAAGATCGCAGAGAATGACATTTGAGCCTGTGACAAGGGAACATTGTTGACCGGTGATTTTATTGAGATTTATGATACTGGGCAGTCTGGATAGCCGGAGCCTTTGATATTAAGATTTGATGAGACAGGCCGGTCCGGATAGCCGGAGTCTGAGATATTGGGATATTGAGATATATATTTTGTGTCGATGCTTGACACTGATTTTCTGATGATTTCATTGATGATACGTAAATGTTTATACAGAAATCTCACTAAATTAAGAAAACAGTTTTCTCATTTATGATGTCTTCTATTTTCATTATACCGCATTCATATCTCATATTTATGATATGTTGTTACCTGAGGCACTGATACGAGCACTTGGTATTACACTTATGTATAGATGTTTACTCTTGCCACCTTATTATGCTTTAGACTTTATCATATTGAGGATATATATTATGATCGTTTTGACATAGGATTGAGTCATACATACGATTTCTGCTCTGTGATGTTTTCTACTCACGAGTTGGCAACTCACCCCCGTTGTGCCACAGTTTCTTGCAGGTCTTTCCGTACAGGTTCGTTGCGGCTTTGCTGGCACACTGCTTTCATTTCGGGAGATTACTTTGGTAGGTGGGTTCACTTGCATCGTGACCACCTTTGTACTTTTATTTATTCAGTTGTATCTAGTAATCTCCATCAACCAGACTTGTATTTATTTATTAACCTTAGAAGACCAGTTGTATATTCTTTCGACATTAGAGTCTCGCGTTGTATTATTATGGTTTTCTTAGTGATTTGAGTTTCCTTTTGAGTTTTGATATTCGCCTTTCGGCGTTGTATATTATATTGCTTACGTCGTTGTGACCATCAATTGACGAAGAGCTAGCTCCCGCTTAGGGATGCCTTTATTCATATTATACATGATGTACCCTTTTTGGGGCCAGTATTTACAAAGGAAACTCTGCCAAAATTTTCAGAAAAGACTTGAAATTTGAAAACTGCATACTTCGGCTTATGTTATTAAAATCACTTGCTTTAAAATAAGTTTTCTTCACTTCTTCTTTAAAATGGTTTAGATTTCTGGGATTTTTGGCTTACTTGAATTAGATGGGGTCCTATAGACTTCATATGATTCAAGTGCCAGTCATGTGCTATTTCGGGTCATGACAGTTAGTAAGGTGGAATCAAAGGGAAAAGCAAAAGTTGGGGGGCAAACAGTAGGGAAAGAAGAATTCTTTTATTGTCACAAGAAAGACCATTGGAAGAAGGATTGCAGGGCCTGGAAAGCCCAGAACCAGGGAGCGAAGCAGGTTGTGGCTTCGGCTTCAGGTGTGTATGTAATTGAAAACTGTCTGTCAATCAACTCTACTTCCTCGGTATTGGATATCGGCTCGGGATCTCATATCTGTAATTCTTTGCAGGCACTGAGAAGCCATAGAGTCTTGAAGGCGGGTGATATGACCCTCAGAGTTGCAAATGGAGCAAGCATGGATGCTGTGTCCGTAGGGGAATATCACTTAGGATTGACTAATGGTCTTGTTTTAGTTTTGCACAACTGTTATTATGTACCTAGTTTGACTTGTAATATCATATCTGTATCTTTAATGTCTAAAGAAGGTTATGATTTTACATTTGTAAGCGATGTCGTAAACATCCACCTTAATCATGGTTTGATTGGGTAGGGTACATTAAGCAACAGTATATACGTATTAAACCAACTACAGATTTTCAATGTCCAGAATACACATAAAAGAATGTCTCCAGAATTAAATCTTTCTTTCTTATGGTATTGTAGACTAGCTCATATCAATAAAACAAGGTTGACCAAATTACATAAAGAAGGATATTTGGATCCGTTCGAATATCAATCTTATGCAACTTGTCAATTATGTCTCAAAGGAAAGATGACAAAGACTCCGTTCACTGGACACGGAGTAAGAGCAAGTGAGATCTTAGGACTAATACACATCGATGTGTGTGGTCCAATGTCTACACATGCAAGAAGTGGTTATTCCTATTTCATTACTTTTACGGATGATTTCTCTAGGTATGGACATATCTTCTTGTTGAAACATAAATCCGAAGCCTTTGAGAAATTCCGAGAATATAAGAATGAAGTGGAAAACCAAACCGGCAAAAGTATCAAGACGCTAAGATCTGATCGAGGTGGTGAATACTTGTGTGCTGAGCTCCTGGATTACCTAAAAGAGAAACGAATTCTCTCTCAGCTTACTCCTCCATACACACAACAACACAATGGTGTATCGGAGATGAGGAACAGAACCCTACTGGATATGGTTCGTTCCATGATGAGTAATACTGAGTTGCCGTGATCTTTCTATGGTTATGCACTAGAATCAGCTGCATATCTTTTGAACCAGGTTCCTACTAAGTCAGTGCCTACCACACCATATCAGATGAAGAGTAGGAAGAAACCATATCTTGTCCAGCTTTTGTTAAAAATTAGCATACAGACAAAGTCGAGGCACGCTCAGTACAGTGCATGTTTGTGGGATACCCAAAGAACTCTAAGGGGTATCTTTTCTATTACGCAGAGGAACAAAAGGTGTTTGTTTCTCGTCATGCCTGCTTCTTAGAAACTGAATTTTTAGAAAATCAGATAAGTGGGAGCGCAATAGAACTGGAAGAAATTCCAGAACCACAAGCTATTATTGAAAGCATAGTAGAACCAGAAAATTCAAAAGAACAAGATATTCCCGCACCACTCCGCAAGAGTAGTAGGCTATCTCATCTGCCCAAGAGATACTATGGTTTTCTCATAGACTGGGATAGAGAGGATTGCATCATTGACAATGATGAGCCAACTAGCTTCCAGCAAGCCATTCAGAGCGGCGACACGGTAAAATGGATGGATGCAATGCGGACCGAAATAGAGTCCATGTACACTAAGAAAGTATGGACTTTGAAATTTGCTCCAGAAGGGGTAAAACCCGTTCGCTGCAAATGGATCTTCAAAAAGAAGATTAGTGTAGATGGACAGGTTGAAAGCTATAAGGCTAGACTTGTTGCAAAAGGTTTTCGTCAAAGACCTAGTTTGGACTATGATGAAACCTTTTCTCCAGTGGCTATGCTCAAATCCATTCGGATTATTCTTGCCATTGCTTCCTTCTACGATTATGAGATCTGGTAGATGGACGTAAAGACGGCTTTGTTAAATGGACTTTTGGAAGAGTGCGTCTATATAGATCAGCCAGAAGGTTTTAATCAGAGTGGGAGCAGCGAGAAAGTGTGCAAGCTGCTATAGTCCAGTTATGGACTAAAGCAGGCACCGCGGAGTTGGAACATCTGTTTTGATGAAACAGTCAAAGACTTCGACTTTATCAAAAATCCAGATGAACCATGCTTATATAGTAAGATTGTAGGGAGAACTGTAGTGTTCCTCGTACTATACGTGGATGACATTCTCTTGATAGAAAATGACGTTCCTACCCTACAATCTATCAAAAGATTCTTATCACAAAGGTTCTCCATGAAAAACCTAGGTGATGGCTCTTACATTCTGGGGATCCGGATCTATCGTGATAGGTCAAAGAGGATGTTAGGACTTTCACAGTCCAGGTATATCGACACCATACTGAAAAGATTCAGTATGGAAGATTCCAAACGCGGTAACCTGCCAGTTTGTCACGGAGTCACCCTTTCCAAAGAGATGTCTCCCAAGACTGATTTGGAAAGGGATCGCATGTCTATTATACCCTACGCTTCTGCTGTAGGCTCTATAATGTATGCGATGTTCTGTACCAGACCAGATGTAGCTTACACACTAAGCATGGTAAGCCGGTATCAGTCAGACCCAGGAAAGAACCAATGGATAGCGGTAAAGAACATTCTCAAGTACCTAAAAAGGACTAAAGAAATGTTCTTGGTTTACGGTGGAAATGACCTCCAGATCGAGGCTTTTGCTGACTTCAGCTTCCAGAGTGATAAGGATGACTCCAAGTCCATGTCGGGTTATGTCTTTACCCTCAACGGAGGGGCGGTATGTTGGAGGAGTTCCAAGCAGGATACCGTTGCTGACTCAACGATGGAAGTGGAGAATATTGCTGCTTCTGACGCCGCAAAAGAAGCAATCTGGATGACGACGTTCTTAACAGATCTTCAGGTGGTTCCGTCCATTGTTGGTCCAATACCTCTGTATTGTGACAACAACGGAGCTATAGCTTTAGCAAAGGATCCCAGGTCCCATCAGAAGTTCCGACACATCTTGTGGCGGTATCACCTGATCAGGGAGATCGTGGATCGCAGGGAGATCAAGGTTCGGAGAGTTGCTACATAGGAAAACACTGCAGATCCATTCATAAAGGCCATCTCTCAGACTCAGTTCAAGAGGCTATTCGAGATGATAGGTCTACGATATGCCAGCATATAGCCCTAGTGCAAGTGGGAGATTGTTAGTGTATATGCCCTAGAGGCCATTATTGTATCATACTAGTTTGTATAATATTTAATGGAAGCTTGGGATATACACAGTTGTATTGACAGTCTAGCTCAAAATAGTAGTATGGTACTTGGTTTGTTTCTACTTCAATATGTGCATGTGTTTTTTTTAACATATCGCTTATACATATTAGTAGAGCTCTTAGGATCTATACTTGATTACCAGCGTTGTGATGGCAGTCACACTGGTGGGGGATGGGTAGTCTATAAGCACATCCTTTTACAAGTCCCTAGTCGTAGGATTATCAAGACAGGGCATCGATACTCCAGACTAGACTAGTGTATACACTTCTCTTCCCAGGAGGGGAGATGGTCTGTCCTACAGCCATCAGTACGTCGTACTGGAGATAGTATACAGGTGCTCATTAGATTATGAGTTACACTGGACGAACTCATTAGGAACTGCTGGTTGGTAATGTACCTATCACTAGATAGTAGTTCCCAGGTGACATGAGTAGAGCTTAGTCCGTTGACTTGACACTACTGCTTCGCCTCAAGTGTGTTCCCACTGTTCTTAGATTACTACCCTACCACGGCTCTACTGATTCGTGCAAACAGGTAGTAGTTGGGTGCAGTCGCGAAGCACTTGGAGGCAGTGGCGGTTAGATAGGATTCGTCTCTCATGGTATTGGCGGTTGATATCACGCTGTGTTCGGAACGCCATTACACATTGTCCATGGCCAGGGCAAGCGAGATTTACTGGTTGGCACTCTAGTAGTTTCTCATGGTTTATTGGACCATACTCCGACATGACTTATACCTCCATTAGGGGTCTGACATTTACCGCCTCCTAGGCCCGATATGCGATACTCTTAGATGAACAGACCGGACTGTACGGAGATTGTCACATACAGACTCAGTAGGAGTTCGGATGAGTTATGCTCATCGGCTTTCTTATCGACAATACCTGGGGACCATTACGTACAGCTAGTACTGCTTGCGACCTGTGGTTAAACCCACTGCCAGCGTGTAGTCGAGTCTTTAGAGTCCCACACAGAGCGTTTCCCTGCCTCGGGCAAAACGTGTAGATATCGTATGGTTTTACGAAATGGTTCGTTCACATGCATACACTTATGCACGCATGATGATTCGGACAGGCAATACTAGTGGGCTTTGATTTAAGCCGGATCGTAGTATTGTATTGAAGGATTGTCTTCGTCTTCGGTGTTCGTATTTTTCGGAATACGAATAAAGGTATGTATATACAGACGAGGGGCGTTTTTGTAATTTGTACAAAATGCATTTGTAGATGGCATGAATTAATTGTATTAATCATTTTATTTTTAAATAATTAATACACTTTAAGTAATTAGGAAATGATGTGTATTATGCATGAATAAGGACTTGGGTTTTAAGGACACATGGTGATCATTTGACCCATGAGTCATTGTTTTGTAAATTGAACCTCATATTTATTATAGAAATAGATTGATCTATGAGATAAGGGTGAGAGTTCAGTTTAGAAAATAGAGAAAGAAAAACCCTTTCCTTCTTCATCCTTAAGTTCACACAATTTCCTATTTGCCATCTCTAATTCCCTCAAGCTCAAGAACAATCATGAGTTGAGTAACCTTGACATATATTAGACTCCTCAATCCATCTACATCATCTACACACTCTAGGTCATCTAGTTTATCACACTAGTTGATCTAGTTTCTTTTGTATAAAAGAAAAAGCTTGGTGCATAAACGTTCGGGTGGACCATATAGGATTCAAGCAAGCCTATGAGGAGGCGACAACCTTATCACTCCGAAAAGTTCGTGCAGGTGAGGAGGACAGCGGGATAAGGAGAAGAAGGACCAGATTTCTTGAGGTATAACTTCTGTACTTTTGTTTATACTTCATTTGTTTGTTTCTAGATATGGTTTAAATTTCGATCATGGCTAATAGTCGATGTTATGATGCTAAAATAATCGTTTTTACACCTTCCACCTCTCCGCTATTCCGCGGGGTGTATAGCATCGACTTACAGCGGTATCCGCAGCAAAAAATGATTCGATGTGATGAAGAAGCCCTGCTGTGACTGCTTTTGAGAGACATCTGCGAACACTGTGGCACAACGGGGGTGAGTTGCCAACTCGTGAATAGTAAATAACATATGCAGGTAATCGCAGGTATGCACGTGTTGTGATAATCTATCATATGCAGCTGATAGCAATAATGGCAATATGTATATGCAACAGTCATGAAAGGTACTCTATCAGATACTACTAATACAATAAGCAATGCATATCAAATAAATGCTGAGTATGGGATCAAATATGTCATCCTCACGGAATCCTTATCGTGGCAGGACCAGTGTCCATCAAGACAATCTAAATCCCAATACCAAAGGCACCGCATCTTCAGATCGGCCCTCAAATCCTGTAAGTCTCAAGGAACCTGAGTGTCCAACATCGACACACGAAACATCATGAAAACATATGCCAGTGTGTGTGTGTATAAGGATATATATCTCGTGTGTCCATCAACGACACATAAAAATCATGGAACCTAAGTGTCCAACATCGACACTCGAAACATCATGAAATACTCGTGTCCAGCATCGACACGTAAATCCTCATATCTAGGGCTTCGTCAGTCCGGATTGGCCCACGGGCTCCGTCAGTCCGGATCGGCCCGTATCATCTCATGACTCCGGTCGGTATCCCCATGATAACCGCCGAATCCAAATACTATCACCGGTAGGTAGTAGCCCAGCCTGCCAGGCTCATCGCCATCATCTGGGATCTTCTTGCACCGGGGAACCATACCGGGCTCCACCATGTACCCGCACACGGCCCACTCCACTCCTCGCAACGGGTATATATAACAAATCTCAGAACCGAGAAATCTCATGGTGAACGCATCGAAATATCATATCGAGAGAAACCGAGTTTTTTAAACAATGCATAATTTTATGAAAATACCACGGTCCTCAAATCCAGAAAACATCAAGTAAAGAATAAGAATACTTGCATAGATCATTATATATATATATATATATATATATATATATATATATATTATATGTACATATATAACAGCATCCCAAACCACTGAAATATATATATATATATACGTATATATCAGCGTTCTATACCACTGATATATACCCTCAGGAGTAAAACATCCATATCTCAATGCGAACTCCATGATATATAATATATGCAACATGAAATAGTAATATGAACATATAATGGAAAAACCGATTAACCGCAACAAGTTATTAAATATAACCTGCGGTTCCTAATTTCTCCGAAATCAAATGCAACATCATAAACAGGTGAACATGTAGCTATAGCCAGGTATATGTGTAAACATGTAGGTATGCAGGTATACTACCTATCATATGCCCAATCACATAAGAATCACTGATCCCATGTCAATGACAATACAATACCACATAGGTATATGTAACCCTAGCAAGGTAAGTGGGTGTACATGTAAGTATGTATGCATGATGTACATGTAGCTATATCTAATATTTGTATATACCTGTCAATAATGATGTAATACCCTCTAGGTATAGGTGTAGCTATGTCTATGTATGTGTATATACATGTTAATAATGATGCAATACCCTCGAAGTGTGTATCTGTAGCATAGCAAGGTATGTGTATATACATATCAATAATGACGCAATACCCTCCAGGTATACGTGTAGCTGTAGCATAGCAAGGTATGTGTATATTCATGTCAATAATGATGCAATAACTTCTAGGTATATGTGTAGCTGTAGTATAGCAAGGTATGTGTATATACATGTCAATAATTATGCAATACCCTCTAGGTATATGTGTAGCTATGTCCAGGTATGTGTATATACAAGTCAATAATGATGCAATACCATCCCGGCATATGTGTAAGCATGTAGATATACAGGTATGCTATATCTCATATGCACAATGGAAATAATGATCGTGTCTCAATGTCCCTAACCAATACAATATCACGTATGTATAGGTGTTGTGCGTGTCATGGCAGTTATCGACGGTGTGGGTGTAGCATACAATTTGTGCTCGTGCAACATGAACCGTCAATAATAGTGCAGTGTCCAATGGGTACAAGTCTCAGCACAACAAATAATAATATGAAATGAAGTTCATGCACAATCTCTATATGTGCAATACTTGTAACTAAAAATCAAGTCATATAATCCAGCCCCAGATGCATAACGCCATGCGGGCGATTCCCCTGTAGATGTTAAATTTACTCACTGATGTTCTAGAGCTATGTAAATCCGACCACCTGCTTCCCTTTCTTCGCAGCGTCCGAAGTCCCTGCTCGCGATCCTAAATTTTACAAATACAACACATAAGGTTAAATATCCTGCGCCGATACAAAGCCAACGAAACGCAAGGATAACTTCCACAAGATATACACACTATGCACTCAGTGCACAAAACGCGTACGATATCGGCACAACCCTAGTTAGGATGACACAACCACTAAGCCTAAACCCCGATCGTACCGATCGCGCATTCACAACACTAAATATATCGTGGAATCTAATATATATAATATCACAATGCCAACGGAAACCCACGCCTAATTTATCCGAAAACCTAGTAAGCAACTTTTAATCATCTTAGCTCAAATCTTGTAGTTTAACCAAAACTAGCGACCACAATCATCACATAATAGCTTGATTAAACCACACAAACCGTTACTAGAATTTTAATCTCATCCAAATAAGATTAGTAAAAGTTTAGTTTACACTTAAGCTTAAATAGATGATTAGCAAAAATATAATTTAACAATCTCACAACTAGATTATGTTTTCCAAGTCTACACATCTTGATTAACCATTTTAAACCATCAAAGCCCTAACTTGATCTTCACTACTCATTCTAGAATTTCTAAACATGCAATATATAGCTTCATTAAACATCTAGTAATCTAGCTTAAAGTATTTAAACAACAATTAAAGTTTAGGGTTAGGATTTTATACCTCCACTAGATTCACAAATTAGCAATCAAACTCCAAATTAGCCTCCAAAATGATGACTTTCATGAAGATCCAAGCTTGTTTAGTGTTGAAGAATAATGGGTAGGGATTTATATTTGAGTTTGTGGTATTATTTGGGGATTTTTGATGATTTAATTAGACTTGAAGAAGTGAAAATGGGGTGAAGAGTGAGAGAGGGCAGCAGGGGGGTCAGCCAAGCATGGAAAATGTTGAAGGTTGTGGAAAAAATTTAGTTCAAAGCTCGTTTAAGCTTCATTAATAGAGCCTCCCATCCATGCCACCTCTTAATCCTTTCTTTTCTAATTAAAGTTTTCATTTAATTCAACAAAATATCTAGATATTATCTAGGATATTTTCATAGATGGTTTAAGCTTAAATCTTGTGATTAAATTAGCGTAGATTCCCTTTAGCATAATTAACCCAATCAAAATTGAAATTACCACTGATTAAGTGAATAATTAAAAACTTATAATAATATTTTCATTAAGGAAAAATATTGAAGTGAATCAAAATTTTCAAGTAACAACTAAAAACCGCAAACTAGCAATTTCCTAGTTAAACTAGGTGCAGTTAAGTTTATACTGAAAAATGATCACTTTCGGGTTTTTACGGAAAAACACCGCCTATTTTACCTATTAACGGAAAATTCGCATAACGATTTCTAAAACGTTACAAATATATATATTAATATATATATATATATATATATATATATATATATATATATATATATATAATGGAAGAATAATTAGTAAGCTAATGATATTAGTTAAGATATAATTATATCACGTATAATACATATCACATTATTAAATCATAAATTGATTTAATAATCCGGTTATATCACATATAACCGACTAATATCATTTATCTGTGTATCACATTATCAAATTAACACTTGATTCGATAATCTGGTTATATAACATATAACCTAACTCGATAACAGATAACTTCCAGATTAAAATACGGTATCACATACACGTATTTAATCAGGCCCACACACATATCACATATGTGTCCTACTTCGTTTCGCTTGAACCAGTAGGTGATGATCACATCAGTTACCTACAAGCCGTCAGCAGTACTAGCTGGACGTAACGGCTACCCGGATATTGAGCAATATGAAGATCAACAAACAAGCTTGTCCATACTCTCCATGAAGCCTATCAGTAACACTACCGTAGAGTCCGGTCTCTTCGTCTGATATGTCGCATATCATGTCTAGTGGTGGTAAAAGTCAGACCCTAGTAACGTGATAAGTCATGCCGATGTCTGGCCTATAACAGTTCAAGAAACTAATGATAACTCTTATCAGTAGATCTCAGCAGCAGCCCTGGCCAGGGACTTCCAGTTATAGCCAATCAAGCATAGTGCAACATCAAACCCCAATACCGGGAGAGACGAAACCCCTCCTATCGCTCATTACATCCAATTGACTCGGGACTGTACCCAAAATCCACCTGTTTTCACAACTCCTCTTGAGCGTGGTAGGGAGGAAATCAAAGCACAGTGGGAGCCACATAAGACTCTATGACGATCTCGGGTCTACAGACTAACCTGTACCAGTGTCACCAGAGCAATGCTATCTGACGATAGATATAATACCAACTAGGAGTCCTCGGCGAGTCCGTTCGGTGTACCCATTTTTTAATGAGAACTTGTGTACAATCTTTGATGTCACACACCAATGGTAGTGGGATCAACCATCACCCTCCAAGGGACAAGAAACGTACACACTAGTCTACTCTGAAATATCGATGCCCTAATCTCGATATTCGCTCGACTAGGAACTGATTAAAGGATGTACTTTTGTAGCACCATGGCCCCACTAGTATGATCTCATCATAATCCTGGTAGTCATGTACATATCCTAATGGTTTTATCAACATGTAAGAGACAGACAATATAAATACCAGTCTATATGTTAAAATAAAGGTAACATGATAGCATATTATCACGTCGAGCAAGAAAGTCCTCTATATATATGTTCAAGCATCCACTATATAAACAATAATGACCTCTATAGCATATATATTCCTAACAATCTCCCACTTGCACTGAGGCCAGTTGTTGTAGTATCTCATACCCAACGTCCCAAAAGTCTCTTGAATAGCATCTGGGGGATGGCCTCGGTGAGTGGATCTGCTGTGTTGTACTCTTTGTCAACTCTCTTAACCTCGATCTCCCGAAGATCAACAATCTCCATGATCAGGTGATACTGTCTAAGAATAAGTCTGGATCGCTGACGGGACAGGGGTTCTTAGGCCAAAGCCACAACTCCATTGTCATCACAATGCACAGGTACTGAATGCCTAATGGTAGGAACCAAGTTCATCATATGAACTTATTCGTCTAGATAGCCTCTTTGGTAGCATCGTTGGTAGCGATGTAATCGGCCTCTATCAACGAGTCTACTACGGTATATAGCTTGGAACCCTTCCAACATACCGTCTCTCCACTGAGGGTAAAGACAAAACTCGAGACTGACTTTCAGTCATCCTTATCACTCTGGAAGCTTTAATCGGTAAAGGACTCCATATGGAGTTTACCGTTACCATACACCAAGAAGAACTCTTTAGTGCTTCTCAAGTACTTAAGAATGTTCTTCACAGCTATCCAGTGGTTTTTTCCGAAGATTTTTTCGATACTTACTCAGTACACTAGTGAGCAAGCTACATCCGGTCTGGTACATTGTTAGTGGATCTTGCACACTCTCACAACTATAGTGAGGAGGCGGAAGTGATAAACAAAAAATTTCTTGCATGCAACACCTACATAAGCCAAGATCTTGTGCTTAAACCTTATCTAGCAAAACTATCTAGAGATCTAATCTACTATGATAGTGTTGTACATAATGAACCGGTCCTTCGGGTCTTCTCTTGAATGTGACTCCTAGGCTCCTTGTGGTCACAAAGAGCTCAGTCTCCGGCCACCTCAAGATCCATGATGATCCACCCGAGAGCTATGGTACAAGCTTAAAACTCTTCTCAAGAGTTAACTAAGAGATCAACTTTGCTAGAAGAGATCACATAGATGATGTAGAGATCAAGCAGTGGATTATTTTTTGCCCTAACACTAGTAAAAAAAGGGGTTGCCCCTACGGATATTGGAATCCGTAGGGGCATATTTAACTTGGCCCTACGGATTAATCCGTAGGGCTAAAGGGTTACCCCTACGGGCACAGACGTTCAAGAATTAAAATATTAATTCTTAATTTGGTGTTTGCCCCTACGGAGCCGCAAACAAAGGACCTACGGGTATATCCGTAGGGACAAGTAAATATCGATTTAATAATGTAAGTCCACGTTGCGGCCCCCGGTGCTTACGGGGAGACGGAAACGGTATAAAAAACAAATTTTTATCGCAAGAGGCAACATGGACTAAACAAGGTCGGGATCGTGTCTAAACTAAACTAGAAAACTTGCTAAAGATATTTAGCTACTCGGATGAAGATGGTTATACCTAGCTTGTCTTGAACTCCTTCTTCTTCAAGCTCCGATGGTGGTCCGATGGCTCCTTCTCGTCGTCTCCGTACGCCGAAGATAGATCCCCTTGAAAGCTCCAACCTTTAGCTCCTTCTTCGTTCTTTGAAGAAACTAGTTCACTTGGTTTGCTAAACCTAGTGAACTAGAATGAGTAGAGAAGAAATAGAATGGGATTTTATCTATGGTTCTTGATTCTCAACTCATGAGACAAGAGAACCATAGATTAAAGAGAGGGAGCAAGAGCAAGATGGTGAGAGCAAAGTGGAGAGCTCAAGAACAAGAGAGAGAATGAGCAAGAAAGAATGAGCAAGAAAGAATGAGGCTCTCTTTTGTCTCTCACCCTCTCATAATCCAAAGTCATCATAACTCATCATATCAAAAAAGTCTTATGTGTGATGGTTGAAGCAACCATAACCTTATCATGTCATGCACTCATTTTACTCAAATGAACAAGCAAGAAAAAGTCTTTGGCATGAAATGATAGCCATGGTTATCATGATGGTCAACTAGTCAAGCCTAGTCAACCGGTCAACAAAGTCAACAAGTCAACAAAAGTCAACAAGTCAACAAAGTCAACAAAAGTCAACAACCAAGTCACCATAATACTTAATTAATATAATAGTTAATCACATATCATATTCTCATTAGGGTTGAGCAAAAAGTCAAAAAGTCAACGGTCAACTGTCAACAACCCTAATGAGAATCCGCTGCCTCTGCCTCCCTGTCAACTGTGCTTACACACCCGCATCCGCGTTCCGAGGAACACGAATGCAAACTGGATAAATCCAATCCCATAAGGTACACTAGGATCTGGCTTAAACCAAAGCCCGCTAGTGTAAACTGTCCGGACACTGTACGTGCACAAGTGCACGGATGTAACCGAACCCTGTCGCAAAACCATGCGACCTGTCGCAATACCATGCGACCTCTACTCTTTTGCCTAAAGGCGAAAAGCTTTCTGTGTGGGACTCTAAAGACTCGACACTACGCTGGCAGTGGGTTTAACCACAGACCGCAAGCGGCACTAGCTGTGCGTAACGGTCCCCAGGTAATGCCGACAAGAAGACCGACGAGGCGAAACCCATCTGAACTCCTACTGAGCCTGAGTGTGACATTCTCCGTACAGTCCGGTCTGTTCGTCTGATACATCGCATGGCGGGCCTAGGGGGCGGTAAACGTCAGTCCCCCAATAGCGGTACAAGTCGTGCCAGAGCGAAGCCCAAAACACCCTGAGATAACACTGGAAACCTACCAGTATATCTCGTTTGCCCTGGCCAGGGACTATTCGTGTAATGGCTCTCCTAGACACAGCGCGATGTCAACCCCCAATACCGGGAGAGACGAATCCTGTCTAACCGTCACTGCCTCCAAGTGCTTCGGGACTGCACCCAACCACCACCTGTTTGCACGACTCCTTTGAGCCGTGGTAGGGTAGTGATCAAAGTACAGTGGGAACACACCCGAGGCGAAGTGACAGCGTCAAGTCAGCGGACTAAGCTGTACTCATGTCACCTGGGAACTGATAACTGACGATAGGTATAATACCAACTAGTCAGTTCCCGACGAGTCCTGTCCAGTGTACCCGTAACCTAACGGGCACCCGCATACTATCTCAAGTACGACGTACTGACGGCTGTGGGACAGACCGTCTCCCACACTGGGATGAGAAGCGCATGCGCTGGTCTACTCCGGAGTATCGTTGCCCTGTCTCGATAGTCCTGCGACCAGGGACCTGCATAAGGATGTGCTTATAGATTACCCAGCCCCACTAGTGTGACGGCCATCACATCGCTGGTAATCAAGCAAAGATCCTAAGGGCTCCACTAATGTGTATAGGCGATATACAAAAATAAACACATGTACACATTGAAGTAGAAATAAACCAAGTAGCATACTACTATTTTGAGCAAGATTGTATATACAAGGTGAATATCCCAAGCTTCCATTAAGTAATATACATACTAGTATGATACAGTAATGGCCTCTAGGGCATATTCACTAACAATCTCCCACTTGCACTAAGGCCATGTACTGGCGTATCGAAGACCTATCATCTCGATCAGCCGCTCGAACTGAGTCTGGGGTAGGGCCTTGGTGAATGCATCTGCAGTGTTGTCTTCTGAAGCGACTCTCCGAACCTCGATCTCCTGGCGATCCACGATCTCCCTGATCAGGTGATACCGCCTCAAGAAGTGCCTGGATCTCTGATGGGACCTGGGTTCCTTCGCTAAAGTTATAGCCCCGTTGTTGTCGCAATACAGAGGTATTTGATCAACAATGGACGGAACCACCTGAAGTTCTTTCAAGAACTTCGTTATCCAGACAGCTTCTTTTGCGGCATCAGATGCAGCGATGTATTCCTCTTCCATCGTCGAGTCTGCAACGGTTTCTTGTTTGGAGCTCTTCCAACACACCGCCCCTCCATTGAGGGTGAAGACAAAACCCGACATGGACTTGGAATCATCCTTGTCACTCTGGAAGCTGGAGTCAGCAAAGGCCTCGATCTGGAGGTCCTTTCCGCCATACACCAAGAACATCTCCTTAGTCCTTCTCAGGTACTTGAGAATGTTCTTTACTGCTATCCAATGTTTCTCCCCACGGTTTGACTGATACCGGCTTACCACACTCAGTGCATAAGCTACATCCGGTCTGGTACACAACATCGCATACATTATAGAGCCTACCGCAGAAGCGTAGGGTATAATAGACATGCGATCCCTCTCCAAATCAGTCTTGGGAGACATCTCTTTAGAGAGGGTGATCCCGTGACAAGCCGGTAGGTTACCGCGCTTGGAATCTTCCATACTGAATCTCTTCAGTATGGTGTCGATGTACCTGGACTGTGAAAGTCCTAATATCCTCTTGGATCTGTCACGGTAGATCCGGATACCCAGAATGTACGAGGCATCACCCAGGTCTTTCATGGAGAACCTGTGTGACAAGAACCCCTTGACAGATTGTAGCATAGGAATGTCATTTCCTATTAAGAGAATGTCATCCACGTATAAAACGAGGAATACTACAGTTCTCGCTACAAATCTACTATAGATGCATGGTTCATCTGGATTTTTGATAAAGCCAAATTCTTTGACCGTCTCATCAAAGCAGATGTTCCAACTCCGCGATGCCTGCTTTAGTCCATAGATGGACTTAAGCAACTTGCACACTTTTCCGCTGCTCCCACTCTGAATGAAACCCTCTGGCTGGTCCATATAGACACACTCCTCTAAATTCCCATTTAGAAAAGCTGTCTTCACGTCCATTTGCCAGATCTCATAATCGTGGAAGGCAGCAATGGCAAGAAGGATCCGAATGGATTTCAGCATGGCTACTGGAGAAAAGGTTTCGTTATAGTCCAAGCCAGGTCTTTGACGAAAACCCTTTGCTACCAGCCTAGCTTTATAGGTCTCAACCTGTCCATCTACACCAATCTTCCTTTTGAAGATCCACTTGCATCCTACGGGTTTTACCCCGTCTGGAGCAATGTCCAACGTCCATACCTTGTTGGTGTACATGGACTCCATTTCGGTCCGCATTGCATCCAGCCATTTCACTGAGTCAACGCTCTGAACGGCCTGCTGGAAGCTAGTAGGCTCATCATAATCTATGATGCAATCCTCTCTATCCCCGTCTATGAGAAAACCGTAGTATCTCTCGGGCGGATGAGACTGCCTACTACTTCTGCGGAGCGGCGTAGGAATGTCCTGTTCTGTTGAACCTTCTGGTTCCACCAAACTTTCAGTAACAGTCTGTAGTTCTGGAACTTCTTCCAGTTCTATTGTGCTCCCACTTATCTGGGTTTCCAAAAACTCAGTTTCCATGAAGCGGGCATGCTGAGAAACAAAAACCTTTTGTTCCTCAGCGGAATAGAAAAGATACCCCCTGGAGTTTCTTGGGTATCCCACAAACTTACACTGTACTGAACGTGCCTCAAGCTTGTCCGCATGCTGCTTTTTTACAAAAGCTGGACATCCCCATACCTTAAGATACTTAAGACAGGGTTTCTTCCCAGTCCACATCTCATATGGGGTGGTAGGCACAGTCTTGGTGGGAGCCTTGTTCAAGAGATACGCAGCTGCTTCTATTGCATAACCCCAGAATGATCGCGGTAACTCAGCGTTACTCATCATGGACCGAACCATATCCAATAGGGTTCGGTTCCGTCTCTCCGATACACCGTTATGTTGCGGAGTGTATGGAGGAGTAAGCTGAGAGAGAATACCATTCTCTTTTAAGTAATTCAAGAATTCGGCACTTAAGTATTCTCCACCTCGATCCGATCTTAGAATCTTAATACTTTTGCCGGTCTGTTTCTCTACTTCATTCTTATACTCCTGGAATTTTCCAAAGGCCTCAGACTTATGTTTCATTAAGAAGAAATAACCGTACCTTGAGAAGTCATCCGTAAAAGTAATGAAGTAAGAATGTCCGCTTCGGGCATGTGTAGACATTGGACCGCACACGTCACTGTGTACGAGTCCCAAGAGCTCGCTCGCTCTTACTCCATGTCCAGTAAACGGAGTCTTTGTCATCTTTCCTTTGAGACAGGATTGACAAGTGGCATACGACTGATATTCGAACGCATTCAAATACCCTTCTGTATGTAACTTCGTCAACCTTCTCTCATTGATGTGACCCAATCCACAATGCCATAAGAACGTCTGATTTATTTCTGGAGACTTTCTTTTGTGTGTATTCTGGACATTAAAAATCTGTGGTTGGTTCAATACGTATATACCATTACTCAATGTACCTGACCCAATCAGAACTTGATTAAGGTGAATGTTTACAACATTACTTACAAACGCAAATTCATAACCTTCTTTAGAAACTAAAGATACAGAAATGATATTACAAGTTGCGTTGGGTACAAAAAAGCAATTACGCAAAACCAAAACATGTCCATCTGACATTCCCAGGTGATAGTCCCCCACGGCTTTAGCATCCATGCTAGCTCCGTTCGCAACTCTGAGGGTCATGTCACCTGCCTTCAAAACCCTACGGTTTCTCAACGCCTGCAAAGAATTACAGATATGAGATCCTGATCCGGTATCCAATACCCAGGAAGTAGAGTTTATTGAAAGACAGTTTTCAATAACATACACACCTGAAGCTGAAGCTGCAACCTGCTTCAATTCCTGTGTTCTGGCCTTCCAGGCCCTGCAATCATTCTTCCAGTGTCCTTTCTTATGACAATAGAAGCATTCTTCCTTATCCACAAGCTTCCCCGCTATCTTTGTTGCTTTACCTTTTCCCTTCGTATCCACTTTACTTACACCGCCCCTTGGTTTGGCGGGGGCCTTCTTCTTCTTTCCCTTGGCTTTCGCCTTGGACCTAGAAGAAGATGATCCTCCTACAAACAAAGTGGATGTATCCCTACCTTTCTGTAGGGTGCCCTCTGCGCTCCTCAGCATGTTGAGGAGCTCTGAAAGTTCAACCTTTTTTTCTTGTAGGTTGAAGTTCAGTATAAACTGGGCGTAAGTGGAAGGAAGGGACTGGAGAACTATATCCATATATAGCTCACTCTCCAATGTGATCCCTAGGTCAGCGAGCTCCTCAATGTAGCCGATCATCTTTAGCACGTGCTCGGATACTGATGATCCGACGGCCATTCTTGTCGAGAATAACTTTTTCGACGCTTCGTATCTTGCGATACGAGATTGCTCTCCATACAGTTCTTTTGTATGGAGCAATATGGATTCCATGTCCATATTCTCATGCCTCCTCTGATGTTCGTTGTCCATCGAGACAAGCAGGAGGCACTTGGCCTTCGCGCTATCAATCTCCCAAGTCTTGCGGATTTCCTTATCCGCGACACTGGAAGTTGGACCAGGGACAGGGGGAGCTTTGGTGGTAAGAAGATACCCCAGCTTGTCATAAGTGATTGCTATCTTGACATTCCTGAGCCAATCTTTGTAGTTTGGCCCTGTCAGTTTGTTTTTATCTAGGAGTAACTTAAGTCCAGTCATGTTGATTGGTCGCTGCAATTTGGAGAGAAGAGGAAAACACTCAGCATGATGCTCTTGCAAGTTTAGAGTGGTTTTTAGTTTGTCTAAACAGGATGGCTCCCACTGTTTCTCGAATCCCTCCTCAAACCATAAAGGAAGAATTAGTCAGGATCAACCTACCGTACAATACTTGCTTAACCGTTCGGCCAGGCTGGTGCCGGTACTTCGAGGGAGGTTTTCCAACGCTTTCGCGAAGTTCCTTAATTAGAGAATCTCTTTTCCCTGGGGGCGTAGCCCTAACACCTTTCTAGGCACCTACTAGGTTTATAGCATTGATCGTTTAGCGAGAAATTTCCCGAGGAGTAGCATATACTCACAGTAGGATCGGGATCCAAATATCATCGCGTGACGAAACTGAAGGAATCCTACCAGAATCACCACACTCCAAATGGTATGCAAATCTAGCAAGTTTCAGTACTTATGAAACTCCCGATGTGGATTTTTGCCCCATGCTCTTATGACCTTGACGAAGGTCAACAAATCATAAGTCACATGTCAAGTTCTGCCCGTCATTATCCAGGTTAATTTGAATCCACCCGTATATACCCTTGACGAAGGTCAACAAGGTAATGCGAATGTCCCAAACCAACGCATCTATCTATGCTACATATGAATACCCAACAGTTACCAATCACTATGCCTTGACGAAGGTCAACAAACACAGCTTGAATACTATTGAATATTCATACGAAACGACGGAGGGCTACGAATGGTTTTGGCAAAACCGTGAACGTAGTGAACTTGATTTGGTCGATGGAATGAGATAGCTTTTAAATGGAGTGGCTCAAACTCCGTATTTTAAAAGTTTGTTTTGAAAAGAACCGAGTGGTTTTTCGAAAGTGTTCCAACGACTTTAGCTTGGTTTATTATCTTGCATTAGTTCTTTTAATGCGTGATATTCTTGCATTAGTTCTTTTAATGCGTCCCATCATTTAATCCTACCATTGCAGAAAACAACCAAAATATGACGTACGCTTATGCCATTCGCATTCGCCACTGGGCCCCGTCATTACCCGTTAGGTTACTTAACTAACGACAGAGCGGGGGCTGGGCTAGCGCGTCTGTAAAACATAAGCAACGCCTAAATAATATCATATATAGATATACTGCAATGATAAACATTTCAGATCACAGATAAATACATTGGATATACTAGGAATCTGTAATTTGTACGAGCCTGTAACAAAAACAAATTACACGGTCGCGGTGAATAGCCAATACCCCACCCAAGACCCCTACGGGTGCGGCAAACTACCCGCCAAGTACCCGAAGCGTAGCAACCTCCCTCATCTCCATGAGTAGGCCACTTGACACATCGGCATACCCGGTAGTTTGTGCACCCCTCCATGGGTCTATCCTAGGAGCAAAAACAGTAAAAAGAAATTATACAATGACGGCTACAACCCCGACCCGGTTGTGCGGCCATACAAATAATTATTACATCAATTTACAAATTTACATGAATAGCAAGAAAAGAAAAATTTCGTCTCACAACCCCCGGCTATTCACCCGCGACAATCCAACATATTTATATACACATTCCATCACATTACAGATCATGTATAACCCCGACTAATAGACTTATAACGATTAGCCGACGTTCAATACATGCAAACATCACAGATATAACCATCATAGTCAAAGTGTAGTGAAGTCCGGGAAAAATACGAAATTATAGGACCCCAAAAGTAAATTTCTGTTCTGGAGAATCTGGGCACATATAACATATTTTAAAAATCCCAAAACCAAAACAGAAGAACACTGCACAAAAAATAATCACACGAAGAGCCTAAAAGGCGGCGGATCCGCGGCAATGACAATAGCTGGGGCCGCGGATCCGCGGCTACTTGAAGGATTCATGCCATCATTTTTTGTGGGTGTTCTTAGAAAACCCTGAGTCGAATTTAGGTATATAAAGTTTTTCATTTTGAGCCAAAAAAATTTCAACAGAAACTCAGGTTTTGTAAAAATTTGGTTTTTGGATTTTTCCGGTTCCGAACTTCGTTACACTTCACTACCAAGATAGTTTAAGTTTAGTTAGGCTCTGATACCACTGTAAGTCCACGTTGCGACCCCCGGTGCTTACGGGGAGGCGGAAACGGTATAAAAAACAAATTTTTATCGCAAGAGGCAGCATGGACTAAACAAGGTCGGGATCGTGTCTAAACTAAACTAGCAAACTTGCTAAAGATATTTAGCTACTCGGATGAAGATGGTTATACCTAGCTTGTCTTGAACTCCTGCTTCTTCAAGCTCCGATGGTGGTCCGATGGCTCCTTCTCGTCGTCTCCGTACGCCGAAGATAGATCCACTTGAAAGCTCCAACCTTTAGCTCCTTCTTCGTTCTTTGAAGAAACTAGTTCACTTGGTTTGCTAAACCTAGTGAACTAGAATGAGTAGAGAAGAAATAGAATGGGATTTTATCTATGGTTCTTGATTCTCAACTCATGAGACAAGAGAACCATAGATTAAAGAGAGGGAGCAAGAGCAAGAAGGTGAGAGCAAAGTGGAGAGCTCAAGAACAAGAGAGAGAATGAGCAAGAAAGAATGAGGCTCTCTTTTGTCTCTCACCCTCTCATAATCCAAAGTCATCATAACTCATCATATCAAAAAAGTCTTATGTGTGATGGTTGAAGCAACCATAATCTTATCATGTCATGCACTCATTTTACTCAAATGAACAAGCAAGAAAAAGTCTTTGGCATGAAATGATAGCCATGGTTATCATGATGGTCAACTAGTCAAGCCTAGTCAACCGGTCAACAAAGTCAACAAGTCAACAAAAGTCAACAAGTCAACAAAGTCAACAACTCAACAACCATGTCACCATAATACCTAATTAATATAATTGTGAATCACATATCATATTCTCATTAGGGTTGAGCAAAAAGTCAAAAAGTCAACGGTCAACTGTCAACAACCCTAATGAGAATCCGCTGCCTATGCCTCCCTGTCAACTGTGCATACACACCCGCATCCGCGTTCCGAGGAACACGAATGCAAACTGGATAAATCCAATCCCATAAGGTACACTAGGATCTGGCTTAAACCAAAGCCCGCTAGTGTAAACTGTCCGGACACTGTACGTACACAAGTGCACGGATGTGACCGAACCCTGTCGCAAAACCATGCGACCTGTCGCAATACCATGCGACCTCTACTCTTTTGCCTAAAGGCGAAAAGCTTTCTGTGTGGGACTCTAAAGACTCGACACTACGCTGGCAGTGGGTTTAACCACAGACCGCAAGCGGCACTAGCTGTGCGTAACGGTCCCCAGGTAATGCCGACAAGAAGACCGACGAGGCGAAACCCATCTGAACTCCTACTGAGCCTGAGTGTGACATTCTCCGTACAGTCCGGTCTGTTCGTTTGATACATCGCATGGCGGGCCTAGGGGGCAGTAAACGTCAGTCCCCCAATAGCGGTACAAGTCGTGCCGGAGCGAAGCCCAAAACACCCTGAGATAACACTGGAAACCTACCAGTATATCTCGTTTGCCCTGGCCAGGGACTACTCGTGTAATGGCTCTCCTAGACACAGCGCGATGTCAACCCCCAATACCGGGAGAGACGAATCCTGTCTAACCGTCACTGCCTCCAAGTGCTTCGGGACTGCACCCAACCACCACCTGTTTGCACGACTCCTTTGAGCCGTGGTAGGGTAGTGATCAAAGTACAGTGGGAACACACCCGAGGCGAAGTGACAGTGTCAAGTCAGCGGACTAAGCTGTACTCATGTCACCTGGGAACTGATAACTGACGATAGGTATAATACCAACTAGTCAGTTCCCGACGAGTCCTGTCCAGTGTACCCGTAACCTAACGGGCACCCGCATACTATCTCAAGTACGACGTACTGACGGCTGTGGGACAGACCGTCTCCCACACTGGGATGAGAAGCGCATGCGCTGGTCTACTCCGGAGTATCGAGGCCCTGTCTCGATAGTCCTGCGACCAGGGACCTGCATAAGGATGTGCATATAGATTACCCAGCCCCACTAGTGTGACAGCCATCACATCGCTGGTAATCAAGCAAAGATCCTAAGGGCTCCACTAATGTGTATAGGCGATATACAAAAATAAACACATGTACACATTGAAGTAGAAATAAACCAAGTAGCATACTACTATTTTGAGCAAGATTGTATATACAAGGTGAATATCCCAAGCTTCCATTAAGTAATATACATACTAGTATGATACAGTAATGGCCTCTAGGGCATATACACTAACAAATAAGACCCCAGACCGATCGCCTACGCTCACTTTCTCTCTCTCTCTCTGGATCGGGCGCGAGAAAAATCCCCAAATCGCCACGCCGTCGTCGCCACCGTCGTTCTCCTCGTCGCCACCGCCGGTTTCGTCGCCACCGCAGTTCTCGTCACCACCGCGGTTCAGGTCGTCGCCCCAGCCCCAGCAGCAGCCGTTCAGGTGAGTAAATCTCGAGGTAAATTAAAGAATTTTTGGATTATTTTGGGCTTAGGGTTCATGGCTGGGTCTGGGGTTGTGCGCGCGAGTTGGGGTTGGGCAGGGGTCGTGGTCGGGGTCGGGGTCGGGGTCAGGGTAGGGTTAGGGTTGGGGTTCGGCTGCTGCTGGGGTGGGGCTGGGGTTAGGGTTTGCCTTAGGGTTGGTGTTGGGGTTTAGCTGGCCACGCTGGGGTTAGGGTTGGGCTGGGGCTGGGGGCTGGGGCTGGGCCACGCGGGGTTTTGGGATCTTTGTAATTTGCTTGCTCTGTTTGGGGTTTCAGTTGATCCTCATTAAAAAATTGGTGATTGATCTCTTCAATCATATTATTATCTGTATTTAAAATTTTTGTGAAGCCTTCAGAGTTTGGAAAAATCTAGAATTACCGTTGAAATTCTGGCAACATTCAAAAACTGTGTATATGATGTGTGTGTGTGTATGCATGTATATACATTTGAAATTTATCTTTCTTCTATGATATAAAGCGGTTAAACCAAAGAAAATTACTGGGGGAATTTTTGCTAAAATGTCTTGAGAGGGGGTTCAAGTGATGGGATAATTTCATTTGGTAATCTTTTACTTATTTTACATCTCTTATTTTTTCATGCAAAAATCTGAATAGGTTTCTTGCAATTTTGCCTATCGATCAATTATTATATTTATTTCTATTTTTTGTGGATGATTTGGCTTCAATTGAATGGAGGCGATGATGGCTTGCCCTCAAGCTTCCACTTTTATGAGCTTTATAGTTATGAGATTGGCGAGGCAAGCTGGTTTGTAGCCATCTTATTTCTTTTCCTAAATTCAAATCCAAATATAAATTGTCTGATTGAGAGAGAGAGAGTATGGGAGATTATGTATTATTCAATGTG